>JASDDO010000019.1:408297300-409506467 GCA_030015575.1 Agapanthus africanus | reverse complement strand
CACCAGCTATTGACTAAAAGGGACGTCGATGAGTGAACTCATCCTGACACCCTACTGAGCCTGTCAGTGACAATATCCGTACAGTCCGGTCCGTTCGTCTATGAGCATCGCATGTCGGGCCTAAGGGGTGGGTAAAAGTCAGACCCCCAAAAGCGGTACAAGTCGTGTCGGAGTGTAGCCCAGAACACCCTGAGATACTACTGGAATACCTACCAGTAAATCTCCTGCCTTGGCCAAGGACTTCGTGTAATGGCTCTCCTAGACACAGCGCGACCTCACCCCCAATACCGGGAGAGACGAAACCCCCGAAGATCCGCTCACTGCCTCCATGTGGCTCGGGACTGTACCCAACTAAAACCTGTTTGCACGACTCCTTTGAGCCGTGGTAGGGTAGTAATCAAAGCACAGTGGGAACTCACACGAGACAAATGACGATCCCCAGGTCGATGAACTAACCTGTACACATGTCACCTGGGAACTGCTATCTGACGTCAGGTATAAGACCAACTAGCATGTTCCCGGCGAGTCCTGTCCGGTGTACTCATAACCCAATGAGCACCTGTATACATCTTAGGTGAACCAACTGACACCAGTGGCTTGTGAGACCGGCCACCGCCCCTCGTCGGGGTCTCGATTGTATACACTAGTCTACTCTGGAGAATCGATGCCCTGTCTCGAAACTCCCACGACTAGGGACCTTTTAAGGATATGCTTGTAGACCCCAGCTCTCACATATATGATCGCCCTCATACTGCTGGTCGTCAAGCAAGAATCCTAGGGGCTCTATCAACGTGCAATAGCGACCTGTCAGGTCACCTAAAGCAATACACGATGATAAAGGTAAACCTGATAGCATACTATCATCTCGAGTAAGACTGTCGTACCGGGATAGGTCCTCCCTCAATCATTGCAATCACGTGCCTGTGATCCAATAATTGACTCTGAGGGCACTATCTCCAACAATCTCCCACTTGCACTCAAGGCTAATTATTGCGATGTCGCATACTCACAGCCCGTGTGATACCGAACACCCAACTCTTCTACCAGTCAGTCGCACAAAGCCTGTTTGCGAATTTATTGCGTTCGAGGAATAGCCTCAGCGAGTGGATCCGCTCTGATGTTTCCTTTCTATGTCTCTCTAAATCTCAAGTTCGCGGAGAAAGCCATCTCCCGAAATGAGCAATACCTGTCTTAGAGTGTCTGGATGTCTGATGGGACCGAGCTCATAAATGAACTCCAAATCCAAACTTCTTAGACTGTATCGTCAACTGAACTTAATCAGTATCCTGCGCCATGCCACCCTCAGTATTTCCTTGGACCACATGTCCAAAATACTGCCCCTCGTCAGAAGGAAAACTATAACTCTGACAACCTCCTTGTCGTCCATGTCACCTTGGAAGCCTGGAATGATAACTGTCTCCTAAATGAGGCTGTCGTTATCATATCCCTAGAACATCCACTTATGTTCTAAAACTGCTTCCGACTGTTTCTCCAGGATAGGATCAATGTCAACTTATTGCATCTTGTGCAAGAACAACATCTGGTGTGGTACTTTACATCTCATGATTGACTCAATTGCCTAAGCAAGTGATCTGCCAATCATGCACATCCCTCTCTACTTCAGTCTATAAGATACCTTTAGAGAGGGTGACTCCATCACCTTCAGGTACACTACCATGCCAGGAGTCGTCCATTCTAAATACTCTTAGAATGCTGTCTAAGTACCCAGATTGGGAAACCACCCAAATCTAGATCTAAAACCATAGATCTAGTAACCAGTATGTCTGATATAATGTCCAAGTCCCATGTGGAAAAACCACTGTGTGACGACCAAAGTATAACCGATCGTAGTATAAGAATATCACTTCCTACTTTGTGTATGTCATCAAAATACCAGGATATCACACTCTACTACCTTCTCAACAGATCCATCCCCTATTCTGATGAAGTCAAACCTATGACTGTCACATCAGAAATAGATGATCTATCTCCGCTACATCTGCTTTAGTCTATAAATAGACATAAGCCTGATGTCCACCAATGCTTCCGCTGCTCCCACTGACTACGACAACCCTCTGGCAGAGTCATATAGACGTACACTTCTAAAACTAGTTTAGAATGACGCTATATTCATCCTCCTGCCGGGTCTCGGAGCCTGGAACAACAACAATGGTAAGTGTGGGTAAACAAGAACTTCCCTGTCACCGTCCTTGAGGCTACCGGAGTACCTCTCGGGTGCCTGAAGTTACCCATCTTATCTGCGGAGTGGCCAATGGAATGTCAAATCAGATTGAATCTTTAGGTTCCTTATCAAATCTTCAGTAATCGTTTGCGGTTCTGGAATCGCTTCCAGTTCTACCATACTCCCACGACTGTTTTTGAAAAAATCCATTTTTAATAAAACTGTGGCGAGTCTAGAACAATATTTCTATTGATCTTCCAGATGGTAGAAAATCAACCCTCGTCATAGCCTGGGTCAATCCACAAACAGCCATTACAGAAACGTGCCTTGAGTTATCCAGAGTCTGGTTTTAATCATAAGCCGGACAACTCCCCGTACCTTAACAATGTTAAGATATGAACTGTACTATATCCAATATAGAACCAGAGGCACTGATTTAATTGAACCAGATTCAAATCATGCAGCTGTCTCCAGTGCATGTCAACTAAATGGAGAGAGGCCGATCAGCGTTACTCAACTTAGGAATGCTTCCAATTATGAGTAACCTGAAAGAGAAGCAATTTCTCTTTATCATTACTATCAACTGAATACCATACACAAGTATCTACATCTTCGATCACTTTGAAGAATCCCGATACTTGCTACACCTGGTTCTCTACTCTATTCAAATACCTATAACTCCTCAAAACTTAGACCCTGTGTTTCAACGAAACACATGTCTAAGAACTAGAGAAGTTAAAAGTAAACAGAATATAGTATGAGAACCAACCCCTCTGTCCTAATGGACACTGGACAACATACATTACTCTGTATAAGTCCGCTGAGTCTAACAACTCTTTCACTGTGCGTCGTAGGTTGAAAACTGTACTTATGGTTAAGAAGAATTACACCGCTGTTTAATGCTCCCTACCTAACCATCCACTGATATAGGTAAATGTCGTAGACATAATTTCAGAAAGGTATATCTCACTCTATGAAAATAGACGTACAGATATATTGATTTGAAATTGGTGCACAACAGCGGATATTCAAAACCAAATATTTGCCGACCGGCAAACAGCCCAGGTGATCTCCTCAAATATCACCGATTACAGCGAATCCCGATATAATGAGGATGATCACCCTATTCCCAATAACCTACTCCCACTCATCATCTGTAAAACCATACAGATGTGAGAATCATACCTGGTAAATACATACCCTGGAGCAAGTGTCTAATCGGGAAATCAGTTTTCTTTTAACAATACACAGTTGAACTGAAGCATTGAAATGTTTCGATGGGGTATTCTGGTATTCCTAGTAATGCCTCTACCATTATCCAGATTCACAACTATAACCGCATAATTCTTTGCCACCTCTCCAAATCCCTTTATATGTCTTTAGTCGTTACCTTCTGCACACCCCTTACGCCAAATGGTTTTCTTCCTTCCCTACCGTTCGGCACCAGCCTATGGTTTGGAAGAAGACTATCCAATAAGCATAATGGGTGTACTGTCCTAATCCTAGGAGCACTCGCAATGCGAGAGAAGGTGAAGATAAAAGACAACCGAATAAACCTTATTCCTATTTCTCCTGGACCAGAATCCATCTCCGAACTGGAACAAGTTCCTTTCGAGTTCGTATATAACCATACGATGGAGTATCCAATAAACTGTGGATCTTCGTAGTGATACGGAGTGTCCTGGAGAGATACAAAGGTGATTTAGGATTGGCGAAGAAATACTTGGTTTGGTCGTGAATATCAGTCGCAATTTACTTTGCCCTCTTACTAATCCCTTGCTTTGTCTTAATCATAATACCTTCTGCACACCGTTTAGGCTAATTGGTTTTCTTCATTCCCTACCGGTCGGCACCAGCCTAAGGTTTGGAAGAAGACTATCCAATTTGCATAATAGGTGTACTATTTCCTAAACCAAGGAGTACTCACAACTTGAGAGAAGGTAAAAGGGAAAAGACAACTGAATAATCCTATCCGTTTTCTCCAGAACCGGAAACCATCCTCGAATTCCTTCGAGTTCGTATCTAACCATACGATGGTTTTGTCCAATGGAAGTGGACGTTCGTAGTAATACTGAGTGTCCTGGAGAAAAGGGAAAAAGTAGGAGTGGCAATGAGGTCTGCAACTCTGACAATCCAAAAGCCAGTGTTAAGAAGGTTCGGTCAACTTGGTCACTGAGTCATAGTCTTAGGGTCGGGTCAATGGTCGCTGCCAGAGAGAGAGAGAAAAGAAACACTCAGCGTGCACTCTAACCAAGATCAGAATGGTTACCGATTTATCTAATCTGGAAACCTCCCACTGTACCTCAAATTCTCCTCCAAACCTGAAAGAAGAATTAGTCGGGGTCACCCGAGGAGTAAACCAACTCATCAGTGGGAATCGGGATCCAACTCTCATCGCATGATAAAGTGACGGAATCAGCTCACGTTATCATACTCCAGAAGGTATGCGCATATCTGGCAAGTTTCAGTTCTTTTGAAACTCCCGATGTGGATTTCTACCCCATGCTCTTATGACCTTGACTAAGGCCAACAAATCATAAGTCACATGTCAAGTTCTACCCGTCATTGTCCAGGTTGATTTGAACCCACCCGTACAAGCCCTTGACTAAGGCCAACAAGGCTATACGACTGTCCCAAACCAACGCATCTATCTATGCAACATATGAATACCCAATAGCTACCAAACACTGTGCCTTGACTAAGGCCAACAAACACAGCTTGAATACTATTGACTACCCATATGAAACGACGGAGGGCTACGAATGGTTTCTGGCGAAAACCTTTAACGTAGTGAACTTGATATCGTTGAAGGAACGGATAGCTTTTTAGAAAATATAGTGACGAAAACCATTACTAAAGAGGTCACTCCCGGTGAAGGGATCTCGGCTCTTTCCCCGTAGAATGGGGTGCTGGATATTCATAACCGAATATCACTGTGCAAAGCAAAAGTAATCGGCTATAGTGAAGTTAATGCCCTGACGCAAACTTCTGTCCAAGGGGTCACTCCCGGTGAAGGGATCTCGGCCCTTGCCTCGTCGACTAAGGAGCAGGATATTCCAAATGAATACCACGATGCAAAACAAAAGTGAACGTCCTTGCAATAACAGCTTTTTGAAAAGTGTTCCAACAACATCAGATTAGGTTTGTTTAATCTTGCATTGATCCGAATCAACGCAGTCCCATCAATTGATCACACCACAAAGAACGAAAATATACTGACGTACGTATATGCCATCTGCATTCGCCACTGGGTCCCGTCATCACCCGTTAGGTTAGCTAACTAACGGCAGAGCGGGGACTGGACTAGCGCGGATGAAAAACATATACAACATCTACTAATATATATACCAATATATAGTATTTCGCTCAAGGCGTGAATAAAATGCAACATCACAGAAATGTACAGCATCACAGAACAATACAGATATCTGGAATCCCCGGGTTTCACAGAGCCACTGCTGAAAACCCGACGTTCCCCTGGTCGTGTGGATAGCCTGTGCAATGAAAACCTAGACCCCTACGGGCGCGGCAAGTCACCCGCCAAAACCTGAAGCGAGGCAGCCCCCTCCAGCACCGTGAATGGACCACCCAGCACTTCACGGAATCCGGCAACTTGGGTACCCCTCCTGGGTCAACCTGTACCCCCTACGAGTGCGGCGAATAGCCCGCCAATTCCAGACTGAAGCCCCTCCGTCTCAATGCCCTGAGATGCGGGCCCGTTGCCCTCTAGAACCCGGCTATCCGTGCACCCCTCTGCGGGGTAACCCTAGTACAGAAAGTAAAATATACATACACCGGGTACATCGACCGCAACCAGGTCGTGCCCCAAAAGAATAATACAAACAGGCGGTGACGGCAGTCCACATGTCGGACGCTCGCCCCGCAATATCAAATGTACATAATACAACAACACTGTACTAGCATTGCATCCAGGCTATCCCCACGACCGATCCGCAACATCACAGCAAATACATAGAACATCAACGTGAAAGTCACGTTCGCAAATCCGTCTAACCGGGCTATAGCAGTTAGACGACTTTACCGATCGAGTGACATTCACGGTCGCAGATATAATGTAAATACTGTGAAAAATGTGTTTAAAATTTTCCGATTGACCAAAAATTAACAAGTGGGCCCCCAATCAAAACTGTAGCACTCACAGAAAACCTGGGCCCAATTTTAATATTCCAAAAGCCCTAAAAATAGCCCAGAAGCCCACTGGAAAAATACGACGCAGTGAAGATAACAAAGTGCGGCGGAACCGCGGCCCCAGGGTGGATTTGGCCGCGGTTCCGCGCTCAGGCAGTCGACTGAATGTTTCGTATTTTCCCAGAAGTCTTAGGTCTTCTAGCACAGTACTTTTATACAACCTGAAAAATTTTTGGAGACCAAAAAATTTCAACAGAAAACTGTCGTGAACTAAAATTGGGTTTTTGGAATTTTGGTCGATCGGAACTGAAAAACACATCAAACGAAGCTAGACGAAATTAATGGCGAGGCTCTGATACCACTGTAAGTGCACGGCGGCGCCCCGGCCGTCTATCCGACGCCGGAATGCGGAAGCGGTGATAAACTTTAATTTTTGCGGACTTTGCAAACCGGCACCACCGCACACTAAACGCCGGATCGTAACCATTAACAAGTCTAAGCTACTAACAAGAAAGGGAAGAGATGTACCGAGTGATCTGAGTCCTCCGGTCTTCTCGTCGTCATCCCGATCTCTCGCGGAAACTCCGGTCGTCGCCTCTTCGCCGGAAGGGCACCACATCGCCTGCATCTTTTACGGGCTCCCACCTCAATACCGAGGCAACTCGGGCGCGAAGCTGGCGAGTCGACGCGTCCAAGATTTGCTGTAGAAAGTGTAGTGTAGAGCTTATGTCTCATTTGGGGTTTGTTGCCTTTGAAGATGATGGAGGAATCAAGATAAGAAAAATGGTGCTTGCATTTTTCTAGCATGAAATGAGATGAACAAATTTTCCCTCTTGAAAATGATCCTCTCTTCTTCTTCTCTCAAGTATGAAAACTTATGATCTTAGAAAATGGTGGAGGAAAGAATATGAAGCATGAAGGGAGGTGATGGTAGGAGCACAAGTGGTGACCACATCCAAAACATCATCATAACAAATTCACATCAACCTCTAATCACCTCAAATCACCAAAAAGCAAGTGATGATGATAGAAAAGAATGGTATCAAAAGATGCTTTCATAATAAATATATTTGCAAGAAAAACCTCCACAATGTGTTATTTGCAAACTTGCAAATAACACCCTCCATTGGAAAAGTCCGGCCGGGAAAGAACAAAGGAAAACCGGCCGGAACGGAATACAAACTGGCAACTCCAGAAAACTGGTCCCGTAATAAATTACAGGAAAACCCCGATACTGTGCATACACACCCGCATCTGTATTCCGTCCGGATACAAATGCAAAGAGACAAAATCTACACTGTACTATACTAGGATCCGGCTTAAACCAAAGCCGGCTAGTAATATCCGTCCGATCCTGATCCGTGCAATACCGCACGTATCTGATCGAACCCTGCCATATATCTATACGGCCTCTAGTACAAACCGTCCGATCCTGATCCGTGCAATACCGCACGTATCTGATCGGACCCTGCCATATCTCCATACGGCCTCTACAGCGTTTCGCCCGAAAGCTGAGTAATTGAAAGTGTGGTGGACTCTAAAGACTCGTCAATACTATGGCTGTGGATTTAACCACTAGCACGTCAGAGGTATAAGCCAATACGTAACGGGCCACCAGCTATTGACTAAAAGGGACGTCGATGAGTGAACTCATCCTGACACCCTACTGAGCCTGTCAGTGACAATATCCGTACAGTCCGGTCCGTTCGTCTATGAGCATCGCATGTCGGGCCTAGGGGGTGGGTAAAAGTCAGACCCCCAAAAGCGGTACAAGTCGTGTCGGAGGTAGCCCAGAACACCCTGAGATACTACTGGAATACCTACCAGTAAATCTCCTGCCTTGGCCAAGGACTTCGTGTAATGGCTCTCCTAGACACAGCGCGACCTCACCCCCAATACCGGGAGAGACGAAACCCCCGAAGATCCGCTCACTGCCTCCATGTGGCTCGGGACTGTACCCAACTAAAACCTGTTTGCACGACTCCTTTGAGCCGTGGTAGGGTAGTAATCAAAGCACAGTGGGAACTCACACGAGACAAATGACGATCCCCAGGTCGATGAACTAACCTGTACACATGTCACCTGGGAACTGCTATCTGACGTCAGGTATAAGACCAACTAGCATGTTCCCGGCGAGTCCTGTCCGGTGTACTCATAACCCAATGAGCACCTGTATACATCTTAGGTGAACCAACTGACACCAGTGGCTTGTGAGACCGGCCACCGCCCCTCGTCGGGGTCTCGACTGAATACACTAGTCTACTCTGGAGAATCGATGCCCTGTCTCGAAACTCCCACGACTAGGGACCTTTTAAGGATATGCTTGTAGACCCCAGCTCTCACGTATATGATCGCCCTCATACTGCTGGTCGTCAAGCAAGAATCCTAGGGGCTCTATCAACGTGCAATAGCGACCTGTCAGGTCACCTAAAGCAATACACGATGATAAAGGTAAACCTGATAGCATACTATCATCTCGAGTAAGACTGTCGTACCGGGATAGGTCCTCCCTCAATCATTGCAATCACGTTCCTGTGATCCAATAATTGACTCTGAGGGCACTATCTCCAACACATCACCTACTGCTGGCGTATTGATAAGTCTTTAGAGTCCCATACAGAAGTTTCCTGGTTCAAGTGAAACGAAATAGGGCACATATGATGATATGTGGGGGGGCATTATTAAATATGAATATGTGATACCATATTGTAATCTGGCGGTTATCTGATATCGGTCAGGTTATATGTGATATAATCCGATTATCGAATCAAGTGTTGATTTGATAATGTGATATACAGATAAATGATAGTAGTCGGTTATATGTGATATAACCGGATTATTAAATCAAGTGTTGATTTAATAATGTGATATATATATATATATTATATTTGATATAATTATATCTTAACTAATATTATTAGCTCACTTAATATTTTCATATATATATATATATATATATATATATATATATATGAAGCATGGCATAAATTTCTAATTTAGGAAAATAGAAAAAGAGGTGGAAAATGAGGAGGAATGGTGAGGCATGGGCTTTATTATTTATTTATTACTCTTGACTCACTATTCAAGTATGGTTGCAATTTTATATTGCAATTTACTCCATACTTGAATGAGTGAGGATCGAAAGGGGTAGCCATACTCACTTCATTCTTCACTTGTTATTTTTTTTAGTTGCTCTCTTAAGCTCTCTACCTCTTCTTCCTTTTCATGCATCAAAACTCCAACCCCTTACATGTGATGTGAACCATGGAGTTTTGAACAAACTAATAAGCTAAACCTAACCCCTACTTCACCATCCTACACTTGATTAGCAATCAAGTATAGTGTGTTTCCTTCACTAAAGATAGTTTGGTGAATAGGTAGCTTGAGTTAGAGGGACTTCGGGTAGATCATCTTCGGCGCGAAGATTACGGAGGAGGCTCGTTCAAACTCAAAGAGGAGCCTAGTGGAGTCGCGTGGACTACATCCCAGAGTTTTAGAAGAGAAGGACACGGTCATCAAAGGTTGTAGCCATCTTCTCTTCTTTAGTTTTTCATATCATCATAGGTTTAACCCTAATTATTCTAGTTAAGATCTTGGTGAGTCTAACTTAGCACCTAAAAATTTTAAATTTGGCATGCTTGATGCTACTAAAACCTTGTAGTGGTGTTAGGGTAGACTTTCACCTTCAAGGTTGTCACACGATGATATTTGGATCCCGATCCTACTGTGAGTATCCACCACTCCTCGGGAGATTTTTTCACTAAACAATCAATACTATAAACCAAGTAGGTGTCTAGAATGGTGTTAGCGGGCTACGCCTCTAGGGAAAAGAGGTTGTGTAATTATGAAAATTCGTGAAAATGTTGGAAAACCTCCCTCGAAGTACCAACACCAGCCTGACCGAAAGGTTAAGCAAGTATTGTAGGGTGAGATTAATCCTGAACGATTCTTCTTTTATCGTTTGAGGAAGGATTCGAGATACAGTGGGAGCCATCCTGTTTAGATAAACTAAAAACCAATCTAAACTTGCAAGAGTATCGTGCTGAGTGTTTCTCCTCTCTCTCTAATTGCAGCGACCAGATGACCGGACTTAGGTTACTGCTAGATAATAAATTGACTGGGCCAAACTATAATGATTGGCTAAGTAATGTCCAGATGTCCATTACCTATGACAAGCTGGGCTACCTCCTTACTACCAAAGCCCCCGCCGTCCTAGGTCCAGATTCCACCATCGCGGATGTAGATATCCGTAAGACATGGGAAAAAGGCAGTGCGAAAGCCAAGTGCCTTGTGTTAGTCTCAATGGATTATGAATACCAGAGGCAGCATGAGAAGACGGACTTAGCTTCCATATTCCTCCATATCAATGATTTATATGGAAAGCAATCTCGTATCGTAAGATATAAGACCTCGAAGGAATTGCTTCAGGCGAGATTAGCTGTCAGGCCATCTATAGGGGACCACGTTCTTACGATGATTAGCTATATTGAAAAGCTCGCGGACCTTAGGACCACGTTGGAGAACGAGTTATGTACCGACTTGATTCTATAGTCCCTCCCTTCTACCTACGCCCAGTTAAATTTCAACATGCAAAAGAAGGAAGTTTCACTTCCAGAACTCCTCAATATGTTGAGGAGCTCAGAGGGCACCCTGAAGGAATCCAGGGAGACACCCGCTCTACTCATTAGGGAATCTTCCTTTTCTAGATCCAAGGCGAAAGCCAAGAGAGGGAAGAAGAAGGCCTCCACCAAGCCGATAAGCGGTGTCGGTAAGGTAAAGAGAAAGGACAGGGCAAAAGTTTCAGGGCCAACAGTAGGAAAAGAGGAATGTTTCTATTGTCACGGGAAAAGCCATTGGAAGGAGAATTGCAGGGCTTGGAAAGCCAGAAACTAGGATTCGAAGCACGTTGTAGCTTTGGCTTCGGGTGTGTTTATGATTGAAAACTGTCTGTCAATTAACTCTACATCCTGGGTACTATATACCGGATCAGGATCTCATATCTGTAATTCATTACAGGCTCTGAGAAACCGTAGAGTTATCAAGGCAAGTGATACGACTCTCAGGGTTGCTAATCGAATGAGCGTGGATACTGTATCCGTAGGGGAATATCATCTAGGATTGACAAGTGGGAAGATATTGATTTTGCATAATTGTTTGTGTGTACCTAGTTTGACATGTAATATCATCTCTGTATCTTTACTTTCTAGAGAAGGTTATGATTTTACATTTGTAAGCGATGTGGTCCACATCCACCTAAATCAAGCTTTGATTGGGTCAGGCACACTAGATAACGGTATATACGTATTAAATCAAGCTCAGATTTTTAACGTCCAGAACACACTTAAAAGAAAGTCTTCAGAATTAAATCAGGCTTTCATATAGTATTGTGGACTAGGCCACATCAATAAAACACGGTTGACGAAGTTGCATAAAGAGGGGTATTTGGATCCGTTCGAATATCAGTCCTATGCAACTTATCAATCATGTCTCAAAGGAAAGATGACAAAGACTCCGTTCACTGGACATGAGGTAAGAGTGAGCGAGCTCTTGGAACTCATACACAGCGATATGTGTGGTCCAATATCTACACATGCAAGAAGTGGTTATTCCTATTTCATTACTATTACGGATGATTTCTTTAGGAATGGACATGTATTCTTAATGAAACATAAATCCGAGGCCATTGAGAAATTCCAGGAATATAAGAATGAAGTGGAAAAACAAACCGGCAAAAGTATCAAAACACTTAGATCTGATCGAGGTGGTGAATACTTAAGTGCCGAGTTTCTGGATTACTTAAAAGAGAATGGAATTCTCTCTCAGCTTACTCCTCCATACACACCTCAACACAACGGTGTATCGGAAAGGCGGAACCGAACCTTATTGGATATGGTACGTTCCATGATGAGTAACGTTGAGTTACCACGATCCTTCTGAGATTATGCACTAGAATCAGCTGCATATCTTTTGAACAAGTTTCCTACCAAGTCTGTGCCTACCACCATATCGGATATGGAGTAGGAAGAAACCCTATCTTCAGTATCTGAAGATATGGGGATGTCCAGCTTTTGTAAAAAAGCAGCATGCGGACAAGCTCGAGGCACGCTCAGTACTGTGTAAGTTTATGGGATACCCAAAGAACTCTAGGGGGTATCTTTTCTATTATGCGGAGGAACAAAAGGTCTTTGTTTCTCGGCATGCCCACTTTTTAGAAACTCAATTCTTAGAAAAAGAGATAAGTGGGAGCGCAATAGAACTGGAAAAAATTCCAGAACCACAAGCTATATCGAAAGCATGGTGGAACCAGAAGTTTCGAATGAACTGGACATCCCCGCGCCACTCCGCAGGACTAGTAGGTTGTCTCATCCGCCCGAGAGATACTACGGTTTTCTCATAGACGGGGATAAAGAGGATTGCATCATCGACGATGATGAGCCAACTAGATTCCAGCAAGCCATTCAGAGCAGAGATTCGGTAAAATGGCTGGATGCAATGCGGACTGAAATGGAGTCTATGTACACCAACAAAGTATGGACTTTGGACATTGCTCCAGAAGGGGTAAAACCTGTAGGCTACAAATAGATCTTCAAAAAGAAGATTGGTGTAGATGGACAGATTGAGACCTATATGGCTAGACTTGTTGCAAAAGGTTTTCGTTAAAGACCTGGTTTGGACTATGATGAAACCTTTTCTCCAGTGGCTATGCTCAAATCCATTCGGATCTTTCTTGCCATTGCTGCCTTCCACGATTATGAAATTTGGCAGATGGATGTAAAGATCGCTTTTCTGAATGAAAATTTGGAAGAGTGCGTCTATATGGATCTGCCGGAGGGTTTCATTCAGAGTAGAAGCAGCGGAAAAGTGTGAAACTTTCTTAAATCCATTTATGGATTAAAGCAGGTATCGCGGAGTTGGAACATCTGTTTTGATGAGATGGTCAAAGAATTTGACTTTATCAAAAATCCCGATGAACCATGCATTTATAGTAAGATTGTAGCGAGAACTGTGGTATTCCTCATCTTGTATGTGGATGACATTCTCTTAATAGGAAATGATATTCCTATGCAACAATAAGTCAGAGGATTCTTGTCACAAAGGTTCTCCATGAAGGACCTGGGTGATACCTCCTACATTCTGGGGATCCAGATCTATCGTGATAGATCTAAACGGATGGTGGGACTTTCACAGTCAAGGTACATCGACACCATACTAAAAAGATTCAGTATGGAAGATTCAAAGTGGGGTAATCTACCGGCTTGTCATGGAATCACCCTCTCCAAAGAGATATCTCCCAAGACTGATTTGGAAAGGGCTCGTATGTCTATTATACCCTACGCTTTTGCGGCAGGCTCTATAATATATGCGATATTGTGTACCAGACCAGATATAGCTTACGCATTGAGCATTGTAAGCCGGTATTAGTCAAACCTAGGGGAGAAGCACTGGATAGCAGTGAAGAACATTCTCAAGTACCTAAGAAGGACTAAGGAGATGTTCTTGGTGGACGGAAAAAAAGACCTCCAGATCGAGAACTTTGTCGACTCTAGCTTTCAGAGTGACAAGGATGACTCTAAGTCCATGTCGGGTTATGACTTTACCCTTAATGGAGGGACGGTCTGTTGGAAGAGCTCCAAGAAGGACACCGTAGCTGACTCGACGATGGAAGCAGAGTATATCGCTGCGTGTGATGCTGCAAAAGAAGCAGTCTGGATAAGGAAGTTCATAACAGAACTTCAGTTGGTTCTGTCCATTGTTGATACAATACCGCTGTATTATGACAACAACGGCGCTATAGCTTTAGCGAAGGAACCAAGGTCTCATCAGAAGTCTAGACATATCTTGAGGCAATACTACCTGATCAGGGAGATCGTTGATCACCGGGAGATCGAGGTGTGGAGAGTAGATACGGAGAACAACACTGTAGATTTACTCATAAAGGCCATCCCTTAGACACAGTTAGAGAGGCTATTCGAGATGATAGGTCTGCGATATGCCAATACATGGCCTCAGTGCAAGTTGGAGATTGTTAGTGATATATGCCCCATTATTGTATCATACTGGTTTGTATATTACATATTGGAAGTTTGGGATATTCACAGTTATAAAAACAGTCTTGCTCAATATGGTAGTATGCTATTTGGTTTTTTTTTACCTTAATATGTGCATGTGTTTCTTTTAGCATATTGCTTATACAAATTGGTAGAGCCCTTAGGATCTTTGCTTGACTACTAGCGTTTTGATGGCAGTCACACTAGTGGGTGTCACGACCCAAAATTTGGCACGTGACCGGCATTTAAACTACGTAACGTCAACAGACGTAACGCAATTTAAGTAAGCCGAAAACCCAGAAATCTAAACCATCAAGAGTAGTAAGTGATAAAAATATTGTTAAAAATATTTGGAAATCTCAAGTAAAAATCTTTAAAGTTTAAATTTATTTTCTTAAAAATTTCGGCAGCACCTCCTTTGTAAAAACTAGCCCCGAAACGGATACAACATAAGATATAAGTAAAGCAATACATGATATAAATAAAGTATTCCCAAACGGGAGCAAATCACGCCCAAAGGCGGAAACAACCACCATATATACGATGTCGTAACGAAGAAATGGACAATATAAGTGAAAAACAGCATACAAGATAAAACTGCATAATAAAAGCCGACTCATACGAGCTCGACACCTAAAGTCACAAAATATACAATATCGTCCTCACAACTTGTCTCTAAGTCAATACATGAAATGGTAGATGGAGAGTACTAGATACAATAAGAGATATACAATGAATGTAAACGGATAACCGAAAAACCCACCTATAGCAAAACGGCTCACAGCCAACTGTAGAGGTATCCGCTGCAAAAGATACAATAAGATAGCCCTGCCGCGACTACTCTGAGGGTCAACCTGCAAAACACTGTGGCACAACGGGGTAAGTTTCCAACTCGTGAATAGTAAGTAACATCATACATGTAATCGCAGGTATGCACGTACTGCGATACTCTATCACATGTAATCTGATAGTATCAATATACTAATATGGATATGCAACAATAATGAAAGGTACTCTATCAGGTACAACAAATACATGAAGCAATGCATATCAATGAATGCTGAGTATGGGATAAAACATGTCATCATCAATGAATCATCATCGTGGAAAAACCGGTGTCCATCAACGACACCCAAATCACAATACCTCAGGCGCCATCACTCTGATCGGCCCTCATATCTGTAAATCTCATGGAACCTGAGTGCCCAACATCGGCACTCGAAAACATCATGACTCGTGTCCAACATCAACACGCAAATCCACATATATCGGGCTCCGTCAGTCTGGATCGGCCCACGGGCTCTGTCAGTCCGGATCGGCCCACGGGCTCCGTCAGTCCGGATCGGCCTATATCCATCTCTCGACTCCGGTCGGTATCCTCCGGATAGCCGCCAGTTCCAACCAATCACTGGTAGGTAGTAGTCCCTCTGCCAGGCTCATCGTTTACTGCACAACATCCTTTTCTTGCCCTGGAGTACTATACCGGGTCCACCATGAACCCGCTAACGGATCATCCAGCTCCTCGAGTCGGGTTTCTATCACACGTCTCAGAACCGAGAAAACGCATGGTGGACGCACTGAAATATCATATCAAGAGAAACCGGGTTTTCAAAATAATGCATATTTTCTTAAAATAATACCACGGTTCTCAAATCCATAAATCACATGAAATCCATATCTCAATGCGTAAATCCATGAAATGTGATATATGTAACATAAAACAGTAATATGAGTATATCAAGGGAAAACCGCTCTTTTAAATGAATCCAGTTTTAAAATATATCATGCGGTTCCCAATTCTTCCAAAATCCAATGCAACATCATATAAAGGTGTACATGTAACTATGTATGAACGATGCATTTCATATGTGCAATAGAATATGAATCAATGTCTCAATATCAATAACAATATAATACCACATATGTATATAGGGTGTGCTTGTCAAAGTAATTACCGACGGTGTGGGTGTAGCATACAATTTAGTGCTCGTCTAACATGAACCGTCAGTAATGGTCCAGTGTCCACTAGGTACTAAGTCAAGGCGCAACAAATAATGATATGTAATGATGCTCATGCACAATCAACATATATGAATATAAACATGCGACTATAATATCCTATCAAGCCCTGACGCATAACGCCATACGGGCGATTTCCTTGTAGATGTTAAATCTATTCACAGGTGATCTCGAGCTAAGTAAATCCGACAACCTGCTTCCCTTTCTTCGCAGCGTCCGAAGTCCCCGCCTGCGATCTTATTAACACAAAACACAATAATGCGTGGATTTAGAAAACTATGCAATAATAACGCACACAATGCCAATTTAACGAATTGGTTCCCTTAGGCTACAAAAGGGTTCGCTTAGCGGCTAACGTGTGTGTTGACATTACCAAAACAAACCCACGACAACAAGCTACCCGAAACACTAAAACTACATCGGATCAATCGTAACGCGCGTCGTCGAAACACTAAAAACTAGCTAATTGTTCCCAGATTTTACATACTGTCATTACCTAAAAATCTAGTGTACCAAACAACCTAAAACAACTGCAGACAGATACCCACAAAAACTCAACTCCCCAGTCCCCCACAGGGCCGAGCTCGCCGGAAAATCCCTTCATGTCGCCGGCCAAAACCGGTTAGGTGGGGTTCGTGCTTCAGGTGTACTCTCAGGGCAACTAGTACAACACTACTACCTCGCTAGATTTCCCAGTAAACACTCGGGTTGATAGCAGGTTATAGACATCCTAAAACGACACTAAAAGCATGATACGTGCACAAAACTATATCTTTATCGTTCTAAACTGAAACTAATTAGCAACACAATATTAATAAACTCCTAATTAACAGTAGAGAGCACCACCTTTCCATACTTGCTCAAAACCCTATCTTTCCATGTTCCAAGTGATCCTAGTGGCTTGTGAAGGGTTTAAGTGAAGTTTAGTGGAGATTTTGTTTGAGTTTGTGAGGGTTGGGTTAGGGTTTCAGTTGAGCGAGTGAGGGAAGAAGTGAGGTGAAGAAAATAATGAGAATGAAGAAAGAATGAGAGAATGAGGTAAGTTGAGAGTGTGTATGAGTGGGGGTGCGGGAAATGAGGGGGTGAGAGTAGCATGAGCCATGCCTCTCTCTTCTCTCTCCTCATTTAATGCATGGCATGCTTGTCCCATGCCCATCATGCCCCCCCTCTCTCTCCCCATCTCTCAAGTCAATCTAATAAAAAAGCCATTTTAATTTAAAACTAAATAATTTAATTAAATACATGTTACAACTTAATGAAATGGGGTTAGATGCCATGGCTACTTAAGCATTGTTAACCCCTAATTAACCCTAGGTTAACATGCACATGTGTGTGCAAGCCCGAAATAAATATTAATAAAATATTAATTAATTTTTATAAAATATTTGAAAACTATTTTGGTAAACTTTTTCTCAAAAATCCGTATTATCGCTTAATTAACACTAATCGCATGTGTTACAATCTTCCCCCTTAAAGAAATTCGTTAATGAATTAAAAAATCTTACTATGCGTACCTTCAAAGAGATGAGGGAATTTCTTCCGCATCTCGCTCTCGGTCCCCAAGTGACCTTTTCACCATTCGGGCTACGCCAAAGAACTTTCACAGATGGTAAGACCTTTGTCCGAAGTTTCTTCACTTGCCGATCCAATATAACTACCGGCTGCTCGGTGAACGAAAGATCGCACTCTAACTGAACGATCTGGTGCTGAATCATGTGAGAAGGGTCATGAAGGTACTTGCGAAGTATCGACATATGGAATACGGGGTGAACATCCAGAAAACTGGGTGGAAGCGCCAAACGATAGGCAACGGTACCAACTCGCTCAAGGATCTCGAAAGGACCTACAAATCTGGGACTAAGCTTCCCTTTCTTCCCGAATCTCATCACGCCCTTCATCGGAGAAATCCGTAGGAATACATGATCTCCCACCGTGAACTCGAGCCTACGACGACAACGGTCGGCATACGACTTCTATCTGCACTGGGTTGTTCTCATCCTATCCTGAATCAACTGGATTTTCTCCGCAGTCTCTTGAACTAGCCGGGGTCCCAAAATCCTGCTCTTGCTAAGTTCGGTCCAACAGACTGGCGATCGACACTTCTACCATATAAAGCCTCAAAAGGTGCCATCTGAATCGTCTCCCGATAACTGTTATTGTAGGAGAACTCTATCAATGGTAAGTGACGATCCCAACTGCCACCAAAATCAAGCATGCACACATGAAGCATATCCTTCAGAGTCTGTATAGTCCACTCTGACTGACCATCGGTCTGCAGATGGAAAGCGGTGCTAAAGCTCAAACGGGTACCCAAGGCTTCCTGAAGCTTCTGCCAAAGATGACTAGTGAACTGGGTGGTCCTGTCGGATACGATGCATGTAAGAATGCCGTGCAAACGCACAATCTCATCAATGTACAACTGACCATACTGAGCATAACCGAAAGTGGTTTTCACTGGAAAGAAGTGAGCCGCTTTCGTCAACCGGTCAACAATCACCCAAATGGAGTCATACCCTCGACTAGACCTGGGTAGACCCACAACGAAATCCATGGAGATCTGTTCCCATTTCCACTCCGGAACGGGTAAAGGCTGCAACTCTCCTGCCGGTCTCTGAAGCTCAGCCTTGACTTGCTGACAAGTTAGGCACCTCGAAACGAAATCCGAAACATCACTCTTCATCCCTGCCCACTAGTAGATATCTCTCAAGTCACGATACATCTTGGTGGAACCTGGGTGAATACTAAAAGCTGACTGATATGCCTGCTCTAGGATCTCGCGTCTCAACCCATCGATATCAGGTACACACAAACGAGTCCCAAAACGTAGCATACTCTGGTCATTAATCAAGAACTCCGAATCTCTACCCTGCCGAACCTGCTCAAGAATCTCAGACAAACGGGCATCAGCGGGCTGTGCCTCTTGAATACGATCAAGTAGAAGTGGATGGGTGCGGACATGAGCAAGCTGTCCCCCAGTGAAAATGAATTCAAACTGTACTCTGCCGTCGCACAAGATCTGCCAATCTGCAAAAGGCTGTTGTTCCCCTCCGAAAGACGCGCAAGACAGACGTCTTACCTGAAATTCGGGGCAGATGCTAATTGGTGCTATCCATCCACCTCTCCGAACATGCAAAGTTGATTTATGGCACTATGTATCGAAGGTTTAAACGGATGCGGCCGATGTAGCAGACTTCGTCAGATTCCCCCTCGCTTGAGGGGTTTTTGATTGTGGGGACGCTCTTCCCTGCAGGCGCAAGCCCCTGCAGTTAATTACGCTACCGCGTCGCGGTAACCACTTTCTCCTTCTCCAGATGGTCATTTCGTGTCGTGGGTGTTTGTTTTGTGTTTGGTTGCCCGTGGATTGTATACGGAGACTAAGTTATGTTGTCGCCCGTAGGGTGTGGACTAGTCCAAATCCGTATCTTTCTTAGATTTGGGTTTGGAGGGTTGTGTTTAAGGATACGTTAGCCTTATTTGAGGCTAAGATCAACTTAAACGTTTGTTAAGGACACGTTAGCCTAATTTTAGACTAAGATTGACTTAACGGGATCGTTTAGATCCAACAAGAGAACAATTGGCCTCTATTGTTTAGTTTAATGACATTGTGGTCGATAATTAGTTTAAGAACATTACGGTCCAATGTTAGTTTTAAGACATTGCGGTCAAGGTTAAGGACATCATAGTCCGTGAGCTTAAGGACCTCACAGTCCGGTGTTAGTTTTAAGACATCGCGGTCGAGGTTAAGGACGTCATAGTCCATGAGTTTAAGGACCCCACAGTCCGGTATTAGTTTTAAGACATCACGGTCGAGGTTAAGGACATCATAGTCCATGAGTTTAAGGACCCCACAGTCCGGTATTAATTTTAAGACATCACGGTCGAGATTAAGGACGTCATAGTCCATGAGTTTAAGGACCCCACAGTCCGTAGTGATGTGTGGTCGTCAGGACCCGTCACCTCTCTGACTACGTTGAAGGATTACAACGACGGATGTCAGAGGAGTAAAGAGATGTACCCTCGAACCGGGTGTAAATTTATTGGAAGAGTAGTTATGCTCAGTTCAATTTATATTGAGGACTTATGGCCAGAATTGGGCTAAGTCCAGTTAAAAATGTTTAACATTTTATTCATGTTTGGCCTGTTAGGCCTTTATTTGGGCTCTGCCCTTTTAATAATGCATAGCATTGGGCTCTGACATTGGATGTAATTAAATGCATAGCATTTATCAGGGGCAAAAGTAGTGGTCTGACAGTGCGCCACGTGGCTTGTCAGGCGCTTTGTGCCAATCAAAGAGCGCATTGCGCTAGCGCATGCAAAGGTGACATGTGTCACGCTCAGTGCTAAGCGCAAGTCTGTTAGCGCACTGCGCTTTATGAGTGCGCTGCGCCAGTGAGTGAGTGCGCCAGTGAGTGACACGTGGTGCGCTCTGGCGCAGTGCGCCAGTCCAAGAGCGCAGTGCGCTGTTTTTAGAAGCACAAAGAGCAAACTGTTCTGTGGTTGACACGTGGCGCGTTCTGGCGCTGTGCGCCTGTCCAATAAGCGCAAAGGCGCAATTCAAGAGTGCAAGGCACTGTCCAATAGCGCAGAGCGCATTTTGATCAATTTAATATCAAAGAACAAGTTTTTTTGTTCTTTTAAAAGAGGCTTTGCCTCAAGATTCAAGAACCAAAGTTCTTGTTCTCATCAAAAGGCTATGCCTTTATAGATCAAAAGATCTGTGAATGAAGTTACTTCTTTTAATCTTTCATAATTAGATCTTTTTGATCTTTTTCTTTTTTACTGAAGATCTTGATCTTGTTCTTAGATCTCTGATCTTTTTAGAAGATGGTTCTTCTCTTTTTTTTAATGAGATGATTTCATCTCTGTTTTTCCAAGAATATAATTCTTTACCTTTAAAGATGAAGAAAATGATCTTCTTTCTTCAAAGGCTTGCATTTCTTTCTCTTTGAGTTTTTTCTCAAAGTTTGCAGAGGGTTCTCTCTATCTGAGACTTGAAGTCTTGGAGCCTTTATATAGGGCCAAATGATTTGTTAAATCAGTTGAAGAGATCTTTCTCTGATTGATTTGGAGATATTTCCCCACCGTTGGATCTTTGATCCTAGGGCTAATGTTTTACAGAAGATAATCTTCTTATTTTAATAAGATTGGAAAGATCTTTCTAGAACAGAATTTTAATTCTGATTAATTAATAATTCATTATTATTATTAGATCTTTTGATCTAACGATGGGGAATTCTTTAAATTCCAGCGTTGGGGCAATTGGCGCTAGCGCGCCTGCGTTTGACACGTGGCGCGCAGCGCAGAGCGCAAGGGATCTGAAACGTTGCTTCAGTTTTAAAATTTGAATTTTGAAATAGAGCTTTGCTCTGATTGGGGGTGCCCTGCCTTGGGCGCAGCGCTCCTGGCGCTGGCGTGTCTGCTTTTGACACGTGGCGCGCAGCGTAAGGAATCTGAAGCGTTGCTTCAATTTTTGAATTTTGAAATTCAAAATAGTGCTTTGCTCTGATTGGGGGAAACAAATGCCCTCCCACCGTTGCGCTCACGTGGTGCACACGTGAGTGTAGCGGTGGCAACATCTGAGCCCTTGGATCAACTCAAAAGTTGAGGAGGCGCTTCAGCGCCTATAAATAGGACCCATGGTCCTCAGATGATTATCATCTCTCTTCAAGAATTTTATTTCTCAGAGCCTTGCTCTTCTTGCCAAGAACCTTCAAGAGTTAGAACTCTAGAAAATTTAGGTAAAAATTAAAATTAAATTAAATTAAATTAATTAATAACTTAGGGGTTTTACCCATTAACAGAGCCTTGCTCTCATAGATCTTTTGATCTAAAGAAAACCGCTTTAGGGTTTCGTACACAGAGCCTTGCTCTTATGAACCCATAGATCTAAATAGATCTTTCCTTAGGGTTTCTTAGCCCATGGGTCAGAGCTCTGCTCTTTTGACAATGTATAGATCTTTTGATCTTTTGATGAAGAACTCTTAAGAGTTTTTTCATGGATCTTTAAGATCCCAGAATTTTAATTCTCAGGAATTAATTTTCATTAACTTTTGGTGGATTTTCCATCATCATTACAGAGCTAGGCTCTTTAAGGAATTTTATTCTCTCGTGACCAGAGTTTGACAAGTGTCACTCTGTTATAGAGCTTTGCTCTAAAAGGGAAATTTTCTCCTTGTCTCGAGAGATTTCTCATTCAATGAGAATATTCTTTGAGGGTTTCCTCATTAATTGACAGCCTCATCCAATGATGAGGCTGTCTTATTAATTGATGCATTGTCATCTGGATTTTGTGGGTCCCCCTTTGGTCCCCTTTCCACTGCATTGCAGTGTGGTACAAAAATTTTTAAAGTACCGAGCGTCGGGATTTTAAAATTAAATTATAATACTGATAATTGAATTTCGTTTTTTCTTGCAGGCGACATGTCTTCTGACCTCTCGTTCCCGTTTTTCCGTTCAGAGGGAGGATTCCCTGAAGCACCGGTAGACCGGGAGGTTCTCGCTTTCATTAAAGACTACGACCCGGAGGGCAAAAAGCTTCACTTGTGGGGTAGATGGTACGACCAAATAATCAAAGGTCGCCAAAGCTTCTCTTGTGCGACGCCATCGGATCCGATCTCTTCAATCTCGTATGCAGATATACCCCCGGTGAACTATGCCGTGGAGGTTGTAAATTGGAATTCGGAGGGTCTTCTTTAACCTTCGATTGCTGCCATACCCATGCAGCTGCCGGCAGCCTTGGATATTTTGGGGCGGCGCATATGCCAGGGTTAGTCGCGCCTTTGGGGACAACCCTACAACATTGGATTGACTCCTCGACATTCGGCCGGGTATTTGCAGTGGGCCAGGTACATTTTGTCAGTGAAGAAGGCGCATTTGCTGAAGATTGGTCTGTACCCTGCAGTTTACGCCTCGCTGTTCGAATATTCTGCTCTTTCGACATGGTGGATTAAGGCGTTCGTGGAGTAATGGAACATCCCCACCCATACCTTTCTTCTAATGGACAGGGAAGTTTCCATCTCTCTGAAAGAATTTGCTGAAATTTCCGGTCTGCCGGTGAGGGGAGAGCACTATGAGGAGCTGCTTCCTCCTGACGAATATGTTTTTGCCACCAAGCCGTTGGTGATGGACCTAACGCCGGAGAATGCTATTCAGCACCAGTTTCCGAGTTTGATAAAGGTGCTGAATATGTATGAGAGTCTTTTCTTGGAATCGGGAGGCCAGGGAGTTAGTTTTGCAGACTTCATCGCCCGCTTTCTTCGACCGGAGATTCTATCGCAACGGGGCGAAAAATTCGCCAAGCTCGACAGCCCCTTCGGCCTTGGCTTAGATTGTCGACCCGCACTGGAAGCCGATCAAAAAGGTTTTTATCTCCCTGATGCCGCAATCATCCCTTTTGTCGGAAATCGCTGCTCCGGGCATCGACGATGAGACTTTCTTTCTCGGGTTTCTAGGGCTATGGTTGTGCTGGTTCGCGCTCCCTATGTACCCTCGCTATATGAGGGCGTCCGTCTTCTACCCAGCTCATCGAATGGTGGCTGGCATACAATTGTCCATTGGAATTGCTGGGTTGGCCCACCTGTACCATGGTCTTAGCGTGGCGGTGGACGCAACTGAACCGGGGGTGCAACCCGCTAATTTCCCGATGCACTACTTCACTTCGTGGATGGAAATGCACGTGCTCGGGGTATTTGGTATTCATAAAAGACCCTCGTTTTTCGAGAAATACAGATTTCCGACAGTTATACGGCTGATCGGCGCTTCTATCATGAATCCGCCTCCGCGGGAGGCGAGGGGGTTGCTTCTTCGTCCACGCACGGTCGGAGTGGGTATTTCTTTCACGGATAAGGTCTTGACAATCGGTCCAGAGACCTCCAAGGCGGTGTTGGCGTTGCGCGATAATTTCAAGGATGGGGCCTCCGTATTGAAAGCCCGGAGATTCTGCATCTATACTCCATTAGGCCGGGCTTCCTTGTGTTTAGGCAGAACGAGGCGGCGCTTTTTATGAGGTACAACCCCCATCGTTTCGCCCAACAATTAAGTTATAACTAGGGGTCCCACTGGAGGCATTTTTGGAAGAGCCTGCGGCCACCAGAGAGGGGATACGGAGTGCATTACATCATTTTATGCGGCTAAATACGGGCTCCCACTTCTTCATTAGCGAGCCGACTTGCATTCCAAGGGCCCTCAACGTGTACGGGACCTGGTATCAGCATGCGATGTGCGCCGTCATCAGGGAAGAGAAGCAGCTGCTGCTTGATCGCAAGGGTGCGCCCCCCGCCAGTGATCGCAACGTCCCCTTAAAGCGAAGAATCCCTATCCCTCCTCGACTAAGAGGAGATGCTGGAGTTGAGCTTCCACGCGTGCTAAGCCCCACGCGTGGATTGCCCCTCGACCCTGTGGACGTGCCATCAGCGCCCCATTCTCCCGTGGAGATGGTGAACGTGGTTTCACCTGAATCCGGTGTGGGCTCGGATATCGGGACCCGCCGTCCTAAGGTGCCCACAAAGCGTAAGCTGATTTTGGGTGCAACCGGAGTTCGCGCGCAGAAGAGGAAGAAGAAGTCGATCCTCTCTGCTGACGTTGCATTTGGTCAGGAACCTCATGCTCCTTATAGCGAGGGCTTGAGTGAGTACGGGACCAACGAGGGCTTATTTGTGCCGCTAGATGACACTGATCTGGCAGCCGCCATCGCAGCTTCCGAGCGATTGGCAAGGCGCGACGAGTGGTTGGCTAAACTCGCGCAATCAGGTAATCACTAGTTGTATTTTTCATTATTGCATCATACTTCTATCATTGTTTTTGGACTAACGCTTTTCCTTCTTTAACAGGCATTTCTACCGAAGAAGCCATCGCTGCTTCTCTCAAAACTTTCGAGGAGGAGGAACGACTCAGAGTATCCTTAGGCCTTGGTACATTTCGGTTTACTATGTCTCTTCTTCCATCTCTTATGAGTAATCTGACCCTCTCTTTGTTTTATCGCAGGTACCACGAGGCCTATCCCATAAGCTGATGTGGAGATTCTCCCCGGGCCAGCTACCGAAGTCCCGGCCTCTTCAGGATTGCCGCAAAAGTCCCGACTTAAAAAGCCGATGATGGAAGCCTTGACGGCTCTGGAGGCAACCCTGAATGCGGATGACGACGCCTTGCTGAAGGAGGCTTCCAAAAGGTCTGTCGTGACGGCCCGGGAGGAGAGGAAACGCCTGAGGCGCGCGGCGAGGGAGCGTAGCGCTGCTTTGGCTGCAGGAGCAGGTTCAAGCGCCGTTACTCCCGCTGCTACTCCTTCAGAGGAGCTCCCGGTCGCCTTGTCTACTGCTCACAGACGGGCGACACGTGCAGCTCGGGAAGCCAACAGTAAATCCGCCTCAGGTAATGTATTTTTGAGGCTTTGTTGTCAAAGTTTTAAACTATCAGTTCTTATATATCTTGTACTGCAGGGCCGAGCCTTACTGAAGGAGTGGCGGCGACCGTCGAGCCTGAGGGGACGGTGGAGGAGGTAGCGGCTAAACCCGAGGCGACGGTAGGCGATGTAGCTGTAGTTGCCAGGCTCGAGATAGTGGCTGACGAGACAGTCACGACTGCTATGCCCGAGATGGCTGCCAATGCTGAGCCCGAAGGGGCGGCGGGAGAGACGGCTGCTGCGGCCGAGCCTGAGGCAGCAGTGGATGAAATGGCTGCTACAGACGAGCCTATGGCAGCGATGGACGAGATGGCTGCGACTGCTGAGCCCGAGGTGGCGGCGGGTGAGACGACTGCTATGGCTGAGCCAGAGGTAGCAGTGGATGAAACGGTTGCGACCACTGAACCCGATGGGGTAACGGGCGAAACGGGCATGATCGCTGAGCACGAGATGGCCGCTCTTTCTCAAGAGTCGGGCACCACTCCGATCATTGCTCTCCCTGCTTACGGTTCCTTGTCATCTCCCGGTGTCGCAAGCGTGACGACGGCTCCTGTAGAGTCGGGCGATGAGGCAACGGGAGGTGAGACCATCCTAATGGAGGAGGGAGACGCCACCGTTGCATCAAGCGACGCCCTCGTTAGGGTTCCGGCCGGCGACTCTTCAGGTAAATTTTGGGTCACCGCCCTTCTTTCTTTATTCTGCAATCTTTCCTAATAAAGTTTATCTTGCTTCTAATGCAGGTGTGGCTAGTGCTGAAATCGAGCTGCTCGAGACAGCGCCGCCAGTTACCGCCCTGACGGTGACCACCCCTTTGCCTTCTCTCGCACCGTCGCAAATGCTGGAAGGTACGGATTTGTAACCCATTAGTCTTATCCCTATGGCGTACAATTCATGTACCGACGTTGCATTATTGTGTCTTTGTAGGAGTCCTTTTTGACCACCTGTACCAGGTGCTGCATCCCCACTTCTCCTTCCCGTCGGAGATGGCTTCATCCAGTGGCGTTGGTGAATATAGCTTTCAATTAATGCTTTTTCTTTCACCGATAATGAAATTATTTCTGATTCTTCTTTGCCCTGACTGCAGTGCTACAGATTGAAGGAGGAGATGAGAGATCAGTTGCGCCACCGGTCCTCCCGGCTTTGCCACCTGCTGCAGCTGGTATAGTAAATTCCATTGTTCATGAATCTTTTATATTTCTAGATCCGTCATTTGATTGTGATTTGTTTTGCAGCTGTCTCTTCGACTCCAGTCTCTTTCGAGTCTCGCATTATGATGCCGACAGGCCCCTTCTCCAGACGTCCATCCTCAAAGGGTGCTGTGACAAGTCTGCGTATGCTGAGCGAATGCGTCGAGGAGCTTGATGCGGAGGCTCCTACATCTGCTGCAGATTTTGCTGCCGAGGTCAATCCGATGCTGGCGACACTTGTAAATTTCCATAATGAAAGCATTGTCGAGTCTTGGGTTGATCACTGCAGGAAGATTGAGGCCTGTCTATGTCAGCTTGAACTTATGCGTCTTGCCCCTGAGACTCAGGCTCTGAACTCCCAGCGGGCCGCGTGGGTTGAGCAGAGTGTTCCGTTCCTTCGCTATTTCGAATGAGAGTCAACTCTTAATCAAAAAGAACGTGAGGCGACTGCTGCTGAATCTGCCCAACTGCGTGCTGAGGTTGCAGCTAATGCTGCCCGACTGAACGCCATTTTTGAAAGCCTTCAACGGTGTATCTCTGACGGGCTGGTGTTGAGGAAGAAGCTTGATCTCAATGAGCAGATTGTGCAGAGTCAGGAGGCTTCCCAGCAAGAAGCTGATCAGAAACTCTCATCTTGTTTGCAGTAATGGGCCCAAATTGAAGCAGAGCTGGCTGTGGTGGCTGATCATGAGAAGGCACTGAAAGAAGTGCGAGAGCAGCTCACGGACTTGTTGAAAACGCATGCTTCTCCATAAAAATTTTGTATCATTTGTAATTGTGAACAAAATGTATTCGTTTCTTTTATTCTTTAACACAATGTATTTTGTACCCAATCGAATTCATGAATAAAAGATACACGTTCTTCATAATGTCTTGTGTCATTTCTCTGCTTTCTTCTTTCTTGCTGTGTTGTTTGCCCTGTGACTTTAGCGAGTGCGGTCTGTAGATAGTATGTAACTGTCAATCTTGTGCTCTTGGTAAGGTAGTGATGGCTTAGGAAAGAGGGTTAGGATCCGTCACCTAAGACTATTTAACTTTATGAGTCGTGAGGGTCTCATAAAGAATTTTCTCCCTACCGGTCGAGAGGATCCCGTAGGTGTAATTTTCTCCTTAAGAACCGTGAGGATTCCTAAGTGTGTTTTCACTTGAGAGTCGTAAGGATCTCACAAGAGAATTTACTCCCTTACGAGTTATGAGGACTCGCAAGTGACGGGTGAAGTTGCCCTTATCTGCATTTCACGGAGTCAGGGGTTGCTCTGGATGCTTCCCACGGGTTCACTGCCGTGTTTGGCGAGGACCAGGCTCCACTCTGGACGTTTTCCAGGATACAGTAGTTTAAAGACATCGCGGTCGAGGTTAAGGACATCATAGTCCGTGGATTTAAGGACTCCACAGTCCGTTATTAGTTTTAAGACATCACGGTCAAGGTTAAACTCATAGTCCATGAGTTTAAGGACCCTACAGTCCGTTATTAGTTTTAAGACATCATGATCAAGGTTAAGGACATCATAGTCCATGAGTTTAAGGACCTCACAGTCCCATGTTAGTTTTAAGACATTATGGTCAAGGTTAAGGACATCATAGTCCGTGGATTTAAGGACTCCACAGTCCAATGTTAGTTTTAAGACATTACAGTCGAGGTTAAGGACATCATAGTCCGTGGATTTAAGGACTCCACAGTCCGTGAAATGTGTGGTTGTTGGAACCCGTCACCCCTTTGAAGACGTTGAGGAATTACAACGACAAATATTAAAGGAGTGACGAGATATTCCCTTCAACCAAGGTAAAATTAATTTGAAATCATTATGGTTGATTGTTAGTTTTAAGACATCACGATCGAGCTTAAGGACATCATTGTCCGTGAGTTTAAGGACCTCACAGTCCGACGTTAGTTTTAAGACATCGCGGTCAAGATTAAGGACATCATAGTTCGTGGATTTAAGGACTCCACAGTCCAATGTTTGCTCTTGATGCTTCCCACGGGTTCACTGCTGTGTTTGGCGAGGACCAGGCTCCGCTCTGGATGCTTCACACGGGTTCACTGCCGTGCTCTGCGAGGACCAGGATCCGCTCTGGACGTTTTCTACGGGGTCAGAAGTGACGTTATCCGCGTTCCACGTAAGCAGGAATTTTGCTCTAGATGCTTCCCACGGGTTCACTTCCGTGTTCTGCGAGGACTAGGCTCCGCTCTGGATGCTTCACACGGGTTCACTGCCGTGCTCTGCGAGGACCAAGATCCGCTCTGGACGTTTCCCACGGGGTCAGAAGTGACGTTATCTGCGTTCCACGTAACCAGGAATTTTGCTCTAGATGCTTCCCATGAGTTCACTGCCGTGTTTGGCGAGGACTAGGCTCCGCTCTGGATGCTTCACACGGGTTCACTGCCGTGCTCTGCGAGGACTAGGATCCGCTCTGGACGTTTTCCACGGGGTCAGAAGTGACGTTATCCGCGTTTCACGAAACCAGGTATTTTGCTGTAGATGCTTCCCACGGGTTCACTGCCGTGTTCGGCAAGGACTAGGCTCCGCTCTGGATGCTTCACACGGGTTCACTGCCGTGCTCTGCGAGGACCAGGATCCGCTCTGGACGTTTTCCACGGGGTCAAAAGTGATGTTATCCGCGTTCCACATGACCAGGAATTTTGCTCTAGATGCTTCCCACGGGTTTACTGCCGTGTTCGGCGAGGACTAGGCTCCGCTCTGGATGCTTCACACGGGTTCACTGCCGTGCTCTGCGAGGACCAGGATCCGCTCTGGACATTTCCACGGGGTCAGAAATGACGTTATCCGCGTTCCACGTGACCAGGAATTTTGCTTTAGATGCTTTTTACGGGTTTACTGCCGTGTTTGGCGAGGACTAGGCTTCGCTCTGGATGCTTCACACGGGTTCACTGCCGTGCTCTACGAGGACCAGGATCCGCTCTGGACATTTTCTACGGGGTCAGAAGTGACATAATCCGCATTCCACGTGACCAGGAATTTTGCTCTAGATGCTTCCCACGGGTTCACTGCCGTGTTCGGCGAGGACTAGGCTCCGCTCTGGATGCTTCACACGGGTTCACTGTCGTGCTCTGCGAGGACCAGGATCCGCTCTGGACGTTTTCCACGGGGTCAGAAGTGACATTATCCGCATTCCACGTAACCAGGAATTTTGCTCTAGATGCTTCCCACGGGTTCACTGCTATGTTCGGCGAGGACTAGGCTCCGCTCTGGACGTTTTCCATGGGGTCAGAAGTGACGTTATCCGCGTTCCACGTGACCAGGAATTTTGTTGATTATATCCGCATTTCACGGAGTTGGGATTTGACTCTCGGTTATCTGTACACCGTCGAGTCAAGGAACTGGGAGTTGCCACTGTTCCGCTTTACTTGATGTTGTGTCTATTGAGACGAATGTTGAGATGCTCTCCAGGCTATCTGTGACCAATCGAGATTTGGCTTCTTCTTCTGATGAAACCTGGGGGAGGAGGAGTGTGATTCCTTCTTTGTTTGCGTCCCTGGATCGTATACAAGGATTGATGTGATATCACCTGTAGGGCATAAATTTCATTTTTTTATTTTTATTTTATTTCTTTCCGCGATGCTCTATCATTTCAGTTTTTATATCGCGAAGGTCGCGATTGCCCCATCATTTCGGCTATTTTTCGCAGTGCCCAATCATTTCGGCTATTTGTTTTATTTTTACTCGCTGTTTTTTATTGCGAGTTGCCTAATCATTTCGGCTATTTAGCATGCATACATTTTTACTTGCTGATTTTGTCGCAAGTTGCCCCATCATTTCGGCTATTTCGTATGCTTTTATGGCTTGCTGGCTTTTCGCTGCAAGCTTGGAATTAGACACCGATTTCGGCATCAGCACCGCTACAACTGGGATATTGCCAGGAGCGAATCATCATTTGCCTCTGTCGATATCGAACAAAGATGGCTTAGCAAACAGGGTTAGGGTCCTGTCGACTAAGGCTTTTGACTTCATGAGCCGTAAAGGTCCCACAAAGGTATTTCTCCCTGCGAGTCGTGAGGATCTCGTAGGTGTGTTTTCTCCTTAGGAATCGTGATGACTCCTAAGTGTATGGCTTCTCGTAAGTCGTAAGGATCTTACAAGAGGGCTTTCTCCTTATAAGTCGAGAGGCCTTACAAGGGCTGTTCACTGTGCAAACATATCCCTAGTCACGGATGAGACGTTGTTAGGGAAATGTTTATTCGCGCCCGTGGATTGTATACAAGGGTCAGTATTGAGCCTCTTGTAGGGCAGTATCGGAGGTTGTGGGGGTTGCTTAAGAACAGGTTCAGGTCTCTGTAACTTAAGACTTTCAAATATTATGAGCCGTGTGGGTCCCATAAGAGAGTTCTCCTTACGAGTCGTGAGGATCTCGCAAGTGCAATTTCTCCTTAGTAATCGTGGGGATCCCTAAGTGTGTTGCTCCCTTATGAGTCGTAAGGCTCTCACGCGGGTGGTTTCTCATTACAGAGTCGAGAGGACCCTGCAAGTGTCTTTTAACGAGGTTGCGCCCTTTCGGGTTTTCACAAACACTCGCCGGTAGCCCTCCTGTTTTTACGCACGGAGCCCTTTCGGGTTTTCATCCGTGCCCATTTTGCTTATGGAAATACCGTTTTTTTTATTCTCTCTTTTTTTCTAACGAGGTTGCGCCCTTTCGGATTTTCACAAACACTCGCCGGTAGCCTTGCTGTTTTTACTCACGGAGCCCTTTTGGGTTTTCATCCATGCCCATTTTGCTTATGGACATACCGTTTTCTTTTCTCTCTTTTTTTAAATTTTTTTTGTATCAGCTTTGAGATGCTGCAATCCACCATAGTTTATCGACATCTCGGTCAGCAGCTAGTTTTAGGACATAGTAGTCCGTTATTAGTTTAAGGACATTTCGGTCCGCTGTTAGTTTTAAGGACGTTTCGGTCCGTTGTTAGTTTAAAGACGTTTCGGTCCGTTGTTGAAGAAGGCCTGTCACTACTTATAGAGTTCAGGCTTAGGAAGATAGCGAGCGGACATAGTCGTCGTCATCTATCATTGACCTGGGCCGTGACTCGTTAGGAATAGTATTTCTTCAGGAAGCGACCATTTATTGGCCTGAAGAGCCTTTCTCCATGCATGTCCATGAGTAGATAGGATCCACCCTGGTAGACCTTGTCTACGATGTACGGGCCTTCATAATTCGGCTCGAATTTTCCCCGCTTGGCGTGATTGGGGATCATAGGTCTTTTGACCACTAGCACGAGTTCGCCTTGGCAGAATGTCCTCAGCCTGGTCAATCTTTCATATGAGCGTGTCATCTTTGCTTTATAAGCTTCCAGATTTTGCTGCGCCAGGAGTCGGGTTTCGTCAAGGGCATCGAGCTCCTCAAGCCGAAGGTGAGCATTCTCTTCGTCCGTTAGCTCGTAATGAACTGCTACTTGTAGAGAGGGTAACTCTATCTCGAGGGGGAGTACCGCTTCTGTACCGAATACCAACGCGTACGGCGTTGTGCTCGTGGCCGTATTGAACGTAGTTCGATATGCCCAGAGAGCTTCGTGCAGTCTCTCGTGCCAGTCCTTCTTATTTTGGGACACCGTCTTCTTTATGATCTTTGTCAGGGTCTTATTGAAAGCCTCCGCCAGACCGTTGGCTCGGGGATTATAAACTGAGGAGTATCTCTAGTCTATGTTGTGCTGTTGTGCGAAGATGCTGATCTTGTAGTTTCTGTAGGCTGGTCCGTTATCGAAGATGATCCGTCGCGGAGTTCCAAACCAATAAATAACGTGTGTCTTGAAGAAGTGGAGGATATTCCCCGTCTTCACTTTCCTCAGCGGTACTGCTTCTGCCCATTTGGAGAAGTAATCATTTGTCGCAAAAATGAAACGATGCCCTCTGGACGATGCTGGTTCGATGGGGCTAATTATGTCGGTTCCCCACATTTCGAACGGCCAGCTAGCCACTGTCGGGTGTAGTGGATTTGGATGCTGGTGGATGAAGTCTCCATGGATCTGGCATGAGTGGCATTGCTTCGCATATTCGAGGCAGTCATGGATCATCGTGGGCCAATAATAACCCATCCGTTTGATCTTCAGCTTCATCTTCGGGCCTGTTTGGTGAGAACCGCAGAGTCCGTCGTGAACTTCTTGGACGACTTTTTTCGTCTCTTCAGGTCCCAGGCATCTCAGCAATAAAGAATCAAATGACCTCTTGTACAGGGTATCATTGACGAAAGCGAAAGACAGAGCTCGTTTCATGAGCTGATGTCTTGAGGACGCATCTTCAGGCGTTCGATGGGATTTGAAGTAGTCTATAAAGACTTCTCTCCAATCCTCGACCGTTTCTTGGTCTTTTATTTGCAAGGCCGTTTGTTCAATCGCTTCCTTTTCCTCGGATGATTCCGAAGATATTTCTGCCGGTGCGAGGACCCGACGGCTTTGTACCACGATTCTAACGTCATCGAGGTTCTCATCAGCCAGTTCTTTAGCGAGCTTGGCTAACGCGTCCGCCTTGCTATTTTCTGCACGCGGTATGCTTTCCAGCATGTAGGAGGGAATTTAAGTCAGCAGTTGCTGTACTCTCTTACCATTCTTCACCAGCTCTGGCTTGCACGTCTGGTAGTCGCCGTTTACTTGACTAACGACCAGTTGGGAGTCTCCGTATATGAGGAGGTTTTCAATTCCCATGTCGATGGCGATCTCGAGGCCTGCTATCAAAGCTTCGTATTCGGCTTCATTGTTTGTCCTCGGCTCTGTTAAGGAGAAGGTAAAGCGCATTATCCCTCCTTGTGGGGTCACGAAGATAAGGCCTATCCTTGATTTGATTATAGGCGTGTTCTGTTTGCGCTTCTTCATGGAAGACGCTCCATCAAAATAAAGTTCCCACCGGATACCACCATCGTCGATCGCATCAAACGCATGTTCGTCTGGCAGTTCGCAATTCAACGGGGAATCGGCTGGTATCGGATGCTCAGCGAGGAAGTCAGCGATGGCCTGGCCTTTCACCGCCTTAAGAGGTCGGTATGTTATCGAGAATTCCATCAAGAGTAGGGCCCATTTAGTGAGTCGTCCTATTAGTATGGCTCTTGACATCAAATATTTGAGAGGATCCATTTTTGATATGAGGTGGACCTCATGCGCCAATGCATAGTGCCGAAGCTTCGTTATCGCAAAGATCAACGCCAGACAGTGTTTTTCGATGGGAGAATAATTGCTTTCTGTCCCCAAGAGAACTTGACTCAAGTAGTAGAGAGCTCTTTCTTTCCCTTGGTCGTTCTCTTGTGCCCATAATGCACCTAAGGAACCTTCGAGGGCTGTTGTATAAAGAATAAGGGGTTTTCCCTTGACTGGAGCGGCTAGCACTGGCGGGTTCTGCAGATACTGCTTGATTTCGTCCAGGGCGCCTTGACATTTATGATCCCAGACGAACGGGGTTCCCTTCTTCATCAGGTGACTGTAGGGGCAGTACTTGCCGGAAAGATTGGCTATAAATTGCCGGATATACGCGAGTTTCCCTTGGAGAGACCGCAATTGCTTAAGAGTCCTTGGAGGGGGCATTTCCATGATCGCCTTGATCTTCGACGGGTCTATCTCGATACCTCGGTACCGGACAATGAATCCTAGGAATTTTCCCGAAGAAACTCCGAATGCGCATTTGAGGGGGTTCATCTTCAGGTTGTATTGCCGAAGGCATTGAAATACGATCTTCAGATGTTCGAGATGTTCCTTGTATGATTTGCTTTTCACCACGAGGTCGTCAATATAGCATTCGACGATTTCATGTATGAGGTCATCGAAGATCTTCGTCATGGCCCTCTTATAGGTGGCACCAGCGTTCTTTGGACCGAAGGGCATCACCTTGTAGCAGAATATACCCAAAGGGGTCCGGAAAGCGGTGTGCTTCTGGTCTTCGGGATGCATCTTTATCTGATTATATCCTGATGAGCCGTCCATGAAGGAGAAAGCTTCGTGAGTGGACATGTTGTCTATCATTAGCTCGGTGACTGGTACTAGGAAGTCATCTTTTGGACAAGCTTTATTGAGATCCCGGAAGTCCACACATACGCGCACTGTCCCATTTTTCTTCATCACTGGGACGATGTTGGCGATCCAGTCAGGATACTGAACTTCTTGGATAAAGCCAGAGTTGATCAGCTTCTTGACCTCAGCATTGATGCTCATCTTAAGCTCGAGCCGCATTCTTCTCGGTGCTTGTTTGACTGGCTTGACATCCGGGGATATTTCCAATTTGTGGACAGCAATCTCTGGATCTAATCCTGGCATTTCGCAATAGTTCCATGCGAAGCAATCTCTATGCTGCATAAGCACGTCTTTTAGCGCAGCCACCCTTTCTTCAGATAGCAGCTCATTGACGAATGTCAGTCGCGGGTCACTTGCCGCCCCCAAATCAATCTTCTTGAGGTTATTTGTTGTGGTATGTATTCCATCTTCCAGCTCTTTCGGCACCGTTGGAAACTCTGAGATCACCTCGTCATCATTGTCTTCGAAGCACCAGGGGAGGTCACCCCTATCCTTAGGTTCTTCTTTTGATATCGTTATCATATGACAAGTATGAGCTCGCTTCCAAGACCGATGTGGATCTGGGCCTACGCTCGTGGATTTGGGTTCATGCTTCTGCGGCGGTGTTATCCTCCAACTGTCGGATAGGGCGAACTTGCCGAGTTGATATTGGTCTTCGACCCAGTTCTTGAAGGTGAAGCAGTCTTCGAGATGATGTCCCATTACTCGGTGATAAGAGCAGTAGTCTGGATGAGAGACCTCGTTGGCTTGCTCGGGGTGTTTAGACTCCGGAAGTGTAATCATTTGATGTCTTATGGCAAGAACAAGTATCTTCTTTGTCTTGTCTTGAGGAAAAGAGTATGCTCGACTCATCTTCTTCATAAGGGACAAATCCGGACCGCTCGATTCCCGATCGCATGACTTCTTGGTCCCGCTTTGTCGCTGTCGAATGCCTTTTCCGCTCTTTGACTTGTTTCTGCCTCTGCGTCGGGCCTTTTATACAACAGGTTGACAGGGAGGGGCATTTTCTTCTTTCGCAGCCTGTTGAAGAAGGCGTTGCGTCCTGGCTTTCTCGTAGATGGCCATTTCGCGATTGTGGTCGTCTCGAACTTTTTGACCAGCTTCCCTTATAAGCTTGTCCATTTGCTCTTCGAACGACGGACTGGGCATTTTCACGTCGGGGGCTCTTTCTGGTTCAGGGTTAGCATTCTCCCATTAAGCATCCCCTTCTTCATCAAAGTCATGTACGACGTAGCAGTCGCGGAGTAGCTCCCGTTTCTTGGACCGAACATATCCAAGCCCGATCGCTTCCATTCTCCCGTTGGGCAACTTGCGCTGAGTTCCGGGAACGTTCCAGATCCTATCATAGAACTTAGCTTTTCGAGCGGTCTGTTTGAAGGGTATCCCTTGGTGCTTCAACTTCCTTTTCAAGCCTTCTGTATAACATCTAGGAAGACGGATGGGCTGGAGCCTGTCAAGTGTAGAATCCGCACCGTGCCAGATTTATTTCTCCACTTTGGTTTCCTTGGAGAGGTAGAATAGGATCGCCTTTTCACCTGCTCGTCTGGGAGGGACGTAGAACGTCTGCAGCTCTTCCATACTGTAGGTATCAAGCGCGTCTAGTTCTTTATGATGTTTGGGCGGAACCATGGCAACCTGCAAACTTTGCTCTTCATCAGCAAATGTTTGTATCGAAGGCCGAGCGGAGAATATAGCATGGACCTCATCTTCCGAATCGCTGCCAAAGATCAACATAGGAGCGGACGGTCCTGGCTTGTTGTGCTGGGGTGGGTCTGAATAAACCATCTCTTCCTCTTCCTCAGTATCACTCCCGAAGACAGGAATGGTGGTGATAGCTTTGTTCTCCGGTTTGTGACATCTCTCCGTGTCCTCGAAATCTGGCAAAAAGTATTTTGCATCTTCGTACTTGCGGACTTCATTCATGGAGAATGGATTCAGCTATCCTGTCATGGTATACTCGAGACCATCCTTAAAATACTTCATACACTGATGTTGCGTAGAAGGGATGATGTTGTACTCATATAACCAAGGCCGGCTGAGCAAAGCATTATAGCATGTCTTGGCGTCAATGACGTGAAATTTAATATCTGTGACGAGCAGCCCGAAGCGCAGCATTAGTACCACAGATCCGAGAGTCCGTGACGACTGGGAGTCAAAACCAGAGATGGTGATTTTATCACGAGCGAGATGCTGGACGCTTATGCAGATTTTCTTCAACACTCGCACGTTGAGAAGATTGACGGAAGACCCATCGTCGACCAGAATTTTGCCTATCTTTATATCGTGGCATTATTCCGAGACATAGAGGGGACGGTTATGCTCGCACGTCCCAAGGAGGAGGTCTTCGTCGCCGAAGGTGATATCGGCTGTGTGTACTTTCTCCAGCTCGTCCTTCATCTTTTCTTCGGCGAGAAAAGATTGGAATTACTCTGGTTCTTGTAGCGCTTTGATCAATGAATCTCTCGCTTCTTTGGATAGCAAAAGGGCGTCGAGAATACTGAGCTGCGAGGGTAACTTTCTCAAGTGCGCCAGAATGTTATAGTCCATCTTACTCTTCTTTGGCGGGTCCTTGGCGGTCAGTTCTTTCATGACTTGGTCGTCCAGGGCGATATCCTCGGAGACCTTTTCTTTTCCCTTATCTTTTTTACTCGTGGATTCGAGATTCTTTTTTGGAAGCGTGCGATTGCGCAACTGAATGTTTTCACAGGCCTTCGGTTCTTCCTCCTTCCCCAGTGTGGATTCTTTAAAGAGGGGGCCAAGATCCATTTCTTTGTCAGAGTCGCTTCTGAAAGTGAGAATTTGCGATCCCCCAGTGTTGACCATGCGACAGTTGCCGGTATCTCTTTTATGCTCCTCAGTCCCACTTCTTTGCTCCCGCTGAGTCTTGCGTTTCATCCGCTTAAAATGTTGCCGGTGAGTAACATACCCTTGCCACCATCTTTTAAAAGCGTCGCATTTCTCGGTGGGGTGTGAAATCTTTCGATGATATGAGCAGTAGCTAGGATGCATCTCTGCTTCAACGGGAGTGTTTCCTTCGGAGGGTGGTAGCTTCATTCACATTGATATTGCTTTAGCAAACCTTTTCCTCGTCTTGAACTTGTTTTTATCCGTGACGGATGTTCCTTGATTCGGCGGGAGTGTCCCGACTCTTTCATCTAGTCGCCGGCGTTTGGCTCTTTCAAATATGGCCATCTCGCGCTCCCGATCAGCTTTACTTTTCAAAAGAGCCGCGTTCAGGAATGCATCAATTATTTCATCTGACGGTTCCAGGAGTTCCGGCTTAGGATTTGCCCCCAGTTTCTCAGTGCAAAGAGTTTCTTCATCGTCTATCGACGAGTGAGAGATCACATAACAACTTGCCACGTACTCCTCAGATCCATCCGACGAGTCTTCTCCATCATCTTCGTCCTCAAGGAAAGGGGGAGTTGCCCCCGGCCTTTCTTACCCGGCACCAGTAGCGACGTCGAGCGCGTCGAGCTGATGGAGTTGGCTCAGTGACGGGGATGGCCTTGTCCCTCCCCCTGTTCAGGTGAGGGGCCGTTGCTGGCGTCAGCCTGTTGAAGCCTGATGTCCTTTGAGTGGCAGGAGCGGGAGTTGGGACAGTCAGTCTTGTAAAGACCGACCCTTTGGCAGGAGAAGCCGCCTTGACGACTTCAGGAGCAGGGTTGGTTACTCTCTTCGGAATAACCTTCTCTGGGATTGCAGGCTTCGTTGTGGGCCCACAGGAATTTTGGCCCAATCTGGAGAAGACCGAGGCGCCGGTGCTGGACGACCCATTGAGAGGGGTCGCAGTAGGTGTAAGCCGATCAAAGACCGACTTCTTGGGAGCTTCCGGTGTCAGCACAGGAGCGGTGAAGCTCGTTGGCGGGAGCATGGTCCCGAAAAACAACCCTGTGGTAGCTTGAGTGACTTGTTCCACAGGCATCGTGAATAGGGAAGCTGCTTGGGGCCCTTAGGTTATGCCCCCAGTTGAGGCAGGACGTGGGTTGCAGCTGCATATGGAACACTTTGAGCAGGTGAACGCCATTGATTCTTTGCTTTCTGCAGCAAGCAAACCGCGATTGGTTTGCGAACACGACACACGAAATATGGAGTGGAAAGAGGAAAAGGTCCCACCGGGCATGCTAGAATCTGTTCCCCTCCGAAAGACGCGCAAGACAGACGTCTTGCCTGAAATTCAGGGCAGATGCTAATTTGTGCTATCCATCCACCTCTCCGAAGATGCCAAGTTGATTTATGGCACCATGTATCGAAGGTTTAAACGGATGCGACCGATGTAGCAGATTTCGTCAGATTCCCCCTCGCTTGAGGGGTTTTGATTGTGGGAACGCTTTTCCCTGCAGGCGCAAGCCCCTGCAGTTAATTATGCTACCGCGTCGCAGTAACCACTTTCTCCTTCTCCAAATGGTCACTTCGTGTCGTTGGTGTTTGTTTTGTGTTTGGTTGCTCATGGATTGTATACGAAAACTAAGTTATGTTGTCGCCCGTAGGGCGTGGACTAGTCCAAATCCGTATCTTTCTTAGATTTGGGTTTGGGAGGGTTGTGTTTAAGGATACGTTAGCCTTATTTGAGGCTAAGATCAACTTAAACGTTTGTTAAGGACACGTTAGCCTAATTTTAGACTATGATCGACTTAACGGGATCGTTTGGATCCAACAAGAGAACAATTGGCCTCTATTGTTTAGTTTAATGATATTGCGGTCGATAATTAGTTTAAGGATATTACGGTCCAATATTAGTTTTAAGACATTGCGGTCAAGGTTAAGGACATTATAGTCCGTGAGCTTAAGGACCTCACAGCCCGGTGTTAGTTTTAAGACATCGCGGTCGAGGTTAAGGACGTCGTAGTCCATGAGTTTAAGGACCCCACAGTTCGGTATTAGTTTTAAGACATCACGGTCGAGGTTAAGGACGTCATAGTCCATGAGTTTAAGGACCCCACAGTCCGGTATTGGTTTTAAGACATCACGGTCGAGGTTAAGGACATCATAGTCCATGAGTTTAAGGACCCCACAGTCCGTAGTGATGTGTGGTCATCGGGACCCGTCACCTCTCTGATGACGTTAAAGGATTACAACGACGGATGTCAGAGGAGTAAAGAGATGTACCTTCGAACCGGGTGTAAATTGATTGGAAGAGCAGTTGTGCTCAGTTCAATTTATATTGAGGACTTATGGCCAGAATTGGGCTAAGTCCAGTTAAAAATGTTTAACATTTTATTCATGTTTGGCATGTTAGGCCTTTATTTGGGCTCTGCCCTTTTAATAATGCATAGCATTGGGCTCTGACATTGGATGTAATTAAATGCATAGCATTTATCAGGGGCAAAAGTAGTGGTCTGACAGTGCGCCACGTGGTTTGTCAGGCGCTTTGCGCCAATCAAAGAGCGCATTGCGCTAGCGCATGCAAAGGTGACACGTGTCACGCTCAGCGCTAAGAGCAAGTCTGTTAGCGCACTGCGCTTTATGAGTGCGCTGCGCCAGTGAGTGAGTGCGCCAGTGAGTGACACGTGGCGCGATCTGGCGCAGTGCGCTGTTTTTAGAAGCGCAAAGCACAAACTGTTCTGTGGTTGACACGTGGCGCGTTCTGGCGCTGTGCGCCAGTCCAATAAGCGCAAAGGCGCAATTCAAGAGTGCAAGGCACTGTCCAATAGCGCAGAGTGCATTTTGATCAATTTAAGATTAAAGAACAAGTTTTTTTGTTCTCTTAAAAGAGGCTTTGCCTCAAGATTCAAGAACCAAAGTTCTTTTTCTCATCAAAATGCTTTGCCTTTATAGATCAAAAGATCTGTGAATGAAGTAAATTACTTCTTTTAATCTTTCATAATTAGATCTTTTTGATCTTTTTCTTTTTTACTGAAGATCTTGATCTTGTTCTTAGATCTCTGATCTTTTTAGAAGATGGTTCTTCTCTTTTTTTTAATGAGATGATTTCATCTCTGTTTTTCCAAGAATATAATTCTTTACCTTTAAAGATGAAGAAAATGATCTTTTTTCTTCAAAGGCTTGGCTTTCTTTCTCTTTGAGTTTTTTCTCAAAGTTTGCAGAGGGTTCTCTCTATCCGAGACTTGAAGTCTTGGGGCCTTTATATAGGGCCAATTGATTTGTTAAATCAGTTGATGAGATTTCTCTCTGATTGATTTGGGGATATTTCCCCACCGTTGAATCTTTGATCTTAGGGCTTCTGTTTTACAGAAGATAATCTTCTTATTTTAATAAGATTGGAAAGATCTTTCTAGAACAGAATTTTATTCTGATTAATTAATAATTTTTTTTTATTATTAGATCTTTTGATCTAACGGTGGGGAATTCTTTAAATTCCAGCGCTGGCGTAATTGGCGCTAGCCCACCTGCGTTTGACACGTGGCGCGCAGCACAGAACGCAGAGCGCAGTGCAACTGCGCTAGCGCACCTGCGTTTGACACGTGGCGCGCAGTGCAGAGCGCAAGGGATCTGAAGCGTTGCTTCAGTTTTAAAATTCGAATTTTGAAATAGAGCTTTGCTCTGCCTTGGGCGCAGCGCTGCCTTGGACGCAGCGCTCCTGGTGCTAGTGTATCTGCTTTTGACACGTGGCGCGCAGCGCAAGGATCTGAAGCATTGCTTCAATTTTTGAATTTTGAAATTCAAAACAGAGCTTTACTCTGATTGGGGGAAACAACTGTCTCTGAACTGCGCTCAACTGGGACAAGCTACCCCCGGGCCTATGACTCAAAGCATCTTCTACTACATTCGCCTTGCCCGGGTGATAAAAGATCTCACAATCATAATTCTTCACGAGCTCCATCCAATAGCCCCGTCTCAAATTCAGATCCCGCTACTGGAAGATGTACTTTAAGCTCTGATGGTCCGTGAAAATCTGACACGACTCCCCATAAAAGTAGTGTCCCTAAATCTTAAGCGCAAAGACCACCGCAGCCATCTCAAGATCATGAGTGGGATAATTCTGATCATGCTTCTTCAACTGCCAAGAAGCATAAGCAATAACTCTATCATGCTGCATCAATACACAACCGAGCCCCACTCGAGAAGCATCACAGTAAACGACAAAGCCGTCCGATCCAGAAGGCAAAGATAAAACTAGTGTAGTCATTAACCGAGTCTTCAACTGCTGAAAACTCTGTTCGCATGCCTCAGTCCAAAGAAAAGAAACTCCCTTCCTGGTCAGTCCAGTCAGCGGTGCAGCGATACTCGAGAAGTCCTGCACGAAACGGCGGAAATAACCGGTTAAGCCCAAAAAACTGCGGACCTCTGTCACCGATACAGGTCTGGGCTAAAGATGTACGGCCTCGATCTTCCTCGGGTTCACACGAATATCGTCTCCCGTAACCACATGACCAAGGAAACACTATCAAGCCAAAAGGCACACTTCAAGAATTCAGCAAACAGATGGTGCTCTTTCAATGTCTGCAAAGCAATCCTTAAGTGCTGCTCATGCTTCTCTCGACACTTGGAATAAATCAGAATGTCATCAATAAACACAATAATAAACTGGTCGAGGAACGGCCTGAAAATCCGGTTCATCAAATCCATGAACGCTGCTGGGGCATTGGTGAGCCAGAACGACATCACAAAAAACTCATAATGCCCGTAGCGCGTACGAAAAGCAGTCTTCGGAATGTCATCATTCCGAACCGGCAACTGATGATAACCTGATCTCAAATCAATCTTAGAAAAATATTCCGCACCCTGGTGCTGATCAAACAAATCATCAATGCAAGGTAAAGGATACCTATTCCGCACCGTAATTCGGTTCAATTAACGATAATCAATGCACAACCTCAAACTGTCGTCCTTCTTCTTGATGAACAGAATAGGAGCTCCCCAAGGCGAAACACTCGGACGTACAAGTCCCCTATCAAGAAACTCTTTCAACTGATCCATAATCTCCTTAAGCTCCGCCGGGGCCATCCAGTAAGGCGGTATAGAAATAGGCCCCATGCCGGGAATCAGATCAATACAAAACTCAATCTCATGCTCTGGCGGCAATCTAGGTAACTCATCGGGAAAAACGTTGGGAAACTCTCGCATGATAGGAACCCGGTCCAACAAATCTACTGTGGCTCCGGTATCAAGAATGAAAGCTAAGAATCCCCGATATCCTCTCCTCAAAAGCTGACTAGCGCAAAAGGCAGAAATCAAACTGTGAGAGGCGGCACCACGGCCCCCTGCACAATAAGAACTGACTCGCCGGGAAAACAAAACTTGACTGTCTTCTCACGGCAGTCCACAGACGCATAGCAAGTAGATAACCAATCGATGCTCAGGAGAACGTCGAAGTCCAATATCTCAAGAAGGATCAAGTCGACGGACGACTCTTTATCTCCAATACAGATGGCACACGACCGAAACACGTGTCGCGCAACAAACGACACGCCAACAGGAGTAGTCACAACAAGCGGCTGATCTAGCAAATACGACTCTCGGCCTAATCTCGGCATGAAGTGTGTATAACCATACGAGTGCGTAGATCCCGGATCAAACAACACGTGTGCATCAAAGGAACATACTGAAAGAGTACCTGAAACCCCTGCATTGGATGCCTGCGCGTCCTGATGAGTCAAAGAAAATACTCGTGCCTTCCCTCTACCTGCAACTGGCTGTTCTCCGCCTCTGCCACCCCGTCCTCTCTGAACAATCCCTCCGTGACCATGACCTCTCTGAGCATAAGTCTGACGCGGAGCAACAACAGGCGCAAGAGGCATCGCTCTCTGAGGTGGAGAAGGTGGTAAGGTAACATGCGATACGGCTGCCTCGCACTCACGTGGCTCAGTACAATCTCAAACACGATGATAGAAACTCCCGCACCGGAAACATCCAGACGATGACTGCTGACCCTCCTTAGGATAAGAATTGAATAACTGGCCTCATCCCAAACCTCTGCTACCTGAACAAAATCTATCGTGGCGTCTAAACATCTGTCTCTGGGCTGATATACCAGTACGAACCCTCTTCGGTTCTGGAACGACTGATGTCTCGGAAAGACGCTCCTTAACTAATAGAGCTGCATCCACTGCTGCTGCATATGTATCACAATGCTGGGCATTGATAGCGAGGAACAAATGGGTAAGCAAGCCTCGAACAAACCTCTTGATTCTCATTTCCTCGGTATCTACCAAATACGGAGCATACACGGATAGCTGAGTAAACTGCACATTGTACTCTGCCACCGTCATAGCCGGAGTCTGGTGTAACGACTCAAAACTGCGAGCTCGAGCATCCCTGATGCTCTGCGGAAGAAAACGGGCAGGAAACACCGTCATGAACTCAGCCCAGGTTATAGGAGAAAGACCTGTGGCTCTGCCCCTCTCTAAAGACTCACACCACTTCTGGGCAAGACCTTCTAGACGAAAACTCGCGAACTCTACCCATCTCGCGTCGGAGCATATCCGCGAACGACATATCCTGGCCATCCGATCAATAAATGACTATGGATTCTCAGCTGCATCAGTGCCGGTGAAAACCGGAGGCTTCAGCCTCATGAACTCAGATAACGATACGGTGATAACCTCCGTAGCTGCAGATACAACTGCCTGAATCATAGGCACCATCACGGTCCCCGCAACAGGTGGGACAACCTCATGTCTCTGTGCTCTACTGGCCTCGAGTAACGATCCCATCATTTGGCACAAATCCTGCATACCGGCCTCTAGCCTAGTAATACGATCTATCGAAGGTGGATCAATCTGCTCATGTACAACGGGCGTACCGCCCTGGTCAGTCCTCGTCTCAGACGAGCCAACTCTGACCTCGGCTCTCGCGGCCGCTCTCTACGCCCTCGTAGTCTTCGGCGACATAATGGCTGGAAATAAAAGCAGAATTCGATAAGAATATGGAAATCGAATCACAAGGGTGTATATAATCACGGAAGGAATTTCAACCAACAAGTCCTGAGGTCACTTAGGCGGAGTACCATGTCGTAAGTATGCCGCGGAACATACACATGCTACGTCACTCTACTTAAGCTACCTACTCCATCATACCAAGGTCATCCTACACTCCGAAAGGTAAAACCTAGCGCTCTGATACCAATTTTGTCACGACCCAAAATTTGGCACATGACTGGCACTTAAACCATGTAATGTCAACAGGCGTAACGCAATTTAAGTAAGCCGAAAATCCAGAAATCTAAACCATCAAAAGTAGTAAGTGATGAAAACATTGTTAAAAATATTTGGAAATCTCAAGTAATAATCTTTAAAGTTTAAATTTATTTTCTTAAAAATTTCGGCAACACCTCCTTTGTAAAAACTAGCCCCGAAACGGGTACAACATAAGATATAAGTAAAGCAACACATGATATAAATAAAGCATCCCCAAACGGGAGCAAATCATGCCCAAAGGCGAAAACAACCACCACAATCATATATACGAAGTCGTAGCGAAGAAATGGACAATATAAGTGAAAACAGCATAATAAAAGTCGGCTCACATGAGCTCGACACCCAAAGTCATAAAATATACAATATCGTCCTCACAACTCGTCTTTAAGTCAATACATGAAATGGTAGATGGAGAGTACTAGATACAATGAGAGATATACAATGAATGTAAACGGATAACCGCAAAACCCACCTATAGCAAAACGGCTCACAGCCAACCGTAGCGGTATTCGCTGCTAAAAGATACAATAAGATAGCTTTGCCGCGACTACTCTGAGGGTCAACCTGCAAACCACTGTGGCACAACAGGGAGAGTTGCCAACTCGTGAATAGTAAGTAATATCATACAGGTAATCGTAGGTATGGGCGTACTGCGATACTCTATCATATGCAATCTGATAGTATCAATATAATAATATGGATATGCAACAATTATGAAAGGTACTCTATCAGGTACAACAAATATATAAAGCAATGCGTATCAATAAATGCTGAGTATGGGATAAAACATGTCATCATCAATGAATCATCATCGTGGAAAAACCGGTGTCCATCAACGATACCTTAAATCCCAATACCTCAGGCGGCGTCACTCTGATCGGCCCTCATTTTTGTAAACCTTATGGAATCTGAGTGCCCAACATCGGCATTCGAAAACATCATGAAATACTCGTGTCCAACATCGACACGCAAATCCATATATATCGGGCTCCGTCGGTCCGGATCGGCCCACGGGCTCCGTCAGTCCGGATCGGCCCATATCCATCTCTCGACTCCGGTCGGTATCCTCCGGATAGCCGCCAGGTCTAACCAATCACCGGTAGATAGGAGTCCCTCTGCCAGGCTCATCGTCTACTGCACAACATCCCTTTGTTGCCCCGGGGTACCATACCGGGTCCACCATGAACTCACAAACGGATCATCCAACTCCTTGAATCGGGTTTCTATCACACGTCTCAGAACCGAGAAAAGACACGGTGGACGCACTGAAATATCATATCAAGAGAAACCGGGTTTTCAAAACAATGCATATTTTCTTGAAATAATACCACGGTTCTCAAATCCATAAATCACATGAAATCTATATCTCAATGAGTTAATCCATGAAATGTTATATATGCAACATAAAACAGTAATATGAGCATATCAAGGGAAAACCGCTCCTTTAAATGAATCCAGTTTTAAAATATATCATGTGGTTCCCAATTCTTCCAAAATACAATGCAACATCATATAAAGGTGTACATGCAACTATGTATGCACGATGCATTTCATATATGCAATAGAATAGGAATCAATGTCTTAATATCAATAACAATACAATACCGCATATATGTATAGGGTGTGCGTGTCATGGCAATTACTGACGGTGTGGGTATAGCATACAATTTAGTGCTTGTACAACATGAACCGTCAGTAATGGTGCAGTGTTCACTAGGTACTAAGTCGAGGCACAACAAGTAATGGTATGCAATGATGCTCATGCACAATCAACATATATGAATATAAACATGCGGCTATAATATCCTATCAAGCCCTGACGCATAACGCCGTACAAGCAATTTTCCCGTAGATATTAAATCTACTCACAGGTGATCTTGAGCTAAGTAAATCCGACCACCTGCTTCCCTTTCTTCGCATCGTTCGAAATCCCCGCCTGCGATCATATTAACACAAAACACAATAACGCATAGATTTAGAAAACTACGCAATAATAACGCAAACAATGCCAATTTAACGAGTTGGTTCCCTTAGGCTACAAAAGGGTTCGCTTAGCGGCTAACGTGTTGTCGACATCACCAAAACAAACCCACGACAGTAAGCTATCCGAAACACTAAAACTACGTCGGGTTAATCGTAACGCGCGTCGTCGAAACACTAAAAACTAACTAATTGTTCCCAAATTTTACATACTGTCACTACCTAAAAATCTAGCGGTACCAAACAACTTAAAACAACTACAGCCAGATACCCACAAAAACTCAACTCCCTTGTCCCCCACAGGGCCGAGCCCACCGGAAAATCCCTTCATGTCGCTGGCCAAAACCGAACAGGTGGGGTTCATGCTTCAGGTGTACTCTCAGGGCAACTAGTACAACACTACTACCTCGCTAGATTTTCCAGTAAACACTCGGGTTGATAGCAGGTTAAAGACATCCTAAAACGACACTGAAAACACGATACGTGCACAAAACCATATCTTTATCGTTCTAAACTGAAACTAATTAGCAACACAACATTAATAAACTCCTAATTAACTGTAGAGGGCACTACCTTTCCACACTTGCTCAAAACCCTATCTTTCCACGCTCCAAGTGATCCTAGTGGCTTGATCTTGGCTTGTGAAGGGTTTAAGTGAAGATTAGTGGAGATTTTGTTTGAGTTTGTGAGGGTTGGGTTAGGGTTTCAATTGAGGGAGAAAGAAGTGAGGTGAAGAAAATAATGAGAATGAAGAAAGAATGAGAGAATGGGGTGAGTTGAGAGTGTGTATGAGTGAGGGTGAGGGAAATGAGGGAGTGAGAGTTGCATGAGCCATGCCTCCATCTTCTCTCTCCTCATTTAATGCATGGCATGCTTGCCCCATGCCCATCATGCCCCCCTCTCTTTCTCCCTCTCTCAAGTCAACATAATTTAAAAACCCTTTTAATTTAAAACTAAATAATTTAATTAAATACATATTACAACTTAATGAAATGGGGTTAGATACCATGGTTACTTAAGCATGGTTAACCCCTAATTAACCCTAGGTTAACATGCACATGTGTGTGCAAGTCCGAAATAAATATTAATAAAATATCAATTAATTTTTATAAAATATTTGAAAACTATTATGGTAAACTTTTTCTCAAAAATCCGTATTATCGCTTAATTAACACTCATCGCATTCTAAGGTGTTACAGTGGAGGTTGGGTAGTCTATATGCACATCCTTATACAGGTCCCTGGTCGTAGGATTATTGAGACGGGGTATCGATACTCTAGAGTAGACTAGTGTATATGCTTCTCATCCCAGCAGGACAGATGGTCTATCCCACAACCATTAGTACGTCGTACTGGAGATAGTATGCAGGTGCTCATTAGGTTATGAGTACACTGGACAGGACTTATGGGGAACTGCTGGTTGGTACTATACCTATCATCAGGTAGCAGTTTCCAGATGACATAAGTACAGGTTCGTCCGTTGACTTGACATCGCTACTTCGTCTCGAGTGTGTTCCCACTGTTCTTATATCACTACCCTACCACGGCTCCAATGAGTCGTGCAAACAGGAAGTGGTTGGGTGTAGTCTCGAAGCACTGGAAGGCAGCAGTGGTTAGATAGGATTCGTCTCTCCCAATATTAGAGGTTGATATCGCGCTGTGTTCGGAAAGCTATTACACAAAGTCCTTGTCCAGGGCAAGCGAGATTTACTGGCAGGTACTCCAGTAGTTTCTCAGAGTGTTTTGGGCTCTGCCCCGGTACGACATATTGCGCTATTAGGGGTCTGACGGTTACCGCCCTCTAGGCCCGATATGCGATACTTGTTAGTTATATGTATGCCCTAGAGGCCATTGCTATACATAGGATGTATATTGTAGTGGATGCTTGGACATATATAGGGAGGACTTTCTTGCTCGACATAATAGTATGCTATCTGGTTACTCTTTACCTTAACGTGTACACTGATTGTCTCTCTGTTACATGTTGGTAAAGCCTTTAGGATGTGTACTTGACTACCTGGACTATGATGCGGATCATACTAGTGGGGACATAGTAGTCCATAAGTACATCCTTCAAGGTCCCTAGTCGTGGGTGTATCGAGACGGGGCATCGATATACCAGAGTAGACTAGCGTATACTTTCTCGACCCATATAGATGGGCGATGGATGATCCCATATCCATTGGTGTTTGACATCAGAGATGATATACGGGTGCTCAGTGGAGACTGGGTACACTGGACGGACTCGCCGAGAACTCCCAGATGGTATTATACCTTACGTCAGATGGCAGTTCTCTGGTGACACTGGTACATATTAGTCTGTAGACCCAAGATCGTCATAGAGTCTTGTGTGATTCCCACTGTGCTTTGATTTCCACCTTACCACGTCCAAGAGGGCGTGCAAAACGGTGGTTTTTGGGTACAGTCCCGAATCACATGGAGGCAATGAGCGATAGGAGGGGATTCGTCTCTCCCGGTATAGGGAGTTGATGTTGCGCTGTGTTCGATTGGCTATAACCGGAAATCCCTGGCCAGGGTTGCTGAGATTTACTGGTAAGCGTTACCAGTAGTTTCTCGAACTGTTATAGACCTCATATCGACATGACTTATCGAGCTACTGGGGTCTGACGTTTACCACCCTTAGGCGAGATATGCGACATATCAAACGAACAGACCGGACTGTACGGTAAGTGTTTCTGGTTGGATTCACAGGAGTGTGAGCGGGCTTGCTCGTTGATCTTCTGATCGCTCAATACCTGGGTGGCCGTTACGTTTAGAAGACCGCTTGCGGCTTGTGGGTGTTTGATATGATCATCACCTGCTGCCGGCGTATTGACGAGTCTTTAGAGTCTTACACAGAGGTTTCCTGGCTCAAGCAAAACGAAATAGGAGCACATATGAGATATGTGTGGGACCAAGAATAATACCAGTATGTGATACTTTATTTTATTCTCGCGATGAATGTATCGATTGGTTGTATGCGATATAACCTAGTTATCAAATCGATGATTGATTCGATAAGTCGATACATTGGATATTAGTCGGTCATATGCGATATGACTGGATCGTTAAATCAAGTGTTGATTTAATGATTTAATGTATAATTATATATTTGGTATATTACTTTGCATTAACTAGTATTGGTTCACTTAAGATGGATTTTCTCACTTGATGTGCACATTGTATATATGATATAGTTTTGTGCACTAGTTTGTATCATGTTTGATGATACATGCAAACTTGGGTGTGTATGATTAAACCATGGTTATGTTAATGGTTAGGGTTTTGATTTACTTATTTATTTATTCTCTATATTCTTTTTGGAAAAGGAAAAAGAAATGGTTGCTTCTTTTGGATTTACATTGAAGCTTCATGAAGCTTTGAAAAGTTCAACCATTTTTGTTTCTTTTGCCTAACCTAACCATTCACCTAACCCTAGTTTATTCTCTACACTTAACCATGGTTGCTTAATGATAACCATCACTTGATTTTGTTTTAATGATTATTATTCTTTTTCATTCTTCTTCTTCTTCTTCTTCAAGATGAAGAAAGAAAAGGTTTCTACAAAATTTCAAGTGATGAATCCAAGTGAGAAATCAAAATCCAAAGTGAACCCACTTCCTATTTCTTCATCCTCTACCACTTTCCATGTAGTATAGGGTGTTTTCTTCACAAGTTTCATGACTTGGTGAAGTTGGAGCTCGGGTTAGAGTCTCCTCGACGTAGATCATCTTCGGCATCGAAGTCATCGACCTAGCTCGATCATTTCTTCGATGAAACCACCGCGAGAGTCCGGGATCCGATGATCGCAGTGGAGGGACATCATCACGGAGCTAAGGAAGTGGAGCACCGGATCTACAAAGGTTGTATTTCCATTCACTTTAGAGTAAATTTATTTACTAGCTTATAGTATTCGCCTAATCTCTAGTTAACGATCTAGTTTAGGGTTTCTCGGTACCGGAATTTTTTGAATTTGGCATGGTCGATGCCTTGTGGGACCACTTGAATGTGCCTAGGAACCCTACAGTGGTATCAGAGCCTAGCTAGAGCCTTAGGCGATGCGTAGACGAAGTTAGAAACCCGATCGAACCCGAAACCCTAATGCATAACCCTTCTCTGTACATTTTTTGAAAATGTGGAATTTTCCAAATTAAAAATATCCAAAAATTACAGCAGGGTATTATAAGAGTTACTGTGAAGCACGAAAGCCCAAATCGACTAAAGAGCCGCAGAACCGCTGCCCTACCCAGGCATGTGCGGCGGTTCCGCGGCCATATAGGGGCATCTTTTCATTCTCTTTGCACAGTAATTCCTATATGTTAGTGCTGTATTTTCTGGGAATTTTTAATATTTACTCAAGAGTTGAGTTTTCTGGGTTGTATTGGGGACTCGGTGTTTCGATCGGGAAGTTTAACTTCGTCTAGTTTTTTCCGGATAATTTTAGAAAATGTTGAAAAGTCCGACCGGATATAAATACCCACTTTTTCCCCTGCCGGGAAATTTCCAAGTGTTGGATTTTTCCGTGGTTTAAAGTCGTTCTAAGTAGTGCAAGTAACGCGATGGACCCTCTAGAAGACAACAAACCTTAACTCGATTATGTGACCGTCTTGAACTGCCCTTTGAACCTTCGGGTTTGGGGTAGTACGGCGTGCCACATGTGAGACGTTGGCTTGACCCTTCTACGGATGGACCGTTGGTACCGAGGCATGAACTGGATGTTTTTAAACTTATTTCATGTGTTGAGCTGTTTCGGGAAAACTTGGGTGTTTGACTGTTCGATCGGAAAGTTTAACATTTTCTGTTTATCTGGAATGTGATACAATATTTGGAATCCACAAATAGTTATGAGATAACTGAATGAATGTTATAAACATAGCACTTTAGTCTCACTTGATCGGTTTCCACGGAATTTTTATGCGATCAAAAGTCCGTCGCAATCACGTAGCGTACGCGGATACTCGCCGGATAAACTTAATAGACAGCTACACCCCTTAGCCTCGACCAAGTGACTGTAGGAGAACCCCGTCGCTGAAAGCATCTGTTCGGGTGCTCGCGGTAGCGGTGTTCCGCCTTGGTGAACTTCGTCGACGGTATCGGGGGTGCGGCCGTCTACTAAAGTTTGCGACGAGTATTCGGTCAGGATGCCGGGAATCCTGTTGAATTGCCCGACTTTATATTGAAAAGTGTTTTCGATAATAAGACTAAAATGTGAGGTTTATAATTGTTAGGCATGCGATGTCTAAGGAATTCATTTGATTAGGTATGCGATATCTAAAGAGGTTGCGGATTCCAACTGTTGTAGTTTTACACTTTCTTTTCTGCGACCGTAAGTGTAATATGTGATATCGCCGGTTTCGTAGCTATATGTCAACGACAATTGGGATGGACATATTTACTTATGTTGATGACATGCGATGTTATGTGTTGCTGGATATGTTATATTGGATCGTCGTGTTTGAATAGCCGGGGTTTTTTATGTGAGATGAGTGTTTTTCATTTTCATTTATGTAAAAACTTGTATGTAATATTCTTTTATTGGGGCACTTCCAGGTTGCGGAAGATATCACCGTTTGTATATTATTTACTTTTCCGTACTAGGATAGACCCAAGGAGGAGAGCATAAGTAACCGGGTTCTAGGGTCCAGTGGGAGACCAACTCGAGGAGTCGAGTCCGGGTCTCCTAACCCTAGAATTGGTAGGGTTGCTTGCCGTTCTCGTAGGGGTCTAGGGGTGTGGGTTTGGCTATTCATCGCGACCGTGGAATCCGTGTTTTATACTGGCTCGTATTGAAAATACGGACGTCCTAGTATATCCAATATTTCATATATGATTTTTCTGCTGCGATATCTGTGATGTGATCATGTGATATGTTCTGTGATAAATACTGTATATAGTATATACGATATATTATATAGACGTTACTTATGTTTTACACTCGCGCTAGCCCTGCCCCGCTCTGCCGTTAGTTACCTAACCTAACGGTGCACGAGGGGACATCGAGGCGAATGCGGATGGCATAAGTGTACGTCGTATTTATCTGTGATGTTTAGGTACTTAAATGATGGGACTTCATTAATGAGATTAATGAAATAAAAGAAACCTAATGATGTTGTGGGATCGAATTTTCAAAAATAAAACAGGTAGCTACAGTTCTTGCTTTGCACAGCGGTATATATGATATATCCTGCACCTTATTCGATGAGGAAAGGGCTGACGATCCCTTCACCGGGAGTGACCCCTTTAGCAATAACTGGCAGATGCTACTCCCCTCGGTTTGTCTTTTGATTGCTTCTATAGTTTCTGTTTTGCACAGTGATATATATGATATGTCCCGCACCTCATTCGACGAGGAAATGGCCGACGATCCCTTCACCGGGAGTGACCCCTTTAGCAAAACTAGAAAAGCCTCAGAAACATTCCATTTTAAAAATCATTTGATTCTACAACGATATCAAGTTCATTACGCAATAGGTTTTCAGTAAAACCTGTCGTAGCCCTCCGTCATTTCAGATAAGTAGTAGTTAGTATTCATGCTACGTTTGTTGGCCTGCGTCAAGGCGTAGTGTGCGGTAGCTAATTAGTATTTATCTGCTTATGCATATGATGCAGATTGGATTAGGGTAGCCGTGCGACTTTGTTGGCCTGCGTCAAAGGTCGTGCGGGTGGGTTTAATTCAATCAGGAAATGACGGGTTGAACTTGACTAGCGCACTATGATTTGTTGGCCTGCGTCAAGGTCATAGGACGCTAGGGGCAAAATTATTAGGAATTTCAAGTGTTGAAATTTGCAATGAGATTGCATACCTTCTATGAGATAGTTGGATCCCGATACCCGCTGCGGGTAATTGTTACTCTTGGGAGAGTTTTACACATTACAATTAGCCAATCTAGTAGGTGTCTAGAAAGGTGTCAACGGGGTTACGCTTATGGGAAAACGAGGTTTACTGTAATTAGGTCCGTGCGAAAGCACGGGGAACCTCCCTCAAAGTACCGACACTGGCCTGGCTGAAAGATTGGCGAACCTGTAGCATGTAATTAATCCCGGCTAGTCTTTCCTTTTAGGGTTTGAAGGAAGATTTGATAAAAACAGTGGGAGCCATCCTGATTAGATAAAATAATAACCAGATCTTGCAAGAGCGCACGCAAAGTGTTTTCTTCTCTCTCTCTCCAGGTAGCGACCATATCACGCCTTAATCAAGATAATAATACGGATATATTGACCGAACCCGCTTGTTATACTGAGCTGGGGAACGTTGGTCCCGCTCCAACTTATAATTGTTATAAGACCGAACAGGTAATAGGGGAATACCAGGATTCCCATGCCGCCCAAACGAAGAAAGTGCATGAGATGCATCTCCTTCGGGTGTGTTCATTACAAAGAACTATTTCTCAGTATCCTCTGCATCCTGGGTATTTGATACCGGATCAGGATCCCAGATATGTAATCTGTTACTTAGGGCTACAGAAAGGTAGAAAACTGAGAACGGGTGATAAGTTTCATGAGACAGAAAATGGTGCAAGTGTTGCAGCCAGGTCTGTTGGTCACTGTCACCCTGTATTACAAATACATTGATTTTGAACAAATGCTATTAGGTACCGAACCTGATGTACAAAATCATATCAATCTCTTTATTAGTAAAGAAGGATATAATTTTGTATTGATGGATAATGTTTTGAACATTTCCTATTTCAAAAGTTGATCGGTTCAGGCACGTTATCTAAAAGCATTGACGTTCTAAATCAAACTACAGTTCTTAGTATACAGAACACACACAAGAGGAAGAGTTCAGAAATGAACGAATTCTTCTTGAGGTATTGTAGACTAGGTCATATCAATGCGACCCGACTAGCTGAAGTTACATATAGATGCATATTTAAATCAGTTTGAATTTACATCTTGTGAAACTTGCCAGTCATGTCACAAAGATAAGATGACCATAGCTCCGTTTACTGGAAACAGAGAAAGAGTTAGTAAACTCTTGGGATTGATACATACTGATGTATGAAGGTCCCCTGTCTATACATACCAAGACCGGTTCTTTGTATTTCATTACATTCTCTGATAATCTCTCAAGATTCAGACATATGTTCCTGTTGAAATATAAGTCCGAAGCTTTTGAGATATTCACAGAATATAAGTTAGAAATAGAGAACCAAAATGGGTATAAGTATTATGTCCTTAAATGTGATCAAGGAGGAGAGTACTTGAGCACGAAAATCCTGGATTATTCTAAAGGAGAATGAGATTCTCTCTCAGCATTACTCCTCCGTATACACCATAGCATGATGGTATATCGGGGCGGAGCAATTGCACCCTATGTGATATGGTGTGCTCTATGATGAGTACTACTGAGTTTCCAATTTCCTTTTAGGGAGTTATGCGCTTGAGAAGCTGCATACCTATTGAATAGGGTCCAAATCAAATCAGTTGCCTACCACTTCATATGTGACATGGAAAGGGAAGAGCCCATATCTTAAGTTGGTTAAGATTTGGGGTTGTCCGGATTATGTCTAGAAGCAAAATCCGGACAAGCTCGAGGCAAACTCTGTTATGTAGAACTGGAAAGGTTCCAGCTGTACAAACTACAGTAGATAATTTGGTAGAACCGAAGGATTCAATAGTAATCAACGAACCTCAGCCTCTCCGTCGATCTAGCAGGGTTCCTCACCCACCTGAGAGATACTTCGGTTTCTCTATGACAGTGGGAGCGAGGATTGCATCATGAGATGATGACCCAACTAGTTTCGAGTAGGCCATCGAGAGTAGGGACTCTGTAAGAATGGCTGGATACTTAGTGACCTGAGATGGAATTCATGTACACCAACAAAGTATGGACTTTGGTTACTATATCTGAAGGGTTAAATCCCCATCAGGAGCAAGTATATCTTGAGAAGATTACTAGGTGTAGATGGAAAAGTTGAGACTTTCAAAGTTAGACTTGTTAAAGGTTTTCGTCATCGACCAGGCGTGGATAATGATGAAACCTTTCTAGTGGCTATGCTTAAGTCCATCCGGATCCTACTTGCCACGGCTACATACCATGACTACGATATCTGACGGTTGGGTGTCATGACTGCTTTTCTAAAATGATGTTTTAGAAAAGAGAGTCTGTAAGTACACAGTCAGAGGGCTTCGTAGACAGTGGGAGCAGCGGAAACGTGTACAAGATGCTTTATAGGATAAAGCAGGCATCGCGGAGTTGGAACGTCTATTTTGATGTGTTAGTCAAAGAGTTTGACATCATCAAAATGGTAGATGAACCTTGTATAAACAAAAGGGAAGTAGAGAGTATGGTGGTGATCCTCGTAGAGTACCTGGATGACATACTCTTGATAGGGAAGCAGTTTCCTATGCTACGCTCGGTCAATCTCCGCTTATCACAAGGATTCTCCATATATGATCAAATTGATACCTCCTAAATCATAGGTTTTGGATCTATGAGATAGATCTAAAGGGATGTTAGGGTTCTCACTAGGTTTAGTGAGATGGTATCAATCGATCCTGAGGAGAATCACTGGAAGGGTTCCAGGGTGATAAGGACGGCTGAATGTCAGTCACAGGCATTGTCTTTACCCTCAGTAAAGGGACGGTATGTTGGAAGAGTTCCAAGTTAGATACCGTGGCATATTAGACGATAAAGGCTAGATACATCGCTACTTAAGATGCTGCCAAAGAGGCAGTCTGGATGTATATTAGTTCATGAGATGAACTTCATTCCTCCCATTGTGTGACAATGGAGTTGTGGCTTATGCCAGGGAACGCCCGTCCCATCAGTGATCCAGACATATTCTAAGGCAGTGTCACCTCATCATGGAGATGGTTGATCTCCAGGGGATCGAGATTAGGAGAGTAGACTCAGAGGACAACACGGCAGATCCACTCACAAAGGCTTTTTCCCAGAGAGAAAATTTTATGGGATGGTTGAGTATGAGATACTGCAACCACTGCTACAGATGGCCCTAGTGCAAGTAGGAGATTGTTAGTTATATGTATGCCCTAGAGGCCATTACTATACATAGGATGTATATTGTAGTGGATGCTTGGACATATATAGGGAGGACTTTCTTGCTCGACATGATAGTATGCTATCTGGTTGCTCTTTACCTTAACGTGTACACTGGTTGTCTCTCTGTTACATGTTGGTAAAGCCCTTAGGATGTGTACTTAACTACCTGGACTATGATGCGGATCATACTAGTGGGGACATGGTAGTCCATAAGTACATCTTTCAAGGTCCCTAGTCGTGGGTGTATCGAGACGGGGCATCGATATACCAGAGTAGACTAGCGTATACTTTCTCGACCCATACAGATGTGCGATGGATGATCCCATATCCATTGGTGTTTGACGTCAGAGATGATATACAGGTGCTCAGTGGAGACTGGGTACACTGAACGGACTCGCCGAGAACTCCCAGATGGTATTATACCTTATGTCAGATGGCAGTTCTCTGGTGATACTGGTACAGGTTAGTCTGTAGACCCGAGATCGTCATAGAGTCTTGTGTGATTCCCACTGTGCTTTGATTTCCACCTTACCACGTCCAAGAGGGCGTGCAAAACGGTGGTTTTTGGGTACAGTCCCGAATCACATGGAGGCAATGAGCGATAGGAGGGGATTCGTCTCTCTCGGTATAGGGAGTTGATGTTGCGCTGTGTTCGATTGGCTATAACCGGAAATCCCTGGCCAGGGTTGCTGAGATTTACTGGTAAGCGTTATCAGTAGTTTTTCGAACTGTTATAGACCTCATATCGACATGACTTATCGAGCTACTGGGGTCTGACGTTTACCACCCTTAGGCGAGATATGCGACATATCAGACGAACAGACCGGACTGTACGGTAAGTGTTACTGGTTGGATTCACAGGAGTGTGAGCGGGCTTGCTCGTTGATCTTCTGATCGCTCAATATCCGGGTGGCCGTTACGTTTAGCAGACCGCTTGCGGCTTGTGGGTGTTTGATATGATCATCACCTACTGCCGGCGTATTGACGAGTCTTTAGAGTCCTACACAGAAGTTTCCTGGCTCAAGCAAAACGAAATAGGAGCGCATATGAGATATGTGCGGGACCGAGAATAATACCAATATGTGATGCTGTATTCTATTCTCGCGATGAATGTATCGATTGGTTGTATGCGATATAACCTAGTTATCGAATCGATGATTGATTCGATAAGTCGATACATTGGATATTAGTCGGTTATATGCGATATGACTGGATCGTTAAATCAAGTGTTGATTTAATGATTTAATGTATAATTATATATTTGATATATTACTTTGCATTAACTATTATTGGTTCACTTAAGATGGATTTTCTCACTTGATGTGCACATTGTATATATGATATAGTTTTGTGCACTAGTTTGTATCATGTTTGATGATACATGCAAACTTGGGTGTGTATGATTAAACCATGGTTATGTTAATGGTTAGGGTTTTGATATGCTTATTTATTTATTCTCTATATTCTTTTTGGAAAAGGAAAAAGAAATGGTTGCTTCTTTTGGATTTACATTGAAGCTTCATGAAGCATTGAAAAGTTCAACCATTTTTGTTTCTTTTGCCTAACCTAACCATTCACCTAACCCTAGTTTATTCTCTACACTTAACCATGGTTGCTTAATGATAACCATCACTTGATTTTGTTTTAATGATTATTATTCTTTTTCATTCTTCTTCTTCTTCTTCTTCAAGATGAAGAAAGAAAAGCTTTTTACAAAATTTCAAGTGATGAATCCAAGTGAGAAATCAAAATCCAAAGTGAACCCACTTCCTATTTCTTCATCCTCTACCACTTGCCATGTAGTATAGGGTGTTTTCTTCACAAGTTTCATGACTTGGTGAAGTTGGAGCTCGAGTTAGAGTCGCCTCGACGTAGATCATCTTCGGCATCGAAGTCATCGACCTAGCCCGATCATTTCTTCGATGAAACCACCGCGAGAGTCCGGAATCCAATGATCGCAGTGGAGGGACATCATCACGTAGCTGAGGAAGTGGAGCACCGGATCTACAAAAGTTGTATTTCCATTCACTTTAGAGTAAAGTTGTTTACTAGCTTGTAGCATTCTCCTAATCTCTAGTTAACGATCTAGTTTAGGGTTTCTCGGCACCGGAATTTTTTGAATTTGGCATGGTCGATGGCTTGTGGGACCACTTTAGTGTGCCTAGGAACCCTACAATACTCTTAGACAAACAGATCAGACTGTACGGAGATTGTCACAGATAGGCTTAGTAGGAGTTTGGGTGAGTTTGCTCATCGACCCTCTTATCGACAGATACCTGGGTAGCCATTACGTGCATCTAGTACCGCTGACGTGCTTGTAGTTAAACCCACTGCCAGCGTGCTGTCGGGTCTTTAGAGTCCCACACAGAGGGTTTCCCTACACCGGGAAAAAGTTGTAGAAGCCGTATGGTTTTACGGTAGGGCTTCGATCACATACGTGTAGTTGTACACGGATGATGTTCGGGTGGATAATACTAGTGGGCTTTCGTTTAAGTCGGATGCTAGTATTATATTCTTGGATTTTTTTCATCTCTTTTTATTCGTATTTTTCGGTATACGGATACGGATATGTATATACGGTGAGGGGTATTCTTGTAATTTATGCAAGAGTGCTTCTGGAAGGAGACACCTCATTTGTTGATTAATCCATATTGTTAAATGGATAATGAGGTGGAGGTATGAGGTGTTATTAAGTACATGAATGAGGCATGGCTACTTGGTGACTCACTAAATGACTCATGGGTGACTATTGAAGCACGCTTGATTCATTGTTCAATGAATTATTGGTATGCTTTATTCATCACAACACTTAGCCATTCTTCACTTAAATGCTCATCACTACACTCTCATCTCCTCAAGCTTCTTTCTTCTTCCTCGACCCTAAATGTCTCATGTGTTGAGAAACCTAGGGTATTTTGAGACAAACTAATCCATCATCACTCTCTACATCCTCTAAGCCATTTAGTTTAGGGAACTAGGTGCCTTAGTTATCCTGGTATAGAGGTTGGAGCTCGAATTATAAACTCTCGGACGGATCGTCTTTGACTTGAGGAGGCCGACGAGGAGGCGCGATCTGTACACTTTTCAAGGAGCTCAATAAGAGGAGGAGGACAGTAAGAAGACCCGAAGGACTTGATATTAGGAGGTATAACTTTCTTCCAAGTAGTTAAACCTATTAGTACTTGTGCTAGCTAGGGTTTATGGTCGATACTAGGTTCAAGTCAGTGTTGCAAAGCCCGTAAAAATCATTTTTTGCGTATTCCGCCTCCTCGCGAACCGGCGGGGTGCGCAACATCGACTTACAGACATATGAGATATATGATAATACATAGAGTTTTTCTAGAGAGAAAAATTAGAGTGCCGTCGTCTCCTTTTTCATCCTCTTCTAGTTTGGATTGGCTTGCGGGATGATTAAGTGGGGATTCTCGCTTTCTACCAAAGTATGGTTTTCCTCCGGTTTTTGTTTGTAGGCGATAAAATTCAGATCTTCTACGTGACGTGGACGAGAAACGATCTAACCAATCGGATCAGGTATAACATAAACCTTTAGGGTAGATACATGTATTTCCATTGTGCTTGATTGCTTGTTATATATCTACGTCACCTAAAATATACATTGGTATCAAAGCCATGCATCCCATATTCGTAGAATTATAGATCTATGATGTTAAAAATATTTGCAACTGAAAAGTTGCATTTTTTTAATCTAAACCTAGATCAAATTTTTATTTTATTTTTAATGACAGATTTATGATATTAGGGTTATCGTTTTGATGGATCTACATAGATCTATCGATTTTGCATCATATTGTCATCATAGATTAAATCTATTTTTATGATGTTTTGATGTAATTTTTTAGTTCATTGATGTGAAATAACCCATGAGACAAATGTAACATTTCAGAAAATAGAAAATATTATTTTTGGAATTTAAATAATAAAATAATAATTTCACGGATATTATACAAATATAGATTTGAGGTTTAGAAGAATGGTATAATTATTTATCTATTTTCTTGGATTATAATTGAATTTTAAAAATGAATTATTTATTATGAAAGCATTTAATTGATTTGGGCTTTTATAAATTTATATACAATTATTTACATACAAGTTTATGTTAAACGCGATTAGTATTTTACTAATTGTGCACTAAAACTAGCTTCTTTTGTTAAACACGCTTTGTGTGCATGACATGTAATATTTGGTTCATGATTTACTGTGGTTTCAATTTTTATTTTGTTTTTAAATGGTTTTAAAAGAAAATGAATAAGGGGGTATGGTTGGAGAGAGAATGGGAGAGAAAGCGATGGCTGCTACTTTTCCAATGTTTGCACCATTCATCTCCTTCCTCTTCTTCAACCTCCACCTCGTTCACCTTCTCTACCATTACAAAAAACATCCCAAAACATTTCAAAATACCATGATACCTTCACTAAAAATGTTTCTAAGCTCAACCTAAGCAACTTGGCATGATTAAGATTTCGTTTTGGGAGGGTTTGGCCATTTAGGAATTTTCTTGAGTTGCTCCATGAGATAAAACATCCATCTTTGATCAAGTTTTTAAGTTTCCTAACATCATACATTAGTTTAGAACTTAAAAGCTTATGTTTTGTGAACTTGGAAAATTCTAGGGTGATCTTAGTTGGATGATATGAGTAGTGGTGGTGTAGTAGAGACTTAATTAGTGACTAAAACCTCTTTAAGTGATAGATAAGGGCCTCTGAGTGCATATAACCTCGGTTAGAATGAGTTTAGAATTTTCCGATATCGGTTTTGTTGAATTTGTGGTGATCAAATGAAATCTGGAACAATTGTGGTACTTTGAAAATTAAATAGAGGATATTAATAGTGAGATTAGCAGACCAATTAAAAACCACCTTAGAAGCCCGAGCCCAAACTCCCATCATCTAGCCGCAAATAAATTGATATTGGCAGCAATTTGCGGGTCAAAGTTGAAGTCTAGATTTGAGTTTTGTTATGTAGCTCACTCTTTAGATAATTAAGACCACCCTATACGCTAAAAAGTCTACAATCACCCTAAGAAAAATCTGGAGTTGTTTTACTAAGTTTCTGTCAATATTTTATAATATTTGAAAACATGATTTTTGGTATTTCTGTTTTGACTCGGTCGTTTGACGTTCGTACGTCAACGTCGGGGGTCAATTTTTTGTTTTAGCATGCGTTGGCCATAGGTTCTAACCTATGTGCGCTTTTCTCGTCGTATCGGTTTTCGAATTGGATTTTTATGTGATACAATATGCTTTGATTTGTAGGTACAAACGCGTGGACTTTCGGGACGACGAAGGAGGGCAAGGCATCCGCCGGAATCAGCTAGGGCGAGGCAAAGTTAGGTGAGTAGATGTATATCTATAGGGGAAGTCGGGTAGATGGCGTATAGCACCCCCGTATCCGTAGTACTAGGATACTAGATATATAGTTATATATATACATTAGGTATGTATACTTAGCTAATAAGTTTTCTAGAATTAGTAGTATACTTAGTAGAAAGATATCCCATAATACTATTCCTTAACCTATGAACTATATCTACTTATGTAAATACACATACATATATATGAGGATGTTTACGATATGATGTGATGAGATGAGGATATGATCGGAATTGATGGCACGAATCGATATGATTGGATATGATGATATGAGGCGATATTATATGATATGATATATGATGATATAAGATGAGATGATGTACGTGACGATAGATCTGTACCGTTGATTGATGATATCGTACGATAGATTATTCCGTACATGATATGATGAGGATGGATCGTCGATATTATTATTTCGACTCGAGAAGATCTATTTAAAATTATGAAGTGGATATTATGATATGTTTAGAGCCATACCTATTTTCAAAACTAATGAATTGTTACGCACTTTTAAATGATAATTTCAAGGGACGCTATGGCTTTTTAAATGGTATCTTTTTCAAAAAACATGATAGCCCTATATTTTCTAAAACAACGATTTGTACCATTTTAAACTATAACTGTATGTCTCATACGTAGTTGCGTATCTTTTATACTTGTTCGCGTTTACGATTTCTTTATTCTATTTATGCTCGCGTTACGATTTCTTATTTCTACATAAGCTCGCATTTCTTTCATTTACGATGTATATACTACGTTTCATACCTTTATGTTTACGTGACTTCGTTTGCTAGGACACACGCACCATTACCGATGATGCACATGTTGCACGTACACCTATTTGCCGGCTCACACACACATCATCAGTAATTGCCATGCCACGTACACATTTGAACTCGCTATGGCACCGTATCACCTTATAACCTGTTGGTATTTTAGTTATTGTTTAGTACCCAGTACCACATACTAGTTCAGTTATTACACTTTCTTTATCTTGCTACGCGACACGCTTATATTAACACACTTGCTGTGCATTATAGTATTGTTCTGTGCCTGTACATATTATTTCATTACTGCCACACTTTATGAGATTCTGTTTTTATGAGATTTCTGGATTTGAGAAACCGCATATATTATTTAAAAACTCGTGATTGTTTTAAAAACACGGTTTTTCATGATATGATATTTCGACGTCTACCATGAGATTTCTCGGTTTTGAGCTATGATATTACCCGATTCGAGGAGTGAGGAGTCACCGTCCGCGGGTATATGGTGGACCCGGTACGGTACTGTTCCCCTCCGAACGGCGGCCAAGACAGGGACGTCTTGCCTGAGATTCGGGGCAGATGCTAATTGGTGCTATCCTTCCACCTCTCCGAAGATGCCAAGTTGATTTATGACACCATGTATCGAAGGTTTAAACGGATGCGGCCTATGTAGCAGACTTCGTCAGATTCCCCCTGGCTTGAGGGGTTTTTGATTGTGGGGACGCTCTTCCCTGCAGGCGCAAGCCCCTGCAGTTAATTACGCTACCGCATTGCGGTAACAACTTTCTCCTTCTCCATGTGGTCACTTCGTGTCGTGTGTGTTTGTTTTGTGTTTAGTTGCCCATGGATTGTATACGGAGACTGAGTTATGTCGTCGCCCATAGGGCATTGACTAGTCAAAATCCTTATTTTCTTAGATTTGGGTTTGGGGTTTTGGTTTAAGGATACGTTAGCCATATTTGAGGCTAAGATCAAGTTAAACGTTTGTTAAGGATACGTTAGTCCAATTTGAGACTAAGATCAACTTAACAGGATCGTTTAGATCCGACAAAAGAGCATTTGGGCTCCATTGTTCCAGTTTAGGGACATAGTGGTCCATTGCCAGTTTAGGGACATGGTGGTCCATTGAATGTATGGCCGTCGGGACCCGTCACCTCTCTGACGACGTTGAAAGATTACAACGACAGATATCAGAGGAGTTCAGAGATGTACCCTTGAACCAAAGTTGGTTAAGTAATCTGTAGCCCAATTTGGAAACTAAGATCAATTAATTAGGTTATGAGCACATTGGCTCAGTTGAGTCTGAATTGAGGACTTATGGCCAATTTGGGCTAAGTCCAATTAAGTTAGAAATATTAGCTCTTGTTGGACCATTAAACATTTGTCTGGGTTCAAACCCACATTATTTAGCAATGCTAAACATTTTCATCTTTGATTTTCTCAGTTTTGAGATTCATTTAGAGGAGGGACTTTTGCCTCTGGAAAATTAGCCAATTTGCCTAAAAGTAGTGTTAAACACTAAAGAACAACAGTGTTAAACACTGGAGATAGAACTCTCAAATTAGTGTTAACCACTAAAAAACAATCAGTGTTAAACACTGAAAATATAATTCCCAAATTAGTGTTAAACACTAAAGACAGAGGGGTCACGTGTGGACACGTGAGAGCGCCCAAAAGTGGGACCAGATCTCTTTTCTTCGTTCTGCAATTAAGTGTTAAACACTTTTATTTTTATTTTGAACATCACGTGTTGGCACGTGATGAGGATTTATGCGCTGACTGTTAAAGAGTTTGCCAAGGGGTCACAGGGTAACACGTGAGAGCGTCCAAAGCCTTCATTTTCTTTGCTTTTTCTTTCTGCGTTTTGGGAGTCACGTGAGGCATTGCCTCAAAGCTGTTTCCTTTTTATTTTTGGGGATCTTTTTAGGGGTCACGTAAGGACACGTGACCTAGTTTTATTCCTTCTTTTCTGATCACTGGGGATTGGGGTCACGTGTCATCACGTGACCAATGTTCTTTATGTGCATGGAGATCTTTCAAGTCTTTTTATTTTAAGAATTAAATTCTCTGTAGGGTTAAACCCTAATCATTATTTTGGAGGAATTAAATTCCTATTATGAAAGAATTAAATTCTTATGTAGGGTAAAACCCTAGTTTCATTTAGGAAGAATTAAATTCCCATGAATTTGAGAGAATTAAATTCTTAATTAGGGTTAATCCCTAGTTCTGTTTTGGGAGAATTAAATTCTCTAAACTCAATTCCCCCTCTAAGTTTTGGATCTGTATGGCAGGATCTCAACCCGATGAGAATTAAATTCTTATCCTATGGGGAGATGTGCTCTGTACAGATCTTCAACCAGAAGAAGAACTAATTTCTTTATTTGCAGAAGAGTTAAACTCTTAGATTTTGAGAATTAAATTCTCTTTTTGAAGTTGATCTTTTTCCCTTTTCTCACCTAGGGTTTTCTTTGTTGAGAATTAAATTCTCCTTTCTTTTCTCTCTGCAATTTCAAGATCCCAGAATTTTCTCCAAAGTTTTCTCTCTCCAAATTCTATCTCCCTTTGTTCTTCTCTCCAAAAAAAGTCCCTTCTCTTCTCTTCTTGGCTCCTATTTATAGGAGAAAGAAAAGAATCAAATTGTTTAGTGAATATTTCATTGAAAGATTTGATTTGTTTTCATAATTAATATGATCCTTTAGATCATTCAGTGAATTTTACTCACCGCTGGATTTTCAATCCAAAAATATTCTGTTTGTTATTTCGGTGAGATTTAGGGAGATCTTTCCTTATTTAAGATTTTTCCTTAAATTGGTGATTTTTAATTACCCTTGGATCTTTAATCCAACGGTCCCCATAATCCTTTTTCATTTAGAAAGATTTAGAAGCTTTTAGAATTTTAATTCTGATTTGGAAAGATTTAGAGAAATTTAGAATTTTGATTCTATTAAACTGTATGGCTTTCAAAGCCTGTCACGTGCTGGCACGTGACCCTTTGTTACGTGTGAGCACATGACCCCCAATTGAGTCCTTTTAACAGCCGCTTGTTTATGTTGATATTTTAACCATCACGTGTCAACACGTGACCATTGGTCATGTGTGAGCACGTGACACTGTTGGGGTAAAAATTTACACCCCAGTTGACCGAGTCAAAGTCAAGGTCAACCCCCAAGCTAGGTGAGCCCAAGCCCAGGTCAAGCGGGCCCATACCCAAGTCGAGCCCACGGCCAGCCTCCCCATGCCAACAACAAAATCATGTAATAAATAATTTTTATGTAATTTTTTATACATGAATGTATGCAAAATGGGCACAAAGCCAATATTTTGTAAGCCCATGGCTTATGTGCAAAAATGAAATGACACATGAGCCATTGGATGGGCAAAATGCCATTTTTGCAAAGCCCAAGGGGCTATATGTAAATATGTAAGCCTATAAAAGGCAACATGATAAATAAAAAAAAACACTTTTTCATGCCCCCAAAAAACTAGGGTTCTTTGTGCCTCCTGCTCCTTCTCCAAGGTTCTAAACCTTCTCAATTCTTTTGAATTAAATCAAAAGTTTTACTCTTTCTTTTTCCAAAATTAAGTAGTTTTCCACCACAAAACCCACAAAGGGAAACTCAGATCTCCCATCAGATCTCAAAAAGGAGTGTTTTTAAAAAATCTCCTACTTCTTGATCTTTAAGATCCGGCCAAACAACAGAAGGAAGAAGAAGAACCCTCTTCATCAGCTTCAAAACATCCCAGGAGTTTAACTCCATACATATATACATAACAAATATTTCCTTTCTGAAGCATAGCTTCTGTTTCTTAGGCTAAAAGCCACTTTTTCTCACCGGCGCTCAAGCGCAGAGCGCCCGCGTGCCGACACGTGGCGCGCTTGCGTTCAAGCGCAAGCGCTCGAGCGCAAGTCGTCCCGGTGCCGACACATGGCGCGCTTGCGCCCCAGCGCAAGCGCTCGAGCGCAAGTCTCCCCCGTGCCGACACGTGGCGCGCTTGTGCTCAAGCCCAAGTGCTCGAGCGCAAGTCTCCCCCGTGCCGACACGTGGCGCGCTTGCGCTCTAGCACAGGCGCTCAAGCGCAAACCGCCTACGTGCCGACACGTGGCGCGCTTGCGCTCAAGCGCCCAGCGCTCAAGCGCAGAGCGCCCACGTGCCGACACGTGGCACTCTAGTGCCTGAGCGCACAGCACCTAGGCGCATAGCGTCCAAGGTGCTGCCCCCACGCATCCTTTGGATGCCTTTTCCCCTCTTTTATGTACATACATATATATATACATATGTATACATATTTACACACATATGTACCCCACGACACTGTCTCTGTTAGAAACTCTGCGTGGCTCCCGATATATCCAAAAACCTCTTTCAAAACACAACATACGCACACCGCACATTGAGTTCGCATGACCAGTTTAACCCGTTAATCGGAGTTTCCCTCGCCCCAAAGGTGAGGGGTAATTAACGGCAGCTTAGTCCGCGGCTGCCGGAGATTCGGATCCCCACAATCATTAAACCCCGGCCTACCCTAGGCAAGGGGAATCTGTAGTACGCCTGACAAGCGCGCGCGTATTCCCATCTCAATGGGGTGACGAAAAACACCCTACAGATTCTGGCACGCTCGGTGGGACCAATCTCTCCTCCCATATTTCGAGTTAAGCGTTCATGCGAACTCAATAAATATACATACCTATATTTATACTAAAAATAATGCTTTTTCATGCACATTTTCAAGCAATCACCTTCCGACGATGTCTTCGATGATGAACTCATCTCCCGTCTCCTACACGATGAGGATAGACTCTAGGATGGTCCTTCCGGCCAGTCTCGAGCTACAATGGGAGGAGCCGCTGCTACCATTCGGCTCTATTGTGTTCATGCCAGTTGGCGCCATCCCAGCTCCTCAAGCCCCGGTGGCAGACAAACCGGTCTCGAAAGGCAGGAGACCAAATGTAGTGATCTCAAGGGCGCCCCAACCCAAACGCAAGTCGGTGTCTGAACGAATTTCCTTGGCCCCAGTTGAGGGCAAGGCCATCAACACCAATAAAGCTACAACGCATCCCGAGCAAGCTCCAGCGGTGCCCTTGACCACTGCTCGATCGGGTGTCTTCTCTAAGCTCCCCTCTGATCAACTCACAATGGCTTCCCGGGTAGCAGATGCCCACCAAGCCTTCAAAATCGAGAAGCTGAGGGAGAAAAGGCTCAGATATAGAGCCAACAAAAGAGCTAGGGCTACTGCCAGGCTAAACCTCATGAGGTTCGAAGAACAGGGTTACCCCGCCAAAGATGAGGGGATGGCTGAATGTGTTATCCACACTGTCTACATGGTGGGCACGCGCAGCAAGAGCAAGGACGGGGCCACCACATCTCAGATCCAATCTGGCTTGAATGTGGTTGCCACTTCCCAAGAACAGCCACCTCCGCTGGATGATGAAAACCCTCTCGATGAGGCTGATAGGCAGAGAGAGCCCTCAATTCATGAGGAGTCAGGCTCGGAAAGCGAAGATGAGCCAACTTTCCGTCCTAAGACCGCAGAGCAGCAACTTCTCCAAGAGCTCCGAAAACAGCTCAGAAGCAAAGATAAGGAGATGGCCAAGCTCTACTCAAAGATCGACGACTTGACAAATGTCGTCTTACAGCTTACGGCCCAACTTGCCTCTCAGCCGCCCAATCAAGCACAGGGCTCAGCTCATGAACCGGGAAATGGTGTCCTGAGACAGCCGACGCCCGTTCCCTCAAATCCAAAAGTGGGCGGACCGCATGAAAATCAGTCGCATCCTATCTCAGCAAATCTCTTGGCTACCGATGACAGTAGCCCGCTAACTCAAGATCAAATCATGGATTTGGTTGCCAACAAAGTCAAAACCTTGGCAGCCGAAGCCGAAGCGCAAAAAGATATCAGCAGTAGTGGGAGACCATATCCTGCTCAGTATGATTTGGTAGAATTTCCTAGCGGCTATGTTATCCCCAAATTCGGAAGATTCGATGGGACGGGAAATGCGAATCAGCACATCGCCCACTTCAAAGCCTCATGTGGGAATACTGGGGGCAATGATGCGCTTCTCCTCCGCCAGTTCGTTAATAGCTTGACCGATGTTGCTTTCGACTGGTACGCGAGCCTACCGGATGGCTCTGTTACTACTTTCGTCCAAATGGAGTCTTTGTTTCGACAAAGATTCATGAGCGTCAGCGATAAGATCACCATTGCCGAGCTCGTAAGGACCAAGCCCAAGAACAACGAAAGCAGCACGGATTTTATAACCCGATGGCGCAATCTCTCCGTCAAATGCGAACCGCCGATAGAGCAGGACCAATCTGTCAGTCTCCTCGTCGGAAATCTCAAAAATTGGATGGCCCCATTTCTATGCACCGCGGGTCTCAAAACATTCCAAGAGCTGACTAGGAAAGTTCAGATGCTGGAGCGCTCAAAACAGGAGTCCTCCTCGGATTCCCAAAATAACAATAGGTCCGGGAGAAACCTAAAGGACGATAATCGCAAAGGCGGAAACTCCGATGATTCTGAATCTTTCAACACTTCGGCTAATCGAAATAAGCAAGGGATGAGCGGGCCTAGCGCCAACCAGCCTCGGAAGCCAGTGTTCGGAGAGGGAGGAGAATCTCCACTGAAAGAAAAGCTGGATAAGGTCTATTCCTTCAGAAGGGACAAAATCCGTAAAATATTCAAAGACGTCCTGAAGAACGGTCTACAACTGCCAGAGTCAAAAAGACCGCAGGAAGCGAATAGGACCGACGACCCCAAATACTGCCCCTATCACAGAGTGATAGGCCATGCCATTGAGGACTGCTTCGTCTTCAAAGATTGGGTCGAAAAGCAATATAAGGCAGGAGAGATAGAACTGTCCAAAGGCGTGTTAGTAAACAGTCAAGACGCGACCGCCAATTTCATACAAACGGAGACTGAAGTTCTTCGTGAAACGGATTCTCTCAGACATCTACCTTTCTCTGAAAACAGTCGACCTCTAAGTCGTTAAACTGGGAATGTAAATAAAAAATATATACGTGTAAATAAAAAATGTGTAAATAAAAGAAAATTAAAGAAAAGCCGAAATGATGGGGCAACTCGCAATAAAAATCAGCGAGTAAAATAAAGATGAAAATAAAGCCGAAATGATGGGGGCAACCGCAAATAAAAGCCGAAATGATAGGGCAATCGCGATCTTCGCGATAAGAAAAGCTGAAATGATAGAGCAATCACGGTAAAACAAAAACAAAAAAAAAGGCGAATGATGAGTCGCTCCTGGTACCATATTCCAGTGCAGCGATGCAGACGCCGACAAAAGTTCAAATTTCCAAAATTCTCCCAGCCCTACGGTTAGTCCCCAAATTGACTACCGTATACAATCCACGGGCTCAAATAATTCTCAGCATACTCATGCCCCACCGTAATCACCAGTTACGCGGCTGGTCTCCGCCTTTGGAATTATGCTCCATTGAGAAGACCCACTCATGTGTCCTCACGATACATGAGGAGTACAAGCCTTTGTGGGATCCTTACGACTCACAAAGGAAGAACACACTTGGGAGTCCCCACGACTCCCAAGGAGAAAATGCACCTACGGGATCCTTACGACTCGTAGGGAGAAAATACTTTATGGGACCCTTACGGCCCATAAAATTGAAAAGCCTTAGGCGATAGGGATCCAAACCTGTCTTCTAAGCCATCGCTTCCCATGCCCCAATGGCGAATGATGAGTCGCTCCTGGTACCATATTCCAGTGCAGCGATGCAGACGCCAACCAAATTCTAAATCCCATAACCCCAATGGCGAATGATGAGTCGCTCCTTGTACCATATTCCAGTGCAGCGATGCAGACACCAACAAAGTCCCGAAATTTTTATGGCCCTACGGTCTGGATCATACATCCTGCAAAACCGTATACAATCCATGGGCGTAAAACAATCCCAATCTCTCCAAAAATAATAAAATAAAAAAAAGGTATGTCCACAAGCAAAATGGGCACGGATGAAAACCCGAAAGGGCTCCGTGAGTAAAAACAGCAGGACTGCCGGCGAGTTTGTGAAAACCCGAAAGGGCGTACACTCGTAAAAAAGAGATGAAATGCACTCGCAAAGTCCTCTCGACTTTGTGAGGAGAAAATTCCCGTGTGAGATCCTTACGACTCACAAAGAAGCAACACCCTTAGGAGTCCCCACGACTCCTAAGGAGAAAATACATCTATGAGATCCTTTCGACTCGTAGGGAGAAAATGCTTTTATGGGACCCTTACGGCGTATAAAATTGAAAAGTCTTAGGTGATAGGGACCTAAAACCTGTCTCCTAAGCCATCGTTTCCTAATAAGCAAACGCAAATGATGATTCGCTCCTGGTACCATATTCCAGTGTAGCGATACTGATGCCAAGCAAAAACCAATTCCCAAATCCTCTCGGGGCAAATGATGAGTTGCTCCTGGCATTATTCCAGTGCAGCAATGCAGATGCCAAACCAAAACAAAATCCCTAATTCCTCTCATGGAAAGTAATGATTCGCTTCTGGTACCATATTCCAGTATGGCGATGCTAATTCCAACCCAAATCAAACCAACAATCTCTGCGGCGGAATCATGCCTCGTCCCAGAATATACCCCGTGTCGAAATCATGCTTCGCCTCGGTGTACTTGCCTTCCCTGTCGAAATTATACTTCGTCTCAGAATCAAGTCAGCCAACAAGCTCTGCGCCGGAATCATGCTCCGTCTCAGAATATACCCCGTGTCGAAATCAATGCTTCGCCTCGGAATATTTGCCTCCCTTGTCGGAATTATACTTCGCCTAGGGATCTACCTATGCATCGAAATCATGCTTCGGTTAGAATGTCTGTCGCTTTTCGAAATGATGCTCTGAATCTTGGAATCATGCTCCGCTCTTCGGAATGATGCTCCGATCCTTGGAATCATGCTCCATCCTTCGGAATGATGCTCCGAATCCTGGAATTATGCTCCGCTCTTCGGAATGATGCTCCGAATCCTGGAATTATGCTCCGCTCATCGGAATGATGCTCCGAATCTTGGAATCATGCTCCGCTCTTCGGAATGATGCTCCGATCCTTGGAATCATGCTCCACCCTTCGGAATGATGCTCTGAATCTTGGAATTATGCTCCGCTCTTCGGAATGATGCTCTGAACCCTGCAATTATGCTCCGCTCTTCGGAAAGATGCTCCGAACTCTGGAATCATGCTCCGTCCTTCGGAATGATGCTCCGAATCCTGGAATTATGCTCCGCTCTTCGGAAAGATGCTCCGAACTCTGGAATCATGCTCCGCCCTTCGGAACGATGCTCCGATCTCTGAAATTATGCTCCGCCCTTCGGAACGATGCTCCGAACCCTGGGATTATGCTCCCCCCTTCGGAACGATGCTCTGATCTCTGGAATTATGCTCCGCGAATCAGAATGATGCTCCAATCCCCGGGAATCATGCTCCCTGGGATAATGCTCCGCCCCTGAAATGATGTTCTACCTCGAAGTCCAACTTCAAGATCCATCAATTTCATGCACACAACTCAAATGTGCGGTGTGCATTTATTGATGGGGGCACTTTGTTGGGGTAAAAATTTACACCCCAGTTGACCGAGTCAAAGTCAAGGTCAACCCCCAACCTAGGTGAGCCTAAGCCCAGGTCAAGCGGGCCCATGCCCAAGTCGAGCCCACAGCCAGCCTCCCCATGCCAACAACAAAATCATGTAATAAATAATTTTTATGTAATTTTTTATACATGAATGTATGCAAAATGGGCACAAAGCCAATATTTTGTAATGGGCACAAAGCCAATATTTTGTAAGCCCATGGCTTATGTGCAAAAATGAAATGACACATGAGCCATGAGATGGGCAAAATGCCATTTTTGCAAATCCCTAGGGGCTATATGTAAATATGTAAGCTTATAAAAGGCAACATAATAAATAAAAAAAACACTTTTTCATGCCCCCAAAAAACTAGGGTTCTTTGTGCCTCCTGCTCCTTCTCCAAGGTTCTAAACCTTCTCAATTCTTTTGAATTAAATCAAGAGTTTTACTCTTTCTTTTTCCAAAACTAAGTAGTTTTCCACCACAAAACCCACAAAGGGGAACTCAGATCTCCTATCAGATCTCAAAAGGAGTGTTTTAAAAAAATCTCCTACTTCTTGATCTTCAAGATCCGGCCAAACAACAGAAGGAAGAAGAAGAACCCCCTTCATCAGCTTCAAAACATCCCAGGAGTTTAACTCCATACATATATACATAACAAATATTTCCTTTTTGAAGCATAGCTTCTGTTTCTTAGGCTAAAAGCCACTTTTTCTCGCCGGCGCTCAAGCGCAGAGCGCCCGCGTGCCGACACGTGGCGCGCTTGCGTTCAAGCGCAAGCGCTCGAGCGCAAGTCGCCCCGGTGCCGACACATGGCGCGCTTGCGCCCCAGTGCAAGCGCTCGAGCGCAAGTCTCCCCCGTGCCGACACGTGGCGCGCTTGCGCTCCAGCGCAAGCGCTCAAGCGCAAACCGCCTACGTGCCGACACGTGGCGCGCTTGCGCTCAAGCGCCCAGCGCTCAAGCGCAGAGCGCCCACGTGCCAACACGTGGCACTCTAGTGCCTGAGCGCACAGCACCTAGGCGCATAGCGCCCAAGGTGCTGCCCCCACGCATCCTTTGGATACCTTTTCCCCCTCTTTTATGTACATACATATATATATACATATGTATACATATTTACACACATATGTACCCCACGACACTGTCTCTGTTAGAAACTCTGCGTGGCTCCCGATATATCCAAAAACCCCTTTCAAAACACAACACACGCACACCGCACATTGAGTTCGCATGACCAGTTTAACCCGTTAATCGGAGGTTCCCTCGCCCCAAAGGTGAGGGGTAATTAACGGCAGCTTAGTCCGCGGCTGCCGGAGATTCGGATCCCCACAATCATTAAACCCCGGCCTACCCTAGGCAAGGGGAATCTGTAGTACGCCTGACAAGCGCGCGCGTATTCCCATCTCAATAGGGTGACGAAAAACACCCTACAGACACCTCGTTGAGATATTTTCCTGATTTTTAGTATTAAATTATATTAATCTGTAAGACTTTCAAAGACTGTCACGTGCTGGCACGTGACCCTTGGTCACGTGTGAGCACGTGACCCCCAATTGAGTCATCTTCAGCCGTTTGTTTTTATTTCTGTTTTCTGAGATTTTAACCATCACGTGTCATCACGTGACCATTGGTCACGTGTGAACACGTGATACCTTATTGAGGTAATTCCTGATTTTTAATCAGGGAACAGTGCATAGCATATTTGCTCATAACTTTTGATCCCTGATGAATTATGAAGCCCATAATATATCAAATCGAAGGGTTTTCGAGATGCTTACAATACCATTAGAATTTAATAGTTCCTCTTTCGGGAGTTTATCAAAATACAGGCCGGAAGATACTGGTTCGCATTTCCTTAAGCGTATCGCTGCCATTTGATACCTTGGACTCTTCTGCGTAGAAATTTTTGGCGGGAACAAATGCCCCCCACTACTTTACCCATGTAAGTATGTGCGTGGGTGAAGTAGTGCAGAGTTATGAGTAGCCATGGAATTGAGGGCTTAGGAGACAAGTTTAGGGTCCTTATAGCCTAAGACTTTTCAACTATATGAGCCGTGAAGGTCTCACAAAGACTATTCTCCCTATGGATCGAGAGGATCTCGTAGGTGTATTCTCTCCTTAGGGGTCGTGAGGACTCTTAAGTGTGTTTTCTTTTATAAGTCGTAAGGATCTTATAAGAGAATTTTTCCCTCTTACGAGTCGAGAGGACCCGTAAGCGGTTGTTTCCCTCCTTGTCGAGATTCGACTTTGGAGAGTGTGACCCGTGGATAGTATGCAAGAGACCGTTTTGGATCGACTTGCAGAGTCCCAGTGCTTAGGAAACAGGTTTTTTAATCCCCGCTGCCTAAGGCTTTTCCTCACGAGTCGAGACGAATTGAGCATTTCTCGCAAAGACACTAATTTTCTCACGAGTCGAGACGAATCGAGCATTTCTCGCAAGAATATCCCAACGTCACAGTTAACCTCTGCTCTTTATGACAGAGGTCCGTTAGGGCCTGTGGTACTTGGGGTTTTGGCCGTCGTACCATCGCGTTGGCTGATATATTCCTCGATAGGCAATCTTGCTGTTCGAGTAGCGTTGCGACTGTCATGTCTCTAATCCCTTCGGGGGCTGGATAAGACGTCTTCAAGCAATCCTCCTAGGCAGTTTGACCGTCGGAAGAGCAAGCATTAGGAATTTTGCCATGCCGCTTTTGCCTTGAGGTTAGGCTCATTTTGGAGAGCCCCGATGAGTCATAACCACTCCGCGCTGGTGTGGGATGATCTCCGATAGTCTTTCAGGCTTTATATGACTTGCCGTTAAGACCCTGAAGCTAGGAATTTGGCCTTTGCTTCATTTGCCGGTATCGCGTCTACTGTATCGAGACGAATGTCGCGGTTGTCTCTAGGTTGCTGGTGAACCGTCGAGGTTTGGAACCAGGGATTTTGCCGTGACTCCTTTTGGTGATGTTGCGTCTGCTGTGTCGAGACGAATGTCGAGGTGGTGACCACTCCGCACTGGTGCGAGATAATCTCTGATTGTCTTTCAGGTTTTATATGTCTTGCCGTTAAGACCCTGAAGCTAGGAATTTGGCCTTTGCTTCGTTTGCTTGCATTGCGTCTGCTGTATTGAGACGAATGTCGTGGTTGTCTCTAGGTTGCTGATGAATCGTCGAGGTTTGGAACTAAGGATTTTGCCGTGGCTCCTTTTGGTGATGTTGTGTCTGTTGTGTCGAGACGAACGTCGAGGTGGTGACCACTCCGCACTGGTGCGAGATAATCTCCGATAGTCTTTCCGGTTTTATATAACTTGCCGTTAAGACCTTGAAGCTAGGAATTTGTCCTTCGCTTAGTTTGCTGGCATCACGTCTGCTGTATCGAGACGAATGTAGCGGTTGTCTCTAGGTTGCTGGTGAACCGTCGGGGTTTGGAACTAGGGACTTTGCCGTGGCTCCGCTATTTGATGATGTTGCATCTGCTGTGTCAAGACGAATGTCGAGGTGGTAACCATTCCGCACTGGTGTGAAATGATCTCCGGTTGTCTTTCAGGCTTTATATGACTTGCCGTTAAGACCCTGAAGCTAAGAATTTGGCTTTTGCTTCATTTGCTGGCACTGCGTCTGCTGTATCGAGACGAATGTCGCGGTTGTCTCTAGGTTGCTGGTGAACCGTCGAGGTTTGGAACTAGGGATTTTGCCGTGGCTCCTTTTGGTGATGTTGCGTCTGAGTCCTGTTGGAGGAAGAACGCTGGGGTGACATTGCGTCTACTGTATCGAGATGAACGTCTAGGTGGTGACCACTCCGCATTGGTGCGAGATGATCTCCGAATGTCTTTCAGGCTTTATATGACTTGCCGTTAAGACCCTGAAGCTAGGAATTTGGCCTTTTGCTTCATTTGCTTTGGCGCATCCGAATCCTGCTGGGGGAAGAATGCCGGGGTGACATCTCGTCTGCTGTATCGAGATGAAAGTCGAGGTGGTGACCACTCCGCGCTGATGTTGGATGACCTCCGATTGTCTTTCACGATTTATATGACCTGCCGTCAAGACCCTGAAGCTAGGAATTTGGCTTTTTGCTTCATTTGCTTTGGCGCGTCCGAATCCTGCTGGGGGAAGAACGCTGGGGTAACATTTCATCTGCTGTATCGAGACGAAAGTCGAGATGGTGACCACTCCGCACTGATGTGGGATGACCTCCGATTGTCTTTCAGGCTTTATATGACTTGCCGTCAAGACTCTGAAGCTATGAATTTGGCCTTTGCTTCATTTGGCGGCATTGCGTCTGCTGTATCGAGACGAATGTCGTAGTTGTCTCTAGGTTGCTGGTGAACCGTCGAGGTTTGGAACCAGGGATTTTGCCGTGGCTCCGTTGTTTGGTTGTCGCGTCTGAACCCTGCTGGAGGAAGAACGCTGGGGTAACATTTCGTCTGCTGAATCGAGACGAACGTCGAGGTGATGACCACTCCATATGGGATGATCTCCGATTGTCTTTCAGGCTTTATATGAGTTGCCGTCAAGACCCTGAAGCTAGGAATTTGGCATTTGCTTCGTTTACTTTGGCGCATCCGAATCCTGCTGGGGGAAGAACGCTGGGGTGACATTTCATCTGCTGTATCGAGACGATCGTCAAGGTGGTGACCACTCCGTGCTGGTGCGAGATGATCTCTGATTGTCTTTCAGGCTTTATATGACTTGCCGTCAAGACCCTAAAGCTAGGAATTTGGCCTTTTGCTTCATTTGCTTTGGCGTTGCGTCTGCTGTATCGAGGCGAACGCTGAGGTGGAGCTGGGATTTTGCCGTCACTCTGCATTGTTTCGACCATGGGGTCTTTCCTTGACGTTGTATCTACATCCTACTGGACTGCGAAGGAATGCCATTGTTAACATTACGTCTGCTGTAATGAGACGAATGCTGAGGTGGAGCTGGGATTTTGCCGTCACTACGCTTTGTTTCGACCATGAGGTCTTTTGTTGACGTTGCATCTGCATCCTGCTGAACTGCGGAGGAACGCCGTTGTTGACATCTCGTCTGCTGTATCGAGACGAATGTTGAGGTGGAGCTGGGATTTTGCCATCGCTCCGCTTTGTTTCGACCGTGAGGTCTTTTGTTGACGTTGCATCTGCATCCTGCTGGACTGCGGAGGAACACCGTCGTTGACATCTCGTCTGCTGTAACGAGACGAATGCTGAGATGGTCTCTAGGTTGTCTGTGAACCGTCGAGATCTGGAACTAAGGACTATGCCGTGGCTCCGTTTGATGGTGTAGCATCTATGTCCTGCTGGAATGAGGAGGCACACCGTTGTTGGTCCCCAGGCTGTAGATGTGGCCATTGAGATTTGGAACTAGGGAATTTGCCATGGCTCCATTTTGTTGCGACTCTGAGGTCGGTTGTTGACGTCACGTCTGCATCTGGTTGGAGTGAGGAGAAACGCCGTTGGTGATCTCTAAGTTGTCGATATCGATGTCGAGACCCTGAATCTAGGGATCTTCCTTCGCTTCATTTGTTGACATTGTGTCTGCAATATTGCGACAAATATCGAGGTTATCTCTAGGTTGTCTATGAACCGTTGAGATTTGGCTTCGCTTTTTGATGGAGCCTGTTGGGAAGGTATGGTTCTCTCTTTGTTTGTGCCCTTGGATTGTATACAGGGATCGATGTGATCTCACCTGTAGGGCATAGATTTCATTTTCATCATTTTTTCATCATTTTTTTTCTTTCCGCGATGCTCTATCATTTCAGCGTTTTATATCGCGAAGGTCGCGATTGCCCAATCATTTCGGCTATTTTTCGCGGTGCCCAATCATTTCGGCTATTTATTTTATTTTTACTCGCTGCTTTTTATTGTGAGTTGCCCAATCATTTCGGCTGTTTATTTTATTTTTACTCGCTGCTTTTTATTGCGAGTTGCCCAATCATTTCGGCTATTTTGCATGCATACATTTTTACTTGCTGATTTTGTTTGCAAGTTGCCCCATCATTTCGGCTATTTTGCATGCATGTGTGGCTCACCGGCTTTTTGTTGCAAGCTTGGGATTTAGACATCGATTTCGGCATCAGCACCGCTACAACTGGAATATTGCCAGGAGCGAATCATCATTTGCCTCTATCGATATCGAACAAAGGTGGCTTAGCGAACAGGGTTGGGATTCTGTCGACTAAGGCTTTTAACTTCATGAGCCGTAAGGGTCTCATAAAGGTATTTCTCCCTGCGAGTCGTGAGGATCTCGTAGGTGTGTTTTCTCCTTAGGAATCGTGAGGACTCCTAAGTGTATGGTCTCTTATAAGTTGTAAGGATCTTACAAGAGTATTTTCTTCTTATAAGTCGAGAGGACTTACAAGAGTTGTTCACCGTGCAAACATATCTCTAGTCACGGATGGGACTTTGTTAGGGAAATGTTTATTCGCGCCCGTGGATTGTATACAAAGGTCAGCATTAAGCCGCTTGTAGGACAATAGTGGAGGTTATGGGGGCTGCTTAAGAACAGGTTCAGATCCCTATAGCTTAAGACTTTCAAGTCTTATGAGCCATAAGGATCTCATAAGAAGGTTCTCCTTACGAGTCGTGAGGATCTCGTAAGTGTAATTTCTCCCTAGGGATCGTGGGGATCCCTAAGTGTGTTGCTCCCTTGTTAGTCGTAAGGATCTCACGCAGGTATTTTCTCTTTGCAGGGTCGAGAGGACCTTGTAAGTGTCTTTTAACGAGGCTGTGCCCTTTTGGGTTTTCACAAACTCGCCGGTAGTTCTGCTGTTTTTACTCACGGCGCCCTTTCGAGTTTTCATCCGTGCCCATTTTCCTTGTGGACATACCATTTTTTTACGAGTCTGCGCCCTCTCGGGTTTTCACAAACATTGCCAGTAATCCTGCTGTTTTTACTTACGGAGCCCTTTCAGGTTTTCATCCGTGCCCATTTCGCTTATGGACATACCATTTTTTTAACGAGGTTGCGCCCTTTTGGGTTTTCATAAAACTCGCCGGTAGCCCTGCTGTTTTTACTCACGGAGCCCTTTCGGGTTTTCATCCGTGTCCATTTTGCTTACGGACATACCGTTTTTTATTTTTTTGTTTTTTTTAACACGTCAGCCAGAGGATGCCACAGGTTGGTAGTAGTTTAACGACGTTTCGGTCATTTGCAAGTTTTAGGACATTGCGGTCCATTGTTAGTTTAACGACGTTTCGGTCTATATCCAGTTTTAGGACATAGTGGTCCATTGGGCTATCTCTATGAATGAGCATGACGGAGCATGTGGTTGTGGCGGGCTCACCTTCCAGTTTTCAGACAGCGCGAGTTTGCCTTGTTGGTATTGGTCTTCAACCCAGTTTTTGAAGACGAAGCAATCTTCGATCGGATGACTTACTGCTCGATGGTAGTGGCAGTAATTAGGATCGTTGACATCGCCTGGCTGTAGCGGACGTTTCGGACTCGACAGATTGATGAATCCGTTGCGCACTGCCAGCTCAAACAGTTTCCTCGTTTTATCCTGGGGAAACGAGTAAGGACGTCCTATTCTTTCCTCAAGAGATGGGCATGGACGCATATTGTTTTGACGGACAACCGGCTTTAAGTTGCTCGGCCGTTGTTGAGTATTAGCAACGAAGGTTGCTTTCCCTTTGCTCTTTTCATTCCAAGGCACTGTCTTTGAAGGAGATGGTCTATGACCCATCTGGTCCTTTTGGGCCAGCTTGTCAATCAAGGCCTGAAAAGTGGTCGGTTTGAAGAACATCATGAATTGGGATATGGTCGCTTGAGGGTCGAGAGTACCTACGAACATGCCCACAGCAGGAGCTTCTTCGATGCGCTGCTCGCACTTTGACCATAGATTACGCCACCGTATCGCATACTGGACCCAAGTTTCGCCTGGCCTTACCCTGGCGTTGATCAATGCCGTGATCGGGGTGCGTCCGCTAGCACTCGCAAATCTTTGTGTAAACAGTAGCTCTATCTCCGCAAATGTTTTGACAGAGCCGTTAGGTAGCTCCGAATACTATTCAAAGGCTGTTTCTGCTAAGCTGCCGACGAATTGGCGAAGCAGCAGTTTGTCGTCGCCTCTAGTGTTGCCGCATAAGGCCCTAAATTGAGCGACATGTTGGTGTGGATTCCCTGTCCCCTTGTACACATGGAATTTTAGGGATCGTATATCCCGGCGGGTAACTGATTTGGTCATACCAGCCCGGATAGGGTCGTCCATTTTTAACAATTTGCCCAGCCGCTTCACTCGCCTGATGAGCTCGTATTTGCTGAGCGATGTAATCACCCAGTGCGGCCTTGGAAATGGTTTCTTCCTTGGCTACTAAAAGAGTCGGAGGAGGATTAGATGTCTCCCCTCTATCGTCTTCAACAATGATCGGAGGGTCTTCAACTGGAGGATCCGGCTATAACATCATCCCTACCATATCTTGGAAGAGGAGCGCCATTTGTTTTATGTTAGCCGCTTGCTCTGCGGTTTCTTTGTCCTTCTTTTCGAGGACTCTGCGTAAGAAGTCAGCATCGGTTTCTTGTTTGTGACGCTGTTCTGACGATGCCTCCGAGCTTTCTTTTGGCCCGGTAAGTACGGCCATTGCAGCCATCATTTCCTGAAGCTTCTGTTGCTGCTCCTGGGCTTTTGTCACGGATCGAGTGAGCGGCTGGTGACCCGTCGAAGCACGGCTATCCTCCTTCCTGGATGCCATATAAACAGTTTGCACCACTATGCCCCCAGACTTGGGGCGTTTGTGCTCAGTGCTTTTACGGTTCTCCATGTTCACAGGGGCTTTTTGCGGCTTCCTTTTCTTTTGAGTGATTGACGTTGAGGGAGCCGTTGCAGTGGGCACCCAGCCAGCTGTTGCTTTTTCTGGCTTGATAGAGTAGTCCTTCTCCTGCCGAACCTTCATCTTTTTCTGTCGGCGGAGATAGTCTTGATCCATTACAGAGTCTTGGACTTGACGCCAGACATTGTAAATTTCAGAGGACAGCCGTTGAGGGGGCTGCTCCAGCTTCACCTTTGGGGCATTATCCACAGGTGTAGGAGATCTTTTCAATACGGCAGTTGGCGAGTTTTTGCGCACCCTTTTTTAGCGGTTCAAAGCTATTCCCGGTCGGAACAGCAGCATCAATTTCCGCCGTTGGAGTCGGCGGAGTCAGTCCAGAAGGAGAGTTTCCCCCAGCCATCCTTACTCGGCGCCAGTGGCATATCCCTAGTAGGAGGAGTGTTGTCTCCTGAGGGTTTTCAGTGGATTACACCCACAAAATCCTGCTCCACTGGCATAGTGAAAAGGGAGGCCGCTTGGGGCCTGTAGGTTACTTCTCCAGACGGGACAGAGCGAGAGTTGCTATTGCAGTTAGTGCAGTTTGAAGCCATTGATTTCTTGAAGAGCTTAAATATTCTGCCCCCTGCGTCAACCTTGGTCTTTGGCATGTGTCAGTTGTTTGAGGACCGATTTCGTCGGCAAGGCTGCTGCTTGGGGAGCCTGCCTATGGACGACATACATCCTCTGGGCTTCCTCCATCGACGTTGAGGGACCGAGGGTGGGAGGTGGGAGCATCGACCCAAAAAGAAGCCCGTTGATTTCTTGAAGAGCCGAATTGCAGAGATTTGAGGCTGCAAGTGACCCATACTTGACTCCGCTGGATATGACAGAGCCTGAGTTGCTAGGGTGGAGCAAATGCCATTCTTCATAGAGACGAAATGCCGGCTTCAATATCCACTCCCCTAAGGGCAATCAAAAACATACACACCGCGATTATTTGATCGCGGGAAAAACACGACACACGAAGTGTGGAGTGGAAAGAGGAAAAGGTCCCACCGGGCGTGCCAGAATCTGTTCCCCTCCGAACGGCGGCCAAGACAGGGACGTCTTGCTTGAGATTCGGGGCAGATGCTAATTGGTGTTATCCGTCCACCTCTCCGAAGATGCCAAGTCGATTTATGGCACCATGTATCGAAGGTTTAAACGGATGCGGCCGATGTAGCAGACTTCCTCAGATTCCCCCTCGCTTGAGGGGTTTTTGATTGTGGGGACGCTCTTCCCTGCAGGCGCAAGCCCCTGCAGTTAATTACACTACCGCATTGCGGTAACAACTTTCTCCTTCTCCATGTGGTCACTTCGTGTCGTGTTTTTTTTTTGTTTGGTTGCCCGTGGATTGTATACGGAGACTGAGTTATGTCGTCGCCCGTAGGGCGTGGACTAGTCCAAATCCATATTTTCTTAGATTTGGGTTTGGGGTTTTGGTTTAAGGATATGTTAGCCATATTTGAGGCTAAGATCAACTTAAACGTTTGTTAAGGATACGTTAGTCCAATTTGAGACTAAGATCAACTTAACAGGATCGTTTAGATCCGATAAAAGAGCATTTGGTCTCCATTGTTCCAGTTTACGGACATAGTGGTCTATTGCCAGTTTAGGGACATGGTGGTCCATTGAATGTATGGCCGTCGGGATCCGTAACCTCTCTGACGACGTTGAAGGATTACAACGACAGATATTAGAGGAGTTCAGAGATGTACCCTTGAACCAAAGTTGGTTAAGTAATCTGTAGCCCAATTTGGAAACTAAGATCAATTAATTAGGTTATGAGCACATTGGCTCAGTTGAGTCTGAATTGAGGACTTATGGCCAATTTGGGCTAAGTCCAATTAAGTTAGAAATATTGGCTCTTGTTGGACCATTAAACATTTGTCTGAGTTCAAACCCACATTATTTAGCAATGCTAAACATTTTCATCTTTGATTTTCTCAGTTTTGAGATTCATTTGGAGGAGGGACTTTTGCCTCTGGAAAATTAGCCAATTTGGCTAAAAGTAGTGTTAAACACTAAAGAACAACAGTGTTAAACACTGGAGATAGAACTCTCAAATTAGTGTTAAACACTAAAAGACAATCAGTGTTAAACACTGGAAATATAATCTTCAATTTAGTGTTAAACACTAGAAACAATCAGTGTTAAACACTGGAAATATAATTCCCAAATTAGTGTTAAACACTAAAGACAGATGGGTCACGTGTGGACACGTGAGAGTGCCCAAAAGTGGGACCAGATCCCTTTTCTTCGTTCTGCAATTAAGTGTTAAACACTTTTATTTTTATTTTGAGCATCACGTGTTGACACGTGATGGGGATTTATGCGCTGACTGTTAAAGAGTTTGCCAAGGGGTCACGTGGTAACACGTGAAAGCGCCCAAAACCTTCATTTCCTTTGCTTTTACTTTCTGCTTTTTGTGAGTCACGTGGGAGCACGTGAGGCATTGCCTCAAAGCTGTTTCCTTTTTATTTTTGGGGATCTTTTTAGGGGTCACGTGGGGACACGTGACCTAGTTTTATTCCTTCTTTTCTGATCACTGAGGATTGGGGTCACGTGTCATCACGTGACCAATGTTCTTTATGTGCATGGAGATCTTTTAAATCTCTTTATTTTAAGAATTAAATTCTCTGTAGGGTTAAACCCTAATCATGATTTTGGAGGAATTAAATTCTTATTATGAAAGAATTAAATTCTTATGTAGGGTTAAACGCTAGTTTCATTTAGGAGGAATTAAATTCCCATGAATTTGAGAGAATTAAATTCTCAATTAGGGTTAAACCCTAGTTCTGTTTTGGGAGAATTAAATTCTCTAAACTCAATTCCCCCTCTAAGTTTTGGATCTGTATGGCAGGATCTCAACCCAATGAGAATTAAATTCTCATTCTATGGGGAGATGTGCTCTGTACAGATCTTCAACCAGAAGAAGAACTAAGTTCTTTATTTGCAGAAGAGTTAAACTCTTAGATTTCGAGAATTAAATTCTCTTTTTGAAGTTGATCTTTTTCCCTCTTCTCACCTAGGGTTTTCTTTGTTGAGAATCAAATTCTCCTTTCTTTTCTTTCTGCAATTTCAAGATCCCAGAATTCTCTCAAAAGTTTTCTCTCTCCAAATTCTATCTCCCTCTGTTCTTCTCTCAAAAAAAAGTCCCTTCTCTTCTCTTCTTGGCTCCTATTTATAGGAGAAAGAAAAGAATCAAATTGTTTAGTGAATCTTTCATTGAAATATTTGTTTTGTTTTCATAATTAATATGATCCTTTAGACCATTCAGTGAATTTTACTCACCGTTGGATTTTCAATCCAAAAATATTCTGTTTGTTATTTCGGTGAGATTTAGGGAGATCTTTCCTTATTTAAGATTTTTCCATAAATTGGTGATTTTTAATTACCCTTGGATCTTTAATCCAACGGTCCCCATAATCCTTTTCCATTTGGAAAGATTTAGAAGCTTTTAGAATTTTAATTCTTATTTGGAAAGATTTAGAGAAATTTAGAATTTTAATTCTATTAAACTGTAAGGCTTTCAAAGTCTGTCACGTGTGAGCACGTGACCCCCAATTGAGTCCTTTTAACAGCCGTTTGTTTATGTTGCTATTTTAACCATCACGTGTCAACACGTGACCATTGGTCACGTGTGAGCACGTGACACCCCGTTGAGATATTTTCCTGATTTTTAGAATTAAATTCTATTAAGCTGTAAGGCTTTCAAAGCCTGTCACGTGCTGGCACGTGACCCTTGGTCACGTGTGAGCACGTGACCCCCAATTGAGTCATCTTCAGCCGTTTGTTTTTATTTCTGTTTTCTGAGATTTTAACCATCACGTGTCATCACGTGACCATTGGTCACGTATGAACACGTGATACCTCATTGAGGTAATTCCTGATTTTTAATCAGGGAACAGTGCATAGCATATTTGCTCATAACTTTTGATCCCGGATGAATTATGAAGCCATAATATATCAAATCGAAGGGTTTTTCGAGAAGCTTCCAATACCATCAGAATTTAATAGTTCCTCCATCGGGGTTTATCATTCGCATTTCCTTAAGCGTATCGCTGCCATTTGATACCTTGGACTCTTCTGCGCAGAAATTTTTGGCGGGAATAGGTACCCCGGGGCAAAAAGATCGTATAAAAAGGCGTTAAGCCTGGCAAGGGAACACTACCTACCGGTGACAGTATTGGACTCGGCGGATATCCGGAGGATACCGACTGGAGTGATATGAGATAGATAGATATGAGGACCAATCTGATGAGACGGTGTCGGAGATATGAGGGCCGATCCGACGAGACAACGCCTGAGATATGAGGATTTACGTGTCGATGCTGGACACGTGATATATGATGATTTCGAGTGTCGATACTGGGCCCTCAGGATTTTATGATGATTTGATGTATCGTTGATGGACACTTGTTGGATGATATATATATATATATATATATATATATATATATATATATATATATATATATATATATATATATGACACGGATGATATGGTACCACACATTGATACAGGTATGATATTATATATATTTACATACGAATGTATATACGAACACATTCGATACCACAGGGTATGCTATTATTATTTTACTATATGACCTAGGAGATTTTCATACATTCAATTTCTACCTGATGATATTTTCTACTCATGAGTTGGTAACTCACCCCCGTTGTGCCATAGTTTTCTTGTAGGATTGACTGCTCGGACCAGTAATAGCTTGATGGCATACTGCTTCTTTTAGGTGATTTGCATTGGTAGGTGGATTACAGTACAGTGTGTAACCACCGTTTTATACCTTTATATTCCTTTTATCTAGTTAAAAGCTTTATCAACCAGACTATATATATTTGGTAGACCTAGAGACCAATTTGTATATTCGTTAGACTTAGTGACGAGACTTGTATTATTCTTTATGTTGGATGATGTTTGGGTTTCTTTACTTTCTTTTTGTGATTGATCTTTGCCTTGGACGTCATATATTTCGTATTGCATGGTTGTGATTCTGCCTAGTGGTAAAGAGCTAGCTCCTACTTGGGGATGCCTATATTATTCTTGATATGTACTGGTTTTGGATCAAAATTTACAAGGGAAGTGCTGCCCAAATTTCAAATGACGAAAATGTTTTCAAATTATAGTATATAATCCACTTGTATTTCAAACGAACATCATTTATCTTTAAAAAGAAGAACTTGATTTCCGTTATACCCCTATTTCAAAACTTCACCTTCACAATATTTTTCTAAAAAGGTTTAGATTTCTGGGGTTTCGGCTTACTTGGGTTACGGTGGGGTCCTATAGACTTCACGTGATCTAAGTGTCGGTCACGTGCCATTTCCGGGTCATGACAAAGTTGGTATCAAAGCGTTAGGTTTAATCTTTATTCGAGTCTAGGTTGTAGGGTTCCCTAGTGCCCGCGGCGCAGCGGAGGCGCGGATGGTGAACAAAAATTTCAAGCAAACACGAAAGAATCCCGAACCTAGAATCGATCTAAACGCCTAAACTAGCAAAACAAGCATGCAAAGATATGGAATACTACCTTTGACGCATGTTCACCCAATCATGGAAGACCCCTCCATGCTCCGTGTATGCTGTCCAGATCGAGCTTGAGTGGTAACCGCCCTTGCCGAAGAAGATCCACCTAAGGAAAACCGATCCAAACTCCGGCTTCACCTAGTGAAGCGACCGATGCTCCAAGCTCGCTACGAATGGAGAGTGAGGATGTAGGAATATTCTCACTATTTTTTCTCTCTTTCCTAAGCTTAAGAGAGCTACCTAGAAGGAGGAGGAGGAGGTCAAAAAGAAGAAGCCATGGAAAATGGATAAGTCTTTATGTGAAGAAAAAACTAGCAAGCATAGAAAAGAAGGACTTCATTATTCGCAACCATGCCACAATAGTAAATCCAAATGATTATAAATTTAATAACTAAGGCCATCCTTCTCTACCATGCTTTTTAACACCTCATCCTCCACCTCATTCTTGATTTTCTTTTAAAGGAAAATCAAGAAATGAAGTGTCCATCTTCTAGAACAAATTCCGTATAAATACGGAATATAACCTGGGATACGTAACGAAATACATATACGCGTAATCGTACAAAAAATACGAATAGCCAAGAGAGAAAATGAATAGTAAACAATAATACTAGAATATACATATTAAATATATATATATATATATTATTAAATCAAAACCTGATTTAATAATCCGGCTTAATCCTAAGCCTCTAGTATTATCAACCATCCGATTAAAATCCGTATAGCCCGTATACGTATTTAATCGGACACCTTGTATGTACCAACATACGTTATCTACATCATATCACCTGAACCGGGAAAACTCTCTGTGTGGGACTCTAAAGACTCGACAATACGCTGGCAGTGATTTACTGGATAAATCCAAAAACCACAAGCACGTCAGCGGCACTAGCTGTATGTAACGGCTGCCCAGCTATCTGTCGAAAAAGAGGTCGACAATCAAGTCTGTCCATACCCTACTGAGCTTGAATGTGACAATTTCCATACAGTCCGGTCTCTTTGTCTGAGAGTATCGCATACCGGATATAAGGGGTGGAAATGCCTGACCCCTAATAACCCGATAAGTCGTGTCGGAGTCAAACTCATCACCAACCGAGAAACTACTGAACTCATATCAGTAAATCCCATCTACTGTGGCTACGGATTTAGAGTGATAGCCAACCGAACACAGCACGACGTCGACTCCTTATATAAGGAGAGACGAATCCCCGACAATTGCTCACTGCCTCCATGTGGCTCGGGACTGTACCCAATTAAAACATGTTTGCACGACTCTTCTGAGCCGTGGTAGGGTAATAATCAAAGTATAGTGGGAACTCACACGAGACAAATGATGATCTCACGTCAAAAGACTAACTTGTACTAATGCCACTCGAGAACTTCCATCTAACGATAGAGATAATACCATCTAGAAGTTCTCGGCGAGTCCGTCCAGTGTACTCACCTTCCGTGAGCACCTATATACTATCTTAGGTGACATAACACCAATGGCTCGTAAGACCGGCTACCGCCCCTCGTTGGGGTATCAAAACGTATACTCTAGTCTACTCCGGAATATCGATGCCCAGTCTCGATACTCCCACGACTAGGAACATTTAAGCATGTGCTTATAGACTACCCATCTCTCACGTATATAATCACCATCATAATACTGGTAGTCAAGTAAGAATCCTACGGGCTTCATCATTACGTATTAGTGACACATAATAACAAGTAAAACGTGTACACATCAATGATAAAGACAAACTAAATAGCATACTATCATTTTGAGTAAAATTGTTCTACCTGTATAGGTCCTCTCTCAATTATCATAATCGCGTGCCTGCAAATACAATAATTTCCTTGAGGGCACTATATCAAACAATCTCCCACTTGCACTTAATGTTAATTATTGCAGTATCGCATACCCACATCCCGTGTGCTATCGAATACCCAATTTCTCTACTAATCAGTTTCTTAAATCTCGTTTGAGGAACATCCGTGTTCGAGAACTAGCTTCAGTGAGCGGATCCGCTATAATGTTTCAACTTCCTCTCTCTATATCTCAAATTCGCGGAAATCAAAAATCTCCCGAACTGAGCGATACCACGCCTCAAGAATTTTTTCTAGATACATGATGGGACCAAGTTCATAAATGAACAACTTTATTCTATAAACTTCTTGGACTATATTCTCCGTTGAGTCATAACCAGCATCCTTAACCATGCTTACCTCAGTATCCTTTTAGGAACCATATCAAATATACTGATCCCTAGAAGAGGCAAAACCCAAAACTCTAACAGCATCTCTGTCATCCATGTCACCTTGGAAGCCTAAACCGATAACCGCCTCCCGGTGGAGCCTGCCGCTATCAAATACCAGGAACATCCTCTTATGTTCATAACCGCTTCCCTTTGTTTCTTCAGGATTGGATTAATATCTTCTTATTACAACAAGTGTATAAGAAATATCTGGTTTCTTACAAGACATTGTATGATTTACTCAATTGCCTAAGCAAATGAAATGTCATTCAGCCCCTCTCCTCATCAGTCTAGAAGACATCAGTTTAGAGAGGATGACTCCATCACCTGCGGGTACACCACCATGGCAGGAGTCATCTATTCTAAAATAATTTTAGAATGCAGTCTAAGTACCCAGATTGGGACACTTCCCAAATCTAGATCTAAAACCATAGATCTAGCCACCAAAATCCCTGATATTGTATTCATATCCAACATGGAGAAAACACTATGTGACAACTAAACTTTGACTGATTGTAGTATAGGAATATCACTTCCTATCTGGAGTCTGTCATCCAAATCCTAGGACAGTACTCCATACACCTTTCTTACCCGGTTCATCAACCGGACTATGTATATTTGGTAGACCTAGAGACCAGTTTGTATATTCGTTGGACTTAGTGACGAGACTTGTATTATTCTTTATATTGGATTTGATGTTGTTTAGATTTCTTTACTTTCTTACTGTGATTGATCTTCGTCTTGGGCATCGTATATTTTATATTGCGTGGTTGTGATTTCGCCGATTGGTGAAGAGCTAGCTCCCGTTTGGGAATGCCTATATTATTCTTGATATGTACTGATTTTGGATCAAAATTTACAAGGGAGGTGCTGCTCAAATTTCAAATGACAAAATGTTTTCAAATTATAGTATATAATCCACTTGTATTTCAAACGAACATTATTTATACCTTAAAAAGAAGAACTTGATTTCCATTATACGCCTATTTCAAAACTTCACCTCCGCAATATTTTCCTAAAAAGGTTTAGATTTCTGGGTTTTCGGCTTACTTGGGTTGCGGTGGGGTCTTATAGACTTCACGTGATCTAAGTGTCGGTCACGTGTTATTTCAGGGTTGTGACAACAAAAGTAAGATAATTTTTTTTATAAAGATTGGATGTTTTAGGTTAAGTTTTTAAAAAATTTCTCTTTTTTAATGATTATTAATGGCGGTTAGGTCGCAATTTTTTCCTAAAACCCTAACCCTATTTTTTTCGATAAAAGGAACTTGTGGGGTATTTTTTTTTAGAGTTTGGTTGGACCAAATATATTTTTTATTTTTGGTTGTACCAAAATGATTTTTCAGATTTTGGATTGGCACCAAATATTTTTTTAGGATTTTGGTTTGGGACCAAAAATTTATTTTGGATTTTTGGTTGGGAACCAAAAATTTATTTTGGATTTTTGGTTTGGAACCAAAATTATTTTTCTTAGGATTTTAGCTGGGAACCAATTTTTTTTATTGTGATAGCAGGCCAAATATTTTTTTAACAAAAAAATAATTTCTCGAAATTATTTTTTTTCGGATTTTTTTAAAAAAAAAGAAAAATTCAATTTAAAAAAAAAATCTTTTAAAAAAAATTGGGGGGGGGGGGCCTAGGCACCAGGCCTGAACCGGGCTCGGTAGCTCGAGCCGGATCCATTTTTATTTTTTTTAAATTCCAAAATAATCCCAGAAAATTCATAAAATCCAAGAAAATCTATAAAATTCAGAAAAATTCACAAAATTTCCAAAAAAAATTAAGAATATTATTTTTTTCTAGTTTTCATATATTTGGAGAGTTTCCCACATAATTTTTGGGTTGGTTAAGAGTTTTGCTGTTAACTCTGCGGGTTATATTTTTTTCGAAAATTTTGTTTGCTCTCCAAAAGTTTTAAATTTTTATTCTTCCATAAAATTTTAGAGATTTGATGGGTGACTGTTCCAGTGGGAGTGCCTGTGGCACGTATTAATTTCATGAATAAAACGAAAACCCTAATAAAACGGACAAGATTAGATAGGGTAGTTTAAATGAAAATGAAATTTGTTAGATTGATTATTGGATTTTGTATTATGCATGGCATATTATATATACAAAGATGCATACTGCATTAATCTGAAAAATTTCAAGTGGGAGATTTCGAGAGGAGACTGGAGTTTCGATTCAACTACCTAATCTACTCAATTTCTAGGAAATGTATGATCCGTTTTTTAAATCATTTTAACAAAATTTTAAATTTTATACTTTTGAAGGATGTGGTTGGGGCCATAGAACTTCTTCTCTTTCTTCGGGGTGTAGTTTATTATTGTTGTTAAGATGTGTTGAAAACGAAGCGTTCTTTGGAAAAGAACGGTACTCCAAAAAATGTTATAGTATTAACACATCCATAATAAAGTCAAGATATCGCCAATCTCACCAGGAGTGAGATGATAGATGACGATAAAATAATAAAATAGAAACATTAGTTTAATATTACATGAACAAGCTGAAAGACTTGGATGCTAGTGACATGGTGGTAGCGATGTAGTAAGGCTACATGACGCGGCACCATCGAGGTGGAAGCAATGTAGCAGGGCTATATGACGCGGCACCATCGAGGTGGCAACAATGTAGCGGGGATACCCGATGCGACACTATCGAGGTGTCAGCAATGTAGCGGGGCTACATGACGCAGCACCATTGAGATGCAGCGATCTTCGGAGAATTGGCGCATCTAGGATTGCTCGACACGTTGGACGTAATGAAGAGCAATATCATTAGTGGTCATATGTTTTATCACTGAGCACTGGCAGGTTTTTTTGAGCAGTAGTTATAGGATATCTACGCGCCAAGAGATAAGTTGTGCAATAATTTCGGGGCAATCTATGCGATGTGGCAACGTCATATTATTTCTTGGTTTGGCCTTATTTTCATATAAGGTGTCGAATCATGTAATGTGGATACACTTAAAAGTTATATCTTCATTGATCCGGGATTTGAAGAGTGTTGCTCCAGTTAGACTATAGAGCGACAGCAGTAGACAGTTACATGTTTTCTACTCGATATATAAATTAGTTAGTTATGCAGAAAGCGAATGTGTTGACGTTTGTTGGTACGTTTGAGTAACTGAGGATTAAGGTTTAATCGTGCGATAGAACCAAGAGCGCTGCTGATATGTTGACGAGGTCAACAGTGCGCAAGGACGGATGTCCTAACGCAAGAAGAAGTCAATCAAGCAATGAAAACAGTAATAATGCGCCAACAACTTAAGTGATCTGACATGGAGAAATATGATGGTAATAATGAATATAATAAGTTCAACGTTTGACTGTGGGAATTTGAACCGCTCCACTCGTCAAGGCACTGAGTGGAAATAGTCCTTCTGCTTGGAGCAGAAAAGTTTATGGAAGAAAATCATGTGTCGAGAATATATGAATCTATTCTGCACCGGGGATACATATAGCTATCCATAAATAATCTTCCTGTCAGGCTACTAAGTGGAAGAAGGCCATCTGCTAAGAGCAGAAAAGTTTGTGAAAGCAAATCATGTGTCGAAGACATATGAGTTTTCTACATTGGGGATACATATAGCATCCATAAATCATCTTCCCGTCGGCTACAGTTTCAAGCTTAGGATATTTGGATAGTTTAATGGGACAATTTGTCTTATGAGTTTCTTATGGTTTTAAGGATTGACCCTTCTATAAATGTCATGAGTGACGTGGTAGATTATGTCAACAGATAGATGTGGTGACTTAACCACATGGGATGGATAAGTTGGAATTTGAGCCAAAATTAGAGCATCTACTTGTGAGAGTTGCCTTACAGGCAAAACTACCAGAATAAAACCATTTGGATATCCATTACAGATAATTCACCCCGATAGATATGGACCAATAAATATGAAGTCACATGGTGGTGATTCCTAATTCAACACCTTTATTAATAACTACTCGATATAGCTATTGATCTCACACGGAATTAAAGCGTTGATTTGTATCAAACGTGGTATTAGTGAAGTGAAGAGTCAGTTCACATAAACAGGGTTGTGCGTGTTTCACGGAGCAGTTCTGGGAACTGTAAGTAAGCCATGAGTATTTATTTTAGCAGTTCAGGAAACTGAATGAAAAAAAAAGAATCATCAGATAGCTGATGATACCGTAAACTCTGCAACAAAATGGTGTTGTAGAAAGGAGAATTAGAAAACCCTAGATATGATAAAGAACATGATGGTATAGGGCAATCTTACATATTGTTTGGAAGATATGCTGTTGGCAGCAACTTATGTTCTTGATCATGTGTTTTCAAAGTCAGTGCAGTCAAACATTCTATGAGTAGTAGACGAACGAGAGACCTGGGAGGTCACTTGTGTCTATAAGTTTGTAATAAGACCATGACTGACATTTGGTTGTGCAACAAGAGATTTCCTTAGGGAGGAAACATCAAGCGATTTCCTCAGAGAGGAATTTTCACAAAAAACAGAAATAGGTCAGGATTTAGGATTCTACGAGATTGAGGAGTCTCCTAGTCGGTAAGCAGAGCAGAATGAATTAGTTCCTTTTAGCGGCTGGTGACAGTGGGAGCGATATTTTGGTTGATGGCTCGAAGCCAATCATGGATCCTTAAGAGACTTGTAGATAGTGTTGTGGATTGACACCCCGACGATATTTCGATATTAAAGGGGAGACGTCTATGGTAACTCCGCATTGGTTGCGGAACCCAAGTCATTTGTGGACGCTATTTCTGGGCCTACTACAAAGTAGTGAATATCGACATGGAAGAGTTGCAAGAGTCAACGATAAAGGATCAAGTCAAGGATTTGATCGATTATCCTACCGGACACAAGACTATTGATAAAAACTGGGTTTTTCGAGGTCTTGCAAAAGGAGGAGGATATTGTAGAGAATTACAAGGTACACTTGTTGGGGAAGGGATTCACCTAGCCTAGGTGGACAAAGAATAGACACTTTTCACTCGGGATGATGATTGTGTCATTTCTCCTTCATTAACAAATCGTTGCACATAATGATCTTGAGCTAGTCCTGGGGACTTAGATCGTATTGTCGATGGAGATTTGGATAAGGAGATCTGGGAGATCTGTCTACGAGTTTCAAAACCAAGAGGAGTTGAGTCGACTCAGAGATTCCATTTATGGCTTGAAACACTTATCCAAGCAGTTGTTAGTTCAATGTCATCAATCTATATTGGATATCGGCTGACGATGATTGAATGCGACAACTGTAAGTTTAGAAATCTTATTGTGAACAATGTTGTAATGACCAAAAGTGAATTTGAGAAAATGAATGTCACTTGGAGTGGCTGTGTTCTCGCTATAGAGGACACATGAGATGTTGAGTTTGTGCTTGGAAATTGGATCCATGAGGATTTGTTTCAGGAGTATCCTATGTTTGTCTTCGGAGACTCACATGAGATATGTCTTAAAATGGTTCAGCCCGCACAGTCACTCTCCAGTTTATTACTCTAGTGACTATTGTACATGTTTTTATCCTTGATCTTTGCTATAAGACTCTTGACGCAAAGAAACAGATTTTGTGGGTTCCATTTTGTATAGTCAGTAGTTTAATGTATGCACAGTGTGTACTTGACCAGACATATAACCCTTACCGATTGGACTTAGTAGTACGGTCTGCTTGTTGGGATGAGGTGATGAGGATTTTCAGGTATTTATGTGGGACGACCCACAATACATAGTGCTATGAGGAATCAGGTTTGCAATCATATGGACATACAAATGCAGACTGGGCCGGTAATATGGATATGTGTACATCCACATCTGCACGTGCTTTCTTGCATAATGGCAGGGCCATCACTCAGAGTTGCAAGAAGCAGGTTGTTTAGATTTATCACTATGAAGGTAGAATATACTGCTACCTCAATAACGCCAAAGGGGCTGCTAGGCTGAGGTGATTCCTCGGTAGTTTGCATGTGGTTTCGCATGCAAAGGAAACATGGTTTTTCTTTATCGTAATATCAGGTTAATGATAGCATACTCAAACGATCCCATATATATAGAAAGTTTAAGCACTTACAGATCTGACGACACTTCATCAAGGAGTAAATGGCATGAGAAGGTAGTCTAAGTTATAAGGTTTTCCTTCAGATCAAGCGATCGAGGATCCGATGACGAAGGAAATAGCTAAGTAATGCTATGTTCGTTTGGGCTTTCATCTTAGGTGACGTATTGAATTTCAGATAGCTTGATAGACCTCATTCTTATGTTTGGCATTATTATTATGGATGACGACTTTTTATAGATGCATATTTTGAGCTTGATTGTGTGTTGTTTTCTTTCTTTATGATCTAGGATGGATATGTCTATATTTTGTTTGACTATTTCATGCATGGAGTACAAGTGTACATGGTACATGAAATGTATGGGGTACACGAAGTATGCGGGGCACACATGTAATAAGGATACGTCAGCAGGTAAAAACTCTCCCTTACATGCTAGACCCCCTTTATGCTAGGGAAGCATACGAAGATGAGACTATGTGCTAGGCATCATCTGCTCGAAGCAGTGACCGTAGTGTTGCATACTTGGTATGATGATAGTGGGAGCACTTAATAGAGTTGACCTAACCGGGCCAGGATGAGATTGCCATGTGTTGTAGGCCGAGTGATCGAAGTGGTTATCCCATGGCCACTTTTACCTGTTTACATATAGCCGGACTAGGGATCTGACTCGTCCTACGGGGTGCGAGCTTGTCGGGAGATCACAGGCATATCGCATGGCGATATGGCCGGGAAAGCCAATCACAGATTGATTGGACTTGGGTCCGTACGGTATAACCTTAATGGTGTACGCTCTCTGGGAGAGAATTTTATACCGTGGTACGTTGCTATATGACGTGCACTTGGATCATGCACATAAGGAGATTGAGGGATGGATCTCATCTCTCTTAGTGTGTGAGCCTTTATGACGACCACCTTTATGGAAAGACAGTCAGTCTATACCCTTAGCGACACTGGACTATTTAGGAAGGCGTGTTATGAGCGTCTGCTACTTTGGCTGCTGTTTCCTACTGCGATGACAATATACCGTACATACGGGGCAGTGTCAGGAAAGCGGCTGAATAGCAGACCTAATTATTTAGAGCCAGAGGAAGATCGATTAGAATGTCACATGATCTCATCGCATGGTCAACTCTTATTGACACCATGGTGGTGAAATTTAAGAGTGCGATGAATCGAGAGGTACACCTAGGTGATCAAGTACACTTCTGAGAGGGATCGAAGGCATTTGAGTAGATATATCTGATCGGATCTGGGGTATGAGATTTCACGAGCCTAACATATTCTTGGTTTATGTTGTTTTCTTTTAGGGAGATCTTTGTGTCGGTCCAAACGGATCTGGTTACAAGGCTACTGGCTTGCAGGTTCTCAACGGTCCATGCTGCACTAACATATATGTATGGGTAAGAATGAAGAAGAGAAGGAGGAGATTCTCAGGAAGACAATTAATTCAGGGAATCAATGGTTCATTGTGCTATGGACGGCACCCACTCGAATGTGCGAGTAGGAGTTTATTTACCATTGGGCCCGATCTGGCCCAATATTCACCCATATGAGTGGGTAACCTATATATTCATATATAGGAGCCTAGGATTTCATATATACGAGACATATGAGATATATGATAATACATAGAGAATTTTTCTAAAGAGAAAAACTAGAGTGCCGTCGTCTCCTTCTTCATCCTCTTCTACTTTAGGTTGGCTTGCGGGGTGATCAAGTGGGGGATTCTTGCTTTATACCAAAGTGCGGTTTCCCTCCGGCCGCTGCTTGAAGGCGATAAAGATCAGATCTTCTACGTGACGTAGACGAGAAACGATCCAACTAATCGGATTGGGTATAACGTAAACCTTTAGGGTAGATACATGTATTTCCGTTGTGCTTGATTGGTTGTTATGTATCTACGTCATCTAAAGTGTACATTTACGATATACCTGATCTGATTGATTAGATCGATCACATTGCTCTCGTCACATAGAAGATCTGATTTTTAGCGCCGCCAAGCAACGGCCGGAGGGAAACCACACTTTGTTAGAAAGTGAGAATCCTTCTCTTGATCACTCTGCAAGCCAACCCAAAGTAGAAGAGGATGAGAAAATGAGACGATGAATCTCTCTTGTTTTTCTCTTTAGAAAAACTCTCTATATTGTATACATATGATCTCTCATATGAAAGCCCAGTCCCTATATATGAATATATAGGGTATCCACTCATATGGACAAGTATTCGGTCTGTTCGGGCCCAATGGATAACATACTCCCACTCACACATTTGAGTAGGTGTTGTCTATAGCTCCCTGAGCTGGTTCCCTGAACCATTGATTCCCTGAATCAATTGTCTTCTTGAGAATCTCATCTTTCTCTTCCTCATTTATACCCATACTCATATATTGGTGTGGCATGGACCGTTGAGAACCTGCAAGTGGGTAGCATTGCAGCCATAACCGTTAGGACCAACACAAGGATCTCCCTAAAAGAAAACAACATAAACCAAAAACATGTTAGGATCGTGAAATCTCATACCCCAATTCTGATCGGACATGTCTTCTTAAGTACCTTCGATCCTTTTCAGAAGGTACCCGAGCACCTAGGTATACCTCTCGATTCATCGCACTCTTAAACTTCGCCACCATGACGTCAATAAAAGTTGGCCATATATGCAATCAGGAGACATTCCAATCAATCTTCCTCCGGCTCTGAATAGTTAGGTCTACTATTCACCTGCTTTCCTGACACTGCCCCGTATATGCGGTATATTATCATCGAAGAAGGAAACAATAGCCAAAGTAGATGCTCATAACATGCCTACCTAGACAGCCCAATGTCGCTAATTGTATAGACCGTCCGTCCTTTTGTGAAGGAGGTCGTGATAAGGGCTCACACAGTGAAGGAGATAGGATCCATCCCTCAACTTCCTTATGTACACGATCCAAGCATACATCGTATGGCAACGTGCTCCGGTATAAAATTCTCTTCCTGAGAGCGTACGCCATTAAAGTTATACCGTACGGACCCAAGTCCAATCACCCTGTGATTGACTTGCCTGGCCATATCGCCCTGCGATATGCCTGGGATCTCCCGGCAAGCTCGCACCCCGTATGACGACCCAGACCCCTAGTCTGGTTAGATGTGTTGGGATTTCCTAGCACCCTGACTATCCACCATGACCATTGCGGAACAAAATTTTTGGGGTTTAAAACTGGCACTAGAAAAACCCGTCCTAGAATCTACCATAAACCGAAACTAGCTAAGGATGAGGAGATCTTAACTACTATGATAGAAGTATCTTACCAAAATATCCGTGTCCTTTGGTCTTCTATCTTCTTCCCTTGCTCCTTCAGATCTCCTTGATCGAGCTTGATCACCGGTCTTCCTCCGTCGAAGATGATCCAGCCGAGAGATGTAGTCCATGGCTCTAACTCCACACTGAAAGTCTAGTGGAGCAACTAGAGACTTTAGGTTGCTAATCTAAAATGCCTAAGATGTAGGGAGTGGTCCTTAGTGTATATCTATCTCACCTCCTCTCTCGATTCTCAACACATGAGATTGTAGAGAGGAAGTTCAAGAAGAAGGAGAAGGAGCTCAGGAAAGGCTAGTGAGGAGAGTGAAGTAAAATGGTGAGAAAATGAAATCTCATGAGAAAGAAAAAGATCAACCATGGTTTTGTAAAAACCTTTTTTTCAATATTAAAACACAACCATGCTTGAATAGTTTGTACAAATGAATATTCAATTCATTTGTCAACACTATTTAAGCATGGTTCTCACCATACTCACCTTATTTCCTTTACACCTCATTTTCCATTTAAAAAATAAATAGAAAAATCTAATATGAGGTGTCCACCTTCTAGAATGTTTTCCATATAAATACGGAATATACTCTACTGTATATACATACCCGTATTCGTATCAAAATACGAATACCCAAAGAGATAGAATAACATAAAGAACATAATACTAGAATATGCATATCGAAATATATATACATAAATTATTAAATCAATACCTGATTTAATAATCTGGCTCAATCTCGAGCCGGTTTGTATTATCAGCCGTTCGATCGAAAGTCTGGATAACTAGTACAATCATTCGGTCAGAACTCTGCACGTATCAAAATACGGATACTACATCATTTCGCCTGAGCCAGGGAAACCCTCTGTGTTGGACTTTAAAGACTCGACAGTACGCCGGCGGTGAGTTACTGGATAAATCCGTAACCACAAGCACGTCAGCGGTACTAGCTGTACGCAACAGCTGCCCGGGTACCTGTCGAAAAGGAAGGCTGACGAGCAAACTCATCTGGATCCCTACTGAGCCTATCTGTGACAATCTCCGTACAGTCCGGTCTTTTCGTCTGATAGTATCACATACCGGGTCTAGGGAGTGGTAAACGTCAGACCCTAATAACCCGATAATTCGTGCTGATGTGGCTCGGGACTAATATGGGAAACTACTGATCTAACTATCGGTAAATCCCAATTGCCTTGGCTAAGGTCTTATGGTGCTGGCCAATCGAACACAGTGCGATATCGACTCCCCGGGAGAAATGAATCCCTAATAATCACTCACTGCCTCCATATGGCTCGGAACTGCACCCAACTAAAACCTGTTTGCACGACTCAGTAGAGCCATGGTAGGGTAGTAAACTAAGTACGGTGGGAACTCACATGAGACAAATGACGATCTCAGGTCTGAAGACTAACCTGTACTCATGTCACCTGAGAACTACTATCCGACGATCGGTATAGTACCATCTAAAAGTTCTCAGCGAGTACGTCCAGTGTGCTCACCCCCAGTGAGCACCTGTACGATCTTAGGTGCAAAAGATCAATGGCTGTGGGATCAACCATCGCCCCTCGTCGAGGTCTAGAAATGTATACACTAGTCTGCTCCGGAGTATCGATGCCTAGTCTCGATACTCCCATGACTAGGGACACTTTAAGGATGTGCTTATCGACTACCCAACTTCTATAAGTATGATCGCCATCACAATGCCGGTAGTCCAACAATGATCCTACGGGCTTTATCAACATGTATAAATGATACGTAATAATAAGTAAAATATATGCACATGTTAAGATAAAGACAAACCAAATAGTATACTATCATATCGAGCAAGATTGTCTTGTACATAAATATGTCCAAGCATCTACATGTATACATATACAATAATGGCCTCGAGGGCATTCATATCTAATAATCTCCCACTTGCACTAAGGCCATATATTGACGTATCGAGTATCCAACGTCTGCACTAGGGCCAGTTGTTGGCATATCGCATACCCAACATCTCAAATAGTCTCTCGAACTGTGCTTGAGGGAGGGCCTTGGTGAATGGATCCGCCGTGTTGTATTTTGTGTCCACTCTCCGCACCGCGATCTCCCGGCGATCAACGATCTCCCTGATCAGGTGATACCGCCTCAAGATGTGTCTGGATTTCTGATGGGACCTTGGTTCCTTCGCTAAAACCATAGCTCCATTGTTGTCGCAATACAAAGGTATTGGATTAATAATGGATGGAACCACCTCAAGTTCAGTAATGAACTTCTTAATCTAGACAGCTTCTTTTGCGACATCGTTGGCAGCAATGTATTCAGCCTCCATCGTCGAGTCTGCAACGGTGTCCTGTTTGGAGCTCTTCCAATAGACCGCCCCTCCATTGAGGGTAAACACAAAACTCGAGACAGACTTGCTGTCATCCTTGTCACTTTGGAAGCACGAGTCAGTAAAGAACTCCACCTGGAGGTCTCCATTGCCGAATACCTGGAACAGTTTCTTAGTCCTTCTCAGATACTTAAGAATGTTCTTCACTGCTGTCCAGTGGTTCTCTCCTGGGTTTGACTGATACCGACTCACCACGCTAAGCGCGTAAGCTACATCTAGTCTGGTACATAGCATCACATACATTATAGATCTTATCGCCGAAGCGTAGGGTATAATGCTCATGCGAACCCTTTCCTCATCAGTCTTGGGAGATATCTCTTTGGAGAGGGTGATTCCATGCAATGCGGGTATATTACCGCACTTGGAATCTTCCATACTAAATCTCTTTAGTATGGACTCTATGTACCTGGACTGTGAAGGTCTCAATAATCTCTTAGATCTATCTCTGTAGATCTTAATCCCCAGAATGTATGAGGCTTCACCCATGTCTTTCATGGAGAACCTTTATGACAAAAACAGCTTGACCGATTGTAGCATAGGAATGTCATTTCCTATCAAAAGAATGTCATCCACATACAAGACTAGGAATACGACAGTTCATCCTACAATCTTTTTATATATACAAAGCTCATCTTCGTTTTTGATGAAGTCAAATTCCTTGACTGTTTCATCAAAACAGATGTTCCAGCTCTGCGATGCCTGCTTTAATCCATAAATAGATTTAAGCAACTTGCACACCTTTCCGCTGCTCCTACTGTCTATGAATCCCTCCGACTGATTCATATAAATGCACTCTTCCAAACTTTCATTTAGAAATGTCGTTTTTACGTCCATCTGCTAGATTTCATAGTCATGGAAGGCAGCGATAGCAAGAAGGATCTGAATGGATCTGATCATAACCACTGGAGAAAAGGTTTCGTCATAGTCCACACCTGGTCTTTGACGGAAACCTTTTGCAACAAGTCTAACCTTATAGATTTCCCTCTGTCTATCTACACCAACCTTTTTTTTGTAGATCCATTTGCATCCAACGGGTTTTATGGACTCCAAAGTCCAAACTTTATTGGTTACATGGACACCATTTTAGATCGCATAGCATCCAGCCATTTATCAGAGTCCTTACTGTTAATGGCATGCTTCAAACTAATAGGATCATCTTCTTTCAAGATGCAATTCTCTCGATCCCCGTCTATAAGAAAACCGTACTATCTCTCGGACGGATGAGAAATCCTACTAGATCCGTGGAGTGGTTGAGGTTCATCGGGTACTACTGAATCTAGCGGTTTGTCATAAGGTCACTTATGCAGAGTACCGTGTCGTAAGTAAGCCGCGTAACATACACACGCTACGTCACTCTGCTTAAGCTATCTACTCCATCATACCAAGTTCATTCTACACTCCGAAAGGTAAAACCTAGCGCTCTGATACCAATTTTGTCATGACCCAATTTAGGAACACGACCAGCACTTAAATCACACGATGCCAACAGGCGTAACGAAATTCAAGTAAACCGAAAAACCCAGACATCTAAACCAAGAAAAGAAGTAAAGTGATAAAACAGTAGTTGAAAACATTTAAAAATCTTAAGTTATAAAATCTCAACTTAAATTTATTTTTTAAAAAATTTCGGCAGCATCTCCTTTGTAAAAACTTGCCCCAAACGGGTACAAGCATAGAATATATAAAAGGCATCCCCAAACGGGAGCAACTCACGCCAAAAGACGGAACATAACCACAACAGGTATATATATACGACGCCTTAGCGAAGAAATAAGCAATAAAGAAGTGAAAACAACATCACATCATAAATAAAAAGCCAGCTCACCCAGAGTCATAAATAATACAATATCGATCCTCACAAATCATGTCTCTAAGTCGAATACATGAAAGTAGTAGATGGAGGGTACTAGATACAAAATAAGATATACAATAGAATCATACGGATACCCGCAAAACCACCCACCTATGCAAAATCACGACCAACAGTAGCGGTATCCGCAGAAGTAGATGCAATGAGAAGCCCTGCCGTGACTACACTGAGAGTCAAGCCTGCAAAATACTGTGGCACAACAGGGGTGTGTTGCCAACTCATGAATAGAAAATAACATCGTACTGATAATCGCAAGTAGGCACGAAAAGCAATAATCTGAAATATGCAATCTGATGGCATAAGTATAACAATACAGATATGCAACAAATCATGATCAAGGTACACCACCAGGGTATAGCAATTACATGAAACAGTGCATGTCTAATAAATCCTGAGTATGGGATAACACATAAAACCTCATGAATGAATCATCGTCATGGAAAACCGGTGTCCATCAACGACACCCCAAATCCCAATATCTCAGGCGCCGTCACTCGGATCGGCCCTCATATCCGTCACATCATGAAACCTGAGTGTCCAACATCGACACTCGAAACATCATGAAAACCTGTGTCTAGCATCGACACGTAGATACTCATATCTCAGGCGCCGCATACTCAGATCAGCCCTTATATCTATCTCATCTCAGGTGCCGCATACTAAGATCGGCCTTCATATCTATCTCATCTTATAACTCCGAACACTATCCTCCGGATATCCGTCGAGTTTCTATATAATCACCGGTAGGTAGTACTCTCTCTGCCAGGCTCATCGTCTACTACACAACATACCTTTCTTGTCCCGGGGTACCATACCGGGTTCACTATGTACCCGCAGACGGCTCATCCAACTCCTCGAATCGGGTATCACATTGCTCAGAACCAAGAAAACTCATGGTGGACGTCTCGAAATATCATATCAAGAGAGACTGCGATTTTAAAACGATTTATAATTTCCCTTGAAATATATTCGCGGTTCTCAAATCCAGAAATCGCATGAAATTAGTATATCAATGCATATATCCATGAAATATGATGTATGCAAACATGAAACAGTAATGTGAGCATATTAAGGGAAAACCGCTCTTTTTAAATATATCAAGTTTCAAAGGTATCTTGCGGTTTCCCAAATCCACGAAATCGAAATGCAACATCTTATGAAAGTAAACAAGTGACTATAGTAATGTATGTAGGTATGCATGTATGTATGATGCAATTCATATGCGCAATAGAACAAGAATTAATATCTAACGGTTAATGATAAAGAAAGCGGTGCAATGTGTTATCCATGGTAATTTCTCTAGTGTGCGTATCATGGCAATTACTAACGGTGTGTGTGTAGCATACAATTTGGTGCTCGTGCAACATGAACCGTTAGTAATGGTGCCGTGTCAAATTAATACTATGTCCATATAGAACAGTTAATGGGATGTGCAACAATGGTACTCATGCACAATCGATACATATATACATATAAGCATATAGTTATATCATTGAATTTAACCCTCGACGCAAAATGCCATACGGGCGATTCCCCCATAGATGTTAAATCTACTCACCGACAATCTCGAGCTAGGTGAATCCGATCACCTCTTTCCCTTTCCTTGTAGCGTCCGAAGTCCCCGCAATCGATCCTAATATTATAGAAAAACATAACAAGTGTAATTAGAAACCTTCCAATAACACACGGAACAACGCTTAAACCAACACATCGACTCCCACAAGCTATCAAGCGTTAGCTTAGTGGGCTAACGCGTGTAGCGACACCCTAAACCAAACCCAAGGCTGCAAGCTACATGAAGCACTTAAACCATGTCGGATATCCGTATCGCACGTTGCCGAAACACTAGAAACTAGCTAAGTGGTTCCAGATTTTGCCTACAGACAATATAAGAAAATCAAATAGAACCAAACACCAAGAATAACCTACAGACAACTACCCACAAAACCCAACTTCTATCTCCCGTAGAAAACCGGCGGCGCCGGACTTTTGGAGAATGTCGCCGGGTGAACAGTGTAGGGTGGGGTCCGGGTTTCAGGTGCACACTCAGGGCTCACTCACTACTCTACTGTATTGTTAGATTTTACAGTGGACCAATCTAGTGATAGCAGATCACAGAGACACAAAACTTATCATAAAATACGATATTTGCACAAAATCTATAACTTTAGTGTTTATAACAGAAACTAGTAAGCACACAAACTACTTTAGAGCCTGATAGAGAGTTAAAGATCACTACCTCACCAAAACTTGAGAAAAACCCTAGATTTCCAAGCTCTAAGTCATCATAAGAGGTTTAAACATAATCTGTGAAGGGTTTAGTGAGGTTTGAAAAAGGTTTAGGCTTAGGATTTGTAGTGAAGGAAATTGAAGTGAAGAACTTGTGAAGGAGAAGAAGAACAAGAGAATGAGAGAGTGAGGTAAGAATTGGGAGAGTGAGGTGAAGAATGAGAGAGTGTGAGTGTGAGGTGAGAGTGCACTCACTCTCTCTCCCTCTCTTCATTAATTACCTCCTATGCCTCCAAAGTCTCCTCCAATAATTCAACCCTTCTCTTCTCTTCTCTTCTTATTTTCCAAAACAATTTAAAACCCTTTTTTTCTAATAATTAAAATAGATATAATTGTGCAATTGTAACATGATATGTTTAAAAAATGGTTAAGTGTGCCTTGGATAGTAAAGCATGGTGAACACCTCCTTAATCTTAATTTAACATGCACATGTGTGTGCAAGTATAAAAATAATTAAATAAAATATTAATTAATTAAATAAAATATGTTAAAATAATTATTGGTTAAATTTTATTATTAAAAACCCGCATTATCGCTTAATTAACACTAACCGCATTCTAAAGTGTTACATGTATAGATCTAAAAGAACGTAGATGCATATCTGATCGAGGAGAGATGGCCGTTTCAAGTTTCAACAGGGTCTCGATAGAGGCGTTAATCGTCGGGATCTAGGTTGCATTAACTCCGGTAGGATCGCTGAGAAGTCCTAAAACTAGGAAAATTGATAATTGATTGATTGAAAGAGATCATTTTTCTTCGCTTTGGACCCCGGCTTTTATAAAACTAGGGTTTGTTCATAGGTAGTTCGAAACCCTAGATTTGTTGCCTTTGATTCGAGTATCAATTATGTGCTTGCTTGGGGCTTAAATTTCACAATCAAAGATCTCCAAATAACCGTAGATTACCTAGAAATCTTGCTGACCTTGATTCGGTCGGTGATCGCTGACACTGCTACAATGAGGGGTTGCCCCTACAGATAGAAGAATTCGTAGGGGAAACTTTTTATTGCCCCTACGGTTTACTCCGTAGGGGCATTATTTAATCCTACGACTAAATCCGTATAGGCATAAATAAATTAAAAATATTAAAATGCAATGTTTTTATTTGGCCCTACAGTGCCGCAAAAGAGAGCCCTACGGATTCATCCATAGGGGCAAAAAGGGTTATTTAAAAAAAATAAAGCTAAGAATTTTACCACTGTCCCCTAAAAATTACCACCTACCGCGCGCCAAATTTTCCTATCGTGGCCCATCGATCGTCGCCCATCGTCGCCGTCGGCCCACTCTTGTCGCCGCCTTCCTCGTCGTCGAGTTCCTCCTCCATCGTCGTTGATCGAGCTCATCGAGGAGTTCCTCGTCGCCGCCAATCGACCTCATCGCCGCCAGTCATCCTCGTCACCGCCTCCACCACTTCGAGCTCTATCTTCCTGGCATCTTCCACCTCGTCGAAGCCTTTCTGTGCACCTTCTCAAGGAACTTTACTCGTCGGTAGAGGTGATTTAATTTTGAATTTAATTTATAATTTTGTTGTGTTTAAATTGGTGTTATTGTTGTTGATTTTAGGATTAGGGTTACCAGGCCAAATAATTGGTGTTAATTTGGGTTTGGGTTAGGTTTTGGGTGATGATTAGGGTTAGGGTTAGGGTTAGGGTTAATTAGGTAAAATAGGGTTAGGGTTAATTAGGTAAAATAGTGTTAGTGTTAGGGTTATAGAGCCGGGTTAATTAGGGGTTAATTTGGGTTAGGGTTAGGCTTTGGGTTATGATTAGGGTTAGGGTTAGGGTTAATTAGGTAAAATAGGGTTAGGATTTGGGTGTTGATTAGGGTTAGGGTTAGGGTTAGGGTTAATTAGGTAAAATAGAGTTGTTGATGATTAGGATTAAGATTAGGATTAATTAGGGTTAATTTTGGTTTGGTCTAGGGTTAATTTGGGTTAGAGTTAATTTGGGTTAGGGTTTGGGTGATGATTAGGGTTAATTTGGGTTAATTAAGTAAAATAGAGTTAATTTGGGTTTGGATGATGATTAGGGTTAGGGTTAGGGTTAATTTGCGTTAATTAGGTAAAATAGGGTTAATTTGGGTTAGAGTGCTGATTAGGGTTAATTTGGTTTAATTAGCTTAATTTTGGGTTAATTAGAGATAATTTGAGTTAGGGTGATGATTAGGTTTAATTTGGGTTAATTAGGGTTAGGGTTTAGGGTGCACTAGTTCCTTCAGTAGGATACTCGATGATAACGTAAACGTACAACTTTACTGTAAACGTAAAATAACTTTACCCTGAACTAAAAACTTTGAACCCTTAAAAACGAAACGTAAACGTAAACGTATAACCTATTCAAATTAAATGTTCAAGTTAAAACCAATATATGATACTCGATAATAATATGTAACTTTCATATTCTCATCGACACTCATATGCGAAAATCGAAGCGCGAGTTAGTCCCCGTCTATCGGTTAACATACGTTCGATATTCGTCATGACATGGAACTATACGAAGATTGTTAAATATCGGACGGTATAGTTCGGCCTAACAACCGTCGTGTAGTTTATGTAACGAGAAAATTCAATTGTATGATAACTGATAGATTTGTCTAGTGTGGACAAGTTAGGAATGTATAAATCAAACGCCTGCATTCACTTGTGTTTTTATTCATTTCGAGTTATTTTGTTGGTACTTTTTCGCTGGTTCTTCATGTACAAAGATATATTAGATATTCATTTCAACGTTGTTTCATAGCATTGAAATGATTATCTATTTTATTACAGTGTTCTCGGAGAACAGCACGGAAGTGCTGCCGAAATTTACTCAAAACGGATGAAACCACAAGCAAATTGGTGTCTGCTCTATACATTCTGTAACGTTTCAGAAATCGTTTTGCGAATTTTTCCGTTTTAGGGCAAAATAGTCGGTGTTTTCCGTTTTAACCTGATTTCGATCAGACGTCCGTAGAAACTTGCTGACACCTAGTTTTGCTAAAATAAAGCTAGTGCGCGAACTTTGGGGGTATATGGGAGGTTTTGGTTCAGATAAATTTTTTTCCTATTTAAATTATTATTTTAATGCTTTATTTGGGCACTTTATTTGTGGTAATTATTTTTTTATGCAGGTAAATTACTAAATATGGGTTTTTATGCTAAACTAATCATTAGAAATATGTTTAGAACCTTCTCTCCAAATATCTTGATTTTTGGTGGAATTAATGGATTTTTTTAAAAAGAAAATGGTGAATAGTGCTATTTTTGTTTTATTATGCAAATTATTGTATTTTTTCCTTCTAGAAAATTCCACACAACTCCACACAAAACCTAGCTTCCTCCTTGGCCGGCCACAATCATTCCCTTGCTGCCCTTCATCATTTTTTCTTCATTTCATCTCATTTTGCTTCAAATAAATCATGAAAAATCCAAATTAATTCATAGAAATTCAAATAAAATCCAAAACCTTCATTCTTCTTCACAAAAGTTGCTTGGATTTTCATTCTAGTGAGGATTTTGGAGGCTAAAGTTTGGTTTTGTTCTTGATTCAAGTGGTGTTCTTGAAAGTATAAAACCTTAACTCTAATCTCTTTTTTGTTGCTTAATATTTTATGCTAGCTTAATTAGATATTAATTTAAGCTTTAATTTCATGTTTCAAAATTCTAGAAATGGTTTTAAAAATTCAAGTTAAGGTTAAAGCTTGATTTAAGTGTTTAATATTTTATTGAAGTGTTAATTTGTGATTAGGAAAAACTTAACCTAGTAGAAAATGTTAATTATTGTTAATAAATACTTTGTTTAATTATGTTATATTGCTTACTAGGTTTTTGCTAAAACTTATTTTGCAAGTGTTAAAAATATAGAATTGGTTTTGATAGCTTAGTTAAGCTATTTTAAGGTGTTTGTAATCGCTAGAAATGTGTTAGCTTGATTCTACTGCGAAATATTGCGATAAGTTGTTTTCTAGGTTTCGGGGTTTTTCCGACGTGGGTTCGATTAGTCGTTTCGAGATTATATCTATTATATTCCTCGTATTTATTGTGTTGTGTTGCGCAATCAGGACGATCGGAGTCTAGGCATGGTGTTTCGTAGTTTAGCGACCCTAGTTAGTGTTTTTGGCCGATGTCGTGCGCGATAGATGCGCTAAGTGCGCAGTGCATTTTTAAGGGCGTTATCTTTGCGTTTCGTTGTCTTTTCGTCGTTTCAGGATATTTAGCTTATGTGATGTGTTTGTGAAATTTTAGGTTCGCAGGCCGTGACTTCGGACGCTGCGATGAAGGGAAAACAGGTGGTAGGCTTCACTTAGCCAGAGGCGTTGGTGAGTAGATTTAACATTTACAGGGGAATCGCCCGCATGGCGTTATGCGTCTGAGCTAGAGATGACTTGACTTATCGCACATTCTATTTCATATTTAGAATTTGCGCATACACCTTATTTCTTAATTAATTGTTGTGCTTAGACTAGTACCCTTAGGACACTATACATATTATTGACGGCTCTTGTTGCACGAGCACTGATTGTATGCCACACACACCGTCAATAATTGCCATGTCACGCACAACACCCGTATAGATATAATATTGTTTGGATAGGGACATTCATTCATATTTCTTTATGCATATGACATATAGTATACCTGTATACCTACATGCTTACACATATGCCTTGACATGCTTACATGCTAGTTACCTGTATACCTATAGAGTATTGTACCATTAGCGATAGGTACATACACACTTCATGATATAGCTACAGGTATACCTTGCACACATACTTCACTTATACCTAGGGGGTATATTACACCATTACTTATAAGTAGATACATATACCTTGCTATACCTTTATATTTACACATATATCTGGTTATAGCTGCATGTTTATCTTTACTTGATATTATTTAGTATTGGAGAAAATAGGAACCATATGATATTTTATATTAACTTGTTGCAGTTAATTAGCGGCTTTCCCTTTATATGCTTTCATTACAGTTTTATGTTGCATATATTATATTCATGAATTTTTGCATTGAGATATGGATTTTTCATGATGTTTTCTGGATTTGGGGACCGCGGGAGTTCATGAAATTATGCATTATTTGAAAAACCCGGTTTCCCTTGATATGATATTTCAGCAGCCACTATGAGATTTATCGGTTCGGATATATATATATACCCCACGCGAGGAACGGAGGGGTCCGTGTGCGGGTACATGGTGTGGCCCGGAGGTACCCCGGGGTAAGAATCTCAGTGAGGAGATGAGTTAGTGGGGGAACCATACTTTTCGGTGATATTACCAATGACTCGGCGGTTATCATGGGGATACCGACGGGAGTCATGTGCGTATGGATGCGTCGAGAGGCGAGGGTCAGAGCTAGGCACTCGAGCTTTCGGGATAGCGTATGATACGTACCTATCAGGGGGCCAGTCTTGGTGACAGCACCTGATAGATCAGCATTTCTGTGTCGATGTTTGACACATTGGTTTCATGATATTTCTTTTTACTCCTAAGTATATATAACAGTGGAATGAGACGCTGTTATATATGCCTTTACACCAATATTAGTGGAATGGGACGCTAATATATGTGTATTGATATCAATTTATATACATCATCATATTTATTCATGCAAATATATTTAGGATTTTAGAGATTCATTTGATATTGGATACATGATATATATGAGATTGCTAATTTTGTATATTTAGGATATATGAGATTTATTCGATATTGTACATTAAGGATTTGTGAGACTTATATGATATGAGAGCCAATTTGGGGGCTGATTTGAGGAAATTGGGATTTGGATTGTCTTGATGGACTTTGATCCTACCACGATGTCAGGATTCTGTGGAAATGACATGTTTCATTCCATACTCCACATTTATTGTTTATGCACTGTTTCATGTATTAGAAGTACCTGATAGAGTACCTTCCATGACTGTTGCATTTACATACTTTTACTTTATATGCATTGCTTCATGTACTAGTAGTACCTGATAGAGTACCTTTCATGACTGTTGCATATATACATTGTCATATCATCGCTTCATGTATTTGTTGTACCTGATAGAGTACCTTACATAATTGTTGCATACAGATTGTCATATTACTGCTTCATATATTAGTGATACCTGCTAGTGTACCTTTCATGACTATTGCACACATATGACTTTTGTTGATATTAGTTGCTTATGTTAGATTCGCGCTGTACGTGCATACTTGCGATTACCTGCATATGTTATTCACTATTCATGAGTTGGCAACTCACCCCCGTTGTGCCACAGTGTTTGCAGGTTGTTCCCCAGAGTAGTCGAGGAAGGCTATTCATCTATCTTATCATCTTTTGCTGCGGATACCGCATCAACTCACAGTGTGCAGTTTGCTTAGGTGGGTTTTCTGGTTATTCGTTGTTGTATTGTATATTCGTTGTATCCTTGTATTCTCCATCTAATATTTTCATGTTGACTTAGAGACTTGGTGAGGACGATATTGTATATTATTTTATGACTGGGTTGTCTTTTATACAGTTTCCATTTTATCGTCTTTTATTTTTTCGCTACGGCGTCGTATATCTGTTGTGGTGGTTGTTTTCCGCCTTTTGGCGTGGATTTGCTCCCGTTGGGGATTCTTTACTTTATATTTATGTTATACCCATTTTTGGGGTTGGTTTTTATAAAGGAGATGCTGCCGAAATTTTCCAGAAAGTAAATTGGACTTAAAGAATTTATACTTGAGATTTTCAAAAGTTTAAACAATGTTTCTTATCTTTTCTTGTCTTTTAATGGTTTAGATTTCTGGGTTTTGGCTTTTTTTACTGCATTACGTCTGTAGACGTTGCATAGTATTAGGGCCGTCACCTGCCAATTTCGGGTCTTGACACATTCTTAATAGGATAGAAGCCTTACTCCCGACAGCCGAAACACACACATACAACACGAATATACAGCAAACGCACACACAAAGCACATACACACTAACAACCCTACACTTAAGCGAAATCATAAATTGAAACACACATACACAGAATACAACTTATACTTGGGTATCTTCAAATCTAACTTTGTTTATCGATAATTTATTCTTTCCAACGACAAACTCGTCTCTACGGATTTTCTTCTTTGCTTAAATTTCTCAATATGGCAACCATAACCTACAATTTATATGTTATACAGTCTAACATGGCCCATGAGTACATCAGAGTTAAGGACTGGATGTACGTGTATTGGAAACAACGCATGCAATCTAAGTTTATCGCAGGAGTTGCTGCTTTCATTGAATTTGTACGCGCATATAATAAGACCGTGTTAGAGAAGATCTCTGCCCGTGCGATAGATGTGAGAATAAGTTCTGGCAGAAGGTAGAAATCATAGAGCTTCACATCGTTAAACATGGTTTTACTAGACTTAAGGTGGAAATCATAGAGCTTCACATCGTTAAACATGGTTTTACTAGACTTTATACAACTTGGCTATATCACGGGGAAGGACATAAAGAAGACGGTAATGCGGCAGAAAAAGAAGAAGAAGACGATAACTTCTTTCCAGGAGAAGAAATGGAGGATATGGTAGAGGCTGCCCTAGGTGATAGTATTTCTACCGAAGATGACATTCCTTCCGGTCAAGGACCGCATGCGGATAAGTATGAAAAATTCATGAATGATGCTAGAAAACCAATTTATAAAAATACAAAGTATTCCACCCTTTTATGGTTCGTCCAACTTTTCCAGATTAAGTGCCTAAATGGATGGAGCAACAAGTCATTCATGATACTTCTAAAGTTCCTGAAAGATTCTATGCCCCCGGGAGAGAACGTGCCCGATAGTTGGTACGGATCCCAGAAGATGATGTCTGATTTGGGTCTGAAGTGTGAGGAGATTCATGCATGTCCTACAGATTGTGTATTGTATCGGAAAGAGAATTCAGATTTGAAAGATTGTCTAACATGCGGAGAGGTCAGGTATAAGCCGAAAGAATATGATAAGAAACCCGATATACCTTTCAAGATAGCATGATACTTTCCCATAACACATAGGGTGCAGAGGCTACTCAGGTGTAAGAAAATAGCCGAGGCAATGGTTTGGTATCACCGTGCTGCTCCAAGTGAAGATGGAAAAATGAGTCATCCAAGAGATTCACCAGCATGGAAGGATTTCGATAGGAGGCACGAAATATTCAGTAGTGATCCTCGCAATGTCAGGCTCGGACTCACTAGTCATGGCTTCTGCCCATTCAACTATATGACAGGAAGCCACAGCATATGGTCCGTTGTAATGATAGTTTATAATCTGTCGCCTTGGTTGGCTATGGCCGAAAATAGACCGATTTGATATCACCCTTCAATTCGAATTAGCTTTCATTTTTGGATTTCTTTTTTGATTTAGCTACCTTACTTTACTTCTCTTTGTTCCCAGAAAGTTTCTTTTTTGGCCCTCATTTATGATGCCTCTTCTTATTGATGGACCAAACTCACCGGGAAACAATATCGACGTCTATCTCAGACCTCTGATCGATGAGTTAAAATCTTTATTCATTGATAGTGCAGAGACTTACGATGCAAACACAGATACAACCTTCACACTGCGTGCGGTTTTAATGTGGACAATTAATGACTTTCCTGCGTATGGAATGCTATCAGGTTGGTCCGTACATGGTTACAAAGCATACCCTTATTGCCATCAATATACAACATCGAAATGGTTGAATTTTATTAGGAAGGTTTGTTATTGCGGTCATCGGTGTTTTCTGCCACTAGACCATCCCTACTGGTTAAACGCTGCTCACTTTAATGGTCATCAGGAGCTTATTGGGCCTCCAACCTCATTTTCTGGAGAGGACGTGACTGCTCGGTGGGATGGTTACAATAATGTAATTTTCGAGATAGATCCGGCAAAACAGGTCTGTTCCCTCATGGAAACTGAATAAAAATACAAATAAAGCATCAAGAAAAACCCCCAAATGGGGTATCATGTGCTCACACGTGACCAGGCCTCACGTGCAAACACGTGACCTTTTTATGGGCAGATTCTATCTATGCCTGAATGCCTAATTGATAAAGTCACGTGCCCACACGTGATGGGCTCTTGAACCCAATGAATTAATAGATTTAAATTCTAATTAAAAAGAATTAAAAGAGGCAAGGAAAACCCCCAAAGGGGGCATCACATGCCCACACATGACCGGGTCTCACGTGCAAACACGTGACCTTTTACAGGAAAAACCTATATGCGCTGAATAAAATAAACAATTAGAAATGCTTAATCAGTGGGGTCGCGTGCCAACACGTAATGGGTTCCTGAGCCTTCTGAACTAATAGAATTAAATTCTAATTAATTGCTTAATCAGTGAGGTCATGTGCCAACACGTGATAGACTCCTAAACTCTCTGAACCAATAGAATTAAATTCTAATTAATTACTTAATCAGCGAGGTCACGTGCCAACACGTGATAGACTCCTAAACCCTCTGAACTAATAGAATTAAATTCTAATTAAAAAGAAAATCAAAAAACCCTAATTGGAAAAATATTTCCCTAGATCTTTCCAAACAAAAAAGATTGCACTCCGTAAAAGGGAGCACCGTTGGATTAAAAATCCCATGGTGATTAAAAATCACCAATTTATAGAAAGATTCTATACAATGAAATATTTTCCTAAAAATTTGCCAAGAACAACAAATAAAATATCTTTTGGATTAAAAATCTAATGGTGAATAAAATTCACCGAATGATCTAAAAGATCATGTTGGTTATAAAATCAATCAAAATTATTCAATGAAAGATTGACTAAACAAACTGATTCTTTTTTCTCTCCTATAAATAGGAGCCAAGAAGAGAAGAGAGAGAATATACAACAACAGAGAGAGAATACATAAGAGAAAAAAAGAAGAGAATTTAATTCTCCAGAGAGAAAAGAAGATCTCTTCAGAGAAAAAAGAAAGAAAACTCTAGGTAAGAGAAAGAAGGAGATCATTCTATAAGCTCCCACAAAACAAAAGAGAATTAAATACTCAAACCAAGAGTTTAACTCTTCTAAAAAGAACTTAGTTCCTCCTCTGGTTGAAGATCTGTAGAAGCAGATCTCCCCACAAGTTGAGAATTTAATTCTCATCAGGGAGATTCTGCCATGCAGATCCAGAACTTAGAGGGAGAATTGGGTTTAAAGAATTTAATTCTTTCAAACACACAGGAATTTAATTCCTCTAAAATAAAATTAGGTTTTAACCCTATAAAAGAATTTAATTCTTAAATATGGGATTCTCTCTATGCACGTAAAAGAGATCAGTACCCAACATGATCACGTGTGTCCACGTGAGCCCCCTCAATGATCAAAAGAGAACAAATAATTTTAGGTCACGTGCTCCCACGTGACCTTTGAATAAGCTTCCTAAAATAAAAAAGGAGTGAAGCCAAAGCAGAACAGATTTTGGACGTCTTACGTATTCCCACGTGACCCTTAAAAATATCCTCAAAACAAAGGGAGTAAGGCCAAGATAGTTTCTCTTTTAGAGGGCATCACGCGCTCCTACGTGACTCCCGACAAATACTTTTAATATCCAATGCATGGATACCCATCACATGCCCATACGTGATGGTCATAAAGGTCAAGTGTTTAACACTTATATGCATATTCTGAGAGTATAATAAAAGAAACAAGGCCCAATCTTCAGACGCCTCATGTGACCTCACGTGAGCGCTTCAGTTTTAGTGTTTAACACTACTTTAAGCGCCTCACGTGGGAGCACGTGAGCGCCGAATGTACTCTAGTGTTTAACATATTCGAGCCAATCTTAGCCCAAATTAGCTAAGTCTTCAAGAGGCAAGATCCCCTAAAACTGAACCCCAACTATACTCTTATTTTCCAAAATTGATCATCTCATATGGCATTCAAAGTGATTCCCATAGCCTTCCAACCAACATTGGTTCAAGGGTATATCTCTTCATACCTCTGATATATGTCGTTGTAATCTTTCAACGTCTTCAGAGAGGTGGAGGGTCCCAATAACCAATAACTTTTGGTGTATCCCCAAACGGTTGAACCAAAACCACATAGACTATGACGTCTTTAAACTGGACTATGATGTCCTTAAACTTTATGGACCGCGGGGTCCTTAAACTCATGGACTATGATGTCCTTAAACTTTACAAACTATGATATCTTTAAACTGCACCGCAAAGTCCCTAAACTAAAACAATAGAGCCCAAATGCTCTTTTGTTTGATCTAAATGATCATGTTAAGTAGATCTTAGTATAAAATTAGACTAACGTATCCTTAACAAATGGTTAAGTTGATCTTAGTCTAAAATTAGACTAACGTATCCTTAACAAACGTTTAAATTGATCTTAGTCTCAAATAAGATTAACGATCCTTAAACCCAAACCAAAACCCAAATCTAAGAAAATACGGATTTGGACTAATCCGCGCCCTACGGGCAACAACACAAATTAGTCTCCGTATACAATCCACGGGCAACCAAAAATAAAACAAACACACGTGACACGAAGTGACCATCTGGAAAAGGAGAAAATGGTTACCGCGATGTGGTAGCGTAATTAATTGCAGGGGTTTGCGCCTGCAGGGAAGAGCGTCCCCACAATCAAAAACCCCTCAAATGAGGGGGAATCTGACGAAGTCTGCTACAATGGCCGCATCTGTCTAAACATTCGATATACGGTGCCATAAATCAACTTGGTATCTTCGGAGAGGTGGACGGATAAAACCAAATAGCATCTGCCCCCAAATTCTGGCAAGACGTATGTCTTCCCGTCTTTCGGCGGAGAACAGATTCTGGCACGCCCAGTGGGACCTTTTCCTCTTTCCACTCCACATTTCGCGTGTCGTGTTCGCGAACGAATCGCGGTTTAATGTGGTTGCCTTTGGATTCGAGGTACTAAGATTTGGTATCTTGCTCCCGTGCAGAGAAAATGGCTACCAACTGCACTAGCTGCAACAACTCCCACTCCGTCCTCGCCAGAGGAGTGACTTATGGGCCCCAAGCGGCCTCCATCTTTACCATGCCAGTGGAGCAGGTGACTCAGGCTACCACTGGACTGTTCTTCGGGACCATGCTCCCACTATTGAGCTTCAACGCCCCACTTCCATCGCAAAAAGCTCCGAAGAAGTCGGTCTTCGATCGGCTTGCAACTATCGCGACCCCTCTCAACGGGCCGTCCAAGTCTAATACCTCAGTCTTCGACAGGCTGAGCCTAAGCTCAAAGGGGCCCACGAAGAGGCTCGCAATACCAGAGAAGGCTATCCCAGCTCCTACTGCAATTGAAGCTGTCCAAACTGCTTCCCCTACTCGAATGTCGGCCTTCGATAGGTTGATTATTCCTTCCCAGCGAATGTCAGTCTTTGATAGGCTGGCGCAAATAACAGGCTCTCCTCAAAGCAAGGGGTAGGACGAAACTACTCCGACGATAAAGGTGATCCCGGCTACACGACATGCTCGACGTCGCCACTGACGCCGAGTGTGGAAAGCTAGGGGCAGTTCGCCTTCTGGACTTACCCTGCCAGCTCCAACGATGGAAGTTGATGCTGCTGTTCCAACTGGGAACAGCTTCGAACCACTTAACAGGGTACGTAGGAATTCGCCAACTGCCGTGCTGAAAAAGTCTCCCCCGCCTACTGAAAAGATCATAAAGGAAAAGCCGCAGCAGCCCCCTCAGCGGCTGTCTTCCAAAATCCATAGGGTCTGACGACAGGTCCAAGACTCGATGATCAACCAAGACTACTCCCGCCGACCGAAGAAGATAAAAGTTCGACAAGAGAAGGACTACCCTGTTGTACAACATAAGGTGTCATCTACTTGGGTGCTCGCTGCAACACCCCCTCAACTTCGACCGCCCACAAAAGGAGAAGGCTGGAGAAACTCCCCGCGGCTGCGATGAATCTAAAGGGTGCTGAACCTAAACGCCCTGAGTCTGGGGGCATGGTGGTGCACACTGTTTATATGGTTTTCGGAAAAGAGGAAAGTCGTGCTTCTACGGGTCACCGACTGTTCACCCGATCAGTAACAGAGGCTCAGGAGCAACAACAGCAAAAGCTCCAAGAAATGCTAACAAAAATGGCCGCACTCACTGGGCCAAAAGAAAGCCCGGAAACATCGTCAGAGTAGCGTCATGAACAAGAAACTGATGCCGAGTTCCTCGGCAGAATCCTCGAGAAGAAGGACAAAGAGACAGCGGAACAAGCGGCCAACATAAAACAAATTGCGCTATTGTTTCAAGATATGGTAGGCATGATGATCGAGCCGGACCTTCCAGCCGAAGAGCCTCCAGTAATAATTGAAGACGATAGAGGAGAGACATCAAACCCTGTTACGGCCTCTTCAGCAGCCAAGGAGGAGACCATCTCCAAATCCGCCCTGGATAACTATATCGCTCAGCAGATACAAGCTCATCAGGCAAGCAAAGCGGCCGGGCAAATTGTTAAGACTGGACGACCCTATCCTGGTTGGTACGACCAAATAAAGTACCCGCCAGGATATACGATCCCTAAATTCCATGTATATAAGGGGACGGGGAATCCACACCAACACGTTGCTTAATTTAGGGCTATGTGCGGCAATACCGGAGGTGACGATAGGCTGCTGTTTCGCCAATTCGTTGGCAGCTTGGCGGAGACGGCCTTCGAATGGTATTCGGAGCTTCCAAATGACTCCGTCAAAACATTCATGGAGATGGAGCTGTTATTCACCCAGCATTTCGCAAGCGCCAGCGAACGCACCCCAATCACAGCGTTGATCAATGCCAAGGTGAAGTCAGGCGAAACATGGGTTCAGTATGAGATACGGTGGCGCAACCTATGGTCGAAGTGCGAACAACGCATAGAAGAGGCTCCTGCAGTAGGCATGTTTGTAGGAACCCTCGATCCGCAGGCGACCATATCCCAATTCATGATGTTTTTCAAGCCGACTACCTTCCAGGCCTTGATTGACAAGCTAGCCCAAATGGAACGATGGGCCATAGGCCTTCCTTTTCAATGTCGGAGTCTCGGAATGAAAAGGGAAAAGGGAACGCTACCTTCGTCGCCAACGCTCAACAACAGCCGAGTGGCCCGAGACCGGTTGTTCGCCAAAGCAACAAGCGGCAATCTCTCGATGAGAAGTTGAGACGTCCTTACTCGTTTCTCCGGGATAAAACAAAGAGACTGTTCGAACTAGCAGTGCGCAATGGGCTCATCACTCTACCGGAGCCGAGACACCTACTACAACCGAACGATATCAACGATCCCAATTACTGCCCCTACCACCGAGTATTGGGCCATCCAATCGAAAAATGCTACGTCTTCAAAAATTGGATTGAAGACCAGTATCAACAGGGCAAGTTCGTGCTGTCCGAAAACTGGAAGGTAAATCCGCCACAACAGCACACCCCTAAAAGGGTGGACACACCGGGGGCATTATGCTCATTTATAGAGGAAGCTCCATGGGAAGTTGTTCTTTCGGCAAAAACTAAAAGAATGCTGAAAAATCTTCAAACATGTCCAGCGATCAGGTGGAAATGCCCGCAAGAGCCGGAGATCATCTATGGGATGCTGAAACCACGCCTAACATCAGGAGTTAGTAGCAATGGGTAAAACACCCAGGCCCAGCCGTCAAAGTCTTCGAAGAAAAAGAAGAAGACCAAAAAGCCCACGCAGTCTAACGACAAGCGCACGGATCTGCAAAACCATATTGACGCGCTGGAGGAATATAACCAGGAGGTAAGGACCCCAATCACGTTGGATGAATTCTTTAAGCATGTTCTTGAGAATGAAGCCGATGACAATGACGAGGGAGACGACACGTCAAAAGAACCCGAAGATTACGTGGCAGGTTGTCACATGATCTCTCACTCGTCAGTAGATGATAAAGAAGCTCCTGATGCAGAGAAACTGAGGGCAGATCCAGAACCGGAATTAAAATCCCTGGACCATCGGACGAATTGATCGACAGATTGTTAAACGAAGCTCTTCAGAAAAGCAAAGCTGACAGAGAGCGGGAAACGGCCATATACTAAAGGGCCAAGCATCGGCGTCAAGTTAAAGAAACTTCGGTAATGAGAAGCCATAGAATACCCCAACCGGATCGAAGCATCCCTGTCGCCAGCAAAAGCAAGCTTAAAGGAAGGAAACGATTCGCTAGGGCCCTGTCAATGGGAATGAAGCTGCCGCCTTTTAAAGGAAATACTCCTGGCAGCATACGCCTTGATAAAGCGGATGCATATCCAAATTACTGCTTATACCATCGGAGGATCACGCACCCTAGAGAAGAGTGCATGGCCTTTAAAAACTGGTGGCAGGGATATGTTGCCCACCGACCAACACGTCCAGCGAGTGAAGTGCAAGGATCGTTGGGAACATAGAAGCACGGTAGATGAGCGCAAAAGAACTGCTGGTAACTGTTACAAGGTTGACACCAAGGGATCACAAGTTATTACCTTTGGAAGCGACTCTGACGAAGAAATAGACCTCAACCCTCTCTTCAAGGAATCCACCTCTGACACAGAAGATGCAAATGTAAGTCCACGTTACCCGTCCCCGGTTCTTTGGGGTTGCGGAAATGGTGAAAAACGATTTTCTATGGTGGGGGTAACATGGACTCAAAAACGGATCTTTGTTAAACTAACTATCTAACAACCTAACTAGGAGTTTTACCTACTCGGTTAGGGGGTTATACCTTAACTTGAACTCCTTCTCTTCGACTCCTTGTGGTGGTCGGATGGTTCTCTCCTCGTCGTCTCCTTGTGCCGAAGATGGATCCACCCGAAATCTTCTACCTTTGGCTCCAACCTCAATCTAGAGGAAACTAGAACACTTGGTTTACTAAAACTTGTATACTAGGATGAGTAAAGAAGTGTTTTGGGTTTTTATCTCCAAGGAAATGGTTCTCAACTCATGAGAGGGAGTTTCCTTGAGCTAGAGAGAGAGCAAGAGGAAGAGGGAGAGCTTGAGGATGAGAGAGAATGGGAATGATAGAATGAGCAAGACTTTTTCCACCCTTGCTCTCATAATCCAAAATAATCATAATAAATAATAATAATTGAGTATTATGTGATGGTTGTTATCATATCAAATGGAAATATCATTTCATGCATTAAATGCAATTTGTGAACAAAACAAGCAAGCAAAGGTCAATGCCATGAAATGATAGCCATTGTCATGATGATGGTCAACAAGTCCAACCTAGTCAACCGGTCAGCGAAGTCAACAAGTCAACAAAGTCAACCTTTCAACCCAACCATGGCATAATAATACTTAATTAATATTATCATTAATCATATTTCTAATTCTCATTAGGGTCTAGCAAAAGTCAACAGTCAAAAACCCTAATGAGAATCCTCTGCCTCTGTCTCTGTCAACCGTGCATACACACCCGCATCTGCGTTCCGAAGAACACGAATACAAACGAGATAAAACCAATCCCAAAACGTATACCAAGATCTGGCTTAAACCAAAGCCCGCTAGTAATAACTGTCCGGACACCAAACGTGCATAAGTGCACGGATGTGACCGAACCCTGTCGCAAAACCATGCGACCTCTACTCTTTTGCCTAAAGGCGAATAGCTCTCTGTGTGGGACTCTAAAGACTCGACACTACGCTGGCAGTAGGTTTAACCACAGACCGCAAGCGGCACTAGCTGTGCGTAACGGCCCCTAGGTAGATGCCGATAAGAAGACTGACGAGGTGAAACCCATCTGAACTCCTACTGAGCCTGAATGTAACAATCTCCGTACAGTCCGGTCTGTTCGTATGAGAATATCGCATGGCGGGCCTAGGAGGGAGGTAAATGTTAGTCCCCTAATAGCGGTACAAGTCGTGTCGGAGTGTAGCCCAGAACACCCTGAGATAACACTGGAAACCTACCAGTGCATCTCGCTTGCCCTGGCCAGGGACGACTATGTGTAATGGCTCTCCATGACACAGCGCGATATCAACTCCCAATACCGGGAGAGACGAATCCTGTCTAACCGTCACTGCCTCCAAGTGCTTCGGGACTGCACCCAACTACTACCTGTTTGCATGACTCTTTTGAGCCGTGGTAGGGTAGTAATCAAAGTACAGTGGGAACACACTCGAGGCGAAGTGACAGTGTCAAGTCAGCGGACTAAGCTGTACTCATGTCACCTGGGAACTGATAACCGACGATAGGTATAGTACCAACCAATCAGTTCCCAATGAGTCCTGTCCAGTGTACCCGTAACCTAACGAGCACCCGCATACTATCTCAAGTACGACGTACTGACGGCTGTGGGACAGACCGTCTCCCCTGCAGGGATGAGAAGCGCATACGCTAGTCTACTCCGGAGTATCGATGCCCTGTCTTGATAGTCCTACGACTAGGGACCTATATAAGGATGTGCTTGTGGATTACCCAGCCCCCACGAGTGTGACTGCCATCACAACGCTGGTAATCAAGCAAAGATCCTAAGGGCTCCACTAATGTGTATAGGTGATATAATAAAATAAACGCATGTACATATTAAAGTAGAAACAAACCAAGTAGCATACTACCATTTTGAGCAAGATTGTCTATATAACTGTGAATATCCCAAGCTTCCATCAAGTAATATACAAACTAGTATGATACAGTAATGGCCTCTAGGGTATATACACTAACAATCTCCCACTTGCACTAAGGCCATGTACTGGCGTATCGAAGACCTATCATCTTGATCAGCCGCTCGAACTGAGTCTGGGGTAAGGCCTACTTTATTTGAGTTTCATGATAGATTCTCTATTTATGAAATTTACTAAAGTTTTATTTAAGACAAGTGAGCTTATGACGACGTTCGCTCGTAAAACTCGCTTCACTCGCCTATCCGTTCCGCTTCGCTTCACTCGGTTAACTTGATCGTTCACGGCGTTCACTTGCCTTCATGATTTGGTAGTTGGCATCCCGTTATGGGATGCCTATCGTTCCGCTCGTCAGTTCCTTCCTTCGCTACACTTGACTTGGTCTCCGTTCCACTCGGGTGCCTCGCTTCACTCGTGAAACTCAATCGTTCACTTCGTTCACTTTCCTATCCGTTCCGCTGTGCTTCACTGACTTGACGAGGCGAGGTGCGCCCTCAATGGGCCCGGGAAGTCCCATAACGGGACTTCAAGATTCATGGAGCCTTCCGAGCCCGGGAAGTCCCATAACGGGACTTCTAGCTACTCGAAAGGTCCAGTGAAGCCTATTTTTGGCGCCCCGGAAAGTCAAAATCGACTTCCGGTCAGCGACAAAAATTCGGACCCCTCGTTTTGCGCCCCGGAAAGTCCTGTTAGACTTCCGAGATGCGGAAAAACCAAAGGCGCCCTCCGGGTGCCCTACAGTGTTTTGTGTATCGGTATGGAGCCGGCGTCGGTTGAAGACTGGTTTTGGGAACCAAACTTTTTGAGTTCCCAATCCAGTCTTAGCATGCCGGAGTTGCCAAGAGAAATCCTGTACTTGCCCGGCGAACCTATTCGTTTCCTTTCAGGAAACTCGGGAGTCCTGTCCTAGTCATAAACCCGTCGGTCTCTCCCTATCGGCTATCATAGCCTCGACCGGGTTCGAGTGACGTGCCAGCGCTACTACTTGATTTGAGTGCCAGAATCCATCAATAGGGCTTTCAGCAAGAATTTCACCACTGGGAGCCGGCGCCTTTCGAAGCACTTTCACGTGTGAACCAAAGTCGCGTTGTGTCACTCGTTCCCCATGGAGACCTACCTATAGTGACGTCAAAGTACCAGTGACCATGACGGTTTGGTTAGGCTTGGTTACGACGACGTCGAGTTGGCGGCGGAGGAAGACTCGGCATTCAGGCGACCGATGGTGTGGTACGTAGTGGTAATAGTACGTGCCCCGCTCCGAAACAAAGAAAAAGGTGCGTGCCGCACTCACGAGTGACGTGCCAGCGCTACTACTTGACTTGAGTGCCAGAATCCATCAATAGGGCTTTCAGCAAGAATTTCACCATTGGGAGCCGGCGCCTTTCGAAGCACTTTCACGTGTGAACCGAAGCGTAAGTGGATCAGCAGTGTTATCTTCCGTAGCAACCCTCCGAACCTCGATCTCCTGGCGATCCATGATCTCCCTGATCAGGTGATACCGCCTCAAGATGTGTCTGGACTTCTGATGGGACCTCGGTTCCTTCGCTAAAGCTATAGCCCCGTTATTGTCGCAATACAGAGGTATTGGATCAACAATGGACGGAACCACCTGAAGTTCCGTTAAGAACTTCCTCATCCAGACGGCTTCTTTTGCGGCATCAGCAGCAGCGATATATTGCACTTCCATCGTCGAGTCAGCAACGGTTTCCTGTTTGGAACACTTCCAACACACCGCCCCTCCATTGAGGGTAAAGACAAAACCCGACAAGGACTTGGAATCATCCTTGTCACTCTGGAAGCTAGAGTCAGCAAAGGCCTCGATCTGGAGGTCTTTTCCGCTGTACACCAAGAACATCTCCTTAGTCCTTCTCAGGTACTTGAGAATGTTCTTTACCGCTATCCAGTGCTTCTCCCCAGGGTTTGACTGATACCGGCTTACCACACTCAGTGAATAAGCTACATCTGGTCTGGTACACAACATCGCATACATTATAGAGCCTACCGCAGAAGCATAGGGTATAATAGACATGCGATCTCTTTCCAAATTAGTCTTGGGAGATATCTCTTTGGAGAGGGTGATCCCATGACAAGCCGGTAGATTACCGCGCTTGGAATCTTACATACTGAATCTTTTCAGTATGGTGTCGATGTATCTGGACTGCGAAAGTCCTAATATCCTCTTGGATCTATCACGATGGATCCGGATCCCCAGAATGTAAGTGGCATCACCCAGGTCTTTCATGGAGAACCTGTGTGACAAGAACCCTTTGACAGATTGTAGCATAGGAATGTCATTTCCTATCAAAAGAATGTCATCCACGTATAAAACGAGGAATACGACAGTTCTTGCTACAAATCTACTATAGATGCATGGTTCATCTGGATTTTTGATAAAGCCAAAATCTTTGACTGTCTCATCAAAACAGATATTCCAACTCCGCGATGCCTACTTTAGTCCATAGATGGACTTAAGCAACTTGCACACCTTTCTGCTGCTCCCACTCTGAATGAAACCCTCTGGCTGGTCCATATAGACACACTCCTCTAAATTTCCATTTAGAAAAGCGGTCTTTACGTCCATCTGCCAAATCTCATAATCGTGGAAGGCAGCAATGGCAAGAAGGATCCGAATGGACTTCAGCATAGCCACTGGAGAAAAGGTTTCGTCATAGTCCAAACCAGGTCTTTGACGAAAGCCCTTTGCAACAAGTCTAGCCTTATAGGTCTCAACCTGTCCATCTACACCAATCTTCTTCTTAAAGATCCACTTGCATCCTACGGGTTTTACCCCATCTGGAGCAATGTCTAAAGTCCATACTTTGTTGGTGTACATGGACTCCATTTCGGTCCGCATTGCATCCAGCCATTTTACTGAGTCAACGCTCAGAATGGCCTGCTGGAAGCTAGTAGGCTCATCACTATCAATGATGCAATCCTCTCTATCCCCGTCTATAAGAAAACCGTAGTATCTCTCGGGCGGATGAGACTGCCTACTACTCCTGCAGAGCGGCGTAGGAATGTCATGTTCTTTTGAACCCTCTGGTTCTACTAAGCTTTCAGTAATAGTCTGTGGTTCTGGAATTTCTTCCAGTTCTATTGCGCTCCCACTAATTTCCTTTACTAAGAACTGGTGTTCTAGAAAGTGGGCATTACGAGAAACAAAGACCTTTTGTTCCTCTGCGTAATAGAAAAGATACCCCCTGGAGTTCTTTGGGTATCCCACAAACTTGCACAGTACTGAGCGTGCCTCGAGTTTGTCCGCATGCTGCTTTTTGACAAAAGATGGACATCCCCAGATCTTCAGATATTGAAAATAGGGTTTCTTCCCACTCCATATCTCATAAGGTGTGGTAGACACAGTCTTAGTTGGAACTCGGTTCAAAAGGTATGCAGCCGATTCTAGCGCATATCCCTAGAAGGATCGTGGTAACTCAGCGTTACTCATCATGAAACGTACCATATCCAATTGGGTTCGGTTCCGTCTCTCCGATACACCATTACGTTGCGGAGTGTACGGAGGAGTAAGCTGAGAGAGAATTCCATTCTCTTTTAAGTAATCCAGGAACTCGGCACTTAAGTATTCACCACCTCGATCAGATCTTAGTGTCCTGATACTTTTGCCTGTTTGTTCTTCTACTTCATTCTTAAATTCCTTGAATTTTTCAAAGGCTTCAGATTTATGCTTCATCAAGAAGACATGTCCGAACCTTGAAAAATCATCCGTAAAAGTAATGAAGTAAGAATAACCGCTTCGCGCATGCGTAGACATTGGACCGCACACGTCACTGTATACGAGCCCCAAGAGCTCGCTCGCTCTTACTCCGTGTCCAGTGAACGGAGTCTTTGTCATCTTTCCTTTGAGACAGGATTGACAAGTTGCATATGAATGACATTCGAACGGATCCAAATATCCTTCTGTATGTAACTTTGTCAACCTTCTCTCATTGATGTGACCCAGTCTACAATGCCATAAGAAAGCCTGATTGATTTCTGGAGACTTTCTTTTGTGTGTATTCTGGACATTGAAAATCTATGGTTGGTTTAATACGTATAGACCATTGTTTAATGTACCTGACCCAATCAAAACTTGATTAAGGTGAATGTTTACAACATTGCTTACAAATGCAAATTCATAACCTTCTTTAGATAATAAAGATACAGATATGATGTTACAAGTTGCATTGGGTACAAATCACGCAAAACCAAAACATGTCCATCTGACATTCCCAAGTGATAGTCCCCCATGGACTCAGCATCCATGCCAGCTCCGTTTGCAACTCTGAGGGTTATATCACCTGCCTTCAAAACCCTACGCTTTCTCAGTGCCTGCATGGAATTATAGATATGAGATCCTGATCCGGTATCCAATACCCAGGAAGTAGAGTTTATTGATAGACAGTTTTCAATAACATACACACCTGAAGCCGAAGCCGCAACTTGCTTCGGGTCCTGGTTCTTGGCCTTCCAAGCCCTGCAATCCTTTTTCCAGTGTCCTTTCTTATGACAATAGAAGCACTTTTCTTTTCCCACAAGCTGCCCCGCAATCTTTGTTGCCTTTGCTTTTCCCTTCGTTTCCACTTTACTAAAACCGCCCCTTGGTTTGGCGGGGGCTTTCTTCTTCTTTCCCTTGGCTTTCGCCTTGGACTTAGAAGAGGAAGATCCTCCTACAAAAAAGTGGATGTTTCCCTACCTTTCTGTAGGGTGCCCTCTGCACTCCTCAGCAGGTTGAGGAGTTCTGAAAGTTCAACTTCTTTTTCTTGCAAGTTGAAGTTCAGGATAAACTGGGCGTAAATGGAAGGAAGGGACTGGAGAATCAAGTCAGTATAGAGCTCGTTCTCTAACGTGGTCCCAAGGTCCGCGAGCTCTTCAATATAGCCAATCATCTTAAGCACATGTTCCGCTCCGATGATCCGACGGCCAATCTCGCCGAAAACAGCTTTTTCGAGACTTCGTATCTGGCGATACAGGATTGCTCTCCATACAGTTCTTTTGTATGGAGAAATATGGATTCAAGGTCCATATTCTCGTGCCTCCTCTGATGTTCATTGTCCATAGAGGCAAGCACGAGGCACTTGGCCTTCGCGCAGTCGATCTCCCAGGTCTTACGGATTTCCTTATCCGCGACGCTGGAGGTGGGACCTGGGACAGGGGGAGCTTTGGTGGTAAGAAGATACCCCAGCTTGTCGTAAGTGATTGACATTTTGACATTCATGAGCCTATCTTTGTAGTTTGGCCCTGTCAGTATGTTTTTATCTAGAAGTAACTTAAGTCCGGTCATGACGATTGGTCGCTGCAATTAGGAGAGAGAGAAGAAACACTCAGCATGATGCTCTTGCAAGTTTAGAGTGGTTTTTAGTTTGTCTAAACAGGATGGCTCCCACTGTTTCTCGAATCCCTCCTCAAACCATAAAGGAAGAATTAGTCGGGATCAATCTCACCGTACAATACTTGCTTAACCGTTCTGCCAGGCCAGTGTCGGTACTTCGAGAGAGGTTTTCCAACGCTTTCGCGAAGTTTCTTAATTAAATAACCTCTTTTCCCTGGGGGCGTAGCCCCGCTAACACCTTTTTAGACACCTACTTGGTTTATAGCATTGATCGTTAAGTGAGAATTTTCCCGAGGAGTAGCATATACTCACAGTAGGATTGGGATCCAAATATCATCGCGTGATAAAACTGAAGGAATCCTACCAGAATCATCACACTCCAAATGATATGCAGCGCTAGCAAGTTTCAGGTTCTTTTGAAACTCCCGATGTGGATTTTTGCTCCATGCTCTTATGACCTTAGCGTGAGGTCAAAATGTCATAAGTCACATGTCAAGTTCACCCATGATTATCCAGGTTAATTTGAACCCACCCGTACCTACCCTTGACGTAGGCCAAAATGGCAGTACGACTGTCTCAAACCAACGCATTCTATCTATGCAACAGATAAATATCCGGCAGCTACCAATCACTATGCCTTGGCGTGAGGTCAAAATACATAGCTTGAATACTACCGAATATTTAACTGAAATGATGGAGGGCTACGAATGGTTTTGGCGAAACCGTGAACGTAGTGAACTTGATCTAATCGATGGAACGAGATAGCTTTTAAAAGGAGTGGTTCAAGCTCCGCATTTAAAAGTTGGTTTTTGAAAAGAACCGAGTGGTTTTTGAAAGTGTTCCAACGACTTTTACTTGGTTTATTTTCTTGCATTAATGTTAATGCGTCCCATCATTTAATCCTACCATTGCAGAAAACAACGAAAATATGACGTACGCTTATGCCATCCGCATTCGCCACGGGGCCCCGTCATTACCCGTTAGGTTATTAACTAACGACAGAGTGGGGGCTGGACTAGCGCGGATGCAAAACATAAGCAACGCCTAAATAGATATCATATATAGATATATACATTCGTCAGATGCAATGATAGCCATTCCAGATCACAGATGAACACATTGGATATACTAGGAATCTGCATTCCGTACGAGCCTGTAACGAAAAGCGGATTACACGGTCGCGGTGAATAGCCAATACCCCACCCTAGACCCCTACGGGTGCGGCAAACTACCCGCCAAATACCCGAAGTGAAGCAACCTCCCTCAACAACGTGAGTAGGCCACTCGGCACTTCGAGATACCCGGTAGTTTGTGCACCCCCTCCATGGGTCTATCCTAGGAGCAAAAACAGTAAAAGAAATTATACAATGACGGCTACAATCTCATCCCGGTTGTGCGGCCATATAAATAATATTACACCAATTACAAATTACATGAATTGGAAGATAAAGAAAACTCTCATCTCACAACCCCCCGGCTATTCATCCGTGACAATCCAACGAATTCATATATACATACCATCAACATTACAGATCACAGATATGTATAACCCCCACTAATCGACATATAGCGATTAGCAGACGTTCAATACATATATCACATCACAGATATAAACCCGTTAGCTAAAGTCTTTAGAAGTTCGATCAAAATACGGATTTTTAAACCCCAAAAACAAATTTTTCTTTCTGGAAAATCTGGGCAGAAAAAACATATTGTAAAAATCCCAAAACACCCCACTGAACACACTGCAGGAAAAATTTCCTACGACCGAGTCAACTCGGCCGCGGATCCGCGACGGGAGCACGCTCCTGCCGCGGTTCCGCGGCGCTTTGACCGAGTTAGTGGACCATTTTTCTTGCTTGTTCTTTAAAAACCCTGAGCCGATTTTTAGTACATGATTTATTATTTTTTGAACAGAAATAAAAATCGGCAGAAAGTTGATATTTCGGGCATGTTTCGTGATTTTTTCTCCGATCGAACTTCTAGTTACTTTGCTAACATGTTAGATAGTGTTTAACTAGGCTCTGATACCACTCTAAGTCCACGTTACCCGTCCCCGGTTCTTTGGGGTTGTGGAAATGGTGAAAAACGATTTTCTATGGTGGGGATAACATGGACTCAAAAACGGATCTTTGTTAAACTAACTATCTAATAACCTAACTAGGAGTTTTACCTACTCGGCTAGGGGGTTATACCTTAACTTGAACTCCTTCTCTTCGACTCCTTATAGTGGTCGGATGGTTCTCTCCTCGTCATCTCCTTGTGCCGAAGATGGATCCACCCGAAAGCTTCTACCTTTGGCTCCAACCTCAATCTAGAGGAAACTAGAACACTTGGTTTGCTAAACCTTGTATACTAGGATGAGTAGAGAAGTGTTTTGGGTTTTTATCTCCAAGGAAATGGTTCTCAACTCATGAGAGGGAGTTTCCTTGAGCTAGAGAGAGAGCAAGAGGAAGAGGGAGAGCTTGAGGATGAGAGAAAATAGGAATGATAGAATGAGCAAGACTTTTTCCACCCTTGCTCTCATAATCCAAAATAATCATAACAAATAATAATAATTGAGTATTATGTGATGGTTGTTATCATATCAAATGGCAATATCATTTCATGCATTAAATGCAATTTGTGAACAAAACAAGCAAGCAAAGGTCAATGCCATGAAATGATAGCCATTGTTATGATGATGGTCAACAAGTCCAACCTAGTCAACCGGTCAACGAAGTCAACAAGTCAACAAAGTCAACATTTCAACCCAACTATGGCACAATAATATTTAATTAATATTATCATTAATCATATTTCTAATTCTCATTAGGGTCTAGCAAAAGTCAACAGTCAAAAACCCTAATGAGAATCCTCTGCCTCTGTCTCTGTCAACCGTGCATACACACCCGCATCCGTGTTCCGAGGAACATGAATACAAACGAGATAAAACCAATCCCAAAATGTATACCAGGATCTGGCTTAAACCAAAGCCCGCTAGTAATAACTGTCCGGACACCAAACGTGTACAAGTGCACGGATGTGACCGAACCCTGTCGCAAAACCATGCGACCTCTACTCTTTTGCCTAAAGGCGAATAGCTCTCTGTGTGGGACTCAAAAGACTCGACACTACGCTGGCAGTGGATTTAACCACAGACCGCAAGCGATACTAGCTGTGCGTAATAGCCCCCAGGTAGATGCCAATAAGAAGACTGACGAGGTGAAACCCATCTGAACTCCTACTGAGCCTGAATGTGACAATCTCCGTACAGTCCGGTCTATTCGTCTGAGAATATCGCATGGCGGGCCTAGGGGGGAGGTAAACGTCAGTCCCCTAATAGCGGTACAAGTCGTGTCGGAGTGTAGCCCAGAACACCCTGAGATAACACTGGAAACCTACCAGTGCATCTCGCTTGCCCTGGCCAGGAACGAATATGTGTAATGGCTCTCCATGACACAGCGCGATATCAACTCCCAATACCGGGAGAGACTAATCCTATCTAACCGTCACTGCCTCCAAGTGCTTCGGGACTGCACCCAACTACTACTTGTTTGCACAACTCCTTTGAGCCGTGGTAGGGTAGTAATCAAAGTACAGTGGGAACACACTCGAGGCGAAGTGACAGTGTCAAGTCAGCGGACTAAGCTGTACTCATGTCACCTGGGAACTGATAACTGACGATAGGTATAGTACCAACCAATCAGTTCCCGATGAGTCCTGTCCAGTGTACCCGTAACCTAACGAGCACCCGCATACTATCTTAAGTACGACGTACTGACGGCTGTGGGACAGACCGTCTCCCCTGCTGGGATGAGAAGCGCTTACGCTAGTCTACTCCGGAGTATCGATGCCCTGTCTCGATAGTCCTACGACTAGGGACCTATATAAGGATGTGCTTGTGGATTACCCAGCCCCCACGAGTGTGACTGCCATCACAACGCTGGTAATCAAGCAAAGATCCTAAGGGCTCCACTAATGTGTATAGGTGATATACTAAAATAAACACATGTACACATTAAAGTAAAAACAAATCAAGTAGTATACTACCATTTTGAGCAAGACTGTCTATACAACTGTGAATATCCCAAGCTTCTATCAAGTAATATACAAACTAGTATGATACAGTAATGGCCTCTAGGGCATATACACTAACAGCGAAGACTTGCGAGGACATCTAGCTGTGTAATCATACGTTGCCCGGGAAAAATCCCAGACCTACGAACAACTGACCGAGATTTCTATACACTACTACGGACCGTAGAATCCCAAGGCTGGCGCAGAAAAAAAGGTACGTCCATAAGTAAAATGGGCACGGATGAAAACCCAAAAGGGCTCCGTGAGTAAAAATGGCAGGACAACCGGCGAGTTCGTGAAAACCCGAAAGGGCGCAATCTCGTTAAAAGACACTTGCAAGGTCCTCTCGACCCTGTAAGGAGAAAATATCTGCGTGAGATCCTTACGACTCACAAGGGAGCAATACACTTAAGAATCCTCACGATTTCTAAAGAGAAATTACACTTACGAAACCTCACGACTCGTAAGGAGAATTACCCTTTGAGACCCTCACGGCTCATAAAATTCAAAAGCCTTAAGCTACAGAGATCCGAACATGTTCTTAAGCCATCACATTTCCCAGTCTGCCCTACAAGCGTTTCAATATTGACCCTTGTATACAATCCACAGGTACGAATAAACATTTCCCTAACAAAGTCCCACCAGCGACTAGGGATATGCTCGCACGGTGAACGACGCTTGTAAGTCTTCTCGATTTATAAGAAGAAAACACTCTTGTAAGATCTTTACGACTTATAAGAGAACATACACTTAGGAATCCTCAAGATTCCTAAGGAGAAACGACACCTACGAGATCCTCACGACTCGTAGGGAGAAATACCTTTATGAGACCCTTACGGCTCATGAAGTCAAAAGCCTTAGTCGACAGGATGTTAACCCTGTTTGAGAAGCCACCTTTGTTCGAACCGACGAAGGCAAATGATGATTCGCTCCTGGCATTGTCCCAGTAGTAGCGATGCTGATGCCTAAATTGATATCAAATCCTAAGTCCTTTCACGGCAAATGATGATTCGCTCCTGGCAATATTCCAGTCGCAGCGATGCTGATGCTAAGACTGGCACCAGATTCCAAGTTCTATACTCGCGATAAAAATCAGCGAGCCAGAAATGCATATGAAATAGCCGAAATGGTGGGGTAACTTGCAACAAAATCAGCAAGTAAAAATATATGCATACAAAATAGTCGAAATGGTTAAGCAACTCGCAATAAAAAAGCAGCGAGTAAAAAAAAATAGCCGAAATGATTGGGCACCACGAAAAATAGCCGAAATGATTGGACAATCGCGACTTTCGCTATATAAAAAATCTGAATGATAAAACATCACGGAAAGAAATAAAAAAATATATGAAATGAAACTTTTTGTCCTACAGGTGAGTCCATACTAAACCCTGTATACAATCCATGGGCATAAACAAAAAGGGGACCATATTTCCCCACCAAACTTGTCAAAGGGTAAGTTAGATCTCGATGGCAACAGCTGCATCCCAGAAGAACAACAACGGCGTTCCTCCTCATTCCAGCAGGATTCGAACACGACGTCAACAAAGCGGAGCCACGGCAAAGTCCCTAGTTCCAAGACTCTACGGTCCACAGGCAACATAGAGTTAACCAATGACCTCCCCGCCGGATCAACGCTTCTTCTCAGAAACAAGTCAACCAACTCCAGGGAAATCAGCGTCCTTAGCAAATACCTCGATTCAGGGAAATCGGCATCCTTGACAAGAGCATCTCGATTCGCGTCGACCCACAAGGAAATCAGTGTCTTTGTAGGAATATCTCGATTCGTCTCAACTCCGAGAAAATCAGTGTCCTTGGCAAAATACCTCGATTCAGGGAAATCAGCGTCCTTGATGAGAGCATCTCGATTCTCGTCGACCCGCAAGGAAATCAGTGTTTTTGCAGGAATCTCTCGATTCGTCTCAACTCCGAGGAAATCAGTGTCCTTGGCAAATACCTCGATTCAGGGAAATCAGCGTCCTTGACGAGAGCATCTCGATTCGCGTCGACCCGCAAGGAAATTAGTGTCTTTGCAGGAATCTCTCAATTCATCTCAACTTCGAGGAAATCAGTGTCCTTGGCAAATACCTCGATTCAGGGAAATCAGCGTCCTTGACGAGAGCATCTCGATTCGCGTCGACCCGCAAGGAAATCAGTGTCTTTGCGGGAATACCTCGATTCGTCTCAACTCCGAGGAAATCAGTGTCTTTGGCAAATACTTCGATTCAGAGAAATCAGTGTCCTTGACGAGAGCATCTCAATTCGCGTTGACCCGCAAGGAAATCAGTGTCTTTGCAGGAATATCTCGATTCGTCTCAACTCCGAGGAAATCAGTGTCCTTAGCAAATATCTCGATTTAGGGAAATCAGCGTCCTTGACGAGAGCATCTCGATTCGCTTCGACCAATAAGGAAATCGGTGTCTTTACAGGAATACCTCGATTCGTCTCAACTCCGAGGAAATCAGTGTCCTTGGCAAATACCTTGATTCAGAGAAATCAGCGTCCTTGACGAGAGCATCTCGATTCGCGTCGACCCGCAAGGAAATCAGTGTCTTTGCAGGAATACCTCGATTCGTCTCAACTCCGAAGAAATCAGTGTCCATGGAAAATAGCTCGATTCAGGGAAATTTGCGTCCTTGACGAAAGCATCTCGATTCACGTCGACCCGCAAGTAAATCAGTGTCTTTGCAGGAATACATCGATTTGTCTCAACTCCGAGGAAATCAATGTCCTTGGCAAATACCTTGATTCAGGGAAATCAACGTCCTTCGCGAGAGCATCTCGATTCGCGTCAACCCGCAAGGAAATCAGTGTTTTTTAAGGAATCTCTCAATTCGTCTCAACTCCGAGGAAATCAGTGTTCTTGGCAAAAACCTCGATTCAGGGAAATCAACATCCTTGATGAGAGCATCTCAATCCGCATCGACCCGCAAGGAAATCAGTGTCTCTGTAGTAATACACAATGTCATCAAAACGGAGCCATGGCACAGTCCTTAGTTCCAAGTCTCGATGGCCACATCTACAACCTGGAGACCCACAACAACGTTCCTTCTCATTCCAGCAGGAATCGGACGCAACAATCAATCTCGGAGCCACGGCAGAGTCCCTAGTTCCAAGTCTCGACAGCCACATCTACAGCCTGCAGACTTACAACAGCGTTCCTCCTCATTCCAGCAGGATTCAGACGCGACAATCAAGCGGAGCCACGGCAAAGTCCCTAGTTCCAAATCTCGACGGTTCACAGACAACGTAGAGACCAACTCGACATTCATCTCGTTACAGCAGACGCAACGTCAGCAAATGACCCCATCGTGGAAATACGTCAACCAATGACCCCGTCACGGAAATACGTCATCAAATGACCCCGTCTCTGAAATACGTCAGCAAATGACCCTATTGCGGAAATACATCATCAAATGACCCCGTTGCGGAAATACGTCAGCACATGACCTCGTCGCGGAAATACGTCAGCACATGACCCCATCGTGAAAATACGTCATCAAATGACCCCATCGCGGAAAGACGTCATCCAATGACCCCATCGCGGAAACACGTCAGCACATGACCCCATCACGGAAATACATCAGCCAATGACCCCGTCTCGGAAATACGTCAGCAAATGACCCCGTCTCGGAAATACGTCGGCAAATGACCCCGTTACGGAAATACGTCAGCACATGACCCCGTCGCGGAAATACGTCATCAAATGACTCCGTCATGGAAATATGTCATCCAATGACCCCGTCGCGGAAACACGTCAGCACATGACCCCGTCGCGGAAATCATCAGCAAATGACCCCGTTTCAGAAATACATCAGCCAATGACCCCGTCGCGGAAATACGTCATCAACTGACCCCGTATGGCTAAAGTCAATTCTGACCCCATATGGCTAAAGTCAATCCTGACCCCATATGGCCAAAGTCAACCCTCGACCTCCCCGTCAAAGAAATGCTTTGATTCGGGAGCAGGGCAACTCATCAATCACTTACGAGTCCTCTCAACTTGTAAGGAAGAAAATCCTCTTGTGAGATCCTTACGACTCTCAAAAGAAAAACACACTTAGGAATTCTCACGATTCCTAAGAAGAAAAATACACCTACGAGATTCTCTCGACTCGTAGGGAGAAAAAGCTTTATGAGACCCTCACGGCTTATAAAGTTGGAAAGCCTTAGGTGGCCGACCTGAACCTGTTGCCTAAACCATCACTACCCTACAAAGAGGTCAAGATGGACTATTTACATACCACATTTGCCAAAATTACAAGCCAGAGAAATGGAGGTGCTACTCAAGAGTGCGTAAACTGCTCCGCGTCAAATCGAGATGGAAAGACGTAACCTACGGACGTCAATCACATACTATGAATGACAGTAAGAAGAATATTTGATTCGCATCCAGTTAAGCGTTCGAAGCATACCCATTTATGTATGTGCGGAAAAAAGTTTAGTGCATAAAATAAACATGCGGAAACAAGAATTGTCTATTCATACTTCAGAATATTCTTACAGTGATGAAAACGGTAAACAAAAACATCATTAAAATGTTTATAATGGCAAGACATCAAATCCAGGACATGGATTGAGAAATTCAAAAGTTAGGCCATCTAAAATGTTTCGGCCCTCTTGGACCATTCTCATATGCTTCCTCTCACGATCACAAGCGTCAGGGTCCTTACTGATGTCCTCCGCCCTTCGATAGACAGCGATTATCGTCGCCTGCTGAAAAGTTTGATGCAGAATATCAACAAGATTGTCTCGCCTTTTCTTTGAGATTAGGCCCATCAGATACACTGAGTGTACCTTATCTTCGACGTCATGCAATGCTTTAAGCGGCATGCCGTCATAGAATAAAGGAAGTGCTTCCCAGATTGCTTTCATAATGAGATTCAAAAGAACGGAATGACGAGGAAGTAGTCGACCATTGTATTCATCAAAGCGATGCATGATTTCGGCGCACTGAGCATTTGTAAACTCCTGGTTCTGACAGCGGCCTAGTGTGCGAATGCCTCCATAAGAAATAATCTCGTCAAGATTATACAGATGAGCGGCCATAACGTCTGAAAAGGAAAATCAGTGAGAGTTTAGTGGGCAGATTGATTAAGAAAAAGCTTATTGAAACGAGCATTGGGATTCAAACAAATTCTTGGGAAGACAAGTTCTGTTAAGCTACCAGCAAAATTCAAATCTGTGCGAATAAGGGTAAAACCCTATGAAAAGATTTTCAAGAACACCAGGGAATAAAATTCCCAAAGGGTCCCATTGATCTTTAAGAGCTAAGCTCTTCGCCAGAGGAATTAAATTCCTTTATGTAATAGAATTAAATTCCAAGAATTCATAAAAATACATGAGAAACAAAATCCCATGAACCCTCAAAATCAGAGGGAAACGTTCGAGATATGGTAGTTTATTACTCAAAGATCACATCTTTGGAGGATGGGTTTCTGAGGAGAGCAAAGCTCTCATAATGGATTTAAAGTCCAGAGGCTTTCTCAAAGAAAGAAAGTTTTCTGATGTACAAAGCGTTACCTAAAAAAGGTTTCTTTGGACAGAGTTTAACTCTGGATTTGTAATGGCAGAAAACTGAGCTCTGGGGAAGAGAATTAAATTCTCAAAGAAATTGAAAAAGGAAGAAAATACTCCGACTGATACAAATCATTCACTTTATTGCCCACCCCAATATTTTGACCAGTGTTCGAATCTTGCACAATACAAGAACTGAATGAGAAAGTGATAGTACAACCAGAATTGGAATGTAGCCCATCCCATTCTTAGATTTCTCAACAGCCACATATTATTTTTTGACCAGTGATGTGTTCGAATCCCATCAGTGCTGTGACGTAGTACTGTGACATAGCCCTGTGTTCGAATCCCATCAGCCACATATTATTTTTCCTGATTTTTCTTTTTGGAAGCCTAAAAGTTTACACGTGCAATACACGTAAAAATGAAAAGTCGGGGAAAATAAACATGTGCACAATGCTATATACAACGACATAAACACATGGCTAAGATCCAACGACACTCACCTTACAGATGGCCGGCGAGATCAGGCATGGGGCCGGCATCGACGCTCTAACCGTGGGCAATGGTGTCCGTGTCTTGCACACAAAACTCTTGTCCTACCCCCATTACCCATGTACTGTTTGTTTTCTTTGCAATTTAACAGAGAATTCAATTTCATCTTTAAATCTATTTTAAATGCATTTTAATTCATTCTTTCAATTCAAAAACCCTAATTCCACCCTATAAATACAACCATATACCCTAGCCCCTCCTTAATCTGAAATCTCTGGCCAAAATTATCAAATTTTTCTAAGTACAAATAGAGTAGAAGTGGAGTTAGCCCAAGGTCAACTTCCGGCGAGACTTCGAGGCAATTCCGGCGACCCCACAACACCACGACAATCTCAACCTCTTTCTCTCTCTATTCTTAACCCAAGTCACTAGTAAGTGCCACCCTATGCCTCTCATTTCTACAATAAAAGTTTTCTTTTTTCAAAACATGTCGGTTAGTGGAGTTATACCAACATTTGATTCTAAAATCTTTGAAACTACAATTTTTCTTAAGAATCGCTCATTCATGTTTCTATACCTTACTTGTTAATCATTAAACTAATATTTAGAAACAATTTTCATTCTAAAACTCCATGTTAAATAGCTTTAATTAAACTTTTACATTTAAATACCATGAATTTTATATACGTCATCTTTTAAACATTTTGCTTAGCATACCTTTAAAAAACTTCACGGGGTAATGACCCACCCCTCACATACACACATATTGACATAGCACGATTCTCTTTGAAACATATTTTCGTGGCAAATACAATATTTCATTTAAATACTATGAACTATAAAAACCGATTTTTCTTTGAATTGTAATATCAAAGTCTTTGCAATTATACCTCTACAACCCATTTTGGGGAACCTAGTATTGGATGCTGCAGATTATCGCACATCCTCGGGCTAGTAGAGCGAGATGCAGACTTCCTCACGGAGCATTCGGTCTCGAAAGATTTTAATACGATTTTTAAGAAAAACGAGATTTTCTAATTAATAATAAAATTAATTTTTAATATTATATGAATATTATCAAACTATATATTTTCAAGTTATAATAAAAATTCCATGTTTTCTAGAAAATAAAAAAATGACAAGTTTCACTAAAATACCATCAAATATCAATACAAGACAAGTATTACACTAAAATACCTTGAACTATTCAAGCTAAATTAATATTCACTAAAATATCTCAAATCTTAAAAGTTACATCCATGAAACCCCCAATATGATAAATAAATACTCGAGATTTATTTTGAAAGTATATAAAATATTTTTCATAAAACCCCTTCGAGTTATATAAAATTACATTAAGGACCTTAGTAAATATGGGTTTAAGCGGAATCAATTCTCTTGAGTCTCAGGGAACTGGAGAAAGTGAGTGCTTGCTTATTTAAGGTAGAAAAACTTAACGGGGTTATCAATGGTAATTGTCTAGGAAAGAGACACAAATTCTGCCATCCATGTGCAGCAGTTACCGATAACTCCTAAACCTAATTCAGGATCCAAATCAGTTCTAAGTGTCTGACTCAAGTCTGAGTCCAAATCAATCTGAGTCCAATCCAAACATGAATCCAAATCTAAAATGAATCCAACATGTATACTTGAACCTGAACCTGAATACCAGAACAATATCAACATGACTTGACTTGACCGAACCATGGCTATATCTTGACTTGATTACATGACTACTTGATACATCCTGAAACCGTTTACATGAACAACTTATATCCATGGTCTCGGCAAGTCTGATAACTACGAATAATTACAATATACATTACAAGGTTTTAATGGGGTAGATTGGTACAGAATGTATTAAAAGTAGCACGATGATGGACACTAAAAGACGTAGATAAACATCTATTGATGTTGTTCCGTCGGTTTTGATGGGGCCTTATACTTTCCTGTTTCCATAGTCCACGGGATAGTTGGACTCCTCTCGTATACACTGATACATTCTATACCAAACTACAAACAATTACGTTAGTATAACAAACATATATACTTATACCAATTACCAGCTCTATTCTCTTTCTTGTCTATTCTATTTTTTCTTTGGGACTTACCGAGCACTAGTTCGCTGACGATATTCCTGTCTCTTCTTTCTTTTGAATGTTCATCAGGAGGACCCGACTCTCAGGAGAGCGAGCCCAGCCAGGAGTACTTGGAGCAGATACCTGAGCAGCACGACTACTAGTTTACTTGTACTTACTTACTTTTCAGTTCATATGCCACTGTTTAGGCATTGCTTTCCATCATTGTATTTTCCTTTTCAAAAGCAGTTGTTATGTAAATATGAATGTTAATAAAAGTTGTTGTTTATATTACACCTCTTTTCATTCTTGTGCTTTTATTATATATTGCTTATTTACGCTTAGCGTGTTTACTTCTGAGTAAATATGTCGCGGCCCATCTCATTCTTAGATTTCTCAATATAGCCACCATAACCTACAATTTATATGTTATACAGTCTAATATGGCCCATGAGTACATCAGAGTTAAGGACTGGATGTATGTGTATTGGCAACAACGCATGCAATCTAAGTTTGTCACAGGAGTTACTGCTTTCATTGAATTTGTACGGGCATATAATAAGATCGTGTTAGAGAAAATTCTCTGCCCGTGCGATAGATGTGGGAATAAGTTCTGGCAGAAGGTAGAAATTGTAGAGCTTCACATCGTTAAACATGGTTTTACAAGACTTTAGACAAATTGGTTATATCACAGGGAATGACAAGAAGAAGACGGTAATGCGGCAGAAGAAGAAGGAGAAGACGGTAATGCGGCAGAAGAAAAAGAAGAAGACGATAACTTCATTCCAGGAGAAGAAATGGAGGATATGGTAGAGGCTGCCCTAGGTGATATTATTCCTGCCGAAGATGGCATTCCTTCCGGTTAAGGACCGCGTGCGGATAAGTATGAAAAATTCATGAATAATGCTAGAAGACCAATTTATAAGAATACAAAGTATTTCACCCTATCATGGTTCGTCCAACTTTTCCAGATTAAGTGCCTAAATGGATGGAGTAACAAGTCATTCACGATATCTCTAAAGTTCCTGAAAGATTCTATGCCCCCAGGAAATAACGTGCCCGACAGCTGGTACGGAACCCAGAAGATGATGTCTGATTGGGTCTGAAGTGTGATAAGATTCATGCATGTCCTAAAGATTGCGTGTTGTACCGGAAAGAGAATTCAGATTTGAAATAGTGTCCAACATACGGAGAGTCCAGGTATAAGCCGAAAAAATCTGATAAGAAACCCGATATACCTTTCAAGATTGCATGATACTTTCCCATAACACAGAGGCTGCAGAGGCTATTCAGGTGCAAGAAAACAGCCGAGGCAATGATTTGGCATCTCCGTTCTCCTCCAAGTGAAGATGGAAAATGAGTCATGATTGATCTCAAAAACTATCTATTACCGCAATCAAGAACGGCGTCGCATGAAGCTAGCCGGTGAGTACGGGTCGGTCCACAGGGATTTTATGAATCTCCTAATCGCGCTAATGAGTTAATTCCGAAGGGTGTTCGGATTGATTTATTAAATCTAAAAACTGAATTAATTTATATCTAAGTCTTGATAGGGATAGGTCTAGGTTAAGTTTGGAAAGTCTATAAATCTCACCGCTTTCTATACCCATATGAAGATCTAATTAGGTGTTATGGTAATTATTAATAAAAGGGATTAGAATCATCGGGAAGATGTTTTTCTTCCTCTAGTTTCTTGTCCTTCCTTTATCAATCCTTACCCTAACCTCTATGGAAAATATCACAACCGGGCCTTTATACTACGGTATCACCGCTACCTCGAGGGATAGGATGCCGTAGGGAGCGGTATGTGCATGTATGCATAGAGTCCTATGAAAATATATGATGGGCAAGAAAGGGGATGAGAGATCTTCGTCTCTCAAACCTTCCCCAGCTCTAACCCTAACAAGCGAGGAGACTACTCACTCATTAGGGAATTAAAATACATTTATCTAGGGCAGAGAATAAAAGATTAACTAGGGCAAGGAATTAAATTTATCTAGGGCAAGAATAGAAAATTAACCTAGGGCAGAAAATAAAGAACTTACAAAAAATGATGCTCTCCAAAAGAATGCTGAATTTATTAATGAAGGGAGGCATGAAAAGAATACAATGATTTGGGCTTCTATTTATAGGAGATAGAAACCCTAGGTTACAATTGATTCGCATGTCTACATTTACCAAAATATCCTTAGGAAGACCTAGTCAAAGTAGACTTCCAAGCTTTGGTAAAATTTTATGTCTGGAAATTTTGGAACTGATTCTGGGCTTCTTGGGCTTTTTATTTCTTTTGATCTTTATTCAATTTGGCTTTTTTATTTCTTCCAGATCTCCAGTGAATAATTGCGGTGGACTTTTAACCGTTCACTTTGTAATCTTGGACCTTGCATTGCCTTGTACTTTGTGAATTTTATTTTTGATGTAGGCTTGATCAAGAGTCTTCTGTTTGTTGGTCAAAGTCCACTTTTGCATCGTCTTTTCATCGTTTTCACTGTTTTCGCTCCAAGAACCTGTAACCTGTAATATATAGCAGACATGCGTCAAAAGCACCTGTTTATTTATAAAAAGAATAAGAATGGGGAATATAATAATGCAATATTATGGTGTGAACAAATACCCCCAAACTTATCTTTTGCTCGTCCTCAAGCAAACTTATTTTTATTCACTAAAATCCTAACCTAACCGCACTTTCGTAGGGAGACGCGATTGCACTGAGCTCGTGCAACAAGCCGTTAAACCTCTAGGTGTCCCTAGTAGGAGGAGTGTTGTCTCCTGAGGGTTTTCAGCGGATTACACCCACAAAATCCTATCAATTTGGCTTTTTAACTTTAATTCTCCAATTAGGTTTTCTAACAAGGAATTCTATTACCGTCGACTTGTAAACTATCCACCCATATTCTTCACACTTCCTCATCATCTAACTTAAGATTATATATGTTCTGTAGACTTACTTAGCTTTCGGCATCTCTTAAGTTTTCCTTCTAGGGTTCCATCTCCACTTAGGAATTTCTATCAACTCTACTAAAGATACAAGTTCTATTCTTCACTCCTATCTCTCATCTAAATCCCAATCACATACCCCTACGTGTGTGTATAAATCACCCCTACACTTGGAAATTCAAATCAAGCAATCATACTCTCGTCTGTTGTCCAAACTACTTATTATTAGGTGAATTTTTAATTGAATTTTCGCTTACACATCCTTCATGCGACCGTTAATACTTCTTGAGGTACCAACAACCGATTACAAGATGCGTTAGCACTTTAAAGCGTACTTCCTAGTTTTGCAACACCCAAGGCTTTAGCAGTGACTCCCAAACCAGTTGGTCTAAGGCACTAGGTGATGAAGCACCCTCGCTAAATATTTTTCTATTTTTGCAGCCTTAAGTAATGACAAAAATCAGTGTCCATTTTTTTTTATTCTTTATTCACACTTTTTTCTTTTATTTTCTTCGTACTAAGGACTTTAGAAAAGAGCATTTCAAGGTCTCTTCTACTATTCCAAGTTTCAAGGTGCGTGATTGTGCAAATTATAGGGTATACGTTTTCAGAATCTAGACTTAAGCTAGGAACTATTTTTCAAACTTATACTCTAATAAGAACATCAATACTCTTCCCTTATTTTGACTTAGCCCAAGAAGTGAACCCAAAATTTGCCTATTTCTAAATAAACTACAAAGGCATATACTCTCTACCATTAAACTTTAAGGAAGGTTATCTTTAGGGTTTTTAATTTACTACGTCTAAGATCTAGTTGTTCCTAGCTAGTTAACCTATTTGTCAAACTCAAGTCAACTAGCCAAAATTGAATACATTTATTTTTACAATTTTTGAAAATTTTTCAATTTTTATGGGTTTTCAAATAAATATGCAAATGCAAAAATATGTACAAATGAATGCGAAGGAAGAAGACGTACCGAGCATACCCCCAAACTTGAACTTGACAGTGTCCTCACTGTCATACTAAACCAAGAGGGTCAAAATGTCAGCACTCCCCTGTTTATTTATTTACATTTTTTTTTATTGTTTTGAAATATTTTTTTTAATTTTTTATAGAAAAAGAAAACAAAAATATATATACATATATACAAAGGTTCCCCCCAAAACTTAAACTTGGCCTTACACAAGCCAAAGGTTAGCACCAACCATTCAAAAATCTTATCGTGGTGTGGTATAGTTGGTGCAAGAATGGGGTGTGGATGAAAGAAATGAGAAACACACGAGACCGTGTGGAAAGAAGAATGGCAGAATATGGTCTCGGTGGGGGAGAAGAAGGGCGGAAAGGAGAAAGAAGAGTCGCGCGATCTTGAGGGTGTAAATCGAGTAAATAAATTAGCGCAATTTGTGATGACCGATGTGTTAAAAGCGATTGCGCTAACCTATCAACCTGTCGTGAAATGGGGTCAAATCCCTCAAGATTCGCAACAAAACATGGGTACGCCGAACTTGGTATAGGAGATGAAAGCGTAACGGTCTCTTGTTCGGTCGGAACAATGGAAAAGACGAAAGGGAGTAAATTAGGGATAGTCTCATTCTCACCGTAATAAACTGTTTCGAACTTGAAAGATTCCATTAATGGTTCGAAACTACTATAATCAACCGAGTCTGATGGCTCATCTGAAAATGTAAAGGACTCAAACTCGGGCGGTGAGTCATCAACATCGTCCGAAAAAGTGAAACACTCGTAGGTGTTATCGTCTGTGAGAATTGTGTCAGATTCAAAGGAAAAGGTTTCAAGCTCACAGTCTTCAAGCGGGGTCGGAACGATGGGAAGGAGGAAGGGTGATATAACAGTCAAAGGTTCAGGAGGATGAATTGGAAAATCAGACACATCAAACAAAAATGATTCAACCTCAATATTATCCTCAAGACTCTCCTCAAGACTATCCTCAATATTTAACTCATCCATGCCATTATCATCAAAATCAAGACGCATGTGAGATTCGGGAGAGACATTTAATAACTCAGGATGATGATTTGAACATAACATTTCAATTAAATCGACAGGTTCATCATCCGAAATATTCCCGGCGTCTATATCCTCAATTAAGTGAAAATCAATTTCTTTAGACACCTCCTCAAAAGCATGGATGTTTATCAATTTAGGTTCTAGAGTAGAGGTGTAAAGGTTAAACGGATTAGGTGCGGTTTCACTCGAAAGGGGTTCCTCATAATCTGGCATATCAAACACTATAAATTCGCTCAACTCATCATTTTGGACACATGTTTGAAAATTGGAGTTGTTGGATTCAATTGGGTATGGGTAGGTTTGATTTGGAAATCCTCTCTCATTCTCACTCTGTCCAACCGCCTCCTTATACATTGAAAAATTTTGAGCTAGCGGGAAACTAGCTACCGGTTCACTAGGTTGCATAAGGGCGGCCATGGACGCTTCCACATTCCTAGTCATTTTATTTATTGCAGCAATATAAGCCTCCAACGACTCTTCCAAACTAGACTTAGGTGGTGAGGGGGTTTCGGTAAAGGATTCAAAATGGTGTGGATATGTGAAACTCCCTAATGACTGTGTACAAACAGTGTCTAGTGAAGGTGGGAAAGTCGGGTAGGACTGGTAGGAAGTGGGTGATTGGACAGGGGTAGGGTCAACATGTGAATAAAAAGGTGAATAGTCGTGCAGATCCCTAGAACTAGGTGAATGGAGAGGGGTGAAAGATCGACTGCGAGATTAAACAATATGCTCAGCAATGGACATCGGCTTAGGAGTTACAGCTGAACTTGAAAAAGTGGTGTCAACATACGAAGGTGGTGAAGATTGACTTGGTTGACACAAAGTGGGTTGAAAAGTCAAACTATTTCTCCTAAACGCTTCTATGTGATTTTTCAAAGATTTTTTAGGCATGGAGGGATCGTTTTTAAATTGACCGAACAAATTGACATATGACGCAAAATTAGATTCGGGATACCAAAGTTCGGCTAATGATTTATTATGTGGGGTACCCATGTTGTAAGAAAAGGGGAAAGAAGGAAAGTTTTTTGTGGTGCAAGGATTTATTTGCGGCTAAAAATTTTGCAAGTTTCTATAAAATATTTGTCCTTTTTATTTTCATTCTTTTTCTCTTTATTTGGAAAAATTTTGTTGCAAAAAGATTTTAGAGAAAAGATATGCAACAGCAAAATATTTTATAGAAAAGATATGCAACAGCAAAATATTACTTGTAATCTAATTTCATTTCAAGCAAGGCACAAAAATCCTGCACAAGTTCGTTATTTGGAAGGGAAAAAAATTTTGAACGTAAAGAAATCTTGCAGGCAAATTTACAGAAGATATATCAAGATTTGCAGAGGAGGAGAGAGAAAACTCACAGAAATTTACAGTGGCAGAACTGTTTTTTTTTATACCGCGCTTCTGCCTTTTTTTCTGGCAACCGATCTGTCGCCACCACCGCGGAACCGCCGCGAAGTGCCACCTCCGACCGCGGATCCGACGCGGGTTGGTGCCTTCGGCGGTTTTTTTTTTTTGCGCTCACCAGATCGCTGCTGTTCTTCTTGTTGACTCGGTCCTCCGAATTTTTTCTGTTCCTCTGTTGTTGCAATCTTCTGTTGATAGGATCGTCTATTTGCTGTTTTGATCTCTAGAGATTTCCAGATCCGAACTTGATTGTAGATCCTGCAAAATTCAAACAACAAAGTACCCTTTCCAACAATAACAGATGGTATATTTTTATATTTTTTGGATTTTTCAGATTTTTATGATTTTTTTTATTAAGATTAACCCGAAATTGCAAAAAGGAAATAACACACCATCCCCGGCAACGGCGCCATTTGATTGATCTCAAAAACTATCTATTACCGCAATCAAGAACGGCGTCGCATATAGCTAGCCGGTGAGTACGGGTCGGTCCATAGGGATTTTGTGAATCTCCTAATCGCGCTAACGAGTTAATTCCGAAGGGTGTTCGGATTGATTTATTAAATCTAAAAACTGAATTAATTTATATCTAAGTCTTGATAGGGTTAGGTCTAGGTTAAGTTTGGAAAGTCTATAAATCTCACCGCTTTCTATACCCATATGAAGATCTAATTAGGTGTTATGGTAATTATTAATAAAAGGGATTAGAATCATCGGGAAGATGTTTTTCTTCCTCTAGTTTCTTGTCCTTCCTTTATCAATCCTTACCCTAACCTCCATGGAAAAGATCACAACCGGGCCTTTATACTACGGTATCACCGCTACCTCGAGGGATAGGGTGCCGTAAGGAGCGGTATGTGCATGTATGCATAGAGTCCTATGAAAATATATGATGGGCAAGAAAGGGGATGAGAGATCTTCGTCTCTCAAACCTTCCCCAGATCTAACCCTAACAAGCGAGGAGACTACTCAATCATTAGGGAATTAAAATACATTTATCTAGGGCAGAGAATAAAAGATTAACTAGGGCAAGGAATTAAATTTATCTAGGGTAAGAATAGAAAATTAATCTAGGGCAGAAAATAAAGAACTTATAAAAAATGATGCTCTCCAAAAGAATGCTGAATTTATTAATGAAGGGAGGCATGAAAAGAATACAATGATTTGGGCTTCTATTTATAGGAGATAGAAACCCTAGGTTACAATTGATTCGCATGTCTACATTTACCAAAATATCCTTAGGAAGACCTAGTCAAAGTAGACTTCCAAGCTTTGGTAAAATTTTATGTCTGGAAATTTTGGAACTGATTCTGGACTTCTTGGGCTTTTTATTTCTTTTGATCTTTATTCAATTTGACTTTTCTATTTCTTCCAGATCTCCAGTGAATAATTGCGGTGGACTTTTAACCGTTCACTTTGTAATTTTGGACCTTGCATTGCCTTGTACTTTGTGAATTTTATTTTTGATGTAGGCTTGATCAAGAGTCTTCTGTTTGTTGGTCAAAGTCCACTTTTGCATCGTCTTTTCATCGTTTTCACTGTTTTCGCTCCAAGAACCTGTAACCTATAATATATAGCAGACATGCGTCAAAAGCACCTGTTTATTTATAAAAAGAATAAGAACGGGGATTATAATAATGCAATATTATGGTGTGAACAAGTCATCCAAGAGATTCACCGACATGGAAGGATTTTGATAGGAGGCACGGAATATTCAGTAGTGATCCCCACAATGTCAGGCTCGGACTCGCTAGTGATGGTTTCTGCCCATTCAACTATATAGCTGGAAGCCACAACACATGGCCCATTGTAATGATAGTTTATAATCTATCGTCTTGATTGGCTATGGATTAATCCCACTTTATGATGCCTCTTCTTACTGATGGACCAAACTCACCGGGAAACAATATCGACGTCTATCTCTGACCTCTGATCGATGAGTTAAAATCTTTATTCATTGATGGTGTAGAGACTTACAATGCAAACACAGATATAACCTTCACACTGCGTGCAGTTTTAATGTGGACAATTAATGACTTTCCTGCGTATGAAATGCTATCAGGTTGGTCCGTACATGGTTACAAAGCATACCCTTATTTCCATCAATATACAATATCGAAATGGTTGGATTTTAGTAGGAAGATTTGTTATTGCGGTCATCGGTGTTTCCTGCCACTAGACCATCCGTACAGGTTAGACGCTGCTCACTTTAATGGTCATCAGGAGCTTATTGGGCCTCCAGTCTCATTGTCAGGAGAGGACGTGACTGCTCAGTGGGATGGTTACAATAATGTGATTTTCGGGATAGATCCGGCAAAACAGGTCAAACCACAATACTGGAACAAGTTATGCATTTTCTACGAGCTTCCGTACTGGTCAACAAATTTAGTGCATCATTGTCTAGACGTCATGCACATAGAGAAGCGAGTATCTGAGCACGTACTCAACTTGCTTTTTTGTAAAGACGGAAAATCGAAAGACAACCTCCGTGTTCGGCTGGATTTTCAGGAATGGGAAATTAGAAGTGAATTGCATCCTAAACTGATAGCGGGTAAACCAGGCAAGTTTGTACTTCCCAATACCGCATATCATATGTCACAACAGGAGAAAAAAAGGTTCCTGCAGGTGTTGCATGATTTGAAAGTTCCCACAGATTTTTCGGGATCATTTAGCAAGAAAATAAAAATTGTGAAAGGCAAGATCGATAAGCTGAAAAGTCATGATCACCATGTTATTATGGAGCACCTTCTCCCATTAGCCCTCAGGACTTCCCTTCCCGAATCGGTTGGTCTACTAATCAATGACTTTTGTTGCTTTTTTAGAGAATTGTGCGCTAAAACCCTGGATGTTGTGACGCTGGAGAATCTAGAAAATTCCATTTTATTGATACTTTGCAATCTTGAGCATATTTTCCCACCGTCATTCTTCGATATCATAATACACCTGACGGTTCATCTTACAACCGAGGCTAAATTAGCCGGACCGGTACGATATCAATGGATGTATCCCGTCGAAAGATACATGGTTTTTTCGTTTTATGCAATTTGTAAAATTATTGTTGTCCTATATACCCGTATTTATTTATTTAATATATTTTTCTTTATGTATCTCTTCTCTTAAAAAGTATATACGCAATAGAAATCGACCAGAGGGTTCTATTATGCAAGGTTATCTTCAAGATGAAGTAACCACATTTTGTTCCCGTTATTTGGACGAAAATATTGAGACGAAGCTTAACCAGTCTTGGAGAATTCAGGACGGGCCATATAGTAAAACTGATTATAAGAGAGTAGACATTATATTTATCACCAAAATATATCGGTTTATTCTCCTCATTAGCGTATGTCTTGAAGAAATTAGAGAGTAAGATTTTTTGGATTAATTGTTATATTTGTGTTTGTGTGTGTATGAAATGATATAATATTAATGTCATAATTTATTGTTTCACGCAAGTTCAAATTTAAATGATATACTTATATTTTAATGGTTAATGTGGGTGTAGGAGCGGGTGGTGGAGCAGGCGGAGGCATCGGGGATCGATTTTAGTGGACAGACCGATCCGATGCTACTGACCCCAGTCCTTGACGCCGCATACGAAAGGCACCACGGAGGTTGGGAGAGAGGTTGGAGACTGGGTCATAGCAGGGCCAATATGAGATTGGTCTCCACTCCGACGGTTACTTCCCCTACCCTCCGTGAGCGACGTCTGGAGCATGATGTTGCCGCCTTAAAGACCACCGTCGAGGAGTTGAAGGAGATGTTGGTACGTATACTACTTAATAGTAAAATATTATATCACATTATAGATAGTAACATATGCAATATTAGTAGCCTGAGCTTATTTGGTTGTAGACTTAGGTTTGATTAATCATACTTACATAAAACTATCTAATTAAAATAAACTACGGTTTTCCAAACTAGATACCCAAACGAGACCTAAGTCCCTAAATATTCTTAGATTGGGGTTTCACAATAACCTGATAATGATACGAATTCGACTAAAATCTAATACACCGTTCTTACTCGTTTATTACACACAAAATTTAATAGATGTGACAGGCTACTTCGGCTGCGGCTCCACATGCATCTTCTTCGGCCGCGACTCCGCAAGCCACTAGCTCGACCGCGGTTGCGTAGACCACTCCTATAGCTCCACAGGCTGCTCAGACTCCCGCACAGTCTGCTCTTTCATTAGTCGAGTTTTTGACGACTCAAGGCTGCACCGAGGAGCAGATGCACCAGATTATGGCGTTTATCAGAGGTCGAGGAGCTGGACCGAGCTAGGGTAGATTTTTTTATATATATTTTTGAGAATGTATGTACTTATCTGATACATATTATATATATTTTGGACGATATTGGTGGTTGTTTGCTTGTTCACGATAATTTAGATTGATATTGTATTTTGTTTGTTTATTTATTTTATATATTATGCGTGAGATATATATTGATTATGAATATTTCTATATTTGGTTATATGATGTATATATTATTGTGCACAGGGCATGGAAAAAACAGGAAGTCCTTTTCTTAAAAAACCCGGATATTTTGTCCTTACGGATTAATCCGTAGGTGCAATATTTGCCCCTACATAGTTCGCTGTAGGGACAAAATATCAGAATACCTGATATTTTGTTCCTATGGACTCAGTAACATGGGTAAAACTTGCCCCTACGAATTAATCCGTAAAGGAATTTATCAGGCCCTATGGATAAATCCGTAGAAGATTCTATCTGGCCTAAAGGATAAATCCGTAAGGGCAAGTATTTTATTTTATAAACCAATAAATTTAATAAAGATTATGTCCTTACGGAGTAATCCGTAGGGATAAATGTTCCTACGGAGTAAGACGTAGAGACAATTATTACTCCGTAGGGGCATGTTCAGGACGAAAACTTACACCTGCGGCCTTTACATCTACTGGAGAATTTTATGTCCCTACGGATATATCCGTAGAGGCAGTGGTTTGCCTCTACGGCTAAATCCATAGGGACAACCCATTGTTATAGTAGTGTGAGCCCAAACTCTTCTTGTGGAGCGGTTCCCTCTAATATCCGGCCCGCTCGGCTAAGTATTATTTTTGTGCAAACAACAACGTTTTGGCTATACATCAATCGTAGCTGATACAAGCAACACATATCGATATGATTCCGATATCAGGTATTTAAAATCTATTTTAATAAAATAAAGGGTAAATTGTCAACAATAAAATCCAACGGTTTTGCCTGTTGACAAAAACCTCTGTTCTTGAAATGGTTGTCAAACATCTCCTTAAAATTTTTCATGCAGTATATATATAGTTACATGAATAATCTAAATAGGTCATAGATATCGTAGTCAACTGCGTAGATATCGTAGGCAACTGTGTACATATCGCATAATTAATAACTAGATATAGTAGACAACCATACATAAATCACACGGAAAAGGGGTTTTTTGACAAATCTAAAAAATTTCCAGGATTTTTGAAAACAGCGTTCAGGGTTTTTGTTAGAGGCAAACGTGGCTGGGTGTCGCCCCTATATATTATTTAAGGCATGCAGTAATTATTAACACTCACTCGGATCTAGACCTTCTTAAATGGAAGAAAGCTGGCAGCAGACCGAATCCACGTACGACCTCAACACGGATTCTCTCTTGACCTACCTCTGCTGCTGATCCTGCTCAATCACCTCGTTCTCTTTCTATCGACTGATAGCTTGCAACTGACATTGCAGAACGTCAACTGGGAAAAACTGGCTGGGCCCCTACCTACCAAGCTTCCTTAGGGGCTATTTGGTTGCAGGATTATGGAATTTGGCTTCCAAAATAGTACGGTTGAAATTTCTGGATTTGGTAATTTGTTGTTTGGTTGGTTTTGGATTCCTAGTATTGGATTTGTAGATCCTTATAATCTTTGTTTGTTGGTGAAAAAATGTGGGATTTAGATTTGAGGATTTTAGAGAGAGATAGAGAGAGAGGATTGTTAAATAAATAAAGTACATGGGTCCCATCTAAAAGTACAATGAATAGTGCCAAATCCTTGAAATCCTTGAAAATTTTTAGGATTCAAGAATCCTTGTTTTGTGGTGGGCCCCCCATAAAAAACAAAGAAATCCTAGATATCCTAATCTTGCAACCAAACACAAAATTATGGAATCCTAAGATTCCACAATCCAAAATCCAAATCCAAACTCATAATCCTGCAACCAAACAGGCCCTTACAAATTTCATCAACGAAGCATGAATCCATGTCATTTCAAGAAAGAATGTGAGAGAGAGAGAGAGAGAGAGAATGGGCAAGGGAATATTGGAGGTAAAATTGGTTGATGCGAAAGGACTTCAAGATACAGATGCCAAAGGACTTAAAATTGGTTTGTTAATTGTTCCTCTCTTTTTCCTTTTTTTCCCCCTCTCTTTCAATTTCCCCTTTTGTTCTTCATAAAACTCAAGTGTTTTGTTAATGTTTTTTTTTTGTAGATGGGTTTTCAGGGAAAATGGATCCATATGTTGTGGTTCAATACGGGAAAGAAAAGCGCAAGACTCGTGTTGCAAGAGGTTAGATTTTTCCTCTCTGTTTTTATTTTTATTTTTTCTTAATTTTAATGTTTTTGATAAATTGTTAGAAAGGAAAGATCATGGAAAACGGTTTGAAATGAATAAACCGACACAAAATAGACACGGCGGTAAAGGCAGAAGGTAGCGAAGCGCTGATAGCAAAATACATTAGGGTATTAAAGTGTTGAGAAGAAAATTATATAGTATTAAAATGTTGAGAAGAAAATTATACGGTATTAAAATGCAAAAGTGACGAAACATTGAGATATTATTAAGCAATTTACCTTATTTGGGCATTATAATATTAACCAACTTTGAAATCATTCCTTCAAACATTAGAGCAAGACAAGAATAATTCCTCGTCTCATTTTTCAAAGAAAAAAGAGAAATTTGTTTCAGGGGGCAGTTGTGAGAAGTGATATTAAGTCCAGGCCTTTTCAAAATTGTCAAGAAAATCTAGTATTTAGAAAATATAAATGTCCATTTGTATTCTAAATAAGATATGTTTACCAAAATACCATCTTTATCCTTTCTCAGTCTTTACGGATTTGAACTTTAATAACTTGATTTATTCAATTACAACATTACTTATCAAATCATAACACAAATAATCAAATCATAACTTTGTTTCTCAAATCACAACACAATTTATCTTAATGTAACTTTATTTATCAAATCCTAACAAATATTTTATGAAATCTTAAAAGAATATTATTAGCAATACATAAAGAAATACGTATACAAATCAAGGTTTCGTTGTAACAGAAATTCAATATATTCTTTGGTGGGGTTAGTCAATTGGAATAAACAGTTAGAACTGGAATATATCGGGACAATATATTAGTTAGTGTTAGACAATTAGAACTGGAACTTAAAGTTCTAAATTTGGTGTTAGCCATGAATGGAAATAAAACTGGAACTAGAAGAAAAAAATATTCCAACTAAACTTTTTCATATATAAAATGTGTGTTCCACCCTTGAAAATTATTCCACCTATTTGAATGGAACAAAAATTAAAAATCAGAACTACCAAACCCCAGCCTCCGATCTCTTCTTCCTTCTCTCTCCCTTCTCCTCCATTTTCTTTTTATAAACTTTCAATTCTTTTTTGTCTTTCTTTTTTATCGACCAAATCCAATTGATTCAACACAAAACTTTTCGATCTCTTTTAAATCCATCTAATTTGAAGAAATCGAAAATTAATCAGAAAATATAAAAATTATCAAACATGTATGTAACCCTAATTTATTAAACTAAAAGAAAGGTTTAATTATGATTTACCAGTATACAGAAATCTCATTTTTTATAATTAAAACGGTAAATTAATTTTTTATCTTACAAAACATTTAGAAACAATTAAATATTTTCTAATTGTGCTTATATGTATAATTTGGATTTCACCAATAAAAATAAAATTATCTAATATAGTTTTAATTTTCTGTTCTAGTTTAGTTCTTGAATCCTATAAAAAAAGTCTTAGTTATATTAAAGTCCTATGAAAATGTTCTAGTTTCAATAATTCTATTTTTATCAAAAAGTCTCAATTGACTAACAGGCCCTTGGGGATTTAAACAATTTTGGAACTTTTGCGGTTTGAAAAAAATTTAGTTAAAAAACTTGGCCTAAAAACAAGTAACAAAAAACCAATAAAGTATTTATATTAAATTATATAGATGTGATTAACTACACAAAAATAATTAGTGACTTTACAAATAATCTAAAAATCTACAAGAACTTTAAGTTAACTTAGCTATGAATAAGACATGTGGGCTTAGCTTGGTTGGTACGAATTTCCTCTCGAATATGAGAGGACGCAAGTTTGATCCTTGAAAGGGATTGATTCAAAAAAGACCCGTGGGACCCTTTATATATTTCTCTCTTTTTTTTTTGCGGTGAGGGAGGGGGACTTGTCTTAGAAATGGATATAGCTTAAAATTAGATATAAGCAACAGGGTTAAGCTAGAAGATTTTACACAACACACGCGTACACACATGCTCGGACATTTATCTACAAGAAATAGTTTGGAAAGCGCATGAATTTTGTTGTACTTATGTTTTTAATATTTAAGATCAAGATGAAACGCTTGTATTGATTAAAAATTGAATGATTAACGGTCTTAGATCAAGATGAAACCCTTTATACATTTCTCTTTTTTTTTTGGGGTGGGGGAAGGGGGCTTGTCTTAGAAATGGATATAGCTTAAAATTAGATATAAACAACAATTGCATAGGGTTAAGCTAGAAAATTTTACATAACACACGCGTACACACGTGCTCGGACATATATCTACAAGAAATAGTCTCGAAAGCGCATGAATTTTGTTGTACTTATGTTTTTAATGCTGGGTTTTGCCGACGTCCTGGCCATCTACCGTGACTGATGCGGAAGAAAAACCGGCGTTCAAAAATTTTGGCGCAAACAAAACCCGCCCTAAGATCGAAACCATAAACCTATACTAGAAAAACTAAAGAGAGCTAAACTATAAGGTTAGAATTGTTATACCGAATGAATCAAGTCTTTCGGTCTTTTACCACCTTCATTAGCTCTTAGGGGTCGCGGATCGAATTTGGTTGTCAGTCTTCCTCCATCGATGATGATCCACCCGAGGGAAACGACGCAGGCTCCAGCCTCGCCAAGCGAGGTAACCGACGCTCCAAAATTGCTAGCATTAGAGAGTGGAGGTGTAGAAATGTCTCACTATATTTTTTTTCATGCTAAATGCTCAAATGAGCAACTCAAGAACAAGGAGGAGGTGAGGAAAACTAATGGCATGAGCAACTCAAGAATGGCTAAGTCTCACCAAGAGAGAGTGTGAATCAATAATGGATGTGGATGGCATGTGGAGAAAAAATGGCCAAGTCATTTGCAACCATGCAATCAAAATATCTCCTTCATTTTCCAATAAAATATAAAGAGCCATGCCTCTCTACATGCCAAGCCATGCTCATGCCAACTCACCCCTCCATCTCATTTCCAAAATAATTTTCTAAAAAGGAAAATCATGTAATGAGGTGGCAATCTTCTAGAATCTATTCCGTATAAATACGGAATACAACCTGGTATACGTATCGAAATATATACGCGTATTCGTACAAAAATACGAATAGCCAAGAGAGAAAATGAATAGTGAACAATAATAATAGAATACATACACACACACACACACATATATAAATTATTAAATCAAAACCTGATTTAATAATCCGGCTTAACCCTAAGCCGCTAGTATTATCAACCGTCTGATTAAAGTCGGTGTAGTCTGTACACATATTTAATCGGACACCTGTATGTACCAACATATGTCATCTACATTATATCGTCTGAACCATGAAAACCCTCTGTATGGGACTCTAAAGACTCGTCAATATGCTGACAGTGGATTTAACCACAAGCACGTCAACGGCTCTAGCTGTACGTAACGGCTACTCAGGTATTGAACGAAAGAAAGGCCGACGAGAAAACTCATCCAAACCCTACTGAGTCTGTCCGTGACAATCTCTATACAGTCTGGTCTGTTCGTCTAAGAGTATTGCATATCGAGTCTAGGAGGGTGGATAAAGTCAGACCCCTAATAACACGATATTTCATGTCGGTATGAAGCTCATCACCCACTGAGAAACTACTGATCCAAATCAGTAATTCTCGACTATCTTGGCCAAGGATTTCTAGTGATGGTCACCCGTGCACTGCGCGACATCAACCCCCAGTACCGGGAGAGACGAATCCCCGACGATCCGCTCACTGCCTCCATATGGCTCGGGACTGTACCCAACTAAAAGCTGTTTGCACGACTCTTTTGAGCCGTGGTAGGGTAGTAATCAAAGCACATTGGGAACTCACATGAGACAAATGACAATCTCAGGTCGATAGACTAACCTGTACTCATGTCACCTGAGAACTGCTATCTGACAATAGGTATAATACTAACTAGCAGGTTTCCGGCGAGTCCGTCCAGTGTACTCATAACCCAATGAGCACATGTATACTATCTTAGGTGACTAACTGACACCAATGGCTTACGAGACCGGCCACCGCCTCTCGTCGGGGTCTCGATAAGTATACACTAGTCTACTCCGGAGTATCGATGCCCAGTCTCGATACTCCCACGACTAAGGAAATTTAAAGATGTGCTTATAGACCACCCAGCTCCCACTTATATGATCGTCATCATAATACTGGTAGTCAAGTAAGAATCTTATGGGCTCTATCAACATGTAATAGTGATCTGTAATGCCACCTAATGCTGTACATGGTGATAAAGACAAACCAGATAGTATACTTTCATCTCGAGTAAGACTGTTCTACTGGTATAGGTCCTCCCTCAATCATCACAATCGCGTGCCTACGATTCAATAATTGACTTGAGAGCATTATAGCCAACATTTAATATTTAAGATCAAGATGAAACACTTGTATAGATTAAAAATTGAATGATTTTTGAGTTCTGTATTAGCTTGCTTAATCATAGAATATTTACTCTATATTATTATGAGCCAAAAGCCAGAAATAAATATCCAGGACTTGGTCATCAAGCAACTATGCTTGGGGATGAAGAAAGGAACTTAATAAATATGAACTAATATCACAATATACCTAAAATATCTCTAACATTTATGAAGTGGTGCGTAAATTGCTTGGTTTAGGTTCAGACCTATAGGATTCTCTGGGCATGAGTATTGGGTGGGGGTGGGGGGTGGGGTGGGGGGGGGGTTGTTGCGGAATATTCATTGGCACTGCAGGAATTTCCTATAGTGGCGACACACATAGCCACACGCTATGCATCGATGATTCATCCATACCGCATTTCCTTTTTTCACTCCAATCCAAAAGATTTTTGTATTTGCAAAATAAAATTGCACATGAATCAATGAATAATGCCATGTGTCCCTCCAATATAGAAAGTTCCTATAGAGTCAATTTTTACTCCGTTTTCTTACATATAAGTGTGCGTGCCTGTGGGTGGGTAGGTGGGTGGGTAAAAGGAGACTATATGGTCCCTATAGGCAACACCATATAAAATAGCTTACCTAGCATGCTTTTATTGTACTTTACATTGTATTTTTTAGTTAAATCTTCCTTTGTCCTTAATATAAAATCTGATTATGCAGGACAAGGCACAAACCCTACGTGGAACGAGACATTAAAGTTTAAGGTGCAGCACTCTGATCAAGCGAATAGCGAGCACAAACTCATTCTAAGGATCATGGATAAAGACTCCTTCACTCGCGATGATTTTGTTGGCCAAGCGATGTAAGATCAATAGGAAAATATATTTTTCAAAATTATATATATGAAAATTAACAAAACAAAACCTCATTAATTCTCCTATTTGAGAGGGTTTTTTTTGGGGCGTGGTGGTGGTGGTGGTGGTCGGGTCATAATTCCAACCAGTACTTGACTCATAGTGTACATCATAGATAATACGAGAATTCTAATTAAATATCGTTTACAAATTAATAACGGGAATGTGTTCTGTTTGGCTGGTTGATGATTTATTTCGAGCCGCATAATTCAATGTAATTTTTCTTTTCTTTTTAAAAAAGAAAGACTAAATTATGGAGTGGAAGATTTTATACTAAACACATGTTTTTGAATGTAGGATCGATGTGGGAGAGGCGATCTCATTGGGGTTTCAGAGAGGAAAAGGGAAGCTGCATGTTTGCAAGCATAGAGTCATCCTTGCTGATCAAACTTATTGTGGAGATATTAGAGTTGGTGTCACTTTCACTCCAAAGGTTTGAAACATGATTCATTCCATTAATTTCCATGGCATTTCACTTTATAATTTCTAAAATTTACTTAAGACTAAAACATAAAAAATTTCTCTTTATAAAATACTACAAGAAATATGAGCCTATTTCGTCGGGCTACCATATTCATTGGGCTTTGCCCGACGAAATAGCCCATTTACACACACACACACACACACACACACACACACACACACACACACACACACACACACACACACACACACACACACACACTACATATGCGCACGCGCGCACACCACACACACACACACTCTATACTTGCATACACACAAACACACTACATTCCCCCCCCCCCCCCACACACACACACACACTACACATGCGCGTACACAGGCACACACCCCCATGCTACACACTCATACACACACACATGCACGCGCGCGCGCGCGCGCGCACACACACTTCACGCGCGCGCGTGCGCACACACACTTCGCGCGCGCGCACTACACATACACAAACACACTACATCCATACACACACATATACATACATATACACACTTAACACACACGTACACACCACACATGCACACGTGCGCGCGCACACACGCACACCACCCACCCACACACGTACACGCACACACCACACACACACCCCACACACACACTCTGTTATTGGTATTCATTTATTTGATCATATATGGTATGTACTAAATCCGTTTTTTTTTTACTTATACCATGTAGGAACTTGTTAAAACCTATGAACATGTTATTATTACTCACGAAGTAGGTGGTAGAGATAAAGAGGGTGCCGAGGATGATGAGGGTGCCGAAGAGGGTGCCGAAGATGAAGAGAATGCCGAAGATGAAGAGGTTGACGAAGAGGGTGCCGAAGATGAAGAGAATGCCGAAGATGAAGAGGTTGACGAAGAGAATGCCGAAGATGAAGAGGGTGCCGAAGATAGCAATGGTTTGGTTAGTTTTTTTGAGAGTATAATCGACTCGTTGTAATTTCTACTTATGCATATCGGACTCGAGTGGTTTTTAATTGTGTATATTGGATTCACGGTGGAATTGTATGGTTTGATAATTGTGCTGGAATTGTATGGTTTGATAATTGTGCGTAACATTTATATGTGTAGTTTTGGATCTGGAATATTAATGTATTGATAGTATTGGATTTGTTTCGATTCGTATCCGTATCCGAATTATATCGGTTTGTAGCTAGTTGTAGTTATTATGTTATTGCAAATGATGTTGCCGTTGCCATCGTGAAACGGTGAAATGGAAAAAATATATTCATTTATAAATATTTTCTGTTTTCTGGTTTTATCATGTCTATTTCTTCGGCCTTAACCCGCTGAAATTGATTAAATTATATCTATATCTATTCTGTCGGTAAGTGGCCGATGAAATAGGTAAAACATCGATGAATAAAATTGTGTTTAAAATAAGGTTTTTTCGTCCCAATATATCCGACAAAATAACTATTCCGATGAAATAGATGTCCAACGAAATAGACCCTATTCCGACGAGCTCTATTTCGTCGCACCAAGGTCAACAAAATATGTAATTACTGACGAAATAGACTCTATTTCATTGCATTAAAGCCGACCAAATAGACCCCCATTTCCTTAAGTGATGAAGGAGAAGATTTTGGAGGGTGGAAATATAGTTTTCATTCTTAAATCAAATTTGCCTGTTTTATTGTTTTCTTTTGCTTTACTGCTATGTTTTGTTAAGGTTAGAATTTTGTAATACATTTTGGATAAAAAAAAGTTATATTCTTCTTCTACCATATCGATTAGTGGAGCACTTCCATTATTGTTATCATAGTGGTGCTCAAAGATGCACCCAAAAAGACACAGAACTCGGTGGTAGGTCAATGAGTATCCAGGTCGTCAGCCCATCCAGCATTAGAGCATGCGCGTGTAAAGTAAGGTCAGAATCGGAAGGAAACAACAGTGATTGAGTATGAGTGCTATGAAGATTTTGAAGAACCCGTATGAGAGCTGCATAGTGAATTAATGTAGGAGTGCTCATAAACTGATTGAGAACATGAACATATGCAATGTCTGGCCTGATAAGAAAGGTAAATAAGTGCACCAACCAACTCACGATACCAAGTGGAGTTTGGTAGGGTCGCTCTATCTGCTTGACGAAGCTTCAGATGAAGTTCCATAGTCCTTGCTGTACAAGTACTGACAGTAATAGTAGAATCATCAACCGTAGCTCGTGCAAGAAGATCAGAAATGTTCTTCTGCTGTGACAAAAGATAACCACGGGGAAGTAATCAACTTCGATCACTAAGAAATAGTGCAAATATCCAAGATCCTTCATCTCAAACTATTACTGAAGAAGTTTATTTAGATATGTGATAGTTGCTGTGTCATCACCCGTGATAATCATATCATCAACATAGATCAAGAGAAGAGCTTGGCCTTTGGAGTAAGAGCAATAGAAAAGTGCATAATCAGTAAGACTCTCGGTGAATCCTGCGGTCAGAAGAGTTTGACGAAATTGCTCAAATCAAGCACAGGATGCTTGCTTAGGACTATAAAGAGCACGACACAGACAACACGCATACCCGGGGAAAGAGGAAACACCAGGAGGTAGCTCTATATAAATCGTCTCCGAAAGATCACTGTTAACATCCATCTGAAATATAGGCCAGTGACGGGCTGCATCAACTACAATGAGTGCACGAATGGAAGTTATCTTGGCAACAGGAGCAAAAGTCTCTCCATAATCAATACCATATTCCTTAGAAAACCCACTAGCCACAAGACATGCCTTGTAACGGTCAACTAATCCATCTGATTTGGTTTTGACATTATAAATCCACTTACAGCTAATAGGCTTGATATCTGATGGTAAAGGAACAAGATCCCACGTATGATTATCACAGAAAGCCTGCTGCCGTTCTTCCTGCATAGCCTGCTGCCGTTTTATATATTTCATAGCTTTAGCATATGAATTGGGTTCCTGAATAGAATGAATAGCATAAAGAAAAGATACAAACTGAGGAGAATAATTGTTAGTCATTCAAAAGCTATAACGGCCAGGTGGCCGTCTTTATCGCAGAGGATTCAGACGAGGTAGAGGAGGAGAAATAGCATTCAGAGAGGACGGTACAAGCATAGGTGAATACTGAGTTGGCACTGTATCAGTGGAGGGAACAGTAGAAGGCGTAGGAGTATCAGTAGATGTAATAGGAGGTGGAAAGGGAGTTTATGAGGTGGAGTGAGAGTGTATATAGGCACAATAGTAGGTGTAACTGACGATGAGGTAGATAAATCAAAAAAGACATATCTATCTCAGAATGAGCGAAATATGACATATTCTCGAAAAACGTGACGTTTTGAGAAATATGAAGCCTTCTACTAGTAGGATCGTAATATCTATATCTTTTATGAGACGGACTATACCCTATCATAAAAAATTTGAATGAACGAGAAGAGAGTTTATCTTGTTCATGAGAAGGAAGAAGAACGAAACAAACACGACCAACGTGCATAAAATGGAATAGTCAGGAGGGGATTTATAAATTCTTGAGTATGGAGTGTCATCAGGAAATAAAGAAGATGGAGTAATGTTGATGATAAGTACAGTAGTCAAGAGAGCCTCAGTGCAATAAGTGCGAGAAACAGATGTAGAGAGTAAGAGGGCTCGTGTAGTGTCAAGGATATGTCGATATTTTCTCTCTGCTATACCATTTTTTTCATGAATATATGGACATGACTGTTGGGGAAGTGTGCTATGAGATTTAAGGATAGCTTGCATTGTATTCACAAGCATTGTCAGATTTGAAAATTTTAATTCGTTTTTGAAATTGGGTGTAAATCATGTTTATAAATTCAGTATAAATGGATGAAATCTCAGGTTTGGCACACATAAGATAAAGCTAAGAATAACGAGAGTAGTCATCAATAAAACAAATATAATATCGATAACCAGACATAGATATTACAAGAGCAAACATTCAAATATCAGAATGAATCAAATCAAAAGGTTCCAAAGAAGTTTTATTCTATGGCACAAATGGTAAGGAAGTTTGTTTGGATAACCGACATCCAACACAATTATTTAAGGTAGTAGCATAAAAAGACCCTAAAATTCTAGACTCAGATAAGGACTTAACATGAGAATACGAAATATGACCTAGACGGCGATGCCACATATCAGAGATAACTGATCCAGCTACAATCTTACTCGAGACGGGTAAGTGAAAATACTCCAACCGATACAAATCATTCACTTTATTTCCTGCCCCAATCTTTTGACCAGTGCTCGAATCTTGTACAATACAAGAACTGAATGAGAAAGTGATAGTACAACCAGAATCGACAATCTGACCAACAGATAGAAGATTCATTGTTAGTTTAGGCATATGTAATACAGATGAAAGAGTAAAATTGCCAGGAGAGTATGAATTAGGTGTGATGTCAGCACACTGAGTAACTGCAAGTGATGAGACATTAGCAGTATGTATGTATGACATAGGAATGGTGATATAGTTTGCAAGGAAAGATTTATCAAAAGTCATATGATGTGAGGCACTTGAATCAAATATCCAAGGAATAGAAATACCAGAATTAGCAATTGAGATAGTACAATCAGAAAATATAGATAATAATCCCTCGGAAGCTCCATTGATGCCAAGACTCCGTGCAACGATACCAATGATTTATGTTATTTGTGCTCTCTACACGGAGGAGAAAGCTCTTGATGAGATTGCAGTAGAGCCTGCTGGAGATGCGGAAGTGGTGGATGGATGTGGTGAACGATAGCAAGCAACCAGTCGAGATGGCCATGTTGGACGATTAGAAATCAAGTGTCCTTTTTTCTTACAGTAACGACAAAAGAGGAAACAATCTGCATCAGAAGAAGGCGAGGGATATTTCAGAGCCTTATAAATACTGTCCATGGTTAGAGGAATAGAATACGAAGGAGCACGATAGCTTAATTTTCGAGAGCACGAAGCTCGAAGGAGGGCTTGAAAGCCAAGAGCACGAAGGCTCGATTTACCAAAAGAGACCACGAATGTTCAAAAGACCGGCTCGAAGGTTCGGGTCGCACACAAAATAGAGCATGAAGGCTCAAAATCCGGCACGAAGTGTCACGCTCCGCTTCCCAGTGGACGGAAACAGTGACGTGGCAAGCCCACAACGTATTTACTAGGAAAATATGTTAAGTGTAATTAAGCAATATAATAATGTGCAAGAATAACAAGAGTAATAAAATGAAACAGTAACTTTATTTACATTAAATTTTCATACAACTGTTTGTAATAAAAAGATACAATAATAAAGCAAATGCCTAAACAATGGTATACTGGAAGTAAATACAAGCATAAGCTAACAATCGGGCTGAGAAGTGAACTGGTCCAAATCTTCCTGGCTCGGCTCTATACCCTCAGAGTCTGGTTCTCCTGACGAACATTTCAAAGAAAAAAATAGAGAGGAATTTCGTCAGAGAACTAGCGCTCGGTAAGTCCCTAAAAGAAATAAGTAATGATGAATGAAAGTGAATAGAAATCAAGTGGATATGAACAGGTAAGGTTATATATAAGAGAGTATTTAAGCATGTTTATTTACTGGTATAAGATAGTTATTCTAACGTGGTTATTTGTAGTTTGATAAAGAAGGTATTCCTGTATACGAGAGGAGTCCATCTTATCCCGTGGACTATGGTAATATGTAGTACAAGGTTCCATCATAACCCACGGGACAACGGCACGTGAATTCATATAGGTGTCTTTTAAAGTGACCTCTCATGCCACGGTATACGTTCTGTACCAATCTACCCCTTTATCCCCGTGTATTGTATTGTATAGATTAAGATTATAGTTCTTGACCGAATCCATGGATATAAATTGTATAGGTTCATATTCAAGATGTAATCATGTGTTCAAGTATTCATGTATAGTTCATGTCAAGTTATATCCACGGTTCAGTCAAATCGAGCAAAGTATTCAAGTTTAAGTTTGATATTTGAATTCGAGTGTTTAGGTTCATGATCAAGTATTCAAGTTTGTATTTGTTTTTGAATTTTGGTTTGAGTTTGGATTCAGATTGGAGTCAGTATCTTACAAAAGGATTAAATCCTTGAATTTCTTAAGTTCGGGAGTAATCGGACAACTGCTGCACATGGACAATAGGATTTGTGTCTTTTTCCAAAACAATTAGTATTGATAACTTCGTTAAACTTGTCTAACCTGAATAGGCAAGCACTCACTTTCTCCGGCTCCCCGAGACTCAAGAGAAATGATACCGCTTAAGCCTATATTAGTCTATAGTCCTTAAAGTATTGTTTGCATATCTTGAGGGGTTTTTATGAAAATTACTTTAATATAGTTTTAAAAATAAATCTCGAGGGTGATTTATAATATTTAGGGTTTTTATGTATATGTATTTTAATTGTTGGAGTGTTTTAGTGATAAAAACCTAGATTTTAAAAGTTTATGATATTTTTATGAAAACTAGCTCTTTTGGAAACTTGATGGTATTTTATTAAAATTTTAATCTTTCATTTAAAAAAATATAGTTTCATAATATGCCTTTGTTGAAAATACGAATTCATTGCTTTATATAATTTCCAAAGTTTAGTTTTTATTTAGAAAAGTTGTATTTCTTAAAAATCATATTTTTATTCCTTTTCGAGACCGAATACTCCGTGAGAAGTTCTGTATCTCGCTCTACTATCCTAAAGATGTGCGATAATCTACACCATCTATTATCGGGTCCCCTGACGAGGGTTGTAAAGCCGTATTTGCAAGGATTTAAAATATCGATTTAAAAGAAACCCGTTTTGAAAAAAAATGGTATTTTAATGAAAAGATTCTTCTTTGAATGACCCATATACTTAGAATACCGTGCTGTAAAACCATAGTGTGCGTGTGGGGTAGGTCGTTACCCCGTGAATGATCTAAAGGTTTATACTCTAGTTATTGAAATTACGGTTATATTAAAATTCATGGTATTTTAATGAAAAAGTTTGATATATGTGTAGGGTGTTTTTTGTCACCCGATTGAGATGGAAATATGCGCGTGCTTGTCAGGCGTACTACAGATTCCCCCTGCCTAGGGTAGGCGGGGGTTTATTGATTGTGGGGATTCGAATCTCCGGTAGTCGCGGACTAAGCTGCCGTTAATTAACCCTCTCCTTTGGGGCGATAGAACCTCCGATTAACGGGTTAAACTGGTCATGCGAAATCAATGTGCAGTGTACGTGTGTTTTGTTTTGGAAGGGGGTTTGGATATATCGGGAGCCATGCAGAGTTTTTACGGGGGTCCCGCTACCCGGATAGCGGGCTGGGGGTCAAGGGGGCTAGCAGCCCTCTTGCGGGGTGCGGGGCAGCGCCCCGTTAGAAATTTTTTCTAACAGGGACAGTGTCGTGGAGTATGTGTGTGTGTGTACATATGTATACGTATGTATATATATATATATATATATGTATATATATAAAAAGAGGGAAAAGGCATCCAAAGGATGCGTGGGGCCAGCGCCTTGGGCGCTGTGCGCCCGGTGCTATGCGCTTAGGCGCTAGCGTGCCACGTGTCGGCACGTGGGCGCTCTGCGCTTGAGCGCAGGGCGCTGTAGCGCAAGCGCGCCACGTGTCGGCACGTGGGCGCTTTGCGCTTTAGCGCCTGACGCTCGAGCGCAAGCGCGCCACGTGTCGGCACGGGGGCGACTTGCGCTTGAGCGCTGGCTGCTTGAGCGCAAGTGCGCCACGTGTCGGCTTGGGGGCGACTTGCGCCAGAGCGCTGTGCGCTTGAGCGCAAGCGCGCCACGTGTCGGCACTGGGGTGACTTGCGCTCGAGCGCTTGTGCTTGAGCGCAATCGCGCCACGTGTCGGCACGTGGGCGCTTTGCGCTCGAGCGCAGGGCGTTGTTGTGCAAGCGTGCCACGTGTCGGCACGTGGACGCTTTGCACTTAAGCGCCGAGCGCTTGAGCGCAAGCGCGCCACGTGTCGGCACGTGGGCGCTCTGCGCTTGAGCGCCGGCGAGGGAAAGAGGCTTTTAGCCTAAAGAGATTCTCGGAAGAGAAATCAGAGTGGAGTTGGACTCCTAAGTGTGTTTTTGGGGTTAATGGAAGGGGTTCTTTTTCTTCCTCCTCTGTTAGCTGGATCTTGAAGATCAAGAGATGTGAGATCTCAAAATCTCTCCTTTTTGGGATCTAAAGACAGATCCAAGTTCCCCTTTATGGGTTTGGTGGTGAAAAACTATCTTGTTTTTGAAAAGGAAGAGTAAAACTCTTGATTTAATTCAAAAAAAAGAAGAAGGTTTGAGACCTTCAGAAAAGGGAAAGAAATACAAACCCTAGGTTTTTTTTTGAGAGAATGAAAGTGTTCTTTTTTATTCATCATCATTTTGCTTTATATAGGCTTACATATTTACATATAGCCCCTTGGGCTTTGCAAAAATGGCATTTTGCCCATCCCATGGCTCATGTGCCATTTCATTTTTGCACATAAGCCATGGGCTTACAAAATATTGGCTTTATGCCCATTTTGCATACATTCATGTATAAAAAATTACATAAAAATTATTTATTACTTGATTTCATTTTGGCATGGGGGAAGGCCGGCCGCTTCATGTTCGGACTCGACCTGGGCATGGGCCCACTTGGCTTGGGGGTTGACTTTGACTTTGACTTGGTCAACCGGGGTGCAATTTTTGACTTCAACAGAGTGCTCCCATCAATAAATGCACACCGCACATTTGAGTTGTGTGTATGAAATTGATGGATCTTGAAGTTGGACTTCGTGGTGGAACATCATTTCAGGGGCGGAGCATCATCCCGGGGAGCATGATTCCCGGGGATCGGAGCATCATTCCGATTTGCGGAGTATAATTCCAAGGTCGGAGCATCATTCCGAAGAGTCGAAGCATAATTCCGAAGAGTAGAGGCATGATTCCAAAGATCGGAGCATCTTTCCGAAGAGTCGGAGCATAATTCCGGAATCGGAGCATAATTCCGATGGGAGGAGCATGATTCCAGGGATCGGAGCATCATTCCGAAGGGCGGAGCATGATTCCAGGGATCGGAGCATCATTCCAAAGGGCGGAGCATGATTCCAGGGATCGGAGCATCATTCCGAAGGGCGGAGCATGATTCCAAGGACCGGAGCATCATTCCGAAGGGCGGAGCATGATTCCAGGATTCGGAGCATCATTCCGAAGAGCGGAGCATGATTCCAGGATTCGGAGCATCATTCCGAAGAGCGGAGCATTATTCCAGGATTCGGAACATCATTCCGAAGAGCGGAGCATAATTCCAAGGATCGGAGCATCATTCCGAATAGCGGCAGACATTCTGACCGAAGCATAATTTCGATGCAGAAGCTGATTGCCAGGCGAAGCATAATTCCGACAGAGAAGGTAAATACTCCGAGGCGAAACATGATTTTGACACGGGGTACATTCTGAGACGGAGTATGATTCCGGCGCAGAGCTTTTGGTTGACTTGATTCCGAAGCGGAGCATAATTCCGTTAGGGAAGGTAGATATCCCGAGGCGAAGCATGATTTCGACACGGGGTACGTTCTAAGACGGAGCATGATTCCGGCGCAGAGCTTGTTGGCTGACTTGATTCCGAGACGAAGTATAATTTCGACAGGGAAGGAAGGTACACCGAGGCGAAGCATCATTTCGACACGGGGTGCACATTCTGAGACGAAGCTTGATTCCGACGCAGAGCTGGTTGGTTGATTTGATTCCGAGGCGGAGCATAATTCCGGCAGGGAAGGTAGATATCCCGAGGCGAAGCACGATTTCGACACAGGGTAAATTCTGGGACGGAGCATGATTCCGCCGCAGAGGTTGTTGGTTTGATTTGATTTGGGTTGACATCAGCATCGCTATACTGGAATATGGTACCAGGAGCGAATCATCATCTGTCATGAGAGGATTTGGAGATTTTGGTTTGGCATCTACATTGCAGCACTTGAATAATGCCAGGAGTAACTCATCATTTGCCCCGGGAGAATTTAGGAATTGGTTTTTTTTGTTTGGCATCAGCATCGCTACACTGGAATATGGTACCAGGAGCGAATCATCATTTGCGTTTGCTTATTAGGAAATGATGGCTTAGGAGATAGGTTTTAGGTCCCTATCACCTAAGACTTTTCAATTTTGTGAGCCGTAAAGGTCTCACAAAGCATTTTCTCCCTACGGGTCGTAAGGATCCCGTAGGTGTATTTTCTCCTTAGGAGTCGTGAGGACCCCCAAGTGTGTTGCTCCTTTGTGAGTCGTAAGGATCTCACGCGGGAATTTTCTCCTCACAACGTCGAGAGGACCTTGTGAGTGCATTTCATCTCTTTCTCACGAGTTTGCGCCCTTTCGGGTTTTCACAAACTCGCCGGCAGTCCTGCTGTTTTTACTCACGGAGCCCTTTCGGGTTTTCTTTCGTGCCCATTTTGCTTGTGGACATACCTTTTTCTAATTTTTATTTTATTATTTTTGGAGAGATTGGGATTGTTTTACGCCCGTGGATTGTATACGGTTTTGCAGATGTATGATCCCGACCGTAGGGCCGGAAAAATTTCGGGACTTTATCGGCGTCTGCATCACTGCACTGGAATATGGTACCAGGAGCGACTCATCATTCGCCACTTGGGGATTTGGATTTGGAATTTGGCTGGCGTCTGCATCGCTGCACTGGAATGTGGTACCAGGAGCGACTCATCATTCGCCACTTGGGGATTGGGGAGCGATGGCTTAGGAGACAGGTTTAGATCCCTATCACCTAAGACTTCTCAATTTTATGGGCCGTGAGGGTCCCATAAAAGCATTTTCTCCCTACGAGTCATAAGGATCCCGTAGGTGCACTTTCTCCTTAGGAGTCGTGAGGACTCCCAAGTGTGTTTTTCCTTTGTGAGTCGTAAGGATCCCACGAAGGTTTGTTCTCCTCATGCATCGTGAGGACACATGAGTGGGTCTTCTTAATGGAGCATAATTCCAAAAGCGGAGACCAGCCGCGTAACTGGTGATTGTGGTGGGGCATGGGTATGACGAGAATTATTTGAGCCCGTGGATTGTATACGGTAGTCAATTTGGGGACTAACCGTAGGGCCGGAAGAGTTTTGGGAAACTGGATTTTGGTTGGCGTCTGCATCGCTGCACTGGAATATGGTACCAGGAGCGACTCATCATTCGCCGTTGTTTTTTTTTCGTTTTCGTTTTTGTTTTACCGTGATTGCTCTATTATTTCAGCTTTTCTTATCGCGAAGCTCGCGATTGCCCTACCATTTCGGCTATTTATTCGCGGTTGCCCCATCATTTCGGCTTTATTTTCATTTTTATTTTTACTCGCTGATTTTTATTGTGAGTTGTCCCATCATTTCGGCTTTTCTTTATTTTTCTTTTATTTACACTTTTTTTGTTTATTTACATATATTTATATTTTTTCTTTTTACATTCCCAGTTTAACGACTTAGAGGTCGACTGTTCCCAGTTTAATGACGTGGTGGTCGATTGTTCCCAGAGGAAGGCAGATGTCTGAGAGAATCAGTTTCACGAAGAATTTCGGTCTCCGTTTGTATGAAATTGGCGGTCGCATCTTGACTGTTTACTAACACGCCTTTGGACAGTTCTATCTTTCCCGCCTTGTATTGCTTTTCGACCTAATCTTTGAAGACGAAGCAGTCCTCAATGGCATGACCTATCACTTTGTGATAGGGGCAGTATTTGGGGTCGTCAGTCCTATTCGCTTCCTGCGGTCTTTTTGACTCTGGCAGTTGTAGACCGTTTTTCACGGCGTCTTTGAATATTTTACGGATTTTGTCCCTTCTGAAGGAATAGACCTTATCCAGCTTCTCTTTCAGTGGAGATTCTCCTCCCTCTCCGAACACTGGATTCCGAGGCTGGTTGGCGCTAGGCCCGCTCATCTTTTGCTTATTTCGGTTAGCCGAAATGTTGAAAGATCCAGAATCATCGGAGTTTCCGTCTTTGCGATTATCGTCCTTTCGGTTTCTCCAGGACCTATTATTATTTTGAGAATCCGAGGAGGACTCCTGTTTTGAGCACTCCAGCATCTGGACTTTCCTGGTCAGCTCTTGGAATGTTTTGAGACCCGCGGTGCATAAAAACGAGGCCATCCAATTGTTGAGATTTCCGACAAGGAGACTGACAGATTGGTCCTGCTGTATCGACGGTTCGCATTTGACGGAGAGATTGCGCCATCGGGTTATAAAATCCGTGCTGCTTTCGTCGCTCTTGGGCTTGGTCCTTACGAGCTCGGCAATGGTAATCTTATCGCTGTCGCTCATGAACCTCTGCCGAAACAGAGACTCCATTTGGACAAAAGTTGTGACGGAGCCATCCGGTATGCTCGCGTACCAGTCGAAAGCAATATCGGTCAAGCTATTAACGAACTGGCAGAGGAGAAGCGCATCGTTACCCCCAGTGTTCCCACATGAGGCTTTGAAGTGGGCGATATGCTGATTCGCATTTCCCGTCCCATCGAATCTTCCGAATTTGGGGATGACATAGCTGCTAGGAAATTCCACCAGATCATACTGAGCAGGATATGGTCTCCCACTACTGCTGATATCTTTTTGCGCTTCAGCTTCAGCTACCAATGTTTTGACTTTGCTGGCAACTAAATCCATGATTTGATCTTGAGTTAGCGGGCTACTGTCATCGGTAGCCAAAACATTTCCCGAGATAGGATGCGACTGATTTTCATGTAGTTCGCCCACTTTTGGATTTGAGGGAATAGGCGTCGGCTGCTTTGGGACACCATTTCCCGGCTCACGAGCAGAGCCCTCCGCTTGATTGGGCGGCTGAGAAGCAAGTCGGGCCGTGAGCTGCATCACGACATTCGTCAAGTCATCGATTTTGGAGTAGAGTTTGGCCATCTCCTTGTCTTTGTCTCTGAGCTGCTTTCGGAGCTCTTGAAGCAGCTCTTGCTCAGCGGTCCTGGGGCGGAAAGTCGGCTCTTCTTCGCTTTCCGAGCCCGACTCCTCATGGACCGAAGGGTCTTTCTGCTTATCAGCCTCACTGGGAAGGTCTTCATTACCTTCCAGAGGAGGCTGGCCTTGGGATGTGGCAGCCATATTCACGCCAGATTGGATTTGGGATGTGGTGGCCCCGTCCTTGCTCTTGCTGCGCGTGCCCACCATGTAGACAGTCTGGACCTCATATCCAGTCGTCTCTTTCTCATTGGCGGGGAGCTTAAAGAAGACACCCGATCGAGCAGTGGTCAAGAGCACCGCTGGAGCTTGCTCGGGACGCGTTGTAGCTTTGTTGGTGTTGATGGCCTTGCCCCCAGCTGGGGCCAAGGAAATTCGTTCAGACACCGACTTGCGTTTGGGTTGGGGTGCCCTTGAGATCACCACATTTGGTCTCCTGCCTTTCGAGACCGGTTTGTCTGCCACCGGGGCTTGAGGAGCTGGGATGGAGCCAACTGGCATGAACATAATAGAGCCGAATGGTAGCAGCGGCTCCTCCCATTGTCGCCCGAGACTGGCCGGAAGGACCGTCCTAGAGTCTATCCTCATCGTGTAGGAGACGGGAGCTGAGTTCATCATCGAAGACATCGTCGGAAGGTGATTGCTTGAAAATCTGCATGAAAAAGCATTATTTTTAGTATAAATACAGGTATGTATATTGATTGAGTTCGCATGAATGCTTAACTCGAAATATGGGAGGAGAGATTGGTCCCACCGGGCGTGCCAGAATCTGTAGGGTGTTTTTCGTCACCCCATTGAGATGGGAATATGCGCGTGCTTGTCAGGCGTACTACAGATTCCCCCTGCCCAGGGTAGGTCGGGGTTTATTGATTGTGGGGATCCGAATCTCCAGCAGCCGCGGACTAAGCTTCCGTTAATTACCCCTCGCCTTTGGGGCGAGGGAACCTCCGATTAACGGGTTAAACTGGTCATGCGAACTCAAGGTGCAGTGTACGTGTGTTTTGTTTTGGAGGGGGTTTGGATATATCGGGAGCCACGCAGAGTTTTTACGGGGGTTCCGCTACCGGGATAGCGGGCTGGGGGTCAAGGGGGCTAGCAGCCCCCTTGCGGGGTGCGGGGCAGTACCCCGTTAGAAATTTTTTCTAACAGGGACAGTGTCGTGGAGTATGTGTGTGTGTACATATGTATACGTATGTATGTATATATATATGTATATATATAAAAAGAGGGAAAAGGCATCCAAAGGATGCGTGGGGCCAGCGCCTTGGGCGCTGTGCGCCCAGGTGCTGTGCGCTCAGGCGCTAGCGTGCCACGTGTCGGTACGTGGGCGCTTTGCGCTTCAGCGCCTGACGCTCGAGCGCAAGTGCGCCACGTGTCGGCACGGGGGCGACTTGCGCTTGAGCGCAGGTGCGCCACGTGTCGGCCTGGGGGTGACTTGCACCAGAGCGTTGTGTGCTTGAGCGCAAGCACGCCACGTGTCGGCACTGGGGTGACTTGCGCTCGAGCGCTTGCGCTGGAGCGCAAGCGCGCCACGTGTCGGCACGTGGGCGCTTTGCGCTCGAGCGCAGGGCGCTGTTGTGCAAGCGCGCCATGTGTTGGCACGTGGGCGCTTTGCGCTTGAGCGCTGAGCGCTGGAGCGCAAGCGCGCCACGTGTCGGCACCTGGGCGCCCTGCGCTTGAGCGCCGGCGAGGAAAAGAGGCTTTTAGCCTAAAAAGATTCTCGGAAGAGAAATCAGAGTGGAGTTGGACTCCTAAGTGTGTTTTTGGGGTTAATGGAAGGGGTTCTTCTTCTTCCTCCTCTGTTAGCTGGATCTTGAAGATCAAGAGATGTGAGATCTCAAAATCTCTCCTTTTTGGGATCTAAAGACAGATCCAAGTTCCCCTTTGTGGGTTTGGTGGTGAAAAACTATCTTGTTTTTGAAAAGGAAGAGTAAAACTCTTGATTTAATTCAAAAGAAAGAAGAAGGTTTGAGACCTTCAGAAAAGGGAAAGAAATACAAACCCTAGTTTTTTTTTGAGAGAATGAAAGTGTTCTTTTTTATTCATCATCATTTTGTCTTATATAGGCTTACATATTTACATATAGCCCCTTGGGCTTTGCAAAAATGGCATTTTGCCCATCCCATGGCTCATGTGCCATTTCATTTTTGCACATAAGCCATGGGCTTACAAAATATTGGTTTTATGCCCATTTTGCATACATTCATGTATAAAAAATTACATAAAAATTGTTTATTACATGATTTCATTTTGACATGGGGGAAGGCCGGCCGCTTCATGTTCGGACTCGACCTGGGCATAGACCCACTTGGCTTGGGGGTTGACTTTGACTTTGACTTGGTCAACCGGGGTGCAATTTTCGACTTCAACAATATGAGTATTTCATATGGAAATTTTCATTATGCTAAAGAGATAAATGATGTGAATAAAGTTAAGAGTGGTTTAATAGTGTTATTGTGATTTATTTTTCTTATCAAGTGGGTGAAAAGGTTTGAAAAGAAAGCAATATCGGTTCTAACTTCACTTTATCGATATGTTTTAAGAATGTGATTTTAGTTGAAAAGAAGAAGGGGGGAAGGGACTTACGACTTTATAACGTCAAGAAAAGAGTAAGGAAGAGAGAGGGGGCTATGTGGTGTCGTGGTAGCTTCAGGATTGACTCTGATCTTCAACGAAAGAGAACTTGGTTCTGTATGGAATCCTAAGCAATATATATCACAAGAATTATAAGAATCGGCAACTATACATCCTTCACATTATAAATTCCTTGAATCTATCCTAACCCTTTCTTCTCCATCAAGCTCATGGATCCTTCCAACAACACGAGCACCAATGTGAACGGCAATACTCCACCACCTACACTACCACCCATTATCGTTGAGGACTTACTGATAAGATTAATGGCATTTCTTGAAGCAACCAGGAGTCTAGTTGAGGGACAGCAGGAGCAGGCTGCTCTCTTTCACCATGGACTAGTTTGCACTAAGGCAGCCTTGAGGGCAGCTCATGGTTAGATCAAGAAGAAGGAAAGGACATCGCCAGCAAAGACTTGCTATTATTGCAAGAAACTCGGGCATGAAGTAAAGGACTGCAGGCGATCTAATGGTCTTTGTATGATTTGTGAATCGCCTGAACACACTCTAAGGTCATGCTCAATGTACAGAGCAAACACAAACCTCACGCCAAGATTGACTATACAAACTCCTACTACTGCACCACCTTCGCGAGGACCACCTTTACTTCGCCAGTCCGAAATGTACCAGCAGGCACAGAGAAAAGTACCAGGAGGCCAGCCATCCACGATGCCGGTTGGAGAAGCGGAAATTACTGGCCAAGTTATCACTGGTAATTCTCAAACCTTTCATCTTTTCAAATTCTTATATACCTCTATATTTTTCCTTGTATCTAAAACCAACCCCACACAACTTAAGCACCATACTAATAGCCACTATTCCAGCACTTGCACTGTTCGACACTCGAGCGTCATAATACTTCATGTCGCAACTTGAGAGAATTTCGCGGACGAAATTCTTAAGGAGGGTAGACAATAACACCTGCAACATGATTGCATTCCTTTGAATCTTGTTTTCCCTGATAATCTTGTCTCAACGTAACACGAAACTACAAACTCTTGATCTTCTTTTGATTTTTCTTGATTGTTTCTTAAACCTTATCACCTTGACTCTGATGGTAGGATTTTGGTGATTTAAATGGAGTTATGTGATTATAACTATGAACTGCAGCATAATTACAATGCGGTACTCTACTTGAGTGACTTAGAATTCTACCTTTGATTCTCTTTCCTCTTAATTTAGTTTTATTGTATATTATCGAACCATATTTTCTTTGTTAACTTATATCTATTCCCATCTGTTCAGCCTTTTCAAAACCCTTGCATCCTTTCGTTCTTTCAAACATATTTTTCATGCACTTTCAGTAGTTCTTTTCACCACCACTGTAATCAAATTTTTCTTGAATTTGTTACAACTTTCTTCTATAAATTTCGAGAACGAAATTTTTATAAGGAAAGTAGAATGTAATGACCCTGAATTTTCTGTGTAAAATTTTTCTTATTAAAATACATAAAAGAGTTCCTTAGCCTGAGCACAATTTAAAAGTTATTCTTGTTTAAGAACAGCAAGAAAGCACTTGTAGCTCACTGGTAAAACCTTTGCACTGCTGTGACATAGCCCTGTGTTCAAATCCCATTAGCCATATATTATTTTTCCTGATTTTTCTTTTTGGAAGCCCAAAAGTTTACATGTGCAATACACGTAAAAATAAAAAGTTACGGAAAATAAACATGTGGACATGGACAAGATCCAACGACACTCACCTTACAGATGGCCGGCGAGATCAGGCATGGGGCCAGCGCCAATGGTCTAACCGTAGGCAATGGTGCCTGTGTCTTGCACACAAAACTCTTGGCCTACCCCATTACCCCTGTACTGTTTGTTTTCTTTACAATTTAACAGAGAATTCAATTTCATCTTTAAATCCATTTTAAATGCATTTTAATTCATTCTTTCGATTCCAAAACCCTAATTCCACCCTATAAATACAACCCTATACCCTAGCCCCTTCTCATTCTGAAATCTCTAGCAAAAATTATCAAATTTTTCTAAGTACAAATGGAGTAGAAGTGGAATTAGCCCAAGGTCAACTTCCGGCGAGAATTCGAGGCAATTCCGGCGACCGCGCAATACCATGACAATCTCAACCTCTTCCTTTCTCTATTCTTAACCCAAGTCACTAGTAAGTCCCACCCCATTCCTCTCATTTCTACAATAAAAGTTCTCTCTTTTCAAAACATGTCGGTTAGTGGAATTATACCAACATTTGATTCTAAAATCTTTGAAATTACAATTTTTCTTAAGAATTGATCATTCATTTTTCTATACCTTGCTTGTTAATCATTAAAATAATATTTAGAAACAATTTTCATTCTAAAACTCTATATTAAATAACTTTAATTAAACTTTTACATTTAAATACCATGAATTTTATATATGTCATCTTTTAAACATTTTGCTTAGCATACCTTTAGAAAACTTTACGGGGTAATGACCTACCCCTCACATACACACATATTGATATAGCACGACTCTCTTTGAAACACATTTTCGTGGCGAATACAATATTTCATTTAAATACCATGAACTATAAAAACTGATTTTTCTTTGAATTGTAATATCAAACTCTTTGCAATTATACCTCTACAACCCATTTTGGGGAACCTGGTATTGGATGGTGCAGATTATCGACATTCTCGGACTAGTAGAGCGAGATGCAGACCTCCTCACGGAGCATTCGGTCTCGAAAGATTTTAATACGATTTTAAAGAAAAACAAGATTTTCTAATTAATAATAAAATTAATTTTTAATATTATATAAATATTATCAAACTACATATTTTCAAGTTATAATAAAAATTCCATATTTTCTAGAAAATAAAAGAATGACAAGTTTCACTAAAATATCATCAAATATCAATACAAGATAAGTATTACACTAAAATACCTTGAACTATTCAAGCTAAGTTAATATTCACTAAAATAGCTCAAATCTTAAAAGTTACATCCATGAAACCCTAAATACGATAAATAAATACTCGAGCTTTATTTTGAAAATATATAAAATATTTTTCATAAACCCACCGTTACCGGCCCCAAGTCCGGATGAGAAAGGGTGAGGGTTGTGGTAGGCTTGTGACAGCCAACGTAAAACTTTGTCACATTCTATAACATGAACCATAATAAGAATATCATTGGGGTGTCCCCTACTCAGCGACGTGCTACAACGGATTCCGGGTGTAGTGTTAAGTATGCAAGGGTTTCTAGATTGTCGTCCAGAAACGACGCGCTATATCGAACTCCGGGTGTAGTGACAAATAAGCAAGGGTTTCATAGGATCCGTCTAACTTCCTGGAACATAGGTTCCCTTACGGGTAGACTACTAGAATTAGTAGAGGTGATGATTAGGAGGAGAGTTGGTATTATGTGTTTGCAAGAAACTAAGTGGGTAGGTGAAAAGAGTAGAGTCATAGAGCCTTAGTAAACGGGTAGAGATAAAAATCGTAATAGAGTAGGCATAATCATAGATAGACGGTTGCTTGAGGATGCAGTTGAGATTAGGAAAAAAGGTGATAGAATTTTACTGGTTAAGCTTATTCTAGGTGGAGAGATCCTTAATATTACTAGTGCTTTTGCACCACAGATAGGTCTTGATGACGCTAGTAAGCGTCTATTCTGGGAGAATTTAGACGAGATGGTGCAAAATATACCTAGTGGAGAGAAGTTATTTATTGGTGGTGATATCAATGGACATGTAGGTACTAGTCGTAGTGGCTTTGATACTATCCATGGAGGTTTTGGTTTTGGACAAAGGAATGAAGTAGGTGACTCGATTCTAGATTTTGCCTTATCTTATGACTTGATCTTAGAAAACACCTGGTTTAGAAAAAGAGAGTCCCACCTTATCACTTTTAGGAGCGGATCAAGTGCTAGTCAAATAGATTTTTTTCTAACGAGAAGAATAGATAGAGGTTGTTGTATCGACTGTAAGGTAGTGCCAGGTGAGAGTGTAACCACTCAACATAGACTTTTAGTTCTAGATTTTCGATTTAGAAGAGGACCTAGGAAGATTAGACGTAAGGTAGAGCCTAGAATTAAATGGTGGCGATTGAAAGAAGGTAACCAAAAGGATTTTCTAGATTGTGTAGTCCAAGAAGCGGATTGGCAGTTGGAAGATAATTCAGACAGAACATGGAACAAAATGGCTAGTTGTATCAAGAGGGTAGGTAAATGTCTACTTGGTGAGTCGAGAGGTGGTGTTCCACCATCTAAGGACACATCATGGTGGAATGAAGAAGTAAAGACTGCTATTAAAATTAAAAGGGATTCTTATAAAGATTTTGAAGAAAAGTAGAGACGTGGAGAGATTTGAGAAGTATAAAATGGCTAAAAAGGATGTTAAGAAAGCTGTTCGGGAAGCTAAATCTAAGGTCTACAAGGAGGTGTACGAGAAATTAGACACTAAAGAGGGTGAAAATGATATATACCGGATTGCTCGGATGCGGGAAAGGAAGACTAGAGACTTATGTGCGGTGAAATGTGTCAAAAATGAAAATCAGAAGGTTTTAGTTCGAGATGAGGATATCAAGAAAAGATGGAGAGATTATTTTGACAAATTGTTCAATGAGAGCTTTACTAAGAATTTGGATGGACTTGTCATTCAATCTCAAGATATATACCATGATTTTATGCATAAAATAAGACTACCTGAGGTTAAAAAAGCTTTGAACAGAATGAATTTAAGAAAAGCGGTTGGTCCTAACGGGATTCCTATCGAGGTTTGGAGATGCTTAGGAGAAATAGGCGTTAAATGGCCGACAGATCTATTTAATAAGATTTGGCAGAAAAGAAAGATGCCAAATGAATGGAGGAAAAGTATCCTTGTACCTATTTACAAGAACAAGGGTGACGTTCAATGTTGCTCAAATTACCGTGGAATGAAACTTATGTGTCACATCATGAAACTTTGGGAGAGAGTGATTGAACACAGGCTAAGGAAAGATATAAAGATAACAGAGAACCAGTTTGGATTCATTCCTGGACGATCGATGACAGAGGCTATTCATTTGCTTCGTCAACTTGTTGAGCGTTTTCGAGAGAGGAGAAGAGATTTGCATATGATATTTATTGATTTAGAAAAAGCGTACGGCAAGGTATCTAGAGAGGTATTATGGGGGACAATGATGAAGAAGGGGGTCCCCGTCAAGTATATTGATATAATCAAGGATATGTACGATGGAGTAGTGGAAAATGTCAGAACTTACGGCGGCCTAACGAGTGATTTTCCTATTACAATTGTTTTATATCAAGGATCTGCATTAAGTCCATTCTTGTTTACCATCGTGATGGATGGGCTTACTAGAACTATCCAAGATGAGGTACCTTGGTGTATGTTATTCGCTGATGATATTGTTCTAGTAAATGAGACGAAAGCAGGGGTTAATGCCAAATTGGAATTATGGAGGCAAACATTGGAATCTCGGGGGTTCAAATTGAGTAGGTCCAAAACAGCATATATGCATTGCAAAGTTAGTAAACAGAGAAGTCAAAACCATATTGGTATAACATTGGAAGGGCAAGAGATATCACCGAGCGACCAGTTTAGATATCTAGGTTCCATCATCCAAAAGAATGGGAAAATCGATAGTGATGTTAATCAAAAGATCCGAACTGGTTAGTTGAAATGGAGGAGTGCAACAGGGATTTTGTGTGATCGTAACTTTTTGTTAAAATTGAAAGGGAAGTTTTATTGGAGCGCTATTCGGCCTGGCTTATTATATGGTACAGAATGCTGGGCTCCTAAGAAGCATCATACACAGAAGATGTACGTAGCGGAGATGCGCATACTTCGTTGGATGTGCGGTAACACTAGAAATGATAAGGTGCAAAATGAGGATATTCATGCAAAAGTTGGTATAGCACCTGTGGAGGAGAAGATGCGGGAAAACCGGCTAAGATGGTTTGGTCATGTGCGACGCAGACTTATGGAAGCACCGGTTCAACGAATAGATACTCTCGATATGGGCAATGGTAAAAAGGCAAAAGGGAGACCGAAGAAAACATAGATGGAGGTGATACGAAACGATATGGTTGCCAAAGGCCTCAATGAAAGTATATTGTTCGATAGGAGTGAGTGGAGGCGGAGGATTCATGTGCTGGACCCGGCGTGATTTTCATGTTGGTTCATGTAGCCTACCTTATATGCTTGGGATAAAAGGCTCAGTTGTTGTTGTTGTATAAAATATTTTTCATAAAACCCCCTCGAGTTATATAAAATTACATTAAGGACCTTAGTAAATATGAGTTTAAGCGGAGTCAATTCTCTTGAGCCTCAGGGAGCCGGAGAAAGTGAGTGCTTGCCTATTTAAGGTAGAAAAACTTAACGGGGTTATCAATGGTAATTGTCTTGGAAAAAGACACAAATCTTGCCGTCCATGTGCAGCAGTTACTGATAACTCCTAAACCTAATTCAGGATCCAAATCAGTTCTAGGTGTCTGACTCTAGTCTGAATCCAAATCAATATGAGTCCAATCTAAACATGAATCCAAATCTAAAACGAATCTAACATGTATACTTGAACCTGAATACCAGAATAATATCAACATGACTTGACTTGACCGAACCATGGGTATATCTTGACTTGATTACATGACTACTTGATACATCCTGAAACTGTTTACATGAACAATTTATATCCATGGTCTCGGCAAGTCTGATAACTATAAATCAATACAATATACATTACGGGGTTTTAACGGGATAGATTGGTACGGAATGTATTAAAAGTGGCACGATAATGGACACTAAAAGACGAAGATAAACATCCATTGCTGTTGTCCCGTCGGTCTTGATGGGGCCTTGTACTTTCCTGTTTCCATAGTCTACGGGATAGTTGGATTCCTCTCGTATACACTGATACATTCTGTACTAAGCTACAAACAATTACGTTAGTATAACAAACATATATACTTTTACCAATTACTAGCTTTATTCTTTTTACTTGTCTATTCCATTTTTTTCTTTGGGACTTACCAAGCGTTAGTTCGCTGACGATATTCCTGTCTCTTCTTTTTTTGGAATGTTCATCAGGAGGACCCGACTCTCAGGAACCGAGCCCAGCCAGGAGTACTTGGAGCAGATACCTGAGCAGCACAACTACCAGCTTACTTGTACTTACTTACTTTTCAGTTCATATGCCACTGTTTAGGCATTTCTTTCCATCATTATATTTTCCTTTTCAAAAGCAGTTGTAATGTAAATATGAATATCAATAAAAGTTATTGTTTATATTACATCTCTTGTCATTCTTGTGCTTTTATTATATATTGCTTATTTAGCTTAGCGTGTTTACTTCTGAGTAAATACGTCGCGGCCCGTCACGTCTACTTCTCCGTACACTGGGAAGCGGGGTGTCACACAAGTAGTAAAAATGGCAGCACCGACCGTCCAAGTCACAAAAAAGGCAGTATCGACCGTCCATGTCACTAAAAGGGCAACATCGACTTCCACGTCGTCAAAAGGGAACCCAACCAAATCAACCATCGACCGTCCAAGTCGCAAAAAGGGCAGCACCGACCGTCCAAGATGCAAAAAGGACAGCATCGACCGTCCATGTCGCTAAAAGGGCAGTATCGACCACCACGTCATCAAAAGGTGTTGGATATTTATGCCCTATAGGCCTGTATTGTATAGGATGCTAGGGATATATATGTACAGGAAAATCGTGCTCAGTTGTATGGTATACTATTTGTGCTGTCTTTATCTGAACATGTGTATTTGTTTTTCTTGCTGCTTATACATGTTATTAAAGACTCATTACAATAGTATACTATTTTGGTTTGTCTTTATCTTAACATGTGCATATATTTGACTGGATATCACATATGGCTGATATATGTTGATAAAGACCGTAGAATTTTTCTTGACCACCAGCGTTATGATGGTGATCATACTTGTGGGGGCTGGATAGTTTATAAGCATATCCTTAAATGTCCCAAGTCGTAGGAGTATCAAGACCGGGCATCGATATTCTAGAGTAGACTTGTGTATACGTTTCTAGACCCCCGACGAGGGGCGGTGGTTGGTCACGCATCCATTGGTGTGATCACCTAAGATTATATACATGTGCTCACTGGGGGTGAGTACACTGGACGGACTTGCCGAGAACTTCAAGATGGTTCTATACCTATCGTTAGATAGTGGTTCTCAGGTGACATGAGTACATGTTAGTCTTTATACCTGAAATCGTCATTTATCTCGTGTGAGTTCCTACTGTACTAAGATCACTACCCTACCACGACTCTACTGAGTCGTACAAACAGGTTTTGGTTGGGTACAGTTCTGAGCCACATGGAGGCAGTGAGAGATTGTCAGGGATTAATCTTTCCCGGTATTGGGAGTCGATATCGCACCGTGTCCTGTTGGCCAAAACCATAAGACCTTGGACAAGGAAGATAAGATTTACTGATGGTTAGATTAATAGTTTCTTGAATCGGTTTTGAGCTAAATCGACACAACTTATCTGGTTATTAGGGGTCTGACATTTACCACCCCCTAGACCCGATATGCGATACTCTTAAACGAAGAGACCGGACTGTACAGAGATTGTCACAGATAGGCCCAGTAAGGGTTTGGATGAGCTTGCTCATCGGTATTCTTTACAACAGGTACCTGGGTAGCCATTACGTACAGCTAGTGTCGCTGACGTGCTTGTGGTTAAACCCACTGCCAGCGTACTGTCGAGTGTTTAGAGTCCCACACAGAGGGTTTCCCTGGTTCCGGAGAAACGATATAGAGGCTGTATGTTTATATGTGCAGGGTTTCGATTAAATACGTGTACTAGTTACGCGAAATTTAATCAGACGGTTTGTGATAGTAGAGGGCTTAGGATTAAGCCGGTTTATTAAATCACATATTGATTTAATTCTAGTATCATGTTATTGGATTTATCTATCTCTTAGTATTCATATTTTGACACGAATACAGGTATGTATATACGGTGTGGTATTCTTGTATTTATACAAAAATGACTTCTAGAAGATGGACACCTCATTTATGTTTTTCTATTTATTGAAAGATAAGAAATGAGGGGGCATGCAAGGTGGCATAAAGAGTGTAGAGAGTAATGGGCAAATGTATTAGATATTCATTTGTCATTACTATTCAAGTATGGTAGTCATTTTTAATCGTGAAATTATTTTCACAGAAACAAAATAGTTGTGATATTTTTCACACTTTGGTTCTCATTTTCATGAGCTCATTCTCTCTCCTCTCTAGCACTCATCTTCTTCCTCAAATCTCAACCCTCTCATGTGTTGAGAATCATGAGATTTTAGACATAAACAAAGTCCATTAACAATCTCTACATTATCTTAGTAACCTAGATTAGCAAACTAAATTATTAAGTTACTTCATTTATGAAGTGCTAGCTTGAACCATATTCTTTCGGATGAATCATCTAGGATTGAGAAGGCCTTCAAGCAAGTTCTCTAGGACCTCAAGGAGTAAAAGAAAGAAAGGCCTTAAAAACCTGAAGGACATGTATCTTTTAGGTATAACCCCTTTTTATAGTAGATAAACTCCTAGTAGTTGCTAGTTTAGGATTATGGTTTGATCGCTTGGGGTTTAGTTGGTTGTGCTTGCTCAAAATTTATTTTTTGTGCATTCCACCTCCCTAATTTCATTGTAGAGTGAGAAAAACTAACCAACATAGTATCAGAGCCACTCCATAAGCCTTAAGTAGCTTGTTAAGATGTTTAAATTCTGTCGTTTTCGTCGCGCACAAACTGCCGACGAAAACGGTCCCAAAATTTCAAGTTTTTAGTTGTTTGCACTCCCCGCGAGCTCACGGTTTAGACCGAGAAGGCACGGGGTGTTGCGTGGGTACCCTAAGGGTCGCCCTAAGGGAAAAGGTGGGACCTACCCCCCAAGGCCACCACGAGGTGGCTTGGGTGGTGGGGACCCGAGCACTACCCTATAAGGGTAATCTCGGGTCTGCCTGCCTTTGTGGGCCACCTCGTGGTGGACCCCAGGGGTGGGTACCCTCCTATCCACCCCGGCCGATATTTAATTTTAGGTATTTCACTATCATGAAGGTCCGGGCCAGTTTCGAGTTCGTTTTGACTCCCGGATTGGCTTAAAACGACAGAATTTTGGGACTTAGTGAACTGTTTTTTCCGGTTTTGGGAAAACTTGATTTATTTACTATTTGTGCGCGGAATTCTATTGTTGTAGCCTTCGTTACTTGGTTATTTGATGCGTATATATATTGTGAACGTCTTCTAATCGCTATACGTCGATTAGAAAGGGTTACACGCATCTTGTTTATCTATAATGATGCTTGTGATATCTTTATGATGGTTTCGACGGATTGTCCTGATGGATAGCCTTTTGTGCAATATTTGTTGTACAGTTTTGAATTCATTTGTATATTCATTATTGCAGGGTGAGCGTCTGACATGTGGACTGTCATTTCTGCCTGTTTGTATATTCTTTTATTTGTCCACGGCCGGGTTGAGGTCGATGTCACCGTTGTATATATTATTTCTTTTGTATACTAGGATTACCCTGCGGCGGAGTGCTCGAGTAGCCAGGTTCTAGACGACAACGGGCCTCCATCAATGGCGTTGAGACCGGGATGCCTTACTCTAGAATTGGTGGGCTATTCGCCGCACTCGTAGGGGGTATAGGATGACCCATGGTTGAGTACTCAAGTTACCGGATTCCGTGAAGTGCTGGGTGGCCCATTCACTTCGTTTATTGGGGTTGCCTCGCTTCCTGGATTGGCTTACCGCACTCATAGGGGTCTTGGTTTTATATTGTACAGGCTATCCACACGACTGGGGAACGCCGAGTTTCATTTGCGGCTCAATTAAAACCCGGGGCTACTGGATTATCCGCTATTCCATTTTGCTTATCACTTTTCTGTGATGTTGCTTATATCATGCCTGTGACGAATGGTTATATATATATCTATATATATACTAGTAGATGTTGTATATTTTTTGCATCCGCGCTAGCCCTGCCCCCGCTCTACCGTTAGTTAAGTAACCAAACGGTACATGACGGGGCCCCGTTGCGAATGCGGATGGCATATTCGTACATTGTATTTTCGTTCTTTTCTGATGTCATAGGAATTAATTGATGTGACTACATTAATTTTGATTAATGCAAAGAAAATAAACCTAAAAGATACCGTCGGAACAAATTTTCGAAAAACTATAGTCGTATTTTTTTGCTTTGTACAAAGGTTTTCGGTTAGGAATATCCCACACCTCATTTGAGAAAGCAAGAGCCTAGATCCTTTTATGGGGAGTAATTTCTTGAGAAAAAGTTTAGATTACTATAGATTACTCGGTTTTCTTCAAAACCATCAGTTTTCAAAAATGGAGCCAAAACCACTCTTTTTCAAAACTACTGGGTTCCTTCAACAATATCAAGTTCATTACGTTAAAGGTTTTTTCGCCAAAACCCAGCCGTAGCCCTCCGTCATTTCGGATAAGTAGTACCTAGTATTTGTGCTGTGTTTGTTGGCCTTAGTTAAGGCGTAGTGTACGGTGTTGGGGTTGAAAATTACACTCCGGTTGACCAAGTCAAAGTCAAAGTCAACCACAAATAAGCGAGCCCAAGCCCAGATCAAGTGGGCCCATGCCCAAGTCGAGCTCCGCGGCCGGCCTCCCCTCTGCCAAATGAAATCATGTAATAAATAATTTTGATGTAATTTTTTATACATGAATGTAAGGAAAATGGGCATAAAGCCAAATTTTTGTAAAGCCCATGGCTCATGTGCAAAAGAAATGAGCACATGAGGCATGGAATGGGCAAAATGCCATTTTGTAAAGCCCAATGGGCTATATGTAAATTTGTAAGCCTATATAAGGCAAAATGATAATGAAATAATAGAGAACCTTTTCATTCTCTCAAACTCTAGGGTTTTTGTGCCTCCTTCTCCTTCCTTAAGGTTCTAAACCTTCTTCTCATTTTCTGAATTAAATCAAGAGTTTTACTCTTCCTTTCCAAAAAGAAATAGTTTTTTACCACAAAACCCACAAAGAGGAGCTCAGATCTTCCATCAGATCTAAAAAAGGGGAGATTTTTAAATCTTACCCCTTTCTCCAAGATCCGGTTAACCGAGAGGAAGAAGAAGGAGACCCATCTTCAAAAATCCTATCTTGGGAAGATCCCGGGCCAAAGGGGAGAGAAACAAAGGGGCCCCTTTGATCATTTCTAAAGATTTCTACGAGTTTAACTCCATTCAAGATCTGTTGGAGTTCAACTCCATAAATAAATCTCTTTTTAGGAGTTTAACACCTAAAGTCAAATTGGGAGCACAGCACCCAGTGCAGGGACAAAGTCCCTTTTCCTGCTGACGTCTAACGCCCCCGTGCCAAGCACATGGGACGCTGAGGCACTGGCGCCCAGCGCCCGCATGCCAAGCACGTTGGGCGCTGGCGTCCAGTGCCCGGATGCCAAGCACGTGGGGCGCTGGCGCCCAGCGCCCGCGTACCAAGCACGTGGGGCGCTGGGGCCCATCGCCTAGCGCCCACGTGCCAAGCGAGTGAGGCGCCAGCGCCCAGCGCCCGCATGCTAGGTACGTGAGGCGCTGGCACCCACGCGTCCTTTGGATGCTATCCCTCATTTTTATACACACACACACACACTCCAGAACACTGTCCCCGTTAGAAAACTCTGCGAGCCCCCCGATATATCCAAAACCCCTTCAAAACACAACACTGTACATTGAGTTTGCATGACCTATTTGACCCGTCAATCGGAGGTTCTCTCGCTCCAAAGGCGAGGGGTAATTAATGGCAGCTTAGTTCGCAGCTGCCGGAGATTCGGATCTCCACAATCAATAAACCCCAGGCTACCCTAGGCAGGGGGAATCTGTAATGCGCCTGACAAGTGGGCGCGTATTCCTATCCTAATGGGGTGACGAAAAACACCTACATACGGTAGCTAGATATTGCTTTTCTGTTGCATAGAGATGCGATTATTTAGGACAGTCGTATAGCCTTATTGGCCTTTGTCAAGGGTTTATATGAACGGGTCTAAATTAATGCAGGATAATGACGGGTTGAACTTGACTTGTGGTTTATGGTTCGTTGGCCTTTGTCAAAATCATAAACCACCGGGGATAAAAACTACATCGGGAGTTTCAAATATACAGGAAATTTGCTAGTGTTGCATACCTTCTGGAGTGTGGTGACTAGAGTGGCTTTCATCTAGATTATCACGCGATGATAGTTGGATCCGATCCCACTGATGAGTAGGATTACTCTTGAGAGATATTTTTCACTTCACAATTAGCTAATCTATTAGGTGTCTAGAAATGTGTTAATGGGCCACGCCTCTGTGGAAACGAGGTTTATTCTAATTAGGTCTATGCGAGAGCAGGGGGAACCACCCTCGGACTACCAACACCCACCTGGCTAAACGGTTAGCAAACTTATAAGGTGTTAATGATCCTGACTAGTTCTCTTTTTTAAGGTTTGAAGGAGAATTCGAGAAAATAGTGGGAGCCGTCCTATTTAGATAAAATAATAACCAATCTAAACTTTCAAGAGCGCACGCTAAGTATTTTCTCTCTCTCTCTCTCTCTCTCCAGGTAGCAACTATGTCATGCCTTAATCAAGATAATAAAATGTATGATTTCACCGACCCGAATTCTTATTCGGGGCTGAGGAACATCGGTTCAGCTCTGACTTGTGACACATGTCACAAGCATGAGAAAGGGAAAAAGGATTGCATGAATTCCTTGATGATCTTGGTAAAGAAGAAGCATACCATTGCGTCTCCTTCAAGTGTTCTTGTTATTGGGAACTGTTTTTTGATCAGTCCTACTTCCTGGATATTAGATACCAGATCAGGATCTCATATCTGTAATTTATTACAAGGATTGAGAAAAAGTAGGATGGTTGGATCTGGTGTTATGTCCCTCAAAGTAGGGAATGGAGCACAAGTTGATATTGTTGCCATCGGTGAATATCATCTAGTATTGCCAAGCGGCTATACTATGATTTGAACAAGTACGGCTATGTACCTTCCAGGATTTGCAACATCATATTAGTTTTTTTACTTGTTAAAGATGGATATAACTTTGTTCTAGATAGAAATATCATGAACATTTATCTTAATATAGTATTGGTTGCAGAAAGTACGCTGTGTATGTTCTTAATCAAAACACGGTTCTTAATGTACAAAACTCACACAAGAGGAAGGGTTCAGATACAAACGAAACCTACTTGTGGCATTGTAGACTTGGTCATATCGGTAAGAAAAGACTGAGAAAATTGCATAAGGATGGATATCTGAATCCGTTCGAATTTTCATCATATGAAACTTGTCGGTCTTGTCTCAAAGGGAAGTTGACCAAATCTCCGTTCACTGGACACGAAGATAGAGCGACAGAGCTCTTGGGACTCATACACAGTAATGTGTGTGGTCCAATGTCTATACATGCAAGGAGTGGATTCTCATACTTCATTAAATTCACTGATGATCTCTCTAGATTCAGATATGTATTTATCATAAAACACAAATCTGAAACTTTTGAAAAATTAAAAGAATATTAAAGCGAAGTAGAGAACCAGACTGGGAAAAGTATTAAAATCCTTCGATCTGATCGAGAAGGTGTATACTTAAGCATGGAATTTCTTGAGTTTGGAATTCTCTGTCAGCATACTCCTCCGTATACACCACAACACAACGGTGTATCGAAGCGGATGAATCGTACCCTATTGAATATGGTTCGCTTCATGATGAGTAATGCCGATTTACCTCTTTCATTCTGGGGACATGCGCTTCAGACAGAGGCATTCCTATTGAATCAAGTTCCGTCCAAATCAATGCCTAAGACTCCATATGAAATATGGAGCGGAAGAAACCATGTCTTAAACGTATTAAGATATGGGGTTGTCCGGCCTATGTAAAAATACAAAATCCGAACAAACTTCAGGCACGATAATTTCTATATAAGTTTGTGGGATATCCTAAGTATTCGCATGGATATCCGTTCTACCACACCGAGGAACAAAAGGTGTTTGTTGCTCGCCACGCCATCTTTTTAGAGAAGAGTTTCTTGCAAAAGAAATTAGTGGAAGCACAGTAGAACTGGAAGAAATTCAGGAAGTACAAACTAAAAATGAAGATTTGGTGGAATCTCAGGATTCAATAATCCCGGACGAATCTCAGCCACTCCGTGGATCTAGTAGGTTTCTCATCCGCCCGAGAGCTACTACGATTTTCTCATAGACGAGTATCGAGAGGATTGCATCTTGGAAGAAGATGATCCTACTAATTTCAAGTAGGCCATTACCAGTAGGAACTCTGATAAATGGCTAGATACTATGCGATCCGAAATGGAGTCCATATACACCATCACGGTTTAGACCTTGGATATTGCTTCTCCTGAGGTAAAACCCGTTGGATGCAAATAGATCTTCAAAAAGAAGATTGGTGTGGATGGACAGGTGGAAACCTATAAGGCTAGACTTGTCGCAAAAGGTTTTCGTCAAAGACCAGGTGTGGACTTTGACGAAACATTTTCTCCAATGGCTATGCTGAAATCCATTCGGATCCTACTTGCCATTGCTGCCTTCCATGACTATGAAATCTGGTAGATGGACATAAAAAAGGTTTTTATGAACGGAAGTTTGGAAGAGTGCATTTATATAGATCAGCCGGAGGGATTCGTAGACAGTGGGAGTAGTGGAAAGGTGTGCAAATTGCTTAAATCCATTTATGGATTAAAGCAGGCATCGCGAAATTGGAACATCTGTTTCGATGAGACAGTTAAGGAATTTGACTTCGTCAAAAACGAGGATGAGCCCTGTATCTATAAGAAGATTGTAGGAAGAACTGTCGTATATTGATCTACAGAAAATGACATTTGATCAGTCGAAAATATTGCATTTTTAACACATCAATTTCCCTACTATTTGTAATCATCTAAAGGTGTTTGGTATAAATATAGCAAATATTAGCAATTTGTCTGCAAATATTAGCAATTTGTCTGCAAAATACCAAATAACATGTGTTATACTTTATAACCGGCATTTTGAGGGAAATTGAGTGTTTATTATTACACGCATGATCTTTTGTATATCAACACTTGTCTCAAGATTGTGTGCAGGAAATTCTCCAGATAAAAGAGCCGGAACTGCTAAAAGTGCTGATAAAATACACCAAGTCCAAGACTTGTGATCTGGCAGTAAACAAGAAAGTCTAAAAATATTCCAGACATCAGGAAATAACCATAAGGTCAACACAAATCAGCACAGAAATTTGCATGCAGCAACTCCACCAACAGGCCGCGGATCCGCGGCCAAGTTGGCCTATCCGCCGCGCATCCGCGGCCTTGTTACCTTATCAGTGGCTCAAATTCCTCCACATGGCTTTCCATAACGGCCTCAGCTTCCAGAAAACTCTCAAAGAGCATGTGGATTTATCCAGAAGGCTCGGCCTAACAATCTTATCCTAGAATATTCCTTATTCTAGAATATTCCCTCCAACAAAGTTCTTCTAGAAGACTCTCTCTAACAACCTAGCTTTGGAGGGAAGATTCAAATGAGTGGTTATAAAAAGGGATCTAGAACTAGGGTTTGGAGGTTGTTGAGTGGTTGAATTTGGAGGGAAATCATTTTGAGTGGTAAAAGAATTAAAGTGAGATCCAAATCAATTATAAATCAAATTGAGTGACACAATTTGATCCAAATCAGGATCCACCGAATATCGAGCCAAAGCAAGCCTTCAACGAGCCTTTTGAAGCGACGCCGATCATCATCCGAGCAAGAGATCCGCGATTCAAGAAGACGATGTGAAGCCAGTTTCGACGATTGAGTTCTCTCCTCAAAATCTTGTAATCTTTGAGTGAATTGTAACGAAACGTTAATTTATAAAAGATGAAAATTCTTGATCTTGCTTTTCTTTACAATTGAGCATTATGAAGAGTTATCGATTCTTGATTGTTATCTTTTTCATGATGTTTGAGTGAAAACTCCGCTTGTGGAGGAATCGAAAAAATAGGTAGATGATGATGACTAAATTTTTGAACGATTCTTAAGTCTTATGAGTTTTATAAACTTTAGGAAATTGAATCATCGACAACCTAATTTGAGCGAGATGCTTTCTTGAATGTTTTCGCTCCAAATTAGAGATCAACGATCGATGATTGAATTTTCTAGAGGCCAGAATTTGAATGCTAATCAACGAAAGGACAAGGGATAGAAGGAGAAACCCTAGTTTCTTCAATAAATCCCTAATCCTCGTTGATCGTCATTGATCTAGCAACAAATCATCGATAGATAAGAATTTGTAATCATAAGTATTCATCATCATATCAATTGGATCGATTCTTACAAGCGTCTTTACAAATCTTGATAATTCAAACGATTTGGACATTTTCTTGATCTTTATTAATTCTTGATTTTAGATCTAGTTCTTTATGATTCTTGAAACTAAATTTCACAAATCTTGAATCAATTTTCTTGCAATTTTCTTTTATCTTTTCATTTCGACTCATCTAAAACAAGATCGATCAAAACACACATCTCAGTGGACGATATGTATTCATTAACGCGCTACATCGACACCGTTAATTGATTGCGGTATAAATTCCTTTGGTTGTGAAACATTTCTAGACACGACACGGAAACGAATCAATCAAATGGCGCCGTTGCCGGGGATGTGTGCTATTTTGTTTGTTTTTGTTATTTGAGTTGAAAAATTATTATTCCATCAGAATTTTTAGATCAAAATCGCATCAAGCGCTTAAAGATTGGTTGTGAATTTTTGCGAGGGTATCTGGAATCATTGTAGCAGTTTGATCAAGATTCAGAGAAGTTTTGCAAATTCCAGAGGAGTACCAGAAGCTACAGGAAAATTTTGAAACCCTAACTCCTCCTTCCCACCGCGGATCTGCGGCCAATGGTAGGTTTTTGCGGTGGTTCCGCCGCCGTTTAGGCGCTTCAGTGTTCCAAATTTCTCATGTATGTCTCTGACTTTCTTATCTCCTTTCTGATCTTCTCCAATAACCATTTTCTGCAGGATTCTTTACAAAATTCGCGGCGCCGCTAAAAGAAAATTTTGTTGCATGTTTTGATCATGTTTGTTTGCTTATTTTAATACGGAAATTAATGGGCAAAGACCAAATTCAGATTAGGTGGGGATTTCATTACCCTGCCTAAGCCCCAAAAATCATGAAACTTGCATCCGCATCACCCTCATTAACTAAAAAATATCTAGACAAGACTCTAAGGACTGTCACGCTCATTTAGGACAGAAGGAGGTCATGGGTAATCTATTGATTATCCGCATTTCTTTTGTGGTGTCTAAGGCAAGTGTGTCTAAGGCAAGTGGTTACTTAATTAGGCCCACTACTTACGTAGTGGAGAACCTCCCACTTACCTGGCATTTACCTGGCCACAGAAGGGGCAAAGAGGCAGTAGAGGATTTATCCTGCGATTTGTCTTCTGAAAGTCTAGGAGCGGTCTAGAGACTTGACCTAGGTGACCATTAAATATAAGGTTGCTTGTGCATGTTTGTGTGAATTTTCATAAATCCGTCCTTTTTCAAAACATACCAATTATTTTCTCCCCTTTTTACCCTTTTCCCCCTCTTCTCCTCTTATAATGGGTGACCCAAACAGAAGAACTCTTGCCGAGTTTTACTGTCCACAACTAGATATTTCTTATTTTCATAATCCTTTCGGTATACCGTCCGACTCTCCCATGTCCTTAAAAGATCGGATAGAACAAGCGGGTAGAAACAGTTGGCCACCTCAATCCAGGTCTTATCAACCGTATCCTAATTCTACACCTGTTTCAGTTGATACTCCGAGTGAGGATGTCCCTAGACGCATGTCCATTGCTGAGCATATAGCTAGGGCTAGAGGCCAAAGTTTCAATCCGGACCAATATCAACCGTATCCTAATTCTACATCCGTTTCAGTTGATACTCCGAGTGAGGATGCCCCTAGACGCATGTCCATTGCTGAGCATATAGCTAGGGCTAAAGGCCAAAGTTTCAATCCGGACCAATATCAACCATCACTTCCACTTTCTAAAGAAGAATTTCATAATCGATTTGTGGCATGTATGATGTCCAATAGCCAACCGACCAACCAATATCAATATTCTTCTTATCACAATGTTGACCCTACTCCTACCCAATTTTCGCAACCATTCTATTCCTATCAATCCAATCCGACTTTTCCACCTTCTCTAGACAGTCCTTCTAATCAGTCATTTGGGAGTTTTAATTGTCCATAAGAATTTCAATCTTATACGGAAACCTCTTATCGACCCAAGTCTAGTCTGGAGCAGACATTAGAAAAATTTCTGAACCAATTTAGGAAGGAAATGACAGAGTGGGGACAGGCAAATAATTTCAAACCAGCCCAAAATTTTCAGTATATAATTCGGGCATAGGACAGAATGAGAATTTGGGTAGTGAAAGAGAACCATGCACCTTTCCTAATCAAACATTCCCTTTCCAAACTGAAATCCACAACCCCAGTTTCATAGATTCATCGAGTACACCAAATGATTCACCAATGGATGATAGAATGTATGAGAAGTTGTATAATAATGCAGTGTTTGATTTACCCGACTGTGAAGGGTCCATTTTGAGTGAAACAATGCCAAATCATTGTGATCTCTACACCTCCACTCTTGAACCAAAATTGATTGAAAACTATACTTTGAATGAGGTGTTTGAGAATTTTAACCTTTACTTGAATGAGGTGGTTGACGTTGGGGATATATTGATTGATGAACCTGAAATTTTGGATGAGTTTGTCTCATCAATTCATCAAATCCTTTTACTTCCTTGCGGTCATCATCTTGAGCCTTTAACTCTTCCCGAACCCCAATTGCATCTTCGAAGGACTTTTTAAGATGTTGGGTATGTAATATGCCAATATCTGGCCCTATAGTAGAAGTTGGATATCTGGTACGCCAATTACAGGCCTTAGTGCAAGTGGGAGATTGTTGGATATGTATGTCCTAGAGGCCTGTATTATATAGGATGCTAGGGATATGCATGTACAAGACAATCTTGTTCAGTTGTATATTATACTATTTGAGTTGTCTTTATCTGAACATATGTATTTGTTTTTCTTGTTGCTTTATATTGCTTATAGATGTTGATAAAGACTCGTTACAGTAGTTTACTATTTTGGTTTGTCTTTGTCTTAACATGTGCATTTGTTTTACTCGATATCACATATAGCTGATACATATTGATACAACCTGTAGGATTTTGCTTGATTACCAGTGTTAAGATGGCAATCATACTTGTGGAAGCTGGGTAGTCCATAAACACATCCTTAAATATCCCAAGTCGCAAGAGTATCGAGACCGAGCATCGATATTCCAGAGTAGACTTGTGTATACGTTTCTATACTCCGACGAGGGGCAGTGGTTGGTCCCACAGCCATTGGTATCATCACAAGATTGTATATAGGTGCTCATTGGGGGTGAGTACATTGGACGGACTCATCGAGAACTTCTAAATTGTATTATACCTATCGTCAGATAGTGGTTCTTAGGTGACATGAGTACAGGGTAGTCTTTATACCTAAAATAGTCATTTATCTCGTATAAGTTTCTACTGTACTTAGGTCACTACCCTACCACGACTCTACTTAGTCATGCAAACAGGTTTTGGTTGGGTACAGTCCTGAGCCATATGGAAGCAGTGAGCGATTGCCAGGGATTCGTCTTTCCCGGTATTAGGAATCGATATGCACTGTGTCCGATTGGCCGGAACCATAAGACCTTGGCCAAGGCAGATGAGATTTACTGATAGTTAGATCAGTAGTTTCTTGAATCGGTCCTGAGCCAAATCGACACGACTTATCGGGTTATTAGGGGTCTAATAGTTATCACCCCCTAGACCTGGTATGTGATACTCTTAGACGAAGGGACCGGACTGTACGGAGATTGTCATGGATAGGCTCAGTACAGGTTCGGATGAGCTTGCTCGCCGGCCTTCTTTTTGACAGTTACATGGGTAGCCGTTATGTACAGCTAGTGCCGCTGACATTCTTATGGTTAAATCCACTGCCAGCGTACCGTCGAGTTTTTAGAGTCCCACACAGAAGGTTTTCCTGGTTCAGGTGAAAAGATGCCGATGCCATATGTTTATACGTGTAGGTTTCCGATTAAATACGTGTACTAGCTGCACGAAGTTTAATCGGACGGTTTGTAATACTAGAGGGCTTAGGATTAAGCCAGTTTATTAAATCACGTATTGATTTAATTCTAGTATCATGTTATTGGATTTTCCTATCTCTTGGTATTCGTATTTTTGGTATGAATACGGGTATGTATATACGGTGTGGTATTCTTGTATTTATACAAAAATTTCTTCTAGAAGATGAACACCTCATTTATGTTTTTCTATTTATTGAAAAATAAGAAATGAGGTGGCATGCAAGGTGGCATGAAGATTGTAGAGAGGAATGGGCAAATGAATTAGATGTATTCATTTTTCACTACTATTCAAGTATAGTAGCCATTTTTAATTATGAAATTATTTTAACAAAAACAAAATGGTTATGATATTTTTCACACTTTGGCTCTCAGTTTCATGAGCTCGTTCTCTCTTCTCTCTAGCTCTCATCTTCTTCCTCAAATCTCAACCTTCTCATGTGTTGAGAATCATGAGGTTTTAGAGATAGAAAAAGTCCATTAACAATCTCTATATCATCTTAGTAATCTAAATTAGCAAACTAGGTTATTAAGTTACTTCATTTGAGAAATGCTAGCTTGAACCATATTTCTTCGGGTGGATCATCCAGGATTGAGAAGGTCCTCAAGCAAGTTCTCTAGGACCTCAAGGAGAACAAGAAAGAAGGGCTTTAAAGACCCGAAGGACATGTATATTTTAGGTATAACCCTTTTTCGTAGCAGATAAACTCCTAGTAGTTGCTAGTTTAGGGTTATGGTTTGATCACTTGGTGTTTAGTTGGTTGTGCTTACTCAAAATTTAATTTTTTTTGCATTCCGTCTCTCTACTTTCATTGTAGAGTGAGCATAACTAACCAACAAAAGAAAACTAAGCCAAGTTAACCATAGACCGTCCACGTCGCTAAAAGGGCAGCATCGACCTCTACGTCATCAAAAGAAAACCAAACCAAATCAATCTCCATATAGCACAAGATCCATCAATTTCATGCACACAACCCATATGCACGGTGTGCATTTATTGATGGGGGCACTTTGTTGGGGTCAAAATTTATACCCAATTACCAAAATCAAAAATCAAATTCAAGTTCAAAATCAAAACCAAAATCAAAGTTAAAAAGCCTAGTGGGCCCAAGCCCAAACCTGAGCCAAGTGGGCCCAAGCCTAAGCATGAAGAGGGACCGGCCAAAAGAGAAGAAGAAAATGAAGAGATTAAATGTAATTTTTGTTTTTTAAAATTAAATAGGCAAAAGACAATTTTGTACAAGCCATGGGGCTAAATGTAAAAGATGTAAGCCTATAAAAGGCCCCTCGTGATGATTTGAGAACAAAAAAATCTGAATCTTAATCTTGATTCCCCAAAAAACATAATCTTGAGTTTTGAGCCACTCTTTATTGTGCAAGTCTCTTTCTCCTTCCTCCTTTCTTTTTTTCAAAGTGCGAACATCAGGAGGCCTCAAAAAAAAGGAAAAAGAGCCTCTTTTGATCTTCAGAAGTCAAAGTCTTTTATTTTTGGATTGTTGCTCCAGTGGGTTTTGACCCTATTTGAACCGTGCTAGGTGTGCACTGTTAGGGATATGTATGCCCTAGAGACCATTATTGTATATTATAGTGGATGTGGGGACATATATATAGAGAGGACTTTCTTGCTCGACATGATAGTATGCTATCTGGTTGCACTTTATCTTAACATGTACACTTGTATTGTTATACTGTCTCTCTATTACATGTTGATAAAGCCCTTAGGATGTTGGCTTGACTACCAGGACTATGACGCAGATCATACTAGTGGGGCTTGTGTAGTCCGCAAGCACATCCTTTAACCGTTCCTAGTCGAGAGAGTATCGGGACAGGGCATCGATACTCCATAGTAGACTATTGTGTACGTTTCTTGACCCTGTATAAGGCGATGGTTAATCCTACAACCATTGGTGCTTGACATCAAAGATTGTGCACAGGTGCTCATTAGAGAATGGATACACCGAACTGGACTCGTAGAGAACTCCTAGATGGTACCATACCTATCGTTAGATAGCAGTTCTCTGGTGACACTTATACATGTTAGTCTGTAGACCCGAGATCGTCATACTGTCTTGCGTGGTTCCCACTGTGCTTTGATTTACTCCCTACCATGGGTCAAAGGAGTCATGCAAATAGGTGGATTTTGGGTACAGTCCCGAGTCACATGGAGGCAGTGAGCGATAGGAGGGGTTTCGTCTCTCTCGGTATAGGGAGTTGATGTTGCGTTATACTCGATTGGCTTTAACAGGAAGTCCCTGGCCAGGGTTGATGAGATTTACTGGTAAGTGTTATCGGTAGTTTCTCAAACGGTTATAGGCCACACGTTGACATGACTTATCAAGTTACTGGGGTCTGATGATTCCACCCCTAGACTTGATATGCGACATATCAGAGGAAGAGACCGGACCTTACGGTAAGTGTTGCTTATAGGCTTTATGAGAGTTTGGACAAGCTTGCTTGTTGATCTTCTATTTGTTCAATACCTGGGTAGCCGTTACGTCCAGCTAATACCGCTGACGGCTTATGGGTGACTGATGTGATCATTACCTACTGCTGGCGTATTGGCGAGTCTTTAGAGTCCCACACAGAGGTTTCCTATATCAAGCGAAACGAAATAGGGCATATATGCTGATATGTGGGGGAGATTGATTTAATATGAGTATATGATACCGTATTCTAATCTCGCGGCATTTGATATCGATTAGGTTATATGGGATATAACCGAATTATTGAATCAAGTGTTGATTCAATGATTTATTATATATATATATATTTTTTATATTGACCATTATATATGATATGACCGGATTATTGAATCAAGTGTTGATTTGATATTGAATATTGAATATTGTCGGTTATATGTGATATAACCGGATTATTGAATCAAGTGTTGATTTGATAATATGATATACATATAAATATGATATTAGTCAGTTATATATGATATAACCGGATTATTGAATCAAATGTTGATTTAATAATTTGATATATTTATATATTAATTAATATTATTGCTCACTTATGATTTTCTTCTCTTGAAATACATTTAATATATATGTGATATATATTTATATATGTATTTGAATTTGTATCATGGTTGATGATACATAGAACATGGGTATATGAGACTCATACCTAGGGTTTTAGATTATTGTGATGATTTATATTTAAAGGAAAATCAAACTGATTAAGAAATGAGTCATGGCTTGGATGCTTGCAGAAGCTTTGAGAAGCCATGACTCACCCTCTCTCTTTGTCTTTCTCTAGATATTTATTCATCACAATATTATCTAATCCTTATGGTTCATTCTCTCAACACAAGATATTTTCTCATTCACCCAAGTTCTTCTTCTTCCTCTTGAAACCTATCTAGGGTTTTTTTTGAGCTGATAAAAGAGAGAAAAATATTTCTAAAGTGAGTTATATTCCTACTTCATCAACCTACAATATCCTAGCACTTTAGTGTAGGTTGTTTGCTTCACTAATACCTAAATTAGTGAAGATTTAGCTTGACCTAGAAAGGATTCAAGATAGATCTTCTTCGGATTCGAAGATCACATAGCAAGTTCGTTCCTTTCGACAAGTGGAGCCTAGAAGAGTTCTAAGGACCACTACTTAGAGCTTAGCGGCTACTACTTGGAGCTATTGAAGTGAAGGACTTGGTCTACAAAGGTTGTAACTCTTTTCACTTAGTTTTGAAAGTGTTTTCTGGCTATCAAACCCTAATTCTCTAATTCGATTCTTATTTAGTGTAGCTTAGACCTCTAGATTTTTAAAAATTGCATACTTGATGCATGTGGAAACCTAGTAGAGGTGCTAAGACACACTTTCATGCACCGTTCTAGGTGCCTATTTGGTTAGGCGCGCACCCCGTTGGGTTCACATCAAGCCAAGTGCGCACTGGTACAGGTGCGCACCTTGCTAGGTGCACACTTTCCTAAGTGCGCACTGTTCACCGCCGGAAGCCGGGAAGACTGAACGTCTTGCCTGAATCTGGGGGCAGATGCTAATTGGTGCTATCCGTCCACCTCTCCGAAAATGCCAAGTTGATTTATGGCACCATGTATCGAAGGTTCAAACGGATGCGGCCGATGTAGCAGACTTCGTCAGATTCCCCCTCGTTTGAGGGGTTTTTGATTGTGGGGACGCTCTTCCCTGCAGGCGCAAGCCCCTGCAGTTAATTACGCTACCGCATCGCGGTAAAAACTTTCTCCTTCTCCATATGGTCACTTCGTGTCATGGATGTTTGTTTTGTGTTCGGTTGCCCGTGGATTGTATACGGAGACTAAGTTATGTTGTCGCCTGTAGGGCGTGGACTAGTCCAAATCCGTATCTTTCTTAGATTTGGATTTGGGGGGGTGTGTTTAAGGATACGTTAGCCTTATTTGAGGCTAAGATCAACTTAAACGTTCTTTAAGGACACGTTAGTCTAATTTCAGACTAAGATCAACTTAACGGGATCGTTTAGATCCGACAAGAAAGCGATTGGACTCAATTGTTTAGTTTAATGACATTGCGGTCGATAAGTAGTTTAAGGACATTGCGGTCCAATAGTAGTTTTAAGACATCGCGGTCAAGGTTAAGGACATCATAGTTCATGAGTTTAAGGACCCCACAGTCCGGTATTAGTTTTAAGACATCACGGTCGAGGTTAAGGACATCATAGTCCGGTATTAGTTTTAAGACATCACGGTCGAGGTTAAGGACGTCATAGTCCATGAGTTTAAAGACCCCACAGTCCGTAGCAGTGTGTGGTTGTTGGGACCCGTCACCTCTCTAACGACGTTGAAGGATTACAACGACGGATGTCAGAGGAGTGAAGAGATGTACCCTCGAACCGGGTGTAAATTGAGTGGAAGAGCAGATGTGCTCAGTTCAATTTATATTGAGGACTTATGGCCAGAATTGGGCTAAGTCCAGTTGAAAAATGTTTAATATTTTATTCATGTTATGCCTATTAGGCTTTTACTTGGGCCCTGCCCTTTATAATGCATAACATTGGGCTCTGTAATTAAATGCATAGCATTTATATTTGGTCTATTAGAGCTTTACTTGGGCTCTGCCCTTTTTTAATAATACATAGCATTTATAGTGGTCTGATAGTGCACCACGTGTTTTGTCAGGCGCTTTGCGCCAATTAAAGAGCGCAATGCGCTAGCGCATGCGAAGGTGACACGTGTCACGCTCTGCGCTAAGCGCAAGTCTGTTGGCGCAACGTGCTTTCTGAGTGCGCTGCGCCAGTGAATGACACGTGGCGTGCTCTGGTGCAGTGCGCCAGCCCAAGAGCGCAGTGCGCTATATTTTGAAGCGCAAAGCGCAGATTGTTCTGTGGTTGACACGTGGTGCGTTCTGGTGACGTGCGCCAGTCCAAGGAGCGCAAAGGCGCATTTCAAAAGTGCAAAGCACTGTCCAATAGCGCAGAGCGCATCTTGATCAATTTTAGATCAAAGAACAAGTCTTCTGTTCTCTCAAAAGAGGTTCTACCTCAAGAATCAAGAACCAAGGTTCTTATTCTCATCAAAAGGCTGTGCCTTTATATAGATCAAAAGATCTAGGAATGAAGAAAATTACTTCTTTTATAATCTTTTATGATTAGATCTTTCTGATCTTTTTCTTTTTTATTGAAGATCTTGATCTTGTTCTTAGATCTTTGATCTTTTAGAAGATGATTCTTCTCTTTTAATGAGGTGATTTCATCTCTGTTCTTCAAGAATCAAATTCTTTACCTTTAAAGATGAAGAGGATGATCTTCTTTCTTCAAAAGCTTGCCTTTCTTCTCTTTGAGTTTTTCTCAAAGTTTTTAGAGGGTTCTCTCTCTTCTATATCTCTATGAGACTTGGAGTCTAGGGGCCTTTATATAGGGCCAATTGATCTGTTAGGTTAGTTACAGAGATCTTTCTCTGATTGATCTGGGGATATTTCCCCACCGTTGTATCTTTGATCCTAAGGCTTCTGTTTTACAGAAGATAATCTTCTTATTTTAATAAGATTGGAAAGATCTTTCTAGAATTTTAATTCTGATTAATCAATAATTTATTAATTAAATTTCAGTGCTGGCGCAATTGGCACTAGCGCACTTGCGTTTGACACGTGCAGCGCAGCGCAAAGCGCAGCGCAGCTACGCTAGCGTGCATGTGTTTGACACATGGCGCGCAGCACAGAGCGCAGCGCAGCTGCGCTAGCGCGCCTGTTTTTGACACATGGCGCGCAGCGCAGAGCGCAAGGGACCTGAAGCGTTGCTTCATTTTTAAAATTTGAATTTTGAAATAGAGCTTTGCTCTGATTTAGGGGTGCGCTGCCTTGGGCGCAGCGCTCCTGGCGCTGGCATGTCTGCTGTTGACACGTGGCGCTCTACGCGCAGCGCAAGTAATCTGAAGCGTTGCTTCAACTTTTGAATTTTGAAATTCAAATAGAGTTTTGCTCTGATTGGGGGAAACAGAAGTGTCGCTTCATTTCCAGCCTTGGAAGTTGAACAGAGCTTTGCTCTGATTGGGGAAACAAATGCGCCCCCACCGTTGCGCTTACGTAGTCCCAAACGTGAGTGCAGCGGTGGTAGCATCTCAGTCGTCGGATCAACTTTTTGGGGAGTTGAAATGGCTCTCAATGCCTATAAATAGGACCTTTGGTCCCTTAGATGATTTTCATCCTTTTTCTTGAGAATTTTCTCTTATTCAGAGCACTGCTTTCCAGTTTTAAGAACTTTTCAAGAGTAAAACTCTTCCAAAACTTAGGTATAGTTTAAAACTTTTAATAAACCAGGGCTCTACCCATTAACAGAGCTTTGCTCTTTATAGATCTTTGATCTAAAGAAAACCCATTTAGGGTTTCATTTAGCAGAGCTTTGCTCCATAGGTCTAAAGAGATCTAAAGAGATCTAAAGAGAACTAAAGAGAACCCTATTATGGTTCCATTAATAAAGCTCTGCTCTCTAAAAAGGATTTTTCTTGTGATTTCTTAAATCATTAATGGAGCTTTGCTCCTTTCAGATCATGTAGCAGAACTCTTAAGAGTTTTTCATGGATCTTGAAGATTAAAGATGGAATTTTATTTTTTGATGAATTATATAATCTTCTCAAAGCAGAGCCCTTAATGTTCTCGGGGGATTTCTTTAACTTCCCCTCATAATTGATTTTGACAGGTGTCACTCCTGTCTGTAGAGCATTGCTCTCGAGGAGTTTAACTTCCTGTTCCTGTTTTGAATGAGAAATTGCTTATTCAGTCTGTCTGCTAATCATTGCTGATTTTCTTTTACAGGAGTAATGGACGCTCACATGTATGATCTCGATGAGATTATCTCTTACGGAGACATCCGCCGACTCGGCCGTTCTCAGAATCGAGAATTCACAAACGTCGAGTGTGCCGAAATTATGGGTCGCTTTGACGCATACAATGGTCAACTGCTTCCTCGGCGTTCCCCTCTTCTGAAGCTTATTGTGGGAGCGATCTGGGAAGCGCTCCCTCTATTCTGTAACGGCATGCCACTTAGAGCATTGGATGCCGATGAGGATAAGGTGCACTCGGTGTATCTGATGAACCTAATCTCGAAGAGACGGCGAGATAATCTTGTCGATCTCCTGCACCAGGCTTTTCAACAGTCTGCCATACTTGCTGCCTAACGGAGGGTGGAGAACATCCGTGGGGATCCTGACGCTCGTGATCGCGAGAGAAAGCACACTAGGATGGTTCGCCAGGCCTGGAAAATTCTGGACAAGGTCACTTTTGAGTTCCTCAATACATGTCCTGGATTTGAGGTTTTGCCATTGTAATTATTTTGATAATGTCTTTGTTTATTGTTTTTATAATTGTAAGAACCTTTTTGCAATATGAATGGCAAATTTCTCATTTTAGTGTGTTTTATTTCATGTTCTGAATCTTTTGCAAATGAATGGATGGGGTGTGTCTCGAACGCTTAATTAAATGCAGGTCAGATGTTCTCCTTGTTTCCTTCTCCTCTTTGTTGTGTTGTTGCCATGCGATTCTAGCAAGTGCGATCTAAGACTTTTCAATTTTATGAGCCGTGAGGGTCTCATAAAGTATTTTCTCCCTACGGGTCGAGAGGATCCCGTAGGTGCGTTTTCTCCTTAGGAATCGTGAGGATTCCTAAGCGTGTTTTCTTTTGAGAGTCGTAAGGATCTCACAAGAGAATTTACTCCCTTATGAGTCGTGAGGACCCAAAAGTGATGGGTGAAGTTGCCCTTATCCGCATTTTACGGAGTCAGGGGTTGCTCTGGATGCTTCCTACGGGTTCACGCTCTGGACGCTTTCCAGGATACCGTAGTTTAAAGACATTGCGGTCGAGGTTAAGGACATCATAGTCCGTGGATTTAAGGACTCCACAGTCCGTTGTTAGTTTTAAGACATCCCGGTCGAGATTAAGGACATCATAGTCCATGAGTTTAAGGACCTCACAGTCCAATGTTAGTTTTAAGACATCACAGTCGAGGTTAAGGACATCATAGTCCGTGGATTTAAGGACTCCACAGTCCGATGTTAGTTTTAAGACATCACGGTCGAGGTTAAGGACGTCATAGTCCATGGATTTAAGGACTCCACAGTCCGATGTTAGTTTTAAGATATCACGGTCGAGGTTAAGGACATCATAGTCCGTGGATTTAAGGACTCCACAGTCCGATGTTAGTTTTAAGACATCACGGTCGAGGTTAAGGACATCATAGTCCGTGGATTTAAGGACTCCACAGTCCGTTGTTAGTTTTAAGACATTACGGTCGAGGTTAAGGACATCATAGTCCGTGAGTTTAAGGACCTCACAGTCCGCGAAATGTGTGGTTACTGGGACCCGTCACCTCTTTGAAGACGTTGAGGAATTTCAACGACAAATATCAAAGGAGTGAAGAGATGTACCCTTCAACTAAGGTAAAATCAGTTTAAAATCATTTTGTTTGATTGTTAGTTTTAAGACGTTACGGTCGAGGTTAAGGACATCATAGTCTGTGAGTTTAAGGACCTCACAGTCCGATGTTCGCTCTGGATGCTTCACATGGGTTCACTGCCGTGCTTTGCGAAGACCAGGATCCGCTCTGGACGTTTTCCACGGGGTCAGAAGTGACGTTATCCGCGTTCCATGTAACCAAGAATTTGCACTAGATTCTTCCCACGGGTTCACTGCCGTGTTCGGCGAGGACTAGGCTCCTCTCTGGATGCTTCACACGGGTTCACTTCCGTGCTCTGCGAGGACCAGGATCCGCTCTGGACGTTTTCCACGGGGTCAGAAGTGACGTTATCCGCGTTCTACATAACCAAGAATTTGCGCTAGATGCTTCCCACGGGTTCACTGCCGTGTTCGGCGAGGACTAGGCTCCACTCGGGATGCTTCACACGGGATCACTGCCGTGCTCTGCGAGGACCAGGATCCGCTCTGGACGTTTTCCACGGGGTCAGAAGTGACGTTATCCGCGTTCCACGTGACCAGGAATTTGCACTAGATTCTTCCCACGGGTTCACTGCCGTGTTCGGCAAGGACTAGGCTCCGCTCTGGATGCTTCACACGGGTTCACTGCCGTGCTCTGCGAGGACCAGGATCCGCTCTGTACGTTTTCCACGGGGTCAGAAGTGACGTTATCCGCATTCCACATGACCAGGAATTTGCACTAGATGCTTCCCACGGGTTCACTGCCATGTTCGGCGAGGACTAGGCTCCGCTCTGGATGCTTCACACGGGTTCACTGCCGTGCTCTGGAGGACCAGGATCCGCTCTTGACGTTTTCCACGGGATCAGAAGTGACGTTATCCGTGTTCTACGTGACCAGGAATTCGCACTAGATGCTTCCCACGGGTTCACTGCCATGTTCGGCGAGGACTAGGCTCCGCTTTGGATGCTTCACACGTGTTCACTACCGTGCTATGCGAGGACCAGGATCCGCTCTGGATGTTTTCCACGGGGTCAGAAGTGACGTTATCCGCATTCCACATGACCAGGAATTTGCACTAGATGCTTCCCATGGGTTCACTGCCGTGTTCGGCGGGGACTAGGCTCCGCTCTGGATGCTTCACACGGGTTCACTGCCGTGCTTTGCGAGGACCAGGATCCGCTCTGGACGTTTTCTACGGGGTCAGAAGTGACGTTATCCGTGTTCCACGTAACCAGGAATTTGCATTAGATGCTTCCCACGGGTTCACTGCCGTGTTCGGCAAGGGCTAGGCTCCGCTCTGGATGCTTCACACGGGTTCAGAAGTGACGTTATCCTTGTTCCACGTAGCCAGGAATTTTGTTGATCATATCCGCATTTCACGGAGTTGGGGTTTGACTTTCGGACGTTTGTGCACCACCGAGTCATGGAACTGGGAGTTGCCGCTGTTCCGCTTTACTTGATGTTGTGTCCGAATGTTGAGATGATCTCTAGGCTGTTTATGAACCATTGAGATTTGGCCTCTCCTTCTGACGAAGCTTGGGGAGGAAGGGTGTGATTCCCTCTTTGTTTGCGCCCCTGGATTGTATACAGGGATTGATGTGATATTACCTGTAGGGCAAAAATTTCATTTTTATTTTTCAATTCTTTCCACGATGCTCTATCTTTTCAGCTTTTATATCGCGAAGGTCGCGATTGCCCAATCATTTCGGCTATTTTTCGCGGTGCCCAATCATTTCGGCTATTTGTTTTATTTTTACTCGCTGCTTTTTATTGCGAGTTGCCCAATCATTTCGGCTACTTTGCATGCATACATTTTTACTTGCTGATTTTGTCTGCAAGTTGCCCCATCATTTCGGCTATTTCGTATGCATGTGTGGCTTGCTGGCTTTTTGTCGCAAGCTTGGGATTGGACACCGATTTCGGCATCAGCACCGCTACAACTGGAATATTGCTAGGAGCGAATCATCATTTTCCTCTGTCGATATCGACCAAAGATGGCTTAGCGAACAGGGTTAGGATCCTGTCGATTAAGGCTTTTGACTTCATAAGCCATAAGGGTCTCACAAAGGTATTTCTCCCTACGAGTCATGAGGATCTCGTAGGTGTGTTTTCTCCTTAGGAATCGTGAGGACTCCTAAGTGCATGGCTTCTTATAAGTCGTAAGGATCTTACAAGAGAGTTTTCTACTTATAAGTCGAGAGGACTCACAAGGGTCGTTCATCGTGCGAATATATCCCTAGTCACGGGTGGGACTTTGTTAGGGAAATGTTTATTCGCGCCCATGGATTGTATACAAGGGTCAGCATTGAGCCGCTTGTAGGGCAGTATTGGAAGTTGTGGGGGTTGCTTAAGAACAGGTTTAGGTCTCTGTAGCTTAAGGCTTTCAAATCTTATGAGCCGTGAGGGTCTCATAAGAGGATTCTCCTTACGAGTTATGAGGATCTCGCAAGTGTAATTTCTCCTTATGAATCGTGAGGATTCCTAAGTGTGTTACTCCCTTGTGAGTCGTAAGGATCTCACGCGGGTGGTTTCTCCTTACAAGGTGGAGAGGACCCTGCAAGTGTCTTTTAACGAGGTTGCGCCCTTTCGGGTTTTCACAAACACTCGCCGGTAGCCCTGCTGCTTTTACTCATGGAGCCCTTTCGGGTTTTCATCCGTGCCCATTTTGCTTATGGACATACCGTTTTTCTTCTTTTTTTTTGTTTTTTTTGTTTTTTTTTCGAACGAGGTTGCGCCCTTTCGGGTTTTCACAATACTCGCCGGTAGCCCTGCTGTTATTACTCACGGAGCCCTTTTCGGGTTTTCATCCGTGCCCATTTTGCTTATGGACATACCGTTTTTCCTCTATTTTTTTTGTTTTTGTTTTTTTTGTATCAGCTTTAGGATGCTGCAATCCACCGTAGTTTATCGACATCTCGGTCAACAGCTAGTTTTAGAACATAGTGGTCCGTTGCTAGTTTAAGGTCGTTTCGGTCCGTTGTTAGTTTAAGGATGTTTCGGTCCGCCGTTGAAGAAGGCCTGTCACTACTTATAAAGTTTAGGCTTAGGAAGATAGCGAGCGGACATAGTCGTCGTCATCTATGATTGACCAGGGCCGTGACTTGTTAGGCGTAGTATTTCTTCAGGAAGCGACCATTTATTGGCCTGAAGGGCCTCTCGCCATGCATGTCCATGAGTAGATAGGCTCCACCCTAGTAGACCTTGTCTATAATGTACGGGCCTTCATAATTCGGCTCGAATTTCCCTCGTTTAGCACGATTGGGGATCATGGGTCTTTTGACTACCAGCACGAGTTCGCCCTGGCGGAATGTCCTTGGCCTGGTCAATCTTTCGTAGGAGCGTGTCATCTTTGCTTTATAAGCTTCCAGATTTTGTTGCGCTATGAGCCGGGTTTCATCAAAGGCATCGAGCTCCTCGAGCCGAAGGTGAGCATTCTCTTCGTCCGTTAGCTCGTAATGGACTGCCACTCGTAGAGAAGGTAATTCTATCTCGAGGGGGAGTACTGCTTCTGTACCGAATAACAATGCGTACGGTGTTGTGTTTGTGGCCGTCTTGAACGTAGTTCGATATGCCCAGAGAGCTTCTTGCAGCCTCTCGTGTCAGTCCTTCTTATTTCGGGACACCGTCTTCTTCACGATCTTTGTTAAGGTTTTGTTGAAAGCCTCAGCTAGACCGTTAGCTCGGGGGTTATAAACTGAGGAATATCTCCAGTCTATGTTGTGCTGTTGTGCGAAGCGACTAATCTTGTGGCTTCTGTAGGCTGGCCCATTATCGGAGATGATCCATCTCGGAGTTCCAAACCGATAAATGACGTGCGTTTTGAAGAAATAGAGGATATTCTCCGTCTTCACTTCCCTCAGCGGTACTGCTTCTGCCCATTTGGAGAAGTAGTCAGTCGTCGCCAAAATGAATCGATGTCCCCTGGACGATACGGGTTCGATAGGGCCGATTATGTCAGTTCCCCACATTTCGAACGGCCAGCTAGCCACCGTTGGGTGTAGCGGATTCGGATGCTGATGGATAAAGTCCCCATGGATCTGGCACGAGTGGCATTGCTTCGCGTACTCGAGGCAGTCTTGGATCATCGTGGGCCATTAATAACCCATCCTTTTAATCTTTAATTTCATCTTCGGTCCAGCTTGGTGAGAACCGCAGAATCCATCATGAACTTCTTGAATGAATCTTTTTGCCTCTTCAGGTCCTAGGCATCTCAACCACAGAGAATCAAACGACCTCTTGTACAGAGTATCATTGACGAAGGCGAAAGACAGAGCTCGTTTCATAAGCTAATGTCTGGAGGACGCATCTTCGGGTGTTCGACGGGATTTGAAGTAGTCTATAAAGACTTCTCTCCAATCCTCAGCCTTTTCCTGGTCCTTTATTTGCAGGGCCGTCTGCTCGGTCGCTCCCTTTTCCTCGGACGATTCCGGAGATATTTCCTCCGGTGTGAGGACCCGACGGCTTTGCACAACGATTCTTACGTCATCGAGGTTCTCATCGGCCAATTCTTTAGCAAGCTTGGCTAATACATCCACTTTGCTATTTTCCGCACGCGGTATGCTTTCAAGGGTGTAGGAAGGAATTTGGGTCAGCAGCTGCTGTACTTTCTCGCCGTACTTCACCAACTCTGGTTTGCATGTTTGGTAGTCTCCATTTACTTGACTGACGACCAGTTGGGAGTCCCTGTATATGATGAGGTTTTCAATTCCCATGTCGATGGCGATCTCGAGGCCTACTATCAAAGCTTCATATTCGGCTTCATTGTTTGTCCTTGGCTCTGTTAAGAAGAAAGCAAAGCGCATTATTCCTCCTTGCGGGGTCACGAAGATAAGGCCTACCCCTGATTTGATTATAGGCGTATTTTGTTTGCGCCTCTTCATGGAAGATGCTCCATCGAAATAAAGTTCCCACCGGATATCACTTTCGTCGATCGTGTTAGTGTATATGCCCTAGGGGCCATTATTGTATCATACTAGCTTGTATATTACTTAATGGAAGCTTGGGATATTCACAGTTATATAACAGTCTTGCTAAACATGGTAGTATGCTACTTGGTTTTATCTATCTTAATATGTGTGTACGTATTGATAGAGCCCTTAGGATCTTGCTTGACTACCAGCGTTGTGATGGCAGTCACACTAGTGGGGGCTGGGTAGTCTACAAGCACTTCCTTTTTTAGGTCCCCAGTCGTAGGATTATCGAGAAAGGGCATCGATACTCCGGAGTAGACTAGTGTGTACGCTTCTCATCCCAGTTGGGGAGATGGTCTGTCCCACAGCCATCAGTACGTCGTACTGGAGATAGTATACAGGTGCTCGTTGGGTTACGGGTATACCGGACAGGACTCGCAGGGGACCGTTGGTTGGTATTATACCCGTCGTCAGTTAACAGTTCCCAGGTGACATGAGTACAGCATAGTCCGTAGACTTGACACTGCTACTTCGCCTCGAGTGTGTCCCACTGTTCTTAGATTGCTACCCTACCACGGCTCAAAGGAGTCCTGCAAACAGGTAGCAGTTGGGTGAAGTCCCGAGCACTTGGAGGCAGTAGTGGTTAGACAGGATTCGTCTCTCCCGTATTGGGAGTTGATATCGCGCTGTGTCAGAGAACCATTACGCAAAGTCCCTGGCCAGGGCAAGCGAGATTTACTGGTAGGTTTTCCAGTAGTTTCTCAAGGTGTAATGGGCTACGCTCCGACATGACTTATACCGCTTTTAGGGGACTGACGCTTGCCGCCCCCTAGGCCCGATATGCGATAGTCCTAGACGAACAGACCGGACTGTACGGAGATTGTCACATCAGGCTCAGTAGGTGTTCAGATGGGTTTCCTCATCGGCCTTCTTATCGATATCTACCTGGGGACCGTTACGTACAGCTAGTGCCGCTTGCGGTCTGTAGTTAAACCCACTGCCAGCGTAGTAGTCGAGTCTTTAGAGTCCCACACAGAGAGTTTCCCTGCTCCAGGCGAAACGATATAGAGGTCGTATGGTTTTACGACAAGGGTTCGGACGCATACGTGTTTAAACGTACGTACGATGTTCGGACAGTTTTTACTAGCCGGCTTTGGTTTAAGCCAAATTCTAGTATCGGATTATTGGATTTATACAGTCTAAAGTTTTTCCGTGTTTTCACGGATAGGAGGGGCGTTCTCGTAATTTGGCGGGAAGCTTCTAGAAGTATGGTGACTTGAGGGTTTAGGTGGCATTTACATTTAATGCATTTGTGACTCATTAGATGAATCATTCAAGTGAGTTAATGAAGCATTTATTGCTTAATGACTCACTTGATGATTCATTGCATATATTAAATGAAGCATGATGATAAATCATTTAGATTTATTTATTTGATTTTCTTTATGCTTCATGATATATTAGAAGTGAGAAACATTTTCATTTCATTCTAATGATCACCTTCTCTCTCCTCAAGCTCTCTCTCTTCAAACCCTAATCCTACCCTCTCATGTGTTGAGATCAAGGATTAGCTAGACTATTTAATCCATAACTATACTCTATATCATCTAGGTGACTTTGATTAGCAATTAAAAAAAAATAGTTACCTCAAGATTAGAGGCAAAGCTTGGAGTAGAAGCTCTCGGATGGATCGTCTATTACATAGAGGAGGCCGATGAGGAGATGGATAACGAGAAGAAGAAGGACACGGTTCATTAGGTATAATCTTCTTCCATAGTAGTTAACAACTCCTATGTTAGTGTTAGTTATAGTTTAGCAAAGATCCTTTCGGTTAGTCGATGTTGCTTCAAACAAAATGATTGTTTTACATATTTCCGCCTCCCCGCAAGTCGTGGGGTGTACAACGTCGACGTACAGTGGTATCAGAGCCTCGCTAAAGCATAACTAACTTATTAGCAAAGTCGTTAGAATTTCGAACGCAAAACGAACCGGAAAAAACATCGAAATCACCAAGTTTCTGTCGAATTTAAAATGAGGTCTAAAAATTTTTCAGGGACCTCTAAAATTACATGCAGGAAAATATAAGAATTCTGGAGAAAATTGGGTTCCTGAATCGGCCACGACGCCCCGGAACCGCGGCCGATCCAAGCGATCAGCCGCGGATCCGCCGCCGAGTTGGGGTCGATTCAACCCAAATTTCCCCAGATCTCTTCTGTGGTTATTTTGTTATTTCTGGAATGTTTATTTTCTGCTCAAGTCTCAGGTGCACAGTGAAGTTTTGGAGTAGAATCTAATGTGTTTGCTTGATCGAAATTATACGATGTTTGGCTAATTAGATTATATCTGTGAATTGTATAATGTGTTCGTAAACCTCTCCTAACTGCTAGTATGTCGGTTGGCAGGGGGTTGCACATTTCTGTAATGATTTTACTATTTGTGATTATGAACTTGATTGGATTGTTGTGATGATTAGCCGGAGTTTGAGATGAGTTTCTATATTCATTCATTCGATGTAATTGTAATATTTTGTATTATTATTTTGCGGGGCACATCCAGGTTGCGGTTGTAACCACCGTTGTATTATTTCATTTACTGATTTTTTCTCCTAGGATAGACCCAAGGTGGGGTGCACAAATTACCGGGTACTTTGAAGTGTTTAGTGGCCTACTCACGTTGTTGAGAGAGACCGCTTCACTTCGGGTACTTGGCGGGTAGTTTGCCGTACCCGTAGGGGTCTAGGGTGGGGTAATGGCTATTCATCACAACTGTGTAATCCGTCTTTCGTTGCAGGCTCAAAATAAACGCGGATTGCTTGTATATCCAATAATGTTCATCTGTGATCTGGAATGCCTATTATTGCGTCAGACGAATGTACAATATCTATATATGATAGCTATTTAGACGTCACTTATGTTTTGCACCCGCGCTAGCCTAGCCCCCGCTCTGTCGTTAGTTAAGTAATCTAACGGGTGATGACGGGACCCAGTGGCGAATGCGGATGGCATAAGAGTACGTTATATTTTCGTTGTTTTCTGCAATGATAGGTTAATGATGGGACGCATAATTATTAATGCAAAGAAAATAAACCAAAGTTGAATCGTTGGAACCGTTTAAAAGAAACCACTCGGTTATTTTTTAAAACAGAAGATATTTTAATTGCGGAGCTTTAACCACTCCTTTTAAAAGCTATCAGGTTCCTTCGATCATATCAAGTTCACTACGTTCACGGTTTCGCCAAAACCATTCGTAGCCCTCCGTCATTTCATTTGAGTATTCAGTAGTATTCAAACTATGTATTTTGACTAACGCCAAGGCATAGTGTTTGGTAGCTGCTGGGTATTCATTTGTTGCATAGATAGATGAGTTAGTTTGGGACAGTCGTATTATCATTTGGCCAACGTCAGGGGTATGTACGGCTGGGTTCAAATTAACAAGATAATGATGGGTAGAACTTGACATGTGACTTATGACATTTTGACCAACGCCAAGGTCATAAGAGCATGGGGCAGAAATTTATATCGGGAATTTCTAAAGAAACTGAAATTTGCAAAGAGATGCATACCATTTGGAGTTTGATGAATGTTGGTAGGATTCCTTCAACATTATCACATGATGATATTTGGATCCCGATCCTACTGTGAGTATATGCTACTCATCAGGAGATTCGTCACTTAACGATCAATGCTATAAACCAAGTAGGTGCCGAGAAAGGTGTCAGCGGGGCTACGCCCTCAGAGAAAAGAGATTATTTAATTAAGGAACTTCGCGAAAGCGTTGGAAAACCTCCCTCGAAGTACCGACACCGGCCTGGCTGAACGGTTAAGCATGTATTGTACAGTGAGAATAGTCCTGGCTAGTTCTTCCTTTTTGGTTTGAGGAGGGATTCGAGAAACAGTGGGAGCCATCCAGTTTAGATAAACTAAAAACCACTCTAAACTTGCAAGAGTATCATGCTAAAGTGTTCTCTCTCTCTCTCCTAATTGCAGCGACCCAAAACATGACTGGCCTTAAGTTACTATTAGAGAAAAATATATTGACAGGGCCAAATTATAAAGATTGACTACGGAATGTCAAAATGGTTTTGACCTATGACAAATTGGGGTATGTCCTCACCACTAAGGCACCTGCTGTCCCTGGTCCCAAATCCAGTAATGCGGATAAGGAAATCCGCAAAACCTGGGAGTTAGATTGCGCGAAGGCCAAGTGCATCGTGCTTGTCTCGATGAATAATGAACATCAGAGGAGGCACGAGGATATGGATCTAGATGCCATATTTCTCCATACAAAGGAACTTTATGGAGAGCAATCTCGTATAGAAAGATACGAGACCTCAAAGAACTTGTTTCGGGCGAGGTTGGCCGTCGGATCATCGGTAGGAGAACATGTCCTAAAGATGATTGGCTATATTGAAGAGCTGCAGACCTTGGGACGACTTTCGATAATGAGCTCTATACAGACTTGATTCTCCAGTCCCTTCCTTCCACCTACGCCCAGTTTATTCTGAATTTCAACATTCAAAGAAAAGAAGTTGAACTTCCAGAACTTCTTAACATGTTGAGGAGTACAGAGGGCACCTTGCTGAAAGCAAGGGAAACACCCGCTATGTTTGTTCGCGGTGCTTCTTCTTCCGGGTCCACGACTCGGGCCAAAGGAAGGAAGAATAAGGCCGCCACCAAATCTAGAGGAGGTGTTAGTAAGGTGGGAGTGAAGGGAAAGAAAAAGATTGTGGTGCCAGTAGTGGCCAAGAATGAGTGCTTCCATCGTTATAGGAAAGGGCACTGGAAGAAAGATTGCAAGGCGTGGAACACCAAGAATCAGGAACCGAAGCAAGCTGTGGCTTCAACTTCAGGTATGTTTGTAATTGAGAATTGTCTGTCAATCAACTCTACTTTCTGGGTATTGGATAGCGGATCAGGATCTCATATATGCAATTCATTGCAGGCACTGAGAAACCGTAGAGTGCTGAAGGTTGGTGATATGACCCTGATGGTTGCTAACGGAGCTAGCGTGGGAGCTGTGTCCGTAGGGGATTATCACCTGGGATTGACTAGTGGACATATTTTTGTTTTACATAACTGTTTTTGTGTACCTAGTTTAATGTGTAATATCATATCAGTTTCCTTGTTATCAAATAAAGGTTATGATTTCACGTTTGTAAGCGATGTTGTTAACATCCACCTTAATCATGGTTTGATTGGGTCCGGTACACTGGATAACGGTATATATGTCTTAAACCAATTACAGATTTTCAATGTCCAGCACACACTAAAAAGAAAGTCTCCAGATTTAAATAAGGCTTTCTTATGGCATTGTAGACTGGGTCACATCAATGAGACAAGGTTAACTAAGTTACATAGAGAAGGATATTTGGACTCGTTCGAATATCAAACTTATGCAACTTTTCAATCATGTCTCAAAGGAAAGATGACAAAGACTCCATTCACTGGACATGGAGTAAGAGCAAGCGAGCTCTTAGGACTCATACACAGCGATGTATGTAGTCCAATGTCTACACATGCAAGAGGTGGTTTTTCCTATTTCATTACTTTTACGGATGATTACTCTAGGTACGGATTCATTTTTCTGATGAAACATAAATCCGAGGCTTTTTGAGAAATTCCAAGAGTATAAGAATGAAGTAGATAACCAAACCGGCAAAAGTATCAAGACACTGAGATCTGATCGAGGTGGTGAATAATTAAGTGCCGAGTTCCTAGGTTACCTAAAAGAGAAAGGAATTCTCTCTCAGCTTACTCCTCTATACACTCCACAGCATAACGGTGTATCGGAGAGACGGAATCGAACCCTATTGGATATGGTACGTTCCATGATGAGTAATGCTGAGTTACCACGATCTTTCTGGGGTTATGCGCTAGAATCAGCGGCATATCTTTTGAATAGGATTCCTACCAAGACTGTGCCTACCACGCCATATTAGATGTGGAGTGGGAAGAAACCTTATCTTCAGTATCTGAAGATATGGGGATGTCCAGCTTTTGTTAAAAAGGAGCATGCGGACAAACTCGAGGCACGATAAGTACAGTGTAAGTTTGTGGGATATCCAAAGAACTCCAAGGGGTATTATTTCTATTACGCAGAGGAACAAAAGGTTTTTGTTTCTCGTAATGCCCATTTTCTAGAACAGCAGTTTATAGAAAAGGAAACAAGTGGGAGCGAAATAGAACTGGAAGAAATTCCAGAACCACAAACTACTATTGAAAGTTTGGTAAGACCGGTAGTTCAAGAAGAACAGGACTTCCCCGCACCCCTCCGCAGGAGTAGTAGGCTGTCTCATCCGCCTGAGAGATACTACGGTTTTCTCATAGATGGGGATAGAGAGGATTGCGTCATTGATGATGATGAACCTACTAGCTTCCAGCAGGCCATCTAGAGCGGGGACTCAGTACGATGGCTAGATGCAATGCGGACCGAAATGGAGTCTATGTACACCAACAAAGTATGGACTTTGGACTTTGCTCCAGGTGGGGTAAAACCCATAGGATGCAAATGGATCTTCAAGAAAAAGATTGGTGTAGATGGACAGGTGGAAACCTATAAGGCTAGATTTGTTGCAAAGGATTTTCATCAAAGACCTGGTTTGGACTATGACGAGACTTTTTCTCCAGTGGCTATGCTCAAATCCATTCGAGTCCTTCTTGCTATTGCCTCCTTCCATGATTATGAGATCTGGCAGATGAACGTAAAGACGGCTTTTCTAAATGGTAATTTGGAAGAGTGCGTCTATATGGATCAGCCGGAACGCTTCAATCAGAGTGGGAGCAGCGGGAAAGTGTGCAAGTTGCTTGAGTCCATTTATGGACTAAAGCAGGTATCGCGGAGTTGGAACATCTGTTTTGATGAAACGGTCAAAAAATATGACTTTATCAAAAATCCAGATGAACCATGTATATATAGTAAAATTGTAGCACGAACTGTCGTATTCCTCGTCTTGTACGTGGATGACATTCTATTGATAGGAAATGACATTCCTATGCTACAATCTGTCATAGAATTCTTGTCACACAGGTTCTCCATGAAAGACCTGGGTGATGCCTCTTACATTCTGGGGATCCGGATCTATCGTGATAGATCCAAGAGGATGTTGGGACTTTCGCAGTCCAGGTATATCAACACTATACTGAAAAGATTAAGTATGGAAGATTCTAAGCGCGGTAATCTACCGGCTTGTCACGGAATCACCCTCTCCAAAGAGATGTCTCCCAAGACTGATTTGGAAAGGGAACGCATGTCTATTATACCCTACGCTTCTGCGGTAGGCTCTATAATTTATGCGATGTTGTGCACCAGACCAGATGTAGCTTACGCACTGAGCGTGGTAAGCTGGTATCAGTCAGACCCAGGGCAGAAGCACTGGATAGCAGTGAAGAACATTCTCAAGTACCTGAGAAGGACTAAGGAGATGTTCTTAGTTTACGGCGGAAAAGACCTCAAGATCGAGGCCTTTGCTGATTCCGGCTTCCAGAGTGATAAGGATGACTCCAAGTCCATGTCAGGTTATGTCTTTACCCTCAATGGAAGGGCGGTGTGCTGGAAGAGTTCCAAGCAGGACACCGTTGCTGACTCGACGATGGAAGCGGAGTATATTGCTGCTTGTGATGCCGCAAAAGAAGCGGTCTGGATGAAGAAGTTCCTAACAGAACATCAGGTGGTTCCTACCATTGTTGATCCAATACCTCTGTATTGCGACAACAACGGAGCTATAGCTTTAGCTAAGGAACCCAGGTCCCATCAGAAGTCCAGACACATCTTAAAACGGTATCACCTGATCAGGGAGATCATAGATCGCCGGGAGATCGAGGTCCGGAGAGTTGCTACAGAAGAGAACATTGCCGATCCATTCACAAAGGCCTTACCTCAGATTCAGTTCGAGAGGCTACTCAAGATCATCGGTCTTCGATATGCCAGTACATGGCCCTAGTGCAAGTGGGAGATTGTTAGTGTATATGCCCTAGGGGCTATTATTGTATCATACTAGCTTGTATATTACTTATGGAAGCTTAGGATATTCACAGTTATATAACAGTTTTGCTAAACATGGTAGTATGCTACTTGGTTTTATCTATCTTAATATGTGTGTACGTATTGATAGAGCCTTTAGGATCTTACTTGACTACCAGCGTTGTGATGGCAGTCACACTAGTGGGGGCTGGGTAGTCTACAAGCACATCCTTTTTTAGGTCCCTAGTCGTAGGATTATCGAGACAGGGCATCGATACTCCGGAGTAGACTAGTGTGTGCGCTTCTCATCCCAGTTGGGGAGATGGTCTGTCCCACAGCCATCAGTACGTCGTACTGGAGATAGTATACAGGTGCTCGTTGGGTTACGGGTACACCGGACAGGACTCGCAGGGGACTGTTGGTTGGTATTATACCCGTCGCCAGTTAACAGTTCCCAGGTGACATGAGTACAGCATAGTCCGCAGACTTGACACTGCTACTTCGCCTCGAGTGTGTCCCACTGTTCTTAGATTGCTACCCTACCACGGCTCAAAGGAGTCGTGCAAACAGGTAGCAGTTGGGTGCAGTCCTGAGCACTTGGAGGCAGTAGTAGTTAGGCAGGATTCGTCTCTCCCGGTATTGGGAGTTGATATCGCGCGGTGTCAGAGAGCCATTACGCAAAGTCCCTGGCCAGGACAAGCGAGATTTACTGGTAGGTTTTCCAGTAGTTTCTCAAGGTGTAATGGGCTACTCTCCGACACGAATTATACCGCTTTTAGGGGACTGACGCTTGCCGCCCCTAGGCCCGATATGCGATAGTCCTAGACGAACAGACCGGACTGTACGGAGATTGTCACTTCAGGCTCAGTAGGAGTTCGGATGGATTTCCTCATCGGCCTTCTTATCGACATCTACCTGGGGACCGTTACGTACAGCTAGTGCCGCTTGCGGTCTGTGGTTAAACCCACTGCCAGCGTAGTAGTCGAGTCTTTAGAGTCCCACACAGAGAGTTTCCCTGCTCCAGGCGAAACGATATAGAGGTCGTATGGTTTTACGATAAGGGTTCGGATGCATACGTGTTTAAACGCACGTACGATGTTCGGACAGTTTTTACTAGCTGGCTTTGGTTTAAGCCAGATTCTAGTATTGGATTATTGGATTTATACAGTCTAAAGTTTTTCCGTGTTTTCACGGATAGGAGGGGCGTTCTCGTAATTTGGCGGGAAGCTTCTAGAAGTATGGTGACTTGAGGGTTTAGGTGGCATTTACATTAAATGCATTTGTGACTCATTATATGAATCATTCAAGTGAGTTAATGAAGCATTTATTGCTTAATGACTCGCTTGATGATTCATTGCATATATTAAATGAAGCATGATGATAAATCATTTAGATTTATTTATTTGTTTTTCTTTATACTTCATGATATATTAGAAGTGAGAAACATTTTCATTTCATTCTAATGCTCACCTTCTCTCTCCTCAAGCTCTTTCTCTTCAAACACTAATCCTACCCTCTCATGTGTTGAGATCAAGGATTAGCTAGACTATTTAATCCCTAACCATACTCTATATCATCTAGGTGACTTTGATTAGCAACTAAAGAAACCTAGTTACCTCAAGATTAGAGGCAAAGCTTGGAGTAGAAGCTCTCGGGTGGATCGTCTATTACATAGAGGAGGCCGACGAGGAGGTGGATAACGAGAAGAAGAAGGATACGGTTCATTAGGTATAATCTTCTTCCATAGTAGTTAACAACTCCTATGTTAGTGTTAGTTATAGTTTAGCAAAGATCCTTACGGTTAGTCGATGTTGCTTCAAACAAAATGATTGTTTTACATATTTCCGCTTCCCCGCAAGTCATGGGGTGTACAACGTCGACTTACAGATCGTGTCAAACGCATGTTCGTCTGGAAGTTCGCAATTCAAGGGAGAATCGGCCGGTATCGGATGTTCAACGAGGAAGTCGGCGATGGTCTGGCCTTTCACTGCCTTAAGAGGATGATAAGTTATTGAGAACTCCATTAAGAGCAAGGCCCATTTAGCAAGTCGTTCCGTTAATATGGATTTCGACATCAAATACTTGAGAGGGTCCACCTTCGATATGAGACGGACTTCATGCGCCAATGCATAGTGCCTAAGTTTCGTTATCGTGAAGATCAACGCCAGGCAGTGTCTTTCGATGGGAGAATATTTGCTTTCTGCCCCTAGCAGAACTCGACTCAAGTAATAGAGAGCTCTATCTTTCCCTTGGTCATTCTCTTGTTCCCATAATGCACCTAAGGAACCTTCGAGGGCTGTTGTATAAAGAATAAGGGGTTTTCCCTTGACCGGAGCGGCCAGTACTGGCGGGTTCTGCAGATACTACTTGATTTCATCCAGCGCGCCTTGGCATTTATGATCCCAAACGAACGGGGTTCCCTTCTTCATCAGGTGACTGTATGGGCGGCACTTGCCAGAGAGATTGGCTATAAATTGCCGAATATACGCGAGCTTCCCTTGGAGAGACCGCAATTGCTTGAGAGTCCTTGGTGGAGGCATTTCCATGATCTCCTTGATCTTCGACGGATCTATCTCGATACCACGGTGTCGGACGATGAATCCTAGGAATTTGCCTGAGGACACCCCGAAAGCGCATTTGAGAGGGTTCATCTTCAAGTTGTATTGCCGAAGACGTTGAAACACGATCTTCAGATGTTCGAGATGTTCCTCGTATGATTTGCTTTTCACCACGAGGTCGTCGATATAGCATTCGACAATTTTATGTATAAGGTCATCGAAGATCTTCGTCATGGCCATCTGATAGGTGGCACCGGCGTTCTTCAGACCGAAGGGCATCACCTTGTAGCAGAATATACCCAAAGGGGTCCGGAAAGCGGTGTGCTTCTGGTCTTCGTGATGCATCTTTATCTGATTATATCCTAACGAGCCATCCATGAAGGAGAAAACTTCGTGAGTGGACGTATTGTCTATCATCAACTCGGTGACCGGTACTGGGAAGTCATCCTTCGGGCAGGCTTTATTGAGATCCCGAAAGTCCACACAGATGCATACCGTCCCATTCTTCTTTATCACTGGGACGATGTAGCGATCCAGTCAGGGTACTGAACCTCTTGGATGAAGCCAGAGTTCATCAACTTCTTGACCTCGGCGTTGATGCTCATTTTAAGCTCGAGCCGCATTCTTCTCGGCGCTTTTTTGATCGGCTTAACGTCCGGAGATATGGTCAATTTGTGGACAGCAATCTCTGGATCTAGTCCTGGTATTTTGGAATAATTCCATGCAAAGCAATCTCTATGCTGTATAAGCACGTCTTTTAACGCAGCCACCCTTTCTTCATATAGCAGCTCACTGACGAATGTTGGTCGCGGGTCACTTGCCGTCCCCAGATCAATCTTTTTGAGGTTATCTGCAGTAGTGTGTATTCCATCTTCCAGCTCTTTTGGCACCGGTGGAAACTCTGAGATCACCTCGTCATCATTGTTTTCGAAGCACCAGAGGAGGTCATCCATATTCTCGGGTTCTTCTTTTGATATCGTTATCATATGACAAGTACGAGCTCGCTTCCAAGACCGATGTGGATCTGATTCCAGTCTCGCGGATTTGGGTTCATGCTTCTGCGGCGGTGTTACCCTCCAACTGTCGGATAGAGCGAACTTGCCGAGCTGATATTGGTCTTCGACCCAGTTCTTGAAGGTGAAGCAGTCTTCGAGAGGATTTCCTATCGCCCTATGATAGGAGCTATAGTTCGGGTGAGAGACTTTGCCTGTTTGCTTGGGGCGCTTGGACTCCAGGAGGATAATCATTTGATGTTTTATAGCGAGGTCAAGTATCTTCTTTGTCTTGTCTTGAGGAAAAGAGTATGCTCGACTCATCTTCTTCATAAGGGACAAATCCGGACCGCTCGATTCCCGATCGCGTGACTTATTGGTCCTGCTTTGTCGTTGCTGAATGCCTTTTCCGCTTTTTGACTTATTTCTGCCTCTGCGTCGGGCCTTTTTTACAACAGGTTGGCAGGAAGGGGCATTTTCATTTTTCATAGCCTGTTGGAGAAGGCGTTGCGTCCTGGCTTTCTCGTAGATGGCCATTTCGCGATTATGGTTGTCTCGAACTTTTTGACCAGATTCCCTTATAAGCTTGTTCATTTGTTCTTCGAACGACGGACTGGGCACTTTTACGTCAGGGACCTTTTCTGGTTCAGGATTAGCACTCTCCTATTGAGCATCTCCTTCTTTATCAAAGTCATGTATGACATAGCAGTCGCGGAGTAGTTCCCTTTTCTTGGACCGAACATATCCAAGCCCGATTGCTTCCATTTTCTCGTTGGACAACTTGCACTGAGTTCCGGGAACGTTCTAGATCCTGTCATAGAACTTAGCTTTCCAAGCGGTCTCTTTGAAGGGTATCCCTTGGCGCTTCAACAGCCTTTTCAAGCCTTCCGTATAATATCTAGGCAGACGGATGGGCTGAAGCCTATCAAGTGTAGGATCCGCGTCGTGCCAGATTTCTCTCTCCACTTTAGTTTCCCCGGAGCGGTAGAATAGGATCGCCTTTTCGCCTTCACGCCTGGGAGGGACATAGAACGTCTGCAGCTCTTTCACACTGTAGGTATCAAGCGCGTCTAGTTCTTTATAATGTTTGGGCGGAACCATGGCAACTTGCAAACTTTGTTCTTCATCAGCGAATGTTTGAATTGAAGGCCGAGCAGAGAATATGGCGTTGACCTCATCTTCCGAGTCACTGTCAAAGATCAACATAGGAGCGGACGGTCCCGGCTTGTTGTACCGGGATGGGCCTGAATAAACCATCTCTTCTTCTTCCTCAGTATCACTCTCGAAGACGGGAATGGTGGTGATAGCTTTGTTCTTCGGTTTATGACATCTCTCCGTGTCCTCGAAATCTGGCAAGAAGTATTTTGCATCTTCGTACTTGCAGACTTCATTCACGGAGAATGGATTCAGCTCTCCTGTTACGGTATACTCGAGACTATCCTTGAAGTATTTCATACACTGATGCTGTGTAGAAGGGATGATATTGTACTCGTGTAACCAAGACCGACCGAGTAAAGCGTTGTAGCATGTCTTGGCGTCAATGACGTGAAATTTAATATCCATGACAAGTAACCCGAATCGTAATGTCAATATCACAGATCCGAGAGTTCGCGATGACTGGGAGTCAAAACCAGAAATGGTGATCTTATCACGAGCGAGGTGTTGGACGCTCATGCAGATTTCCTTCAATACTCGCACGTTAAGAAGATTGACAGAAGAACCATTGTCGACCAGGATTTTTCCTATCTTTATATCGTGGTAGTATCCCGAGACATAGAGGGGATGGTTGTGCTCGCATGTCCTAAGGAGAAGGTCTTCGTCGCCGAAGGTGATATCGGCTGTGTGTACTTCCTCTAGCTCGTCCTTCATCTTTTCTTCGGCGAGAAAAGCTTGGAATTACTCTTGTTCTTGGAGCGCCTTGATCAATGAATCCCTCACTTCTTTGGATAGTATAAGGGCGTCGAGAATACTAAGCTGCGAGGGTAATTTCCTCAAGTGCGCCAGAACGTTATAGTCCACCTTATTCTTCTTTGGCGGGTCCTTGGCGGTCAGTTCTTTCATGACTTGATCATCCAGGGCGATATCCTCCGAGACCTTTTCCTTTCCCTTATCTTTTCTATTTGTGGACCCGAGATTCTTTTCTGGAAGCGTGCGATTGCGTAGCTGGATGTTTTCACAGGCTTTCGGTTCTTCCTCCTTCCCCAATGCGGATTCTTTAAAGAGGGGGCCAAGAGCCATTTCTTCGTCAGAGTCGCTTCCGAAAGTGAGAATTTGCGATCCCCTAGTGTTGACCATGCGACAGTTACCGGTATCTCTTTTATGCTCCTCAGTCGCACTTCTTTGCTCCTGCCGAGTTTTGCGTTTCATCCGCTTAAAATGTTGCCGGTGAGCAACATATCCCTGCCACCATCTTTTAAAAACATTGCACTCCTCGGTGGGGTGCGAAATCTTTTGATGATATGAGCAGTAGCTAGGATGCATCTTTGCTTCACCGGGAGTGTTTCCTTCGGAGGGTGGTAGCTTCATTCCCATCGATATGGCTTTAGCAAACTTTTTCCTCGTCTTAAACTTGTTTTTATCCGTGACGGCCGTTCCTTGATTCGGCGGGAGTGCCTCGACTCTTTCGTCTAGTCGTTGGCGTTTGGCTCTTTCAAATATGGCCGTCTCGCGCTCCCGATCAACTTTACTTTTCAGGAGAGCTTCATTGAAGAATGTGTCGATCATTTCATCTGACGGCCCCAGAAGTTCTGGTTTAGGTTCTGCCCCCAGTTTCTTTGTGCAAGGAGCCTCTTCATTGTCTAGTGATGAATGAGAGATCACATGGCAACTTGCTACGTGATCCTCAGATTCGTCCGACGATTCTTCTCCATCATCTTCGTCCTTAAGGACGTGGCTGAGGAACTCTTGGAGCGTGATGGGAGTCCGTGCTTTCTGATTATACTCCTCCAGCGCGTCGATCTGTTTCTGCAGGTCCGTACGCTTGTCGCCAAGCTTCACGGGCTTTTTGGATCTCTTCTTCTTCTTCTTTGAAGATTTTAACGGCTAAGCATGAACACTTGGGCCATCACCACCAATCATTGGAGTTGGGCACGTCTTCAGCATCCCTTCGATGATCTGGGGTTCCAGCGGGTTCTTCCACCTGATCGCCGGGCATGTCTGAAGATCATTCATCATCCTTTTGGTTTTGGCTGAAAGCACGACCTCCTATGGAGCTTCTTCAACAAAAGAGCACGTTGCCCCCGGTGTGTCCATCTTCTTAGGAGTGTGCGGTTGTGGTGGGTTTACTTTCTACTTCTCAGACATCGCAAACTTGCCTTGTAGGTACCGATCCTCGATCCATCCCTTAAAGACGAAGCAATCTTCGATCGGATGACTTACCGTTTGGTGGTAAGGGCAATAATTGGGATTATTCACTTCTCTGGGTTGCGGTGGTCGCCTTGTATCGGGCAAATTGATAAGCCTGTTGCGCACCTCCAGCTCGAACAACCTCTTCGTTTTGTCCTGTGGGAATGAGTAAGGACGCTTCATTTTCTCATTGTAACAGCGCCATCTCTCTTCTAGTTGATCTGCTAGCTTTGGGGCACTGGGCTGCTGTTGGGTGTTCACAATGAAGGTTGCCTTCCCTTTACCCTTGTCGTTCCGCGGTTCCGGCTTCGGGGGAGACGGTCTGTGACCCATTTGATCCATCTGGGCTAGCTTGTCGATTAAAACCTGGAATGTGGTCAGTTTAAAGACCATCATGAACTGTGAAATAGTGGCATGAGGGTCTAGGGTGCCCACGAACATGCCCACTGCTGGTGCTTCTTCGATGCGCTGTTCGCACTTCGACCACAGGTTCCGCCATCGGATTGCATATTGGACCCAAGTTTCGCCCGGCTTCACCCTTGCATTAATCAACGCCGTTATTGGGGTGCGTTCATTGGCGCTCGTGAATCGCTGGGTGAATAGAAACTCCATCTCTGCGAAAGCTTTGACGGAGTCGTTTGGAAGCTCGGAGTACCACTCAAACGCAGTCTCCGATAAGCTGCCAACGAATTGGCGAAGCAAGAGCTTACCATCGCCGCCGGTGTTGCCACAAAGAGCCCTGAACTGGGCGACATGCTGGTGGGGATTGCCTGTCCCCTTGTATACGTAGAATTTCGGGATCGTGTAGCCCGGCGGGTATTTTATCTGATCATACCATCCCAGATATGGTCGCCCCGTTTTGACGACTTGGCCGGCCGTTTCATTTGCCTGGTGAACTCGTATTTGTTGAGAAATATAATCATCCAGGGCAGCTTTAGAGATTGTTTCCTCTTTGGCTGTTGAAAGAGCCGGAGGTAGATTAGACGTTTCTCCTCTGTTGTCTTCGAGGATAATCGGAGGATCTTCGGCTGGAGGATCCGGCTGTATCATCATCCCGATCATGTTTTGGAACAGAAGAGCCATTTACTTTACATTGGCCGCTTGTTCCGCAGCCTCCTTTTCCTTCTTCTCGAGCATTCTTCGAAGGAATTCAGTATCGGTCTCATGTTCGCGACGTTGTTCTGACAACGCCTCCGGACTTTCTTTTGGCCCGGTAAGTGCGGCCATCGCAGTCAGCATTTCCTGGAGCTTCTGTTGCTGCTGTTCCTGGGCTCTTGTGATGAATCGGTGAGTGGTCGGTGGCCCGTAGAAGCACGGCTATCCTCCTTTCCGGATGCCATGTAAACAGTATGGAACGTTATGCCCCCAGACTTAGGGCATTTAGGCTTAGTGCCTTTAACATTTGTTGCAGGCATGGGGGTCTTCTCCGGCTTTGTCTTCTTATGAGCGGTCAAAGTTGAGGGGGCCGTCGCGGTGGGCACCCAAATAGCTTTCCGTGGCTTGGCAGGATGGCTTTCCTCCTGTCGGACTTTCAGCTTTTTCTGCCGGCGAGAATATTCTTGATCCACCACCGAGTTCCGGACCTGCCGCCAGACTTTGTAGATCTTGGAGGATAGCCGTTGAGGGGACTGCTTCGGCTTTATTTCCGCGACATTCTCCTTCGGAGGAGGAGATATTTTCAGTACGGCGGTAGGAGAATTCCTACACACCTTATTTAGCAGCTCAAAGCTGTTCCCAGTTGGAATAGCAGCATTAATTTCCGCTGTCGGGGCTGGTGGAGTTAGCCCAGAAGGGGAGTTGCCTCCGGCCTTCCTCACTCGGCGCCAGTGGCGACGTCGAGCATGTCGCGCTGATAGAGTTGGCTCGATGACGGGGATGGCCTTGTCTTGCCCCCTGCCCAGGTGAGGGGCTGTTGCCGGTGTCAGCCTGTTAAAGACTGATGTCTTTTGAGTAGCAGGAGCGGGAGTGGGAGTGGGAGTTGGGACAGTGAGCCTTGTAAAGACCGACCCCTTGGCAGGAGAAGCCGCCTTTACGCCTTCGGGAGCAGGGTTGGTTACTCTCTTCGGAATAACCTTCTCTGGGACTGCAAGATTCATTGTGGGCCCGCAGGAATTTTGGCCCGGCCTGGAGAAGACTGAGGCACTGGTGTTGGACGACCCATTGAGAGGGGCCGCAGTGACTGTAAGTCGATCGAAGACCGACTTCTTGGGAGCTTCTGGTACGGGCACGGGAGGAGTGAAGCTCGTCGGCGGAAGCATGGTTCCGAAAAACAGCTCTGTGGCGGCTTGAGTAATCTGCTCCACGGGCATCGTGAACAAAGAGGCCGCTTGGGGCCCGTAGGTTATGCCCCCAGTTGAGGCAAGACGCGAGTTGCAGCTGCAGTTGGAACACTTTGAGCAGGTGAATGCCAATGCTGTTTTGCTTTCTAGGCCAAGCCAGAAACCAAATCTTAGTAACTTGAAACCCAAGGGCAACCATTAACAAACCGCGATTCATTCGCGAATACGACACACGAAGTGTGGAGTGGAAAGAGGAAAAGCTCCCACCGGGCGTGCCAGAATCTGTTCACCGCCGGAAGCCGGGAAGACTGAACGTCTTGCCTGAATCTGGGGGCAGATGCTAATTGGTGCTATCCGTCCACCTCTCCGAAGATGCCAAGTTGATTTATGGCACCATGTATCGAAGGTTCAAACGGATGCGGCCGATGTAGCAGACTTCGTCAGATTCCCCCTCGTTTGAGGGGTTTTTGATTGTGGGGACGCTCTTCCCTGCAGACGCAAGCCCCTGGAGTTAATTATGCTACCGCATCGCGGTAACAACTTTCTCCTTCTCCATATGGTCACTTCATGTCATGGATGTTTGTTTTGTGTTCGGTTACCCGTGGATTGTATACGGAGACTAAGTTATGTTGTCGCCCGTAGGGCGTGGACTAGTCCAAATCAGTATCTTTCTTAGATTTGGGTTTGGGGGGGTGTGTTTAAGGATACGTTAGCCTTATTTGAGGCTAAGATCAACTTAAACGTTCGTTAAGGACACGTTAGTCTAATTTCAGACTAAGATCAACTTAACGGGATCGTTTAGATCCGACAAGAGAGCGATTGGACTCAATTGTTTAGTTTAATGACATTGCGGTCGATAAGTAGTTTAAGGACATTGCGGTCCAATGTTAGTTTTAAGACATCGCGGTCAAGGTTAAGGACATCATAGTCCATGAGTTTAAGGACCCCACAGTCCGGTATTAGTTTTAAGACATCACGGTCGAGGTTAAGGACATCATAGTCCGGTATTAGTTTTAAGACATCACGGTCGAGGTTAAGGACATCATAGTCCATGAGTTTAAAGACCCCACAGTCCGTAGCAGTGTGTGGTTGTTGGGACCCGTCACCTCTCTAGAGATGTTGAAGGATTACAACGACGGATGTCAGAGGAGTGAAGAGATGTACCCTCGAACCGGGTGTAAATTGTGCGGAAGAGCAGATGTGCTCAGTTCAATTTATATTGAGGACTTATGGCCAGAATTTGGCTAAGTCCAGTTGAAAAATGTTTAACATTTTATTCATATTCTGCCTATTAGGCTTTTACTTGGGCCCTGCCCTTTATACTGCATAGCATTGGGCTCTGTAATTAAATGCATAGCATTTATATTTGGTCTATTAGACCTTTACTTGGGCTCTGCCCTTTTTTAATAATGCATAGCATTTATAGTGGTCTGATAGTGCGCCACGTGGCTTGTCAGGCGCTTTGTGCCAATTAAAGAGCGCAATGCGCTAGCGCATGCGAAGGTGACACGTGTCACGCTCTGCGCTAAGCGCAAGTCTGTTGGCGCAACGTGCTTTCTGAGTGCGCTGCGCCAGTGCGCTGCGCCAGTGAATGACACGTGGCGCGCTCTGGTGCAGTGCGCCAGCCCAAGAGCGCAGTGCGCTATATTTTGAAGCGCAAAGCGCAGATTGTTCTGTGGTTGACACGTGGCGCGTTCTGGTGACGTGCGCCAGTCTAAGGAGCGCAAAGGCGCATTTCAAAAGTGCAAGGCACTGTCCAATAGCGCAGAGCGCATCTTGATCAATTTTAGATCAAAGAACAAGTCTTCTGTTCTCTCAAAAGAGGTTCTAGCTCAAGAATCAACAACCAAGGTTCTTATTCTCATCAAAAGGCTGTTCCTTTATATAGATCAAAAGATCTAGGATTGAAGTAAATTACTTCTTTTATAATCTTTTATGATTAGATCTTTCTGATCTTTTTCTTTTTTATTGAAGATCTTGATCTTATTCTTAGATCTTTGATCTTTTAGAAGATGATTCTTCTCTTTTAATGAAGTGATTTCATCTCTGTTCTTCAAGAATCAAATTCTTTACCTTTAAAAATGAAGAAGATGATCTTCTTTCTTCAAAAGCTTGCCTTTCTTCTCTTTGAGTTTTTCTCAAAGTTTTTAGAGGGTTCTCTCTCTTCTATATCTCTATGAGACTTGGAGTCTAGGGGCCTTTATATAGGGCCAATTGATCTGTTAGGTTAGTTACAGAGATGTTTCTCTGATTGATCTGGGGATATTTCCCCACCGTTGGATCTTTGATCCTAAGGCCTCTGTTTTACAGAAGACAATCTTCCTATTTTAATAAGATTGGAAAGATCTTTCTAGAATTTTAATTCTGATTAATTAATAATTTATTATTTAAATTCCTGTGCTGGCTCAATTGGTGCTAGCGCACCTGTGTTTGACACGTGGCGCGCAGCGCAACTACGCTAGCTCACCTGTGTTTGACACGTGGCGCACAGCGCAGAGCGCAAGGGACCTGAAGCGTTGCTTCATTTTTAAAATTTGAATTTTGAAACAGAGCTTTGCTCTGATTTGGGGGTGCGCTGCCTTGGGCGCAGCGCTCCTGGCGCTGACGTGTCTGCTGTTGACACGTGGCGCTATGCGCGCAGCGCAAGTAATCTGAAGCGCTGCATCAACTTTTGAATTTTGAAATTCAAACAGAGCTTTGCTCTAATTGGGGGAAACAGAAATGTCGCTTCATTTCCAGCCTTGGAAGTTGAATAGAGCTTTGCTCTGATTGAGGAAACACGCACCTTCTTGGACCTGTTGGCCCATTCAGGACACTTTAGCCCCTTCACTCTCCCGCACCTCACCAGGTGCGTACCTTGTCAGGTGCATGCCTTAGTATGTACGCACCTCGGCGAATGCGCATTGTGCTAAGTGTGTACCTTCCCAGGTGTGCGCCTTGTCAGGTGCGCACCTTGCCAAGTTCGCACCTCGCTAGGTGCACATCTCGGCAGGTGCACACTTGTCACATACACTTATCACCTCTCTCGTTAGAAAAACTCTGTGAAGGCCCTGATATGCCCAAAATACTCTCAGCTTGTTCCCAAACACAGCACGCACATGTTGTATATTGAGTTCGTATGGTCCGTTTGACCAGTTAATCGGCGGTTTCCTCGCTCCAAAAGCGAGGGTTAATTAATGGCAGTTTAGTCCACACTTGCCGAAGATTCGGATCCCCACAATTATTAAACCCCAGCCTATCTCAGGCAGAGGGAATCTGTAATATGCTTGACAAGCGACGTGCATTTCTATCTTAATTGGGTGACGAAAAACACTCTACAGACGCACGTGCACGGTATGTGCATATTTGGTGCACATTGGGCCGCCCAAACCTGGGTCAAGGCCACTAGGTCGGCTTCGTCTCGAGGGATGGGGTCGGGTCTCAGGTTTAAGGCTTATTTCAGTGCAATTAGGCCAAAGAAATTTCATTTTTTTATAACTTCTAGAAACTCCGTCAATCGCCCGTGAGACTTTCAGAAACTCCAAAACATCAAAAAAATTAAAAAAATAATAATTATGTTGTAGGGATTCGAACACACAGACTATGGGACAGCGGTGAAAAGACTTAACCAATGGGCTGCAAGCTTGTTCATGCATATATTTAACAAGAATTTAATATATGATGTTGCTTGAAAAGGATGTGTGCTTAGGAAAAAGAAAAGAAAGAAATCAAATGGAATTGTTTTAGTAAGGGCTTGGATTTTGGGTTTTGAAAAATTATAGAATATGCAAAATAAATCGAGGGATATATATATAGAGAAAAAAATATACGGAAAATACCCAAAAATAAATACGGTATTTTATTAAAGATAGTATGAAGGTATAGGAAATTTGGAGTCGTTACATTCTACCCTCCTTAAAAATAATTTCGTCCTCGAAATTGCTCAAGAAGGATGTTAAAACAGATCAAGGAAAAAGGGTTAGGATAATATAGTCGTGTTTCGTCATCGTACTCCGTCAGTCGGTGATCGGGAATCTTGAATACTACCTTTCTTTGATGACAATCAAGTGTAGCGGAAAGTGTCTGAATTTAACGGTTCAAGGACACAAAACCGTTTCGAATAGATGCAAGTGGAAAGGAGTTGACTGAATTCAAGGAATCAAAAGTTAAAATGTGATCTTCAAGGAAGTCGAAAGTGGAGTTTAAGATAGATTTAAGGAATTGGATGATATTCAATGGAATTGAAATGCAAGGAAATGTAAAAGTAGTTGGATTTCATAATTCTTGTGTTAGATTGCTTACGATGTTCATGCAGAACTGACCTGCATGGGCCACTGTTCATCACGATTAATTGCATTTAATACTGCCCATTCTGTATCATTTTGTTAATAAACAAGTGCTATTAATCCATGACTGCTACATAAGCACATGTTTCAGGTACTCAGAGCAATTAAGTTGAAAACAAGGAAAATCATGCACATTTTGCACAGTTGCGACGAATTCAGGCCAAAACTGCAACCGGGCGGAGAAATGATCAAGATACGGATTCCCGCAATCAAAATATCCCTTATATGTAACGCATGGATAATGGGACAACCAATAGATAGCTAAGGGGGCAACATACATCCTTAATTGGTGCGCAATGATTACAATGATAACAGAGATGATGTGATGTATGAAAAGGCAAAAATTAGCCACTATCTTTTACTCCAAATACTAGAGTGCAAACGAGATTAATATAGAAGAAAAGAGTGGTGTTAAAAATCAAGATTTGAGGTCAGAAGTGCACTACATAAAGTTGGAGCCAAAACACCATAATTTGGCTGACTAAACTCCTCTTTTAGCCGTCTGGGTCGGACCTGACATCACCATTTTTGCGTGTGCTCCTGTCTTGTCTCCATCACCGTCTAATTAAGTCTCTAGGATAACTCTTTTCGGCTGTGGAAACTCCTATAAATAGCAGATCAATGGATGGTGTTAGGGGTTGGTTTTTGGATATGTAATTTATGGATTACTTTTTCTTCTTTTCTCTTGAAGCTCTCATTTGAGAGCTCCAATAAGGAGGTTGAAGTTGTAATCTAATCTTGTAGCTTAAATTTCTCCAATTTTTAATAATACTTGAACTCTTTTGCTTTTGTTTATTTGTGTAATTTTCTTTGCTTATTCTTGTTTCATGCTATTTTATTTCTCTTTTATTATTTTTTTATAATGTGTGAGTAATTTCTCTTGGCTAAGTAAAAGGTAAGGATGGATGATGAATAGCTTTACCTTCTATTCTCCATATTGATCAAACTTGTGCTTAATTTCTTAAATTCAATGTTAAGCTTACTAAGTGTTTGTCAAAATGCTTGATAACGCATGTAGCATCCATGTGATGGTTCTACCTCCTATTGCATATGCCTTATATTTGCAAACATCACTTACCAAGTTTAAAACTATGTACTTTTATTTCTCATATGCTAATTGTTGTTTGTTGATCTTGTATGCTTGCTAACCTTTGTGTTTAGTTTTGATACTTCATACTTCGACATTCGATTTGGAAGTGAGAACGTGTTCGTTTTACTCATCTATTACAAATTTTCCTAAGTTGATGTTGTATGCTTTACAGCCCATCATGGTTGGTTTTGATACTTCATGCTTCATTAGTTGAGTTGGAATGTGAAAGAGTTTGTGTGATCAAGAGGAAGGAATTGCGGGCATTGCCGTAAATCATTCCATCCGTACCGGAGCCGAAGCCTTTTCCCCTTTTGCATATTTTCTTATTTTCTCAAACGTGACACAACAAATCAAACCAAATTCTTTTCTTGAACTCTCTATAACAACACTTAATTACCAATTCCTTGTAGATCGAACCGTACTTGCTTTCTCACTATGCACTTGCGGTTATAAATATTTTAAAACAAGGCCTAGCTCGCGTGCGCCGTATATCTAACTAAACCCATTATTTTTAACTAAATGCATGCGCAGGTGAAGTTTCAATAAGTTTTTGGCGTCGTTGCCTGGGATATGGTAGTCATTAGGGGTTGTTATTCAAATTCTTCTTGTATATACAAAAATAACTTATACAAACTAACAAAACGGAAAAAAAATTCCCTGCCAAGTTCTCTGGAATCTTAATCTGCTGTTACTCTGAGATTTATAAAATAATTTGGGATACAAAAATGGATCAAGAAATGAATATTGAGCACACTGTAGGAAGATGAAGCCCTAAGACTTAAGTTTGGCTGACTAAACCTCCTTCTCAGCCGCCCAGGTCGGCCCTGTTGTAACATTTGGGTCTTGTTTTCTTGCGATGCTTTTCTTGTTCTATTGTTGATCCATATTTATACTTCGAATTTGATAATTGTTTGGGTGCAGTAGATTGGTCAGTAATGTCGCTTTTCTTGCTCAAAAGTTTTGATTTTTTAGAACTTGACGGGTTAGCGAGAGGCAAACGTGCGGAGAAGATTTGGACTTGAAGAGCAAGGAGAATATTGAAGTTCAGTGCCAAAGATCCGGGGCAGATATGCCCTAACAAGCGAACATTCTAAAACACTCAGGATCGACTCAACAGGGCTTTCTTAACCCAAAACATTCGGTAAGTAATTTTCTAACTCCTTCACTCTCGAATCCGACGCCTTTCAATATTTCAATCTTCTACATGATTCTTTTTCAAATTCGCCACAAAAGAATAGAGAACTAACCCATATTTGATTGCAGTACCTCAGCTTAATTGAAAAAGAATTATATGATGATTTGAACAACTTTTTATTGATTTATTCATTGCATTCTTTAATACGGGCTTTAAGGGCAAAATAACCCCAAATAAGATGCGGTAAGGTATTTCATCACCCTTTCCATGGCCCACAAATAATAAACCGAGCATTCTTGCATCCCTACATTAACCTAAAATCAATTAGAACTTAGCCTCTAAGGATTCGCGCTCATTAAGGCAAGTTTATTGTGTTTAGAATCTTTCTTAATGGTACATTGTTCAAGGGGTGTCTAGGGAAGTATGAAAGGCGAAGCTGCCGAAAAGATTGAGGGTTACTCCAAATTAAGGAACTTCGCGAAAGTGTTGGATAACCTCCCCGATCTCTGCGCTTAGCTGGCTTCTTGATCAATATATCTTGATTCTGACCCTCGACACCATTTTACTTCAAAAATCAAGTTCTTGAGCAGGTCTAGTTGACTTAGCATAACATAGACTATTAGTGGTATCATATTCTTTTCTTTTGCGATTTTTGTGAATATTTATAAATATGGGCGACACATATTTTAATCCGATTCTTTATGATCCATATTCTTTTGTTAATACATATCCCCAATTCTTTTGTTCCAATTGTCAAGATTCTTCTCGCATTCTCAAAAACTGTCCTTTCTTAGGGTGTAACCAGCCGTGCCAGAATTTTTATATCAATCTACCACCCAACACTCTTAAACCCAATCCCACTTCAAATTTAGAGCAATTGATTGAGAACTTAGAGAAAAAGGTTAACAAGATGTTTGCTTTAACATCGCCACTATCACAACCCTCCTTTCTTGAAACAGTTTTCACATCTATAGGGTTTTATAGTCAGATGGATGCTAGGTTGACCACTTCAGAGAAGAGTTTATAAGTGATGATTGCATTTGAGGATCAAACGACTTCGACGTTAGCTATGTTCATACAACAATCTGATCAATTGTTTTATGCTCAATCGCAATCATTGGTTAGAATCGACGAACAAGTGAAACAATTAGCTGTACAAATTCTCAGGAGTGAACACAGTCAAACTGAAACCGAAACCAATAATGGCAAAATCTTTCAGCTAGAAAGTCAACTGAGTAAGATACATGATCAGATTTTTTTGATGATTTCGTAGATGATGATGAAGATACAATAATTAATTTGACCGTGTGTTATAGGAACGGGCAAGAAAATCCTCCGAGTTAGTCGAACACTACCAATTTGGCTTGACTTGTGGCCTTGAGGATGAAGTATCTAACGATTAGCTGATGAAGTATCTGACGACGAGATTCTTGCATCGACTAATTATAACACAAAATTTTTTGAGGAGGAGACTTGTGAATTTGTTGGGTATAGTTTTGATTTACTATTCAAGAAAATTAATGATAAGGAACCCACGACTCAAGTTTTACCATTTGATAAAAATTTTGAAAAAAATCTAAAATGGGAACAAAAATTTTTGGATGACATTGACCTACCCATAAATTAATGTGATGTGGAAGAACTTGAATTGAGAGATAAAATCTGTGATGATATTAGTGAGAATACGATTGTAGAGGAGTATAGGGAGAAAGCTAATATTGAAAAGTATTCTTTCAAGCCGAGTTTTAAGGAGATTTATGCGGATGAACTTGCTATTCTTGGTGAGTTTAAGTCATGATTAATTTTGGACATCCTAAGGACCACTCTTTTGATGAGATTTTTTAGGATGAACTCTGGTGTTTAAACGAACTTGACCACGAAACTCAGCACATGATTCTTGAAAATGGAATTCATCCGGGCAACATTTCTTTTACTCTTTCAAAATTCCATCTTCACTTTCAGGGTTTTCTGATCCCTCCATTCATACACCCATTCCCAACACTAATATCTAACCATAACACTAACATTTTCTTTTTCTTTTATATATACTATTTGTTTTAACAACCCTGATCTTATATTGACAAAAAATTTGAATGAATGGTAGTGATTTGTGGACTAACACAATCTCCTTACTAATACTACTGTAATTAGCTAGCAATTTTTTCTTAGTTCTTAGGTTCCTTTTTGCAAAATTGTGAATAAAATCTCACCCTATATGTCTAAGTGTAGTAACCAGAGACGGGGGCAACGATGAGGACATCATCAATCTCAGGTTTGGGGATGAGCACTCTGTTTACTTTGTTGTATCATATAGTAGCATTTGCACATTTATTGCATTTCGGCATTTTTCATTTTGTTTTGCATCTGCATATTGTTAAAAGAATCACTAAACTTTAAAACGCATAAAAATTGAATTTTTTTCCAAAAACATAAAAACTTTGGCGTTAAGTTAGCTAGTGGGGAAACTTAGACTCAAAATCCAACAGTTGAGATTGATATGCTAGAAATAACTAAATCCTAGTTTATAAATTGAAAACACGAAAAATAAGCCTCTTAGAGTTTAGATGTAGCAAATATACGTCTTTACACCACACTACATATGTCGCGAGTTTTGGGGATTAGATGACAAGTTTAAAATGTCTAAAAAATGAAAATCTTCTTAAGATCAAACAAGTTTGTTTAGAAATAAGTAATCTTGAGTATAATTCATGAGTGAAGTTAATATGAAGGGAAAGTATTGAAATCTTTAATGGAGACTAAGTCTGAAAAATAATATTTGAGTTTGATTGGAATGATTACACACATCATCCACACATAGACGTCTTTAACATTGGGATGAAAATAATAACTTGAAATATCTCCGTCGGTGTTCGATCTAAAAATTTTCATTCATAACATGTCTTTGTTTTGGTGCCTAGATGACTTGAGTAATTAAGTCTGAGGGGTGTTTCTACATCTAATGCCTTAAAACTATCTGATTTGGGAGTCATTGACCTAAAACTCGTTAAGAAGTCTAGAATGCCTAATAAAACAAAGATAGCTAGTTTAGGAGTTATTTGACAAAGATATGAAAGTTTAAATTGAAATTACAAGATTAAAATACTATTGCACAATTACGAAGATGTATGAACGAAAACAGGTGAAAGATGGTGTGAAAAATAAGACTAAGTTTTTTGTTAAAAATGATAGACGTTCTTTAAAATCCTTAGGCGGCGCCCACATGCATAGCACGTGAGCGTCGGCATCCAAATTAAAGAGGGTAGAATTAAATTCTACATGGGGAATTATTTCCCTAAAATCTGGGAATATTCTCTGTTAAACAGAGCCGTTGGATCAAAAATTTAATGGTGATTAAAAATCAACAAATGATAAAATTAAATTCTATTAGAGGGGAAAATATCTCCCTGATCTTTTTTAAATAAAAAATATTTTCTCTGTTAAACAGAGAGTTGTTGGATTAAAGATCCAATAATAGAATCAAATTCCAATATGGGAAAATATTTCCCTAATCTTTCTAAATGAGAAAGATAAATTCTGAACTCTTGGATTAAAAAAATCTAACGGTGATTAAAAATCACCGTTTGATAGAATTAAATTCTATCTATGGGAAAATATTTGCCTAATATTGTTAATATATATATATATATTCTGTAAAATAGAAATCTTTGGATCAAAAATCCAACGGTGGATAAAATCCCCCAAATAATGTTTGAGGCCAATTAAATTAATTGGTATCTCTCAAATGAGAGATTTTCTCAAATTAATTAACAATTTGTCTTTCCTATATAAAGGATAGGAAACTTCAAGTCTCATGGAGAATCGACCCCATAAACTTCTCTACAAACAAAAACTGAGAATTCAATTCTTCAAAAAAAAGAAGGTTCTCGCTCTCTCAAACCCTGGGTAAAGAAAAGCCGAGATAAACATATCTCCTTTGCCTAGTATAAAACAAAAAAATAAGGGTTTAACCTTTCCCAAAAAGAACTTAATTCTTCCTCTGATCTGAGATCTGTAAAGCAGATCTCCCTGCAAGTTGAGAATTTAATTCTTATCGGAGGATCCTGTTCTTCAAACTCAGAATCTAGGGGACCGAACTAGATTAAAAGAAAAATGAGAGAAAAAGAACATAGTTTCTAGGAATTTAATTCCTCTGAAATCAAGATTTAACCCTACACAAAAAGAACTTAGTTCTTAAAACATAAGAACTTAGTTCTCAAAAAAAAACTTGATCCCAGATCTTCGAAACAGAGATCTTGATGATCATCAATGGCCAAAACGCCATTAACAGAAGTTTAATTTATTTTCAAAAGATAAAATAGAGAGTAAATCTCCAAAGGACACGGTGCCTCACGTGTTTCCCATGTGAGCGCCGAACAAAATATAAACTCAGCACCTCACATGAAACACACGTGAGCGCCCAAAATATAAACTCAGCACCTCATGTGAAACACACGTGAGCACCCAAAATATAAACTCAGCACCTCACGTGAAACATACGTGAGCACCCAAAAATATATAAACTCAGCGCCTTAAGTGAAATACACTTGAGTGCCCAAAAATATAAACTTGGCGTCTCACGTGCTTCCCACGTGAGCGCCCAACAAAACAGAACGCTCGATGCCTAGCGTGAAACACATGTGAGCGTCGTATAAAGTGTTGAGCACTATAAATTTAGTCAAAATGACTAAGTGCCAAGCACTGATTGGGCAGGGCCCATGTCTGAGCGTCTCACGTAGTACACACGTGAGCGCCAGAGCAGAAAATAAGTGCTTAGCACTTCTGAATAAAGGGGGAAATCCCAAGACCGAGTAGATCAAGCCCAAATTAGCTAAGTCTTTGAAATTTCTTGCAGCTGAGCCCAAACGCTCTGTTGTTGGATCTCATCAAAAATTTGATGATCTCTAAAATATTGCTAAGTTAATCTTAGTCTCAAATAAGACTAACATATCCTTAGTAAAAATAAATTGAGCCCAAATGCTTATATATTTTAGTTGATCTTAATCTCAAACTAGATTAACGGTCTTTAAATAAAATGAAATATTCTTTGAACCGACGGAATACATACAACCTAAGTTCAATCCCCAAATATAAAATATACGGATTTAGACTAATCCACGCCCTACGGGCGATAACATAAACTAGTCTTCGTATACAATCCACGGGTAACCAAAACAAACAAAATGACACACGGCACGAAGTGAACTACTGGAAAAGGAGAAAGTGGTTATCGCAATGCGATAACGTAATTAACTAAAGGGGTTTGCGCCTGCAGGGAAAAGCGTCCCCACAATAAAAAAAACCTCTCACAAATGAGGGGGAATCTGATAAAGTCGGCTACAACGGTCCCATCTATCCAAACCTCTGATATACGGTGCTATAAATCAACTTGGTATTTTCGGAGAGGTGGATGGATATGTCCAAATAGCATCTACCCCTAAATTCAGGCAAGACAATCCATCCCAGTTCATCTCTGTTTTCGGCGGTAAACAGGTTCTGGCCCGCCCAGTGGGACCTTTTTCCTCTTTCCATTCCATACTTCGTGTGTCGTGTTCGCGAACAAAATTGCGGTTCGCTATGGTCGCCCCTGGATTCATGGTACTAAAACTTGGTGTCTTGCTCCTGTGCAGAAATCAATGGCTTCCTACTACACCTCATGCAACAGCAACTCCCGCTTCACCCCAACTGGAGGAGAGACATATGAGCCTACGCGACCTCCATTTTCTCAATGCCAGTAGGGCAAGTCATGCAAGCCACTACCGGACTTTTCTTCGGGACCATGCTCCCGCCTCTAAACTTTGGCGTCTCAACGCCATAAGGAGAAGCTACCAGAAAGTCGTTCTTCGATCGATTGGCAACCACTGCAGGTCCTATCAGCAAACCGTCAAACCTTAAAACCTCAGTATTTAACAGGATGAGCAAGAGCTCAAGTGGGCCCGTAAAGAAGCCCATGATACCAGAGAGAGCTACCCCAAAACGGCTAGCTCTCCCTACTACTGCTGCGGGTGAGGCCGATAAAAGTGCTTCCCCTCTAAGACAGTCGGTCTTCGAAAGATTGGCCCATCCCGCTCCAACCCCAATAAGGACGTTGGTCTTCAGCAGGCTGACACCAACCAAAACTCTTGAGAAACGCATGGGGCATGACGAAGATGCCTCCAAAATTGAGGCAATTCCTACTTCAAGACATGCTCGACATCTGCACTAGCGCCGATTGAGAGAAGCTAGGGGCAACACTCCCTCCTAGCTCACCCCACCAGCTCCTGCTATAGATATCAACGTTGCTATTACAACTAGGAACAGCTTTGATCCACTCAGGAGAGTCCGCAAGAACTCCCTGACGGCGGTGCAAAAGAAATAACCTCCGCTAGTAGAGACCCTTATGCTGCGATAGCCAAAGCAGCCTCACCAATGTCTCTCTTCGCAAATACACAGGGTCTGGCAAAAAGTCCAAGGCTCCGTGCTTAACAAAAATTACTCTCGTCGACTTAAAAGATCTAATGGCCGACAAGAAAAAGGCCGCTCATCCGCCATACAATGGGGGACCATTCCTAAACAGGCGCCTGTCACAATAGCTCCTTCAGCTCTAACCTTTCATAAAAGAACAAGGTCGGAGAACTTCCTACCGCCCGCGGCAAATTCCAAAGGCGATGGACCTAAACGCTCCAAGTCTGGGGGCGTAACCGTGCATACGGTCTATATAGCTAGCGGTAAAGAAGAAAACCGCACTTCGGTGAGTCACCGACCTCAAACTCGGTCGTTGACAAAGGTTCAGGAGCAGCAAAAAACGATCCAAGAAATGCTGACCAAAATGGCAGCACTCACCGGACAAAAAGAAGGTCCGAGCAAAGAAGTTGAACAAGGCCAAGAGCAAGAGACCGGTACAGAGTTATCACGAAGGGTGCTGGAAAGAAAAGACAAAGAAGCTGCAGAGCAAGCTGCTAACATTAAGCTGATGGCTCTCCAATTCTAAGATATGGTGGGAATGATGAACCAACCGGAACCACCGGTTGAAAACCCACCGGTAATTAGCTAGGATGACAGAGGGAAAACATCAAACCCTCTTCCGGCTTTATCAGCAGACAATGAAGGAACCATCTCCAAGGCGGCCCTGGATGATTACATCACTGAGCAAATAAGAGCTCACCGGGTCAGTGAAGCCGCCGGCCAACTCATCAGAACCGGGCAACCATATCCCTCCTGGTATAACCAAATCAAATACCCGCCGGGTTATATAATCCTTAAGTTCCATGTCTACAAAGGAACGGAAAATCCTCACCAGCATGTCGCACAATTTAGAGAGCTATGCGGCAATACTGGGGGCGACGACAAACTGTTGCTTCGCCCATTTATCGGAAGGTTGTCAGAGACATCTTTTGAGTGGTATTCGGAGCTCCCAAATGACTTCATGAAAACCTTCACAAAAATGGAACTACTGTTCACGCAACGGTTCACTAGTGCGAGCGAACGCACTCCGATCACGGCATTAATCAATGCCAGGGTAAAGCCGGGAGAAACTTGGGTCCAATATGCGTTCCGGTGGTGGAACATGTGGTCTAAGTGCGAATAGCACATTGAAGAGTCTCCTGTCATGGGCATGTTCATCGGGACCCTCGATCCTCAATCGACCGTGTCCCAGTTTATGACATTCTTTGAGCCCACAACCTTCCAGGCGCTGATAGACAAAATGGCTTATATGGATCAGATAGGCCACGGGCCTTCCTCCTCAAATAAGGACCCTCGAAATAACAAGGGTAAAGGAAAGCGGCCTTCGTTGCTAATACGCAACAACAACCGAGTGGCCTAAAATCGGTTGCTCGTCAAAACAACATGCGTCCGCTCCCGGCATTGGAAGAAAGGCTAGGACGTGCTTACCCATTTCCCCGCGACAAGACGAGGAGACCATTTGAACTGGCGATGCGTAATAACCTCATTACATTGCCAGACCCGCAGCGTCCAGCGCAACCCGGCGACGTCAACAACCCCAATTACTGCTCCTATCACAGAATAGTAAGCTACCAAATTAAGAATTGCTACATTTTCAAAAATTGGGTTGAAGACCAGTACCGGCAGGGAAAGTTTGCGCTATCTGATAACTAGAGGGTAAACTTGCCCCAGAAGCACACTCCCAAAAAGGTGGACGTGCAGGGGGGCATCATGCTTACTCATAGAAGAAGCTCCATGGGAAGTAGTTCTCTCAGCAAAAACTAAAAGAATGCTAAAGGATTTTTAAGCATGTCCGGCAATCAAGTGAAAAAGCCTACTTGAACCTGAAATTATTAAAGGGATGTTGAAGCCACGTCCCACACCGAAATTTGTTGATAAGGGGAAAAGCCCCTAAGTTAAGACTTCAACACTATAAACCCGGAATATCATATATTCTGAATTTCATGCCTAACCCTATAAACCTTGCAATTAAGTCTTGAATTGAAAACACTTTTCAATAATCAGTTCGGTGATTCAACAAGATCCCCGATATAATGATCGAATGCTCGTCGGGAAATTTAATATATTGCCACACCCCCGATGCCGTGACGAAATGCACTTAGGCGGAACACCGTGGCCGCGAGCACCCGAGTGGATGCTTTTGGCTATGGTGTTCTCCTATAGTCACTTGGTCAGGACAATGGGGCGTGGCTATCTAGTAGTGTTTTCCGGCGACTATTTGCGTACAATAAGAGATTGCGACAGAGTTTTGATCCGAATCGAAACTCCGTGACAATCAATAAAAAGAGAATAAAATGCTAGATTTACAAACAACAAACTAGTTTTCACAAAACTAATTAACGTGGATTACAAATATTGCATCACATATCATAATAATATAGACAAAGTTAAACTTTTCGATCGATTCATTAAATACCCACAAATCACAGAGAGCTCAACAACTTAAGCCTCACTAAAAATCCCCAGAGAGCCTAAAATAAGAAAATGGAGCAACACAAGAAAAACGAACCAGCAACTCCTCAAGATTGCGGCGGAACCGCCCAAACCATGCGTTTGGCGGCGGTTCTACGGCAATTTGATGGAGATGGGGCCTCGAACTTCTTGGGGCTCCATCAAATAACCTGCATAATTGTTTTGAGAATTTTTAATCTGAAAAATACCAACTTTTGAAAAAATAGACAGAAACTTGAAAAATGCGGGTTTTTGAACTTCAATTGAACACTTTAACATCGTCAAGACCACGCCTAATGCTCTAGCCTGGCTCTGATACCATGAAAGTGTGTCTTAGCACCACCACTAGGTTAATACCAGCATCAAGTATGCAATTTTAAAAAATCTTAGGGATGCTAAGCTATACTAACCTAGAATTTAACTAGAGTATTAGGGTTTTCTAAGCATGAAAGAAAGTTCTATACTAAGTGAAGAGGGCTACAACCTTTGTAGAACAAGTCCTTCACTTCTAAAGCTCCAAGTACTAGTCCCTAGAACTCCTCTTGGCTCCACTTGAAGAAAGGATCGAGCTTACTTTGTGACCTTCGAAGCCGAAGATGATCCACCTTGAAGTCTCTCTAGGTCAAGCTACCTCTTCACTAATCAAGTATTAGTGAAGGAAACAATCTAATCTATAGGGCTAGTTTAGAGCAGGTTGATGAAGTGGGAGTTTTGGCTCACTTAGAAATCTTTTTCTCCTTTTATTTCCAACTCAAGAAAAACCCTAGTGAGCTCTTGAGTGGAAGAAGAAGAACATTGTGATCAAGTGCGAGAGTGAAGCATGAGATAAAGATAAGGTTGTGATGAAATGAAAATATCTAAGTACAATACAAAAATGAAGATGAGTCATGGCTTCTACATGCTTCTACAAGCATCCAAACCATGCTCATTATCCACTCATTTTTATTTTCCTTAAAACATTAAATCATCACAAATATCTTTAGGTCATGTGTGAGTCTCATACACCCATGTTCAATGTATCATCAAGCATGATACAATATGTGTGTGTGTGTGTGTGTGTGTGTGTGTGTGTGTATCATATACATATATATATCATATACATATATAATTATATATAAAGAGAAGTGAAGAAAATAATTAGTGAGCATTAATATTAGTTAATAAATAAATATATCAAATATAAATATATATCGAATTATTAAATAAACACTTGATTCAATAATCCGGTTATATCATATATAACCGACTAATATCATTTATATGTATATTATCAAATCAACACTTGATTCAATAACCCAGTCATATCGTATATAACCGGCCTATATCAAATATATATACATATAACATATCATTGAATCAACACTTGATTCAATAATCCGGTTATATCACATATAACCTAACTGATATCAAATATCACGAGAATAGAATACGGTATCACATACTCGTATTTAATCATGCTCCCGCACATATCACCATATATGCCCTACTTCGTTTCGCTTGAGCTAGGAAACCTCTGTGTGGGACTCTAAAGACTCATCAATACGCCAGTAGTATGTAACGATCATATCATTTACCCACAAGCCGTCAGCGGTACTAGCTGGACGTAACGGCTACCCAGGTATTGAACAAATAGAAGATCAACAAGCAAGCTTGTCCAAACTCTCGTAAAGCCTATAAGCAACACTTACCGTACAGTCCGCTCTCTTCGTCTGATCTGTCGCATATCGAGTTTAGGGGTGGAATTGTTAGACCTCGGTAACTTGATAAGTCATGCCAATGTGTGGCTCATAACGATTCGAGAAACTACTGATAACACTTACCAGTAAATCTCATCAGCCCTAACCAAGGACTTACTGTTATAGCCAATCGAGCATAGTGCAACATCAACTCCCTATACCGGGAGAGACAAAACCCCTCCTATCGCACACTGTCTCTATGTGATTCGGGACTGTACCCAAAATCCACCTGTTTGCACAACTCCTTTGAGCCGTGGTAGGGAGGAAATCAAAGTACAGTGGGAACCATACAAAATACTATGACGATCTCGGGTCTACAGACTAACCTGTACCGGTGTCACCAGAGAACTGCTATCTGACGATAGGTATGGTACCATCTAGGTGTTCTCGGCTAGTCCTGTTCAATGTACCTATTCTTTAATGAGCACCTGTGTACAATCTTTGATGTCAAACACCAATGGTTATAGGATCGACCATCGCCCCATACAAGGTTAAGAAACGTACACACTAGTTTATTGTAGAATATCAATGCCTATCTCAATATCCCCTCGACGATGAAATATTAAAGGATGTGCTTATGGACTATCCAGGCCCCACTAGTATGATCTGCATCATAGTCCTGGTAGTCAAGTACACATCCTAAGGGCTTTATCAACATGTATCAGAGAGTAAGTATAATAATACAAGTATACATGTTAAGGTAAGAGCAACCAGATAGCATACTATCATGTCGAGCAAGAAAGTCCTCTCTATATATGTCCAAGAATCCACTATATCATACAATAATGGCCTCTAGGGCATACATATTCCTAACAAAATCAACAAACTAATAAAAGAAGCTTGCCAAGCGAGCTGGGACAACTACAGCCGCGAAGTGGCCATTTAAGAAAAGGCTAGGACGCAGTGTCTTAATTAGCAATCTGCGGAGAAAGTAAACCGTAATGCTCTTCATCCTCAGCCCACTATATATTCTCACGAAAGGGGAAAACTCCGAAATGGAGGTAAAAATAGGGCAAAGAATGCAAACAATGTTCGAAGAAAACAAAGCGGATCCAAGATGCCATTCAATCGAGAAAAGCTCGATTGGAGCCCATCCTTTATGAAGAAGATGGACCGGGAATAATCTTTCCTGCAAGACAAGACAGGGAAAATATTCAACCTTGTCACGAAGCACCAAATGATGACGCTTCCGGAGCCTCGGCACCCTAAACAAATAAACGAGGTCTATCATCCGGATTATTGCTCCTGTCACTGAGAAATTTGTCACCCTTTTAAAAACTGCTTCACTTTTAAGGACTGGGTAGAAGACCAGTATCGACAAGGCAGGTTCACTTTATCCGACAGCTGGAAGATAAGCCCACCATAAGAACACGAACCAAAAAGGACCTACACCGCCAGGTTAAGACCAGCTCAATTGCAAAAATGGAAGCGTACTCGTACCTGCCATATGATAACACTTTTAAAAGAGGGAGGGCATGAGAGTATGAATGATCTCTTCAGGTGCTTCACCAATGAAAACAAGAATGATGTGATCTCAGAGTTTCCACCAGCACCAAAAGAGCTAGAAGATGGGATACACACCACGGCGGACAATCAAAGAAAAATTGACATAGGGACAGGAAATGATCCTAGGCCGACGTTCGTCAGTGAGCTACTATCTGAAAAACAGGCAGCCATGTTAAAAGACGTGCTCATACAGTATAAAGACTGCTTCATATGGAACTACTCCGAAATGCCAAGTCTAGATCCAAAAGTAGCGGTATATAAACTGGCCATATCACCAGGCATAAAGCTAATTAAACAGGCGCCAAGAAGGATGCGACTCGAAATTGAGATGAGTACCAACCCTGAAGTCAAGACACTAATCGACTCTGGCTTCATCCAAGAGGTTCAATATCCTTACTGGATCGTTAACATCGTTCAAGTGATGAAGAAAAATGGGGCATTATGCATCTGCGTAGAATTTCGGGACCTCAACAAAGCGTGCTTGAAAGATGACTTCCCAGTGCCCGTCACTGAGCTTATAATTGATAACACGTCCACTCACGAAGTCTTCTCCTTCATGAATGGATCTTCAGGATACAACCAAATAAAAATGCATCCTGAAGATCAGAAGCATACCACCTTCCGGACCCCGTTAGGCATATTCTGCTATAAGGTGATGCTCTTCGGTTTGAAGAACGCTGGCGCTACCTATCAGAGAGCCATGAAAAAGATCTTCGATGACCTCATACACAAGATCGTCGAATGCTACATCGACGACCTTGTGGTGAAGAGCAAATCTCATGAGAAACATTGGGAACATCTAAAAATAGTGTTCCAACATCTTTGGAAGTATAATCTGAATATGAACCCCCTAAAATGCACGTTCGAAGTTTCCTTAGGTAAGTTCTTAGGATTCATCGTATGTCACCGAGGTATCGAAATCGATCCCTTAAAAATCAAGGCGATTATAGAAATGCACACGCCAAGAACCCTTAAACAACTGCGATCTCTCCAAGGAAAGCTCACGTATATCCGGTGGTTCATATCCAACCTCTCCAGAAAATGCCATCCCTACAGCCATCTGATGAAGAAGGGGACCCCGTTCGTCTGGGATCAGAAGTGCCAAAACGCACTAGATGAAATCAAGCAATACCTGCAAAATCCACCGATATTGGCAACTCTAGTTAAGTGAAAACCCCTTATCCTATATACAATGGCTCTTGAGGGTTTTTTAGGTGCATTATGGGCACAAGAAAACAATCAAGAAAAAGAGAAAGCTCTGTACTAATTAAGCCGAGTTCTCCTAGGGGAAGAAAGCAACTATTCCCCCATTGAAAAGCATTGCCTGGCGCTGATCTTTGCAATAACGAAGCTCAGACAATACGCTTTGGCACATGAGATCCACCTCATATCAAAAGTGGATCCTTTCAAATATCTACTATCGAAGACCATACTGACAGGAAGGTTTTCCAAATAGGCTATCCTCCTGATGGAATTCTTAGTAATATATCGACCTCTCAAAGCAGTGAAAAGATAGGCCATAGCCGACTTTCTAGCGGAGTACCCAATACCAGCCGACTCTCTTTTAAATTGCGAGTTGCCGGATGAGTACGCATTCGACGTAATCAATGAAAAAAAAGAAGAAGATAAGTCTGTAGGGTTCCTAGGCACCCCAAGGAGGTCTCACAAGGCATCAACCATGCCAATTTCAAAAATTACGGTGCCGAGAAACCCTAATGTACGGATCGTAGGCTAGAATTCTAGGCGAAAAAGAAACTAGTTAACAAATTAACTGCAAGAACGGAAATACAACCTTTGTAGATCCGGTGCTCCACCTCCATATCTCCGCAACGAAGTTCCCTCGGTGTCCAAATGAATTCCCGGGCTCTAGCGTCGGCTTCGTCGGAGAAACGGCGAGCTAGGTCGTCGATGTCCATGCCGAAGATGATCTACGTCGAGGCATCGCTAGATCAAGCTCCAACTTCACCAAGTCTAGAAAACTTGTGAAGGAAACACACTCTACTACTTGGCAAGAGATAGAGGATGAAGAAATAGGAAGTGGGTTCACTTTAGAATTGGATTTCTCACTCTTTTTCTCACTTTGCCATTAAAGCTTTCAAGCTTTTTCTTGAAGTGAAGAAGAAGAAGAAGAAGAAGAAGAAGAATATGATAAGTGTTAATTAAAAAAGAATAGAAAAACAATACTTATCATAATTCTAACCTTAGTTAAGTGTAGAGAGTTGACTAAGGTTGGGTTGATTGGTTAGGGTTAAGGATGAGAACAAAAAGGTCATCAAGTCAAAGCTTCATTCATTTGTTTTTAGTTGAAGCTTCATGAAGCTTCAACTAAAAACAAATGAAGCCACCATTCATTTATCTTTCAATTTATTCAAAATGAATAAATAAATAAGATAAATGAGTAAGTAAAACCCTAATCAACAACTTAACCTTGGTTTAATTCTTTACACTTAACCAAAAAGCATGTATCATTAAACATGATACAATCATGTGTATAAAAGTATATCACATATACAATGTGCGCAAACCGAGTGAGAAAATCCATTTAAAAGTGAACCGATACTAGTTAATGCAAAGTAATATATCAAATATATAATTATACATTAAATCATTAAATCAACACTTGATTTAACGATCCGGTCATATCGCATATAACCGACTAGTATCAAATGTATCGGCTTATCGAATCAACCCTCGATTCGATAACTAGGTTATATCGCATACAACCATTCGACACATTGTTCGCGAGAATGAAATACGGTATCACATACACGCATTATTCTTGGTCCCGCACATATCTCATATGCGCTCCTATTTCGTTTCGCTTGAGCCAGGAAACCTCTGTGTATGACTCTAAAGACTCGTCAATACGCCGGCAGCAGGTGATGATCATATCAAGCACCCACAAGCCGCAAGCGGTCTGCTAAACGTAACGGCCACCCGGGTATTGAGCGATCAGAAGATCGACGAGCAAGCCCGCTCACACTCCAGTGAATCCAACCAGTAACACTACCGTACAGTCCGGTCTGATCGTCTGATATGTCGCATATCTTGCCTAGGGGTGGTAAACGTCAGACCCCAATAGCTCGATAAGTCGTGTCGATATGAGGTCTATAACAATTCGAGAAACTACTGGTAACACTTACCAGTAAATCTCAGCAACCCTGGCCAGGGATTTCCTGTTATAGCCAATCGAACACAGCGCAACATCAACTCCCTATACCGGGAGAGACGAATCCCCTCCTATCGCTCATTGCCTCCATGTGACTCGGGACTGTACCCAAAAACCACCGTTTTGCATGCCCTCTTGGACGTGGTAAGATGGAAATCAAAGCACAGTGGGAACCACACAAGACTCTATGACGATCTCGGGTCAACAGACTACTCTGTACCAGTGTCACCAGAGAACTGCCATCTGACGTGAGGTATAATACCATCTGGGAGTTCTCGGCGAGTCCGTCCAGTGTACCCACTCTCCACTGAGCACCCGTATATCATCTCTGATGTCAAACACCAATGGATATGGGATCATCCATCGCCCATCTGTATGGGTCGAGAAGGTACACGCTAGTCTACTCTGGTATATCGATGCCCCGTCTCGATACACCCACGACTAGGGACTTTGAAGGATGTACTTATAGACTATCTGTCCCCACTAGTATGATCTGCATCACAGTCCAGGTAGTCAAGTACACATCCTAAGGGCTTTACCAACATGTAACAGAGAGACAATCAGTATACACGTTAAGGTAAAGAGCAACCAGATAGCATACTATCATGTCGAGCAAGAAAGTCCTCCTTATATATGTCCCAGCATCCACTACAATATACATCCTATGTATAGTAATGGCCTCTAGGGCATACATATAACTAACAATCTCCCACTTGCACTAGGGCCATCTGATAGCAGTGGTTGTAGTATCTCATACTCAACCATCCCATAAAAATCTCTCTCTGGGAACAGGCCTTTGTGAGTGGATCCGCTGTGTTGTCCTCTGAGTCAACTCTCCTAACCTTGATCACCCTGGGGATCAACCATCTCCATGATCAGGTGATACTGCCTTAGAATATGTCTGGATCACTGATGGGACGGGCGTTCCTTGGCATAAGCCACAACTCCATTGTCTCACAATGGTAGGAACGTAGTTCATCTCATGAACCAATATACACCCAAACAGCCTCTTTGGTAGCATCTTAAGTAGCGATGTATCATGCCTTTATCTTCTAGTATGCCATGGTATTTAGCTTGGAACTCTTCCAACATACCGTCCCTTTACCGAGGATAAAGACAATGCCTGTGACTGACATTCAGTCATCTTTATCACCCTGGAACCCTTCCAGTGATTCTCCCCAGGATCGGTTGATACCATCTCACTACAACTAGTGAGAATCCTAACATCCGTTTAGATCTATCTCATAGATCCAAAAACCCAGGATTTAGGAGGTATCACTTTGATCCTATGTGGAGAATCCTTATGATAATCGGAGATTGATCGAGCATAGCATAGGAAACTCTTTCCCTATCAAGAGTATGTCATCCACGTACTCTACGAGGATCATCATCATACTCCTTACTACCTTTTTGTATATACAAGGTTCATCTACCATTTTGATGATGTCAAACTGTTTGACTACTACATCAAAACAGATGTTCCAACTCCGCGATACCTGCTTTATCCTATAAAACATCTTGCACACGTTTCCGCTGCTCCCACTGTCTACGAAGCCCTCTGGCTGTGTACTTATAGACGTTCTTTTCTAAAACAGCATTTAGAAAAGCAGTCATGGCACCCAACCGCCAGATATCGTAGTCATGGTATGTAGCCGTGGCAAGTACGATCTGGATGGACTTAAGCATAGCCACTTGAAAAGGTTTCATCATTATCCATGCCTGGTCGATGACGTAAAGCTTTAACAAGTCTAGCTTTGAAAGTCTCAACTTTTCCATTTACACCAAGTAATCTTCTCAAGATATACTTGCTCCTGATGGGGATTTAACCCTTCAGATATAGCAACCAAAGTCCATACTTTGTTGGTGTACATGGATTCCATCTCAGATCGCTAAGCATCCAGCCATTCTTACAGAGTCCTACTCCTGATGGCCAGCTCGAAACTAGTTGGGTCATCATCTCATGATGCAATCCTCGCTCCCACTGTCATAGAGAAACCGAAGTAACTCTCAGGTGGGTGAGGAACCCTACTAGATCGGCGGAGAGGCTGAGGTTCGTTGGTTTCTACTGAATCCTTTGGTTCTATCAAATCATCAGTTGCAGTTGTATAGCTGGAACTTTTCCAGTTGTACATAACAGACCTTGCCTCGAGCTTGTCCGGATTTTGCTTTTAGACATAGGCCGGACAACCCCAAATCTTAACTAACTTAAGACATGGGCTCTTCCCTTTCCATATCACATATGAAGTGGTAGGCAACTGATTTGATTTGAACCCTATTCAATAGGTATGCATCTTCTCAAGTGCATAACACTCCAAAGGAAATAGGTAACTCAGTAGTACTCATCATAGAGCGCACCATATCAAATAGGGTGTATCTGCTCCGCCCCGACATACCATCGTGCTATGGTATATACGGAGGAGTAATGCTGAGAGAGAATCTCATTCTCCTTTAGAATAGTCCAGGATTTCCGTGCTCAAGTATTCTCCTCCTCGATCACATCAAAGGACATAATACTTATACCTGTATTTTGGTTCTCTACTTCTCGCTTATATTCTGTGAATATCTCAAAAGGTTCGGACTCATGTTTCAACAGGAACATATGACTGAATCTTGAGAGATTATCAGAGAATATAATGAAGTATAAAGAATCAGTCCTGGCATGTGTAGACAGGGGACCTTACATACATCAACATGCATCATCCCAAGAGTTCATTAACTCTTTCTCTGTTTCCAATAAACAGGGCTGTGGTCATCTTATCTTTATGACATGACTGGCGAGTTTCACAAGATGTAAATTCAAACTGATTTGAATATGCATCTACATGTAACTTCAGCTAGTCGGGTCGCATTGATATGACCTAGTCGACAATGCCTCAAGAAGGATTCGTTCATTTCTGAACTCTTCCTCTTGTGTGTGTTCTGTATACTAAGAACTGTAGTTTGATTTAGAACATCAATGCTTTTAGATAACGTGCCTGAACCGATTAACTTTTGATATAGGAAATGTTCAAAACATTATCCAACAATACAAAATTTTATCATTTCTTTACTAATAAAGAGATTGATATGATTTTGTATATCAGGTTCGGTATCTAATAACATTCGTTCAGAATCAATGTATTTGGAATACAGGGTGACAGTGACCAACAGACTTGGCTGCAACACTTGCCCCGTTTTCTGTCTCATGAAACTTATCACCCGTTCTCAGTTTTTCTACCTTTCTGTAGCCCTATGTAACATATTGCATATCTGGGATCCTGATCTGGTATCACATACCCAGGACGTAGAGGATACAGAGAAACAGTTCTGTGTAACGAACATACCCGAAGATGATGCATCAGCATGCACTCTCTTCGTTTGGACGGCACAGGAATTCTGGTATTCCCCTTATTTCCTGCTCTGTCTTATAACAATTATAAGTTGGAACGGGACCAACGTTCCCCAGCTCAGTATAACAAGCGGGTTCGGTCAATATTCCGTATTATTATCTTGATTAAGGCGTGATATGGTCGCTACCTGGAGAGAGAGAGAAGAAAACACTCAGCGTGCGCTCTTGCAAGAATAGATTGGTTATTATTTTATCTAATCAGGATGGCTCCCACTGCTTTTTATCAAATCTTCCTTCAAACCCTAAAAGGAAAGACTAGCCGGGATTAATTACACACTACAAGTTCGCCAATCTCTCAGCCAGGCCAGTGTCGGTACTTTGAGGGAGGTCCCCCGTGCTTTCGCACGAACCTAATTAATGTAAATCTCGTTTTCCCAGAGGCGTAACCTCGTTAACACCTTTCTAGACACCTACTTGATCGGCTAATTGTAATGTATAAAACTCTCCCAGGAGTAACTCTTACTCGCAGCGGGTATCGGGATCCAACTATCTCATAGAAGGTATGCAATCTCATTGCAAATTTCAACACTTGAAATTCCCGATAATATTTTGCCCCTAACCTCCTATGACCTTGACAAAGGCCAACAAACCATAGGATGCTAGTCAAGTTCAACCCGTCATTTCCTGATTGAATTAAACCCACCCGCACGGCCCTTGACAAAGGCCAACAAGGTCGCACGACTACCCTAACTCAATCTGCATCATATGCATAAGCAGATAAGCACCAGTTAGCTACCGCACACTGCGCCTTGACAAAGGCCAACAAACGCAGCACGAATACTAACTACTACTTATCTGAAATGACGGAGGGCTACGACAGGTTTTTATGAAAACCTATTGCGTAATGAACTTGATATCGTTGTAGGATCGAATGAATTTTGAAATGGAGTGTTTTTGAGGCTTTTCTAGTTTTGCTAAAGGAGTCACTCCCGGTGAAGGGATCGTCGGTCCTTTCCTCGTCAAATGAGGTGCGGGATATATCATATATATCACTGTGCAAAGCAAAAACTCTTAAAAGCAATCAAAAGACAAACCGAGTGTGTAGCATCAGCCAGTTATTGCTAAAGGAGTTACTCCCGGTGAAGGGATCTCGGTCCTTTCCTCATCGAATAAGGTGCAGGATATAACACATATACCGCTGTGCAAAGCAAGAACTGTAGCTACCTGTTTTTATTTTGAAATTCGATTCTACAACATCTTAGGTTTCTTTTATTTTCATTAATCACATTAATGAAGTCCCATCATTTAAGTACCTAAACATCACAGATAAATACGACGTACATTTATGCCATCCGCATTCGCCTCGATGTCCCCTCGTGCACCGTTAGGTTAGGTAACTAACGGCAGAGCGGGGCAGGGCTAGCACGGGTGTAAAACATAAGTAACGTCTATATAATATATCATATATACTATATATAGTATCCATCACAGAACATCACATGATCACATCACAGATATCGCAGCAGAAGAATCATATGAAATATTGGATATACTAGGACGTCCGTGTTTTCAATACGAGCCAGTATAAAACACGGATTCCATGGTCGTGATGAATAGCCAAACCCACACCCCTAGACCCCTACGAGAGCGGCAAGCAACCTTACCAATTCTAGAGTTAGGAGACCCGGACTCGACTCCTCGAGTTGGTCTCCCACTGGACTCCAGAACCCGGTTACTTGTGCCCTCCTCCTTGGGTCTATCCTAGTGCGGAAAAGTAAATAATATACAACGGTGACAACTTCCGCAACCTGGAAGTGCCCCAATAAAAGAATATTACATACAAGTTTTTACATGAATGAAAATGAAAAACACTCATCTCACATAAAAACCCCCGGCTATTCAAACACGACGATCCAATATAACATATCCAGCAACACATAACATCACATGTCATCAACGTAAGTAAATATACGCATCCCAATTGTCGTTGACATATAGCAACGAAACCGGCGATATCACATATTACACTTACGGTCACAGAAAAGAAAGTGTAAAACTACAACAGTTGGAATCCGCAACCTCTTTAGACATCGCATGTCTAATCAAATGAATTCTTTAGACATCGCATGCATAACAATTATAAACCCCGCATTTTAGTCTCAAAATCGAAAACACTTTTCAATATCAAGTCGGGCAATTCAACAGGATTCCCGACATCCTGATCGAATGCTCGTCGCAAACTTCAGTAGACGACCGCACCCCCGATACCGTCGACGAAGTGCACCAAGGCGGAACACCGCTACCGCGAGCACCCAAACGGATGCTTTCGGCGACGGGGTTCTCCTACAGTCACTTGGTCGGGGCTATGGGGCGAGGCTGTCTATTAAGTTTATCCGGCGAGTATCCGCGTACGCTACGTGATTGCGACGGACTTTTGATCACATCAAAATTCCGTGGCAACCGATCAAGTGAGACTAAAGTGCTATGTTTATAACATTCATTCAGTTATCTCATAACTCCTTGTGAATTCCAATTATTGTATCCCATTCCAGATAAATAGAAAATGTTAAACTTTCCGATCGAACATTCTAACACCCAAGTTTTCCCGATACAAATCAACTCATGAAATAAGTTCAAAAACATTCCGTTCGTGCCTCAGTACCAACGGTCCAGCCGTAGAAGGGTCAAGCCAACGCCTCACATGTGGCACGCCGTACTACCCCAAACTCGAAGGTTCAAAGGGCAGTTCAAGACGGTCACATAATCGAGTTAAGGTTTGTTGTCTTCTAGAGGGACCATCGCATTACTTGCACTACTTAGAACGTCATTAAACTACGGAACTATCCAACACTAGGAAATTTCCCGACAGGGAAAAATTAGGTATTTGTATCCGGTCGAACTTTTTAACATATTCTAAAATTTATCCGGAAAGCTACACAGACAAAATTTGATAATCCGATCGAACATTCGATTCCCCAAAACAACTCAGAAAATTCAACTCTTGAAAAAATATTAAAAATTCCCAGGAAAACCAGCACTGCATGTTATGAATTACTGTGCAAAATTGGATGCCACAAAAGACAAAACGGCCGTGGATCCGCCGCACGAGCCTTGCTCGTGCCGCGGAACCGTGGCTCATTGATGGAATTAGGCACACGAATTTTACAGTATCCCTTAAAATCGCCTGCTGATTTTTCTGCATATTTTTAATCTTGAAAAAACTCAGTTTTTTGAAAAAGGACAGAGAGCATTTTTTGAGTTGGGTTTCGGGTTCGTTCGGCTTTCAAATTCCGTCTAGACTTCGCCTAAGGCTCTAGCTAGGCTCTGATACCACTGTAGAGTTCCTAGGCACCCCAAGGAGGTCTCACAAGGCATCAACCATGCCAATTTCAAAAATTACGGTGCCGAGAAACCCTAGTGTACGGATCGTTGGCTAGAATTCTAGGCGAAAAAGAAACTAGTTAACAAATTAACTGCAAGAACGGAAATACAACCTTTGTAGATCCGGTGCTCCACCTCCATAGCTCCGCAACGAAGTCCCCTCGCTGTCCAAATGAATTCCCGGACTCTAGCGTCGGCTTCGTCGGAGAAATGGCGAGCTAGGTCGTCGATGTCCAAGCCGAAGATGATCTACGTCGAGGCATCGCTAGATCAAGCTCCAACTTCACCAAGTCTAGAAAACTTGTGAAGGAAACACACTCTACTACTTGGCAAGAGGTAGAGGATGAAGAAATAGGAAGTGGGTTCACTTTAGAATTGGATTTCTCACTCTTTTTCTCACTTTGCCATTAAAGCTTTCAAGCTTTTTCTTGAAGTGAAGAAGAAGAAGAAGAAGAAGAATATGATAAGTGTTAATTAAAAAAGAATAGAAAAACAATACTTATCATAATTCTAACCTTAGTTAAGTGTAGAGAATTGACTAAGGTTGGGTTGATTGGTTAGGATTAAGGATGAGAACAAAAAGGTCATCAAGTCAAAGCTTCATGAAGCTTCAACTAAAAACAAATGAAGCCACCATTCATTTATCTTTCAATTTATTCAAAATGAATAAATAAATAAGATAAATGAATAAGTAAAACCCTAATCAACAACTTAACCTTGGTTTAATTCTTTACACTTAACCAAAAAGCATGTATCATCAAACATGATACAATCATGTGTACAAAAGTATATCACATATACAATGTGCACAAACCGAGTGAGAAAATCCATTTAAAAGTGAACCGATACTAGTTAATGCAAAGTAATATATCAAATATATAATTATACATTAAATCATTAAATCAACACTTGATTTAACGATCCGGTCATATTGCATATAACCGACTAGTATCAAATGTATCGGCTTATCGAATCAACCCTCGATTCGATAACTAGGTTATATCGCATACGGTATCACATACACGCATTATTCTTGGTCCCGCACATATCTCATATGCGCTCCTATTTCATTTCGCTTGAGCCAGGAAACCTCTGTGTATGACTCTAAAGACTCGTCAATACGCCGGCAGCAGGTGATGATCATATCAAGCACCCACAAGCCGCAAGCGGTCTGCTAAACGTAACGGCCACCCGGGTATTGAGCGATCAGAAGATCGACGAGCAAGCCCGCTCACACTCCAGTGAATCCAACCAGTAACACTACCGTACAGTCCGGTCTGATCGTCTGATATGTCGCATATCTTGCCTAGGGGTGGTAAACGTCAGACCCCAATAGCTCGATAAGTCGTGTCGATATGAGGTCTATAACAATTCGAGAAACTACTGGTAACACTTACCAGTAAATCTCAGCAACCCTGGCCAGGGATTTCCTGTTATAGCCAATCGAACACAGCGCAACATCAACTCCCTATACCGGGAGAGACGAATCCCCTCCTATCGCTCATTGCCTCCATGTGACTCGGGACTGTACCCAAAAACCACCGTTTTGCATGCCCTCTTGGACGTGGTAAGATGGAAATCAAAGCACAGTGGGAACCACACAAGACTCTATGACGATCTCGGGTCAACAGACTACTCTGTACCAGTGTCACCAGAGAACTGCCATCTGACGTGAGGTATAATACCATCTGGGAGTTCTCGGCGAGTCCGTCCAGTGTACCCACTCTCCACTGAGCACCCGTATATCATCTCTGATGTCAAACACCAATGGATATGGGATCATCCATCGCCCATCTGTATGGGTCGAGAAGGTACACGCTAGTCTACTCTGGTATATCGATGCCCCGACTCGATACACCCATGACTAGGGACTTTGAAGGATATACTTATAGACTATCTGTCCCCACTAGTATGATCTGCATCACAGTCCAGGTAGTCAAGTACACATCCTAAGGGCTTTACCAACATGTAACAGAGAGACAATCAGTATACACGTTAAGGTAAAGAGCAACCAGATAGCATACTATCATGTCGAGCAAGAAAGTCCTCCCTATATATGTCCCAGCATCCACTACAATATACATCCTATATATAGTAATGGCCTCTAGGGCATACATATAACTAACAAAGTCTCAGTGGGAGCTTTTACTTCGATGGAGCATCCTCCATGAAGCAGCGAAAGCAAAACACCCCCATAATCAAAGCTGGGATGGGCCTTATCTTCATGACCTCGCAAGGAGGGATATTGCATTACGCCCTCTCTTTAACAGAACTAAGGACTAATAACGAAGCGAAATAAGAATCTTTAATAACCGGTCTTGAGATTGCTATCGATATGGGAATCAAAGACCTCCTCATATACGGAGGCTCCCAACTAATTGTCAGTCAAGTAAATGGTGGCTATCAGACATGTAAGCCAGAGCTGATAAGGTATGGTGAAAAAGTGCAGCAACTCCTGACACAAACCTCTTCCTACACTCTGGAAAGCATACCGCTAGCGGAAAATAGCTAAACGGATGCATTGGCCAAATTGGCTAGGAATTGGCCGATGAAGACCTCGATGACGTAAGGATCATTGTGCAAAGCCGCAGGGTCCTCGCACCAATAGATATATCTTCGGAAAACCTGATAGAGCTATCCAAAGGAAAAGAAACCACCGAACAAGTAGACCTTTAAATAGAGGACGAAGAAAAGGTCAAGGACTGGAGGGAAGTCTTCATAGACTGCTTCAAGTCCCAACGAACGTCCGAAAATGTATCGTCTAGATATTAGCTCATGAAACGAGCCTTGTATTTTGCTTTCGTCCATGGTACTCTATATAAGATATCGTTCGACTGCCTATAACTAAGATGCCTGGGGTCGGAAGAAGCAAATAAAGTCATCTAAGAAATATATGATGGACTTTACGGCTCCCATTATACGGGTCCAAAGATGAAGCTGAAGATAAAAAGAATGGGTTACTATTGGCCCACGATGATTCAGGACTACCTTGAATATGCGTAGCAGTGTCACTCGTGCCAAATTCACGGGGACTTCATACATCAGCACCCAAATCCGCTGCACCCGACAGTGGCCAGCTGGCCATTCGAAATGTAGAGAACCGATATAATTGGCCCCATCGAACCAGCGTCCTCAAAAAGACATCGGTTTATATTGGTAACGATCGATTACTTCTCTAAGTGGGCAGAAGCAGAACCAGTATGAGAGGTGAAGAGGGAGAATATCCTCCACTTCTTCAAAACTCATGTCATCTATCGGTTCAGCACTCCGCAACTGTAACCACTCCAATTTCTATGTACATAAAATTGTTTAAAAGTTAATATACAATTGGGGTATTTACAATTCCTGTGAATGCTATAAGAATTTGTTTTGCTTTAGAACAGCAAGAAACAACTTGTAGCTCACTGGTAAGGCCTTGCACTGTTGAGACATTGCACCAAAGTTCAAATCCCATCAACCACATTATCTTTTTGCTTTATTTTCTTTTAATCTTTTTAAGAAGCCTAAGAGTCTACACGTGCACAACACGTAAACTGAAGAGTTACTGACTAATTAAACATATGCACGAGAGAAGACCAATCGACCCCGACACGTGACATCCAACCCAACACCTCCCGTCGGTGTTGGCTCGGTGAAATGCCTAATTTGGCCGGTACCGCTGGGCCAACCATCGGTGATGCCCCCATTTCTTTCCCCCTGCAACCTTTGGACTCCCCCCTTAACTCCTGTATTTTTTATTTCCTCTGCACATTTTCCAGAGGCAATAAATCACACTTTAAATCCATTTTTAATAGAAAATTTAATTCACCCATTCAATACACTAAACCCTAATTTTTCCTATAAATACTCACTTACACCCCTCTCACTCAGAATTCTATTACAATAACTATACAAAATTCTTAAGTCCTTTTGTGTACAAGTGGAGTTAGCGAAAGGCGAAGCTCCGACGAACTTCCGAGAAGATTCCGATGACAAAACGACGCCCCGAAGCCATCTTTAGGACCCCCCTCTCTCTCCTCAAGTCCATCAAGCAAGTAAGTCCCATTTCCCCCTCTCATCTTCTAATTTAAAAATTTCAAATTCTAAAACCCGACGGAAGCGGAGTTAATCCGACATCCGATTCGGTTTTCCTTTAAAAATAATATTTTTTTAAACAAGAATATACCAAAATCTCATATAATATTCAGTAAACATTAAAAAACAACAAGTTTCATAACAAAATATTATTATATGCAACATCTATTGTAGTTTTACAGTAAAATACCACAAACTTTTGTTTCCGACATAATCATCATAATACCTATTATACCTTTAGATAGTTCACGAGGTAATGACCTATCTCATCACAACACACATCTCTATCATAGCACAATGAAATTTGGAACAATAGAATACGGGAAAATACGACTTTACAAATAATTACCCTAAACTTACAAAACCGTTTTCTATAAAAAGATGTATTAAACATTTCCATGCAATTACGCCTCTACAACCCATTTTGAGGACCCCGTTCGGGATGGTGCGGATTATCGCACATCCTCGGGTTTAGTAGAGCGAGATGCAGACCTCCGCAAGGAACATTCGATCTCGATGGAATTTTTATGCATTTTTATTTAGAAAATGAGATTTCTACAAGAAAATAAATAAATTATTTTCATTAAATATATATATCTATTATCAAAATATCTATTTTAATTATATAAATATTCCAAGTTTTCTAAAATCAAAGGAATCACTATTACATGAAAATATCATCCAAATACAACACAAGTACAATATTTCAAGAAAATAACATATACTATGAAACTAGGTTCTATTCACTAGAAATTTCACATTATAAAATATACATCTATGAAAACCCTAAAGAGATAACTAAATATTTGAGGTGTATTTTGAAAATTATATCAATCTATTTTTACGTAAAACCTCCTCAAATTATACTAAATTACAATAAAGACCTTAGTAAACATAGGTTTAAGCGGGACCAGTCTTTTGAGCCTCAGGGAGCCGGAGATATGGGTGATTGCCTATTTAAGGTAGACAACCTAACAAACGATGTTATCAACACGGTAATTGTCTTGGAAAAAGACACAAATCCTGCCGTCCATGTGCAGCAGTTACCGATAGCATCAAAACTAATTCAGGAATTCAATTTCTTTTCAAAGTGTCTAATTCAGACTGAGTCTCAATCTAATCAGTCTGACTTGAATGCAATTCAAGTATAAACATACAATATAACAATTTAATATGGATCCGTCTGTACAATCTATTTCAATATACAATTTGACTAAACCGAACCATGGATATATTCCGTCTATATGACTCTCCATTAATATCCATTCCATTTACTGATATCATGGTTTCGGCAAGTCATCCATCTATATAACAAACAATACAATTCAATCAAGACATCGCGGGGTTTATAAGGGGTATATTGGTATGGAAGGTATTAAAAGTGGCACGAGACTGTAACCATAATACACCTAATCTGAATATCCATTGCCGTTATACCGTGGCTGAACGGTTTCTTGTGCTCCGTATACCTTAGTCTCTGGAATAGTGGGATTCCTCTCATATACACTGGAAATTTCTGTACCAAGTTACAAATAACAGCGTTAACAATATAATACAACTTTAAAACTTACATTCTCTTTTTGTCTATTCTGTTTATACCTATTCCTTAGGACTTACCGAGCGATTGTTCGCTGACGACATTCCTTTTCTTCTTTTCTTTGGAATGATGTCAGGTGGATCGGACCTTCTGGAGACAGAGCCCACCAGCGAGGACTTGGATCAGCTAGCCTTTGACCCAGAGCTCTACTTTACTTGTACATTTCATTTCCATTTCTATTATCTCATTGTTTAGACATTGCTTTCATTCTATGTATTTACATTTCAGATATATTGTAAAAAGAATGTTTAATAAATAAAGTTGATGTTCATTTATATCCTGTCTCTTGTGTTCTTTACTTTATATTGCTTAGATACGCTTAGCGTGTTTACTTCTGAGTAGAAACGTCGCATGACCCGTCGCGTCCTCTTCCCGTACACTGGGAAGCGGGGCATGACAGGTTTTGTTGGTGGCCCATGCAGGTCAGCTCTGCGTGGACAACCTAAGCAATATAACACAAGAACCAGCAACTGAAAACATTTTTTACAATTCATATTCCTTAAATCTTCCAATATTATATATTTTGAATCTATCCTAACCCAAAAGTTTCTTTCAAGGTTATGGATTCCCCAAACAACACCAGCACCAACTTCAACAGCACTCCACCACCCCTACCAATTACACCAGCCATAGCTGTTCCAATTAATGATCAGACGGTACTGCTTGAAGCGATCCACAGCCTCCTGGAGGGACAACAGCAGCAGACTGCTATATTGATGAACCGTACAGAAGCAGAAGCACCTGGGGTGAAACAATTCAGGGCTTTGCACCCTAAACAATTCTCTGGAAAAGAGAGCCCTATGGAAGCTGAGGAATGGGCTCAAAGTATTGAAGATGATCTGGCAGCGGCACAAGTGCCAGAGATAGCTTGGATTCGAGTTGCGAAGCTGCAACTCACTGACAATGCACGGGTCTGGTGGAAGGCGGAAGAAAGCCGTCTCACCCAGCCGATTGAATGGATGACTTTCCGTGATATGTTCGACACAAAGTACTTCCCCGAGACTTCCAGATTCAACATAGAACAGCAGTTCATCCACCTACAACAGGGTTCGATGTGGATCAAATCAGTGGATGAGTACGATGCTGAGTTTATAATGCTCAGTCGGTAAGATATGTCTCAATAGTTCAATTTTCAATATATCACATATTACACAGCTAACACAATATCTTAACAGATTCGCGGCACACCTAATACCGACGGATGAGATCAGAGCCCGACGATTCCAACAAAGGTTAGATCCGGAGATCCAAGCTGCGTTAGCCACAGGGGATTTCCCGACTCATGAATTGGCTCTGAAAGCAGCTCGTCGATATGAGGCGGTGGTAAAGATGAGGGGAAGACCTCAATCTGCCGGAGTTAAGCACCCTGCCAATCAGATGGCATGAGGAGCCTCTTCAAGACCACCATTTGTGCCAAGGAGACCGGGAGTACAAAACAATCGGCCTATCCCAGCCTTTTGCACTTACTGCAGGAGAGATGGACATCTGGTGAAAGACTGCCGGCGTGCCAATCACCTTTGCTTAGTCTGCGGCTCAGCTACTCATGATATTGGGTCTTGTACTCATAGACACAACCTAAATGCTGCACCCAGACCAGCAATCACTTACCAGCCGTGCCCAGCCATCCAGACACCTACTCCACGACTCGCACTATCTGCTCCACCTCCTCGCGGACCGACTGCACCTCCTCCTCGTCGGTTCCATCAAACTCAACGGAACGTACTTCAAAGACAAAGGAATGGACAGAGGAATGCTCCTCCAGCAAGGAGGAATGTGTCGAAGTGACAGGATTTCACAATGACCGTGGAAGAAGCTGAAGCCACCGGCCAAGTCATTACTGGTAACACTTCTCCATCAAGCTTTATTTTCCATCTATACATACCTATATACATTTCCCTTATACCTAAAACATATCCCACATAACTTAGGTACAATCTTAGTAGTCTCACTTCCTGCACTCACACTCTTCGATATTGGAGCATCTCATTGCTTTATGTCGCAATGGTTCGTCTGAACTCATGCGATTCCAGTCACACCGCTTGTATCCAGCTGGAATGTCAGTTCAGGGAACGGCATTCTAAAGGAAACAATAGGATAGAACCTGTGTCCAGTAGTCGTCTGCAGTAGAGAATTCTATGCCGACTTCAAGGTGCTGGACATACCGAACTTCGACGTCGTTTTGGGTATGGATTGGCTCAAAACATTCTATGCTACCATTGACTGTCTTCAAAGGAGGGTAGTATTCGAGATTCCAGAGCATCCGGTCTTCTATTTCCAAAGTGGATACCGTACCCTGGAGCCAAGTACTTATAAGGCGAAACCAAAGATGGCGGTGATTGCGGCAATTCAAGCAAAGGAAGGATCAAAGCCAGAAGTAGTTTGAGAGTTCGATGATGTGTTTCCTGAAAACATATCAGGTTTGCCTCCCGATCGAGATCTTGAATTCAGCATTGATTTAGTACCAGGAGCACAACCGGTGATTAAAGCACCGTATCGGTTAAGTCCGGAAGGTTTGAAGAAAGTCCGAACTCAATTGGACAAATTGTTGGTGAAAGGATAGATTCGTCCCGGGACTTCAAGTTGGGGATCACCGGTTCTACTTGTGAAGAAGAAGGAAGGTTCATACAGAATGTGCATTCATTATAGAGTCTTGAATGAAGTAACGATAAAGAACAAGTATCCACTACCGTGCATCGACGATCTGTTTGATCAGCTAAGTGGATCTTGCGTTTTCTCCAAGTTAGTCCTTCGTTCGGGTTATCATCAGGTGAAGGTCAAGGAAGCTGATATTCATAAAACAGCATTCTGAACTCGCTATGGTCATTACAAATTTCTTGTAATACCATTTGGAGTGACCAACGCACCAGCAATATTCATGAACCTAATGAATTAAGTTTTCTGGGAGTACCTAGACAGGTTTTTGTCATCTTCATCGACGATATCCTGGTGTATTCTAAAAGTCGGAAAGAACATGTCGAACACCTACGAATTGTTCTGGAAACTCTACGACAACATCAACTCTATGCCAAGTATAGCAAATGCAAGTTTTGGCTAGATCAAGTTGGTTTTCTTGGACATATTGTATCAGGCGAAGGAATCTCTGTGGATCCAGCTAAAATTTCAGCAGTAAGCGAATGGCCGACACCGAAGTCAGTGAAGGACATTCGAAGTTTCTTGGGTCTAGCAAGATATTACAGAAGGTTCATTGAAGGATTTTCGAAGATAGCAACACCCCTGACCAAGCTCACACGTAAAGGAAGAATTCGTGTGGTCAGAAGCTTGCGAACAAGCTTTCGTAGAACTCAAGTCAAGGTTGACATCAGTGCCTATTCTCGATATACCGGACCAATCTAGAGGTTTTGAAGTGCATTGCGATGCATCCGGTAAGGGATTAGGATGTGTTCTACATCAGCACGGTAAGGTTGTAGCTTATGCATCAAGATAGTTGAAGATTCATGAGCGCAATTATCCGACAAATGATTTGGAACTGCCGGCCGTAATCTTTGCTCTTAAGATTTGGCGCCATTATCTTTTTGGAGAACGAGTGAACATATACACAGATCACAAGAGTCTGAAATATGTGTTTACTCAGAAAGAGGTGAAAATGCGGCAGAGAAGATGGTTAGAACTCAGGGTGGATTTCGATATCAACTTGTAATATCACCCAGGGAAGTTGAATGTAGTACCTGATACCTTTAGTCGCCAACCATTAGCATTGAATCTTACCATGCATTGGAAGCTTCAACAAGACTTACATCAAATAGAGATTGAAGTGGTTATGCCAGATAACACTTCAAGTTTGATGAACTTACAAGTTCAATCTACCATTGTCAATCAAATCAAAGCAGCTCAAGCAAGTGATGCTAAGTTGCAAAAGATCAGAGAACAAATGGAAAGTGGACTTCGAACAGACTTCTTCATCCATGAAGACGGATCATTGAGATACGACAGTAGATTGTGTGTACCTAAAGGTCCTGTGTGAGAAGAGTTAATGAAAGAAGCACACAGCTCTCCCTACTCAGTACACCCTGGAGGTACAAAGATGCACAAGGATCTATGTCAAAATTACTGGTGGCTTGGAATGAAGCGTGAAGTAGCCAGAAGTGTCGCTAAATGCTTGGTGTGTCAGCAAGTAAAGGCTGAACATCACAGGACAGCTGGTTTACTTCAACCGTTACCTATCCCAGAATGGAAGTGATGGATTTTGTGACTGCACTTCCTCGCAGCACAAAGGGTAACGATGTGGTATGGGTTATTGTGGATCGACTCATAAAGTCGGCACACTTCATTCCCTCTCGAGTTGGCCAATCTACTAAGAAATTAGCAAAGAAGTACATGGAGGTAAGAATCTAAGTAAAGATTTAAACTCTTCATAATGTACTATCTCTGATACCCATGAACCCATATAGGAAATCGTGAGACTTCATGGAGTACCGGTTTACATTGTCTCCTATCATGACACCAGATTCCGATCGCAATTTTGGCAAAATCTGCAAGCGAGCTTGGGAACAAGTCTGAACTTCAACACAGCTTATTATCCACAAATAGATGGTCGGTCTGAGCGAACTATTCAGATCTTGGAAGATAGGCTCAGAGCGCGTATGCTAGACTTCAGAGGATCGTGGGAAGATCTCCTACATCTTGTGGAGTTTTCATACAACAGCAGCTACCAAGCAAGTATAGAAATGACACCTTTTGCAGCATTTTATGGAAGGAAGTGTCGATCGCCACTAAGTTAGGATGACATCGGAGACAAAGAACTCCTTGGACATGAGATGATAGTAACAACTGTCGACGTGGTTCACACTATCAGAGAACGAATGCGCATAGCCCAAGATCGACAGAAACACTGGGCTGATGCAAAGCGCCGTCATTTGGAGTTCCAGCCGGGAGATCATGTATTTCTGAAGATATCTCCGAACCGTGGAGTGATCCATTTTTGAAGACGGGGCAAGCTAAGTCCAAGGTATATTGGACCGTTCGACATACTCGAACGAGTCGGTGAAGTGGCTTATCGCTTGGCACTTCTACCTTTATTAGAAGGAGTGCACAATGTGTTCCACATATCCCAACTCAGAAGATATGTGAGTGACCCCAGCCATATTCTTGATCATTCCGAGCACACTGTACAGCCCAACTTATCTTGTGAGAAGCAACCTGTTGAGATCCTGGACAGAAAGGTGAAGTCACTTCGGAACAAGGAAGTCAACTTGGTCGAACTGATGTGGAGAAAAGACACTCCAGGAGAATCGACATGGGAAAGGGAAGATGAGATGCGTGCAAGATACCCTCAATTATTTGTAAACTAATCCTTAAAATAAATTATAAATTTCGAAGACGAAATTTTTGTAAGGAGCTTAGACTGTAACAACTCCAATTTCTATGTACATAAAATTGTTTAAAAGTTAATGTACAATTGGAGTATTTATAATTCCTGTGAATGCTATAAGAATTTTTTTTCTTTAGAACAACAAGAAACAACTTGTAGCTCACTCTTAAGGCCTTACATTGCTGAGACATTGCACCAGAGTTTAAATCTCAACAGCCACATTATCTTTGTGCTTTATTTTCTTTTAATCTTTTTACGAAGCCTAAGAGTCTACACTTGCACAACACGTAAACTGAAGAGTTACTGACTAATTAAACATATGCACGAGAGAAGACCAATCGACCCCGACACGTGGCATCCAACCCAAGGCTACCCGTCGGTGTTGGCCCGGCGAAATGCCCAATTAGGCCGGTACCGCCGGGCCAACCGTCGGTGATGCCCCGATTTCTTTTCCCCCTGTAACCCTTGGACTCCCCCTTAACTCCTATATTTTTTATTTCCTCTGCAGATTTTTCAGAGGCAATAAATCACTCTTTAAATCCATTTTTAATACAAAATTTAATTCACCCATTCAATACACTAAACCCTAATTTTTCCTATAAATACCCACTCCATTTTACACCCCTCTCACTCAGAATTCTATTACAAAAACTATACAAAATTCTTAAGTCCTTTTGTGTACAAGTGGAGTTAGCGAATAGCGAAGCTCCGACGAACTTCCAAAGAGATTCCGACGACAAAACGACACCCCGAAACCTTCTTTAGGACCCCCTCTCTCTCTTATAGTCCAACAAGCCAGTAAGTCCCATCTCCCCTTCTCATCTTCTAATCTAAAAACTTCAAATTCTAAAACCCGACGGAAGAGGAGTTAATCCGACTTCTGATTCGGTTTTCCTTTAAATATCATATTTTTCTTAAACAAGAATATACCAAACTCTCATATCATATTCAATAAATATTAACAAACACTTTCAACAAGTTTCATCACAAAATATTATTATATGCAACTTCTATTGTAGTTTTACAGTAAAATACCACATACTTTCGTTTCCGACATAATCATCATAATACCTATCATACCTTTAGATAGTTCACGAGGTAATGACCTATCTCATCACAACACACATCTCTATCATAGCACGATGAATTTTGGAACAATAGAATACGGGAAAATACGAATTTACAAATAAATACCCTAAACTTACAAAACCGTTTTCTATAAAAAGATGTATTAAACATTTCCATGCAATTATGCCTCTACTGTAAGTCCACGGTAGCGCCCCGACCGTCTAACAGACGCCAAATGCGGAACAAAAACTTTTACGAACTGGCGCTATCGCGTACTATAACCTGGATCTGCCATTAAAGCTAAACTAACAAACTACAAAGTGGGTAGAAATGTTATAACGAACGATCCGAGTCCTTCGGTCTTCAACCATCATCCCACGCTTTGTTGCGGCTGCTCTGATCTCCTGAATCTACAGTCTTCTCGTCCAGGTGGCACCACGTCGACGGATCTTTAAACGGGCTCCTGCCACCGAACCGAGGCAACTCGGTCGTCAAGTTTGCTAAAATAGATGAACAAGATGATGTAGAGAATGAGTAGAGCACTTTGTCTCGTTACGTCCAAAGTCACGGACGAACGGTTAATGAAGTTGCCCTTTTGGATTGGAATGAAATGAGAAATGTTTTTACCTAATTTCCATGAATCCCAAAGCTATCATAATCTTTTTCCAAGCAACCTTACCTACACCACATGAAGTGGCCGGCCACTTATAGATGAGGGGGAGGTGAGTGTAGGAGGGGGAAGGTGACCATAAAGCAAAAGATCTTGATCAAAATATCCTAAGCATTACAAAATACCATTAATGAAAAGGTGACTCACTAATAACACCTCACCATTCAATTAATGCAAAATGGTGACTCACTAATCTAGTCACCACAACATGAAGCTTCCACTCATGACTCACCACATGACTCACCCTCAAGAAAAAAAGATAAATCCGCATTTAACCGAATGTTAAAGACGGACGATAGAAAACTGAAAACTGGCAACTTCCAAAAGTGATCCTGAAACGAATTTCAGGATAACCCCGTAATGGTATAAACATACCCGCATTTGTATTACGACCGAATACAAATGCATCTGAGACCTGCAGATTGTGGCCTTTGCTGACTCTAACTTCCAGAGTGACAAGGATGATTCCAAGTCCATATCGGGTTTTGTCTTCACCCTCAATGGAGGGGCGGTGTGTTGGAACAGCTCCAAACAGGAAACCGTTGCTGACTCGACTATGGAAGCGGAATACATCGCTGCATCTGATGCCGCAAAAGAAGCTGTCTGGATGAGGAAGTTCTTGAGAGAACTTCAGGTGGTTCCGTCCATTGTTGACCCAATACCTCTGTATTGCGACAACAACGGGGCTATAGCTTTAGCGAAGGAACCCAGGTCCCATCAGAAATCCAGACACATCTTAAGGCGGTATCACCTGATCAGGGAGATCGTGGACAGGAGATCGAGGTTCGGAGGGTTGCTTCAGAAGATAACACAGCAGATCCATTCACCAAGGCCTTGCCCCAGACTAGTTCGAGCGGCTGATCGAGATGATAGGTCTTCGATACGCCAGTACATGGCCTTAGTGCAAGTGGGAGATTGTTAGTGTATATGCCCTAGAGGCCATTACTGTATCATACTAGTTTGTATATTACTTGATAGAAGCTTGGGATATTCACAGTTGTATATACAATCTTGCTCGAAATGGTAGTATGCTACTTGGTTTGTCTCTGCTTTAATATGTGCATGTGTTTCTTTTAGCATATCGGTGATATACATATTAGTAGAGCCCTTAGGATCTTTGCTTGATTACCAGCGTTGTGATGGCGCTCACACTCGTGGGAGCGGGGTGATCTATAAGCACATCCTTATACAGGTCCCTAGTCGTTGGACTATCGAGACAGGGCATCGATACTCCGGAGTAGACTAGCGTATGCGCTTCTCATCCCAATGTAGGAGACGGTCTGTTCCACAGCCGTCAGTACGTCGTACTTGAGATAGTATGCGGGTGCTCGTTAGGTTACGAGTACACTGGACAGGACTCGTCGGGAACTGTTGGTTGGTATTATACCTATCGTCAGTTATCAGTTCCCAAGTGACATGAGTACAGCTTAGTCTACTGACTTGACACTGTCACTTCGCCTCGAGTGTGTTCCCACTGCACTTTGATTACTACCCTACCACAGCTTAAAGGAGTCGTGCAAACAGGTAGTTTTTTGGTGCGGTCCCGAAGCACTTGGAGGCAGTGACGGTTAGACAGGATTCGTCTCTCCCGGTATTGGGGGTTGACATCGCGCTGTGTCCAGGAGAGCCATTACACGAGTAGTCCCTGGCCAGGGCAAGCGGGATATACTGGTAGGTTTCCAGTGTTATCTCAGGGTGTTCTGGGCTACACTCCGACACGAATTGTACCGCTATTAGGGGACTGACGTTCACCGCCCCCTAGGCCCGCCATGCGATGTATCAGACGAACAGACCGGACTGTACGGAGACTGTCACATACAGGCTCAGTAGGAGTTCAGATAGGGTTCACCTCGTCAGTCTTCTTATCGACATCTACCTGGGGACCGTTACGTACAGCTAGTGCCGCTTGCGGTCTGTGGTTAAACCCACTGCCAGCGTAGTGTCGAGTCTTTAGAGTCCCACACAGAGAGCTATTCGCCTTTAAGCAAAATGAGTAGAGGTCGCATGGTTTTACGACAGGGTTCGTTCACATCCGCGCACTTGTGCACGTTTTCTGTCCGGACAGCTTATACTAGCGGGTTTTGGTTTAAGCCAGATCCTAGTATAGATTTGGGATTGTTTTTATCTCATTGTATTCATGTTCCTCGGATCACGAATACGGGTGCATATGCACAGTTGCTTGAGACAGAGAGAGAGGACTTTGATTAGGGTTAATGACTATTGTCATTTTATTAACCCTAATGCTTATGTGTGTATTATGGTTAACTGATATTAGTTTAAATAATTGTGCATGGTTATGGTTGTTAACCATTTGACCTGCTTGACTTGTTGACCTAGGTTGACACTTTGACCATCATCATTTCATTTGGAAGATGCTCTTTGATCCTTGCAAATTGCATTAAAAATGAAATGATAATGGTCATGTCTTGATTAACCATGACAATTATCTAGCTAATTATCTAATTACAATAATTCACACATATCTGAGAGAATGCTTCATATTTTCTCTCATTCTATTTTTTACTTTCTCTCTCTTGTTCTTCCTCTCCCTCAAGCTCTCCCCTCTCATGTGTTGAGAAACACTTGAGCTTGAGAAAAACCCTTTCTTGATAATCTCTACTCTCATCTAGGGTTCTAGAATTAGCACTTCTTGCACCCTAGTTACTTCTAACTTGGAGTTGAAGCCAAAGGTTGAGGCTTTCGGGTGGATCTTTCTTCGACGTGAGAAGACGACAAAGGTGACCTCTTTCCCCTACTCCAAGGAGTAAGGAGAGAAGGACATAAAGCCCTAGGTATAACCTTTCTAACACTTAGCTAGTTTCTAGTTAGCTTTAGCTTGTTTTTGTTTAGCAAAGATCCTTCTTTGTCTAGTCCGTGTTGCCTAAGTTGATAAAAATTTGATTTTTATTCCGTTTTCCGCCTCCCCGTAAGTACCGGGGTGGGCAACCTGGACTTACAGTGGTATCAGAGCCTAACTAAATATAAACTAGCTAGGTAGTAAAGTGTATGGAAGTTCGAATCGGAAAAATCGAAAAACCGAGTTTTCAAAAACCCAACTTTCTGTTAAATTTTTTCCTGCTCAAAATAAAATTTATCATACTCCAAAAATCGTCTCAGGGTTTTGTGAAGAAAGCCACCAAACCCGGTCCAGTGAATCGACCAAAGCGCCGCGGTTCCGCGGCAATAGCAAGCTATTGCCGCGCAACCGCGGCCGAGTTGGCTCGGCTCTGGGTCGAGTTTGGTGCAGTGTTTTTCTGGCTTGGTTTTGGGATTTTTAAGATGGTTTATATGTGCCCAGATTTTCCAGAATAAAAATTTGTTTTTGGGGGCCTATAAATCCTTATTTTTTTCGAACTTCACTACACTTTGACTATAAGGGTTATATCTGTGATGTTTATATGTATTGAACGTCGGCTAATCGCTATATGTCGATTAGTCGGGGTTATACATATCTGTGATCTGTGTTTGATGATGGTATGTGTATATGAATGCGTTGGATTGTCGCGGGTGAATAGCCGGGGTGGATGTGAGACGAGTGTTTCTTTTTCTTTCATTCATTGTAATATGTAAATTGATGTAATAATATTATTTGTATGGCCGCGCAACCGGGTCGGGGTTGTAGCCGTCATAGTATATTTCTTTTTACTGTTTTTGCTCCTAGGATAGATCCATGGAGGGGGTGCACAAACTACCGGGTATCTCGAAGTGCCGAGTGGCCTACTCACGGTGGTGAGGGAGGTTGCTTCGCTTCGGGTACTTGGCGGGTAGTTTGCCGCACCCGTAGGGGTCTTGGGTGGGGTATTTGGCTATTCACCGTGACCGTGTAATCCGCTTTTCGTTGCAGGCTCGAACGGATTGCGGATTCCTAGTATATCCAATGTATTCATCTGTGATCTGTAATGTCTATCATTGCTATATATTTATATATGATAACTATTTAGATGTTGCTTATGTTTTACAGCCGCGCTAGCCTAGCCCTCGCTCTGTCGTTAGTTAAGTAACCTAACGGGTGATGACGGGGCCCCGTGGCAAATGCAAATGGCATAAGCGTACGTCATATTTTAGTTGTTTTCTGCAATGGTAGGATTAAATGATGGGACGCATTAAAAGAACTAATGCAAGAAAATAAACCAAGTAAAAGTCGATTGGAACACTTTGAAAACCACTCGGTTCTTTTCAAAACTAAACTTTTAAACGCAGAGCTTGAACCACTCCTTTTAAAAGCTATCTCGTTCCATCGATTATATCAAGTTCACTACGTTCACGGTTTCGCCAAAACCATTCGTAGCCCTCCGTCATTCCACATGAATGGTCAAAAGTATTTAAGCTATGTATTTTGGCCAAAGTCAAGGCATAGTGATTGGTAGCTATTGGGTATTCATGTGCAGTATAGATAGATGCGTTGGTTTGGGACAGTCGTGCTGCCATTTTGGCCAAAGTCAAGGGTAGGTACGGGTGGGTCCAAATTAACCAGGAGAATGACGGGTAGAACTTGACATGTGACTTATGATATTTTGGCCAAAGTCAAGGTCATAAGAGCATGGGGCAAAAATCCACATCGGGAGTTTCATAAGTACTGAAACTTGCTAGCGCTGCATACCATTTGGAGTGTGATAATTCTGGTAGGATTCCTTCGGTTTTATCACGCGATGATATTTGGATCCCGATCCTACTGTGAGTATATGCTACTCCTCGGGAAAACTCTCACTTAGCGATCAATGCTATAAACCTAGTAGGTGTCTAGAAAGGTGTTAGCGGGGCTACGCCCACAGGGAAAAGAGGTTACTTAATTAAGGAACTTCGCGAAAGCGTTGGAAAACCTCTCTCGAAGTACCGACACTGGCCTGGCTGAACGGTTAAGCAAGTATTGTACGGTGAGATTGATCTCGACTAATCCTTTCTTTACGGTTTGAGAAGGGATTCGAGAGACAGTGGGAGCCATCTAGTTTAGACAAACTAAAAACCACTCTAAACTTGCAAGAGCATCATGCTAAAGTGTTTCTTTTCTCTCTCCTAATTGCAGCGACCATTCAACATGACCGGACTTAAGTTATTACTAGAAAAAAACATATTGACAGGGCCAAACTACAAAGATTGGCTCAGGAATGTCAAGATGGCAATCACTTACGACAAGTTGGGATATGTCCTTACCACCAAAGCTCCCCCTGTCCCAGGTCCCAAAACCAGTGTCGTAGATAGGGAAATCTACAAGACCTGGGAAATAGATTGCGCGAAGGCCAGATGCCTCGTACTAGCCTCGATGGACAACGAACATCAGAGGAGGCACGAGAATATGGACCTAGAGTCCATATTTCTTCATACAAAAGAACTGTATGGAGAGCAGTCTCGTATCGCAAGATACGAAGTGTCGAAGAAGTTGTTTTCGGAAAGGTTGGCCGTCGGATCATCGGTAGTGGAACACGTGCTTAAGATGATTGGCTACATAGAGGAGCTCACGGACCTTGGGACCACGTTGGAGAATGAACTCTATACTGATTTGATTCTCCAGTCCCTTCCTTCCACTTACGCCCAGTTTATCCTTAACTTCAACATGCAAGGAAAGGAGGTTGAACTTTCCGAACTTCTGAACATGTTGAGGAGTGCTGAGGGCACCCTACAGAAGGGTAGGGAGACATCCACTTTGTTTGTAGGAGGATCTTCCTCTTCTAGATCCAGGGCGAAAGCCAAGGGTAAGAAGAAGAAAGCCCCCGCCAAACCAAGAGGCGGTGTCGGTAAAGTGGATACGAAGGGAAAAAGGAAAGCAACAAAGATAGCGGGAAAGCTGGTGGGGAAGGAAGAATGCTTCTATTGTCACAAAAGTGGTCACTGGAAACAGGATTGCAAGGCTTGGAAGGCCAGAACACAGGATTTGAAGCGAGTTGCAGCTTCAGCTTCAGGTGTGTATGTTATTGAAAACTGTCTATCAATAAACTCTACATCCTGGGTATTGGATGCCGGATCAGGATCTCATATCTGTAATTCTTTGCAGGCGTTGAGAAAGCGTAGAGTTTTGAAGGCAGGTGACATGACCCTCAGAGTTGCAAATGGTGCTAGTATGAATACTGAGGCCGTGAGGGACTATCACCTGGGATTGTCGGATGGACACTTTTTGGTTTTGCGTAGTTGTTATTATGTACCAAATGCAACCTGTAATATCATTTCTGTATCTTTATTATCTAAAGAAGGTTATGAATTTGCATTTGTAAGTAATGTAGTGAACATTCACCTTAATCAAGTTTTGATTGGGTCAGGTACATTGAACAACGGTATATACGTGTTAAACCAACCACAGATTTTCAATGTCCAGAATACACACAAAAGAAAGTCTCCAGAAATCAATAAAACTTTCTTATGGCATTGTAGACTGGGTCACATCAATGAGAGAAGGTTGACTAAGTTACATACAGAAGGATATTTGGATCCGTTCGAATATCAATCATATGCAACTTGTCAATCCTGTCTCAAAGGAAAGATGACAAAGACTCCGTTCACTGGACACGGAGTAAGAGCGAGCGAGCTCTTGGGACTCGTACACAGCGATGTGTGCGGTCCAATGTCTACACATGCACGAAGCGGTTATTCTTACTTCATTACTTTTACGGATGACTTTTCAAGGTACGGTTATGTCTTCTTAATGAAACATAAATCCGAGGCTTTTGAAAAATTCCAGGAATATAAGAATGAAGTAGAAAAACAAACAGCCAAAAGTATCAAGGCACTGAGATCTGATCGAGGTGGTGAATACTTGAGTGCCGAGTTCCTGGGTCACTTAAAAGAGAATGGAATTCTCTCTCAGCTTACTCCTCCATACACTCCGCAACATAACGGTGTATCGGAGAGACGGAACCGAACCCTATTGGATATGGTACGGTCCATGATGAGTAACGCTGAGTTGCCGCGATCGTTTTGGGGATATGCGCTAGAATCAGCTGCATACCTTTTGAACCGAGTTCCAACTAAGATTTTGCCTACTACACCATATCAGATGTGGTGTGGGAAGAGACCCTATCTTAATCACATTAAGACATGGGGATGTCCAGCTTTTGTAAAAAAGCAGCATGCGGACAAGCTCGAGACACGCTCAGTACAGTGCAAGTTTGTGGGATATCCAAAGAACTCCAAGGGATATTTTTTCTATTGCGAAGAGGAACAAAAGGTGTTTGTTTCTCGCCATGCCCACTTTCTAGAACACCAGTTCATAGAAAAAGAATTAAGTGGGAGCGCAATAGAACTGGAAGAAATTCCAGAACCACGAGCTATTACTGAAAGCTTAGTAGAACCAGAGGGTTCGAAAGATCAGGACATTCCCACGCTACTCCGCAGGAGTAGTAGGCAGTCTCATCCGCCCGAGAGATACTACGGTTTTCTCATTGACGGGGATAGAGAAGATTGCATCATAGATTTTGATGAGCCTACTAGCTTCCAGCAAGTCATTCAGAGCGTCGACTCGGTAAAATGGCTGGATGCAATGCGGACCGAAATGGAGTTCATGTACACCAACAAAGTATGGACGTTGGACATTGCTCCAGATAGGGTAAAACCCGTAGGATGCAAGTGGATCTTCAAAAGGAAGATTGGTGTAGATGGACAGGTTGAGACCTATAAAGCTAGACTGGTAGCAAAGGGTTTTCGTCAGTGATCTGGTTTGGACTATGACGAATCCTTTTCTCCAGTAGCTATGCTGAAATCCATTCGGATCCTTCTTGCCATTGCTGCCTTCCACGATTATGAGATTTGGCAGATGGACGTAAAGACAGCTTTTCTAAATGGACATTTAGAGGAGTGTGTCTATATGGACCAGCCAGAGGGTTTCATTCAGAGTCGGAGCAGCGGAAAGGTGTGCAAGTTGCTTAAGTCCATTTATGGACTAAAGCAGGCATCGCGGAGTTGGAACATCTGTTTTGATGAGACGGTCAAGGAATTTGGCTTTATCAAAAATCCAGATGAACCACGCATCTATTGTAGATTTGTAGCGAGAACTGTAGTATTCCTCGTTTTATACGTGGATGACATTCTCTTAATAGGAAATGACATTCCTATGCTACAATCTGTCAAGGGGTTCTTGTCACACAGGTTCTCCATGAAAGACCTGGGTGATGCCTCATACATTCTGGGTATCCGGATCTACCGTGACAGATCCAAGAGGATATTAGGACTTTCGCAGTCCAGGTACATCGACACCATACTGAAGAGATTCAGTATGGAAGATTCCAAGCGCGGTAATCTACCGGCTTGTCACGGGATCACCCTCTCCAAAGAGATGTCTCCCAAGACTGATTTGGAGAGGGATCGCATGTCTATTATATCCTACGCTTCTGCTTTAGGCTCTATAATGTATGCGATGTTGTGTACCAGACCGGATGTGGCTTATGCACTGAGTGTGGTAAGCAGGTATCAGTCAAACCCTAAGGAGAAATATTGGATAGCAGTAAAGAACATTCTCAAGTACCTGAGAAGGACTAAGGAGATGTTCTTGGTGTATGGCGGAAAAGACCTCCAGATTGAGGCCTTTGCTGACTCCAGCTTCCAGAGTGACAAGGATGATTCCAAGTCCATATCGGGTTTTGTCTTCACCCTCAATGGAGGGGCGGTGTGTTGGAAGAGCTCCAAACAGGAAACCGTTGCTGACTCGACTATGGAAGCGGAATACATCGTTGCATCTGATGCCGCAAAAGAAGCTGTCTGGATGAGGAAGTTCTTGAGAGAACTTCAGGTGGTTCCGTCCATTGTTGACCCAATACCTCTGTATTGCGACAACAACGGGGCTATATCTTTAGCGAAGGAACCCAGGTCCCATCAGAAATCCAGACACATCTTAAGGCGGTATCACCTGATCAGGGAGATCGTGGATCGCCAGGAGATCGAGGTTCGGAGGGTTGCTTCAGAAGATAACACAGCAGATCCATTCGCCAAGGCCTTGCCCCAGACTCAGTTCGAGCGGCTGATCGAGATGATAGGTCTTCGATACGCCAGTACATGGCCTTAGTGCAAGTGGGAGATTGTTAGTGTATATGCCCTAGAGGCCATTTCTGTATCATACTAGTTTGTATATTACTTAATGGAAGCTTGGGATATTCACAGTTGTATATACAATCTTGCTCGAAATGGTAGTATGCTACTTGGTTTGTCTCTGCTTTAATATGTGCATGTGTTTCTTTTACCATATCAGTGATATACATATTAGTAGAGCCCTTAGGATCTTTGCTTGATTACCAGCGTTGTGATGACGCTCACACTCGTGGGAGCTGGGTGATCTATAAGCACATCCTTATACAGGTCCCTAGTCGTTGGACTATCGAGACAGGGCATCGATACTCCGGAGTAGACTAGCGTATGCGCTTCTCATCCCAGTGTGGGAGACGGTCTGTCCCACAGCCGTCAGTACGTCGTACTTGAGATAGTATGCGGGTGCTCGTTAGGTTACGAGTACACTGGACAGGACTCATCGGGAACTGTTGGTTGGTATTATACCTATCGTCAGTTATCAGTTCCCAGGTGACATGAGTACAGCTTAGTGCTGACTTGATACTGTCACTTCGCCTCGAGTGTGTTCCCACTGCACTTTGATAACTACCCTACCACGGCTCAAAGGAGTCGTGCAAACAGGTAGTTTTTGGGTGCGGTCCCGAAGCACTTGGAGGCAGTGACGGTTAGACAGGATTCGTCTCTCCCGGTATTGGGGGTTGATATCGCGCTGTGTCCAGGAGAGCCATTACACGAGTAGTCCCTGGCCAGGGCAAGCGGGATATACTGGTAGGTTTCCAGTGTTATCTCAGGGTGTTCTGGGCTACGCTCCGACACGACTTGTACCGCTATTAGGGGACTGACGTTCACCGCCCCCTAGGCTCGCCATGCGATGTATCAGACGAATAGACCGGACTGTATGGAGACTGTCACATACAGGCTCAGTAGGAGTTCAGATAGGGTTCACCTCGTCAGTCTTCTTATCGACATCTACCTGGGGACCGTTACGTACAACTAGTGCCGCTTGCGGTCTGTGGTTAAACCCACTGCCAGCGTAGTGTCGAGTCTTTAGAGTCCCACACAGAGAGCTATTCGCCTTTAGGAAAAATGAGTAGAGGTCGCGTGGTTTTGCGACAGGGTTCGTTCACATCCGCGCACTTATGCACGTTTGCTGTTCGGACAGCTTATACTAGCGGGCTTTGGTTTAAGCCAGATCCTAGTATAGATTTGGGATTGGTTTTATCTCATTGTATTCATGTTCCTCGGATCACGAATGCGGGTGCGTATGCACAGTTGCTTGAGACAGAGGGAGAGGACTTTGATTAGGGTTAATGACTATTGTCATTTTATTAACCCTAATGCTTATGTGTGTATTATGGTTAATTGATATTAGTTTAAATAATTGTGCATGGTTATGGTTGTTAACCATTTGACCTCATTGACTTGTTGACCTTGGTTGACACTTTGACCATCATCATTTCATTTGGAAGATGCTCTTTGATCCTTGCAAATTGCATTAAAAATGAAATGATAATGGTCATGTCTTGATTAACCATGACAATTATCTAGCTTATTATCTAATTACAATAATTCACACATATATGGGAGAATGCTTCATATTTTCTCTCATTCTATTTTTTACTTTCTCTCTCTTGTTCTTCCTCTCCCTCAAGCTCTCCCCTCTCATGTGTTGAGAAACACTTGAGCTTGAGAAAAACCCTTTCTTGATAATCTCTACTCTCATCTAGGGTTCTAGAATTAGCACTTCTTGCACCCTAGTTACTTCTAGCTTGGAGTTGAAGCCAAAGGTTGAGGCTTTCGGGTGGATCTTTCTTCGACGAGAGAAGACGACAAAGGTGACCTCTTTCCACTACTCCAAGGAACAAGGAGAGAAGGACATAAAACCCTAGGTATAACCTTTCTAACACTTAGCTAGTTTCTAGTTAGCTTTAGCTTGTTTTTGTTTAGCAAAGATCCTTCTTTGTCTAGTCCATGTTGCCTAAGTTGATAAAAATTTGATTTTTATTCCGTTTTCCGCCTTCCCGTAAGTACCGGGGTGGGCAACGTGGACTTACAATACTCGGATCCGGCTTAAACCAAAGCCGACCAGTATTATCTGCCCGAAAAATGACACGTGCGAAAACGCACGTGCATTTTCCGAACCCTGCCATAAAACCATACGGCCTCTACAACGTTTCGTCCGAACTTGGGAAAGTGTCTGTGGGGGATTCTACTGACTCATCAACACACTGGCACTGGGTATAACCTCTAGCACGCCAGAGGTACAAGCCGTACGTAACTGTTGCCTATGTATTGATTGGAAGGGAAGCTGACGAGCGAACTCATCCATAAACCCTACTGAGCCTGACAGTGACAATATCCGTACAGTCCGGTCCGTTCGTCTAAAGAGTATCACATATCGAGTCTAGGGGGTGGATAAAGTCAGACCCCTAATAACGTGATAAATCGTGTCGGTATGAAGCCCATCACCATCTGAGAAACTACTGATCCAAATCAGTAATTCTCCACTATCTCGACCGAGGATTTCTAGTGATGGTCACCCGTGCACTGTGCGACATCAACCCCCAATACCGGGAGAGATGAATCCCCGACGATCCGCTCACTGGCTCCATGTGGCTTGGGACTGTACCCAAAAAATACCTGTTTGCACGTCTCCTTTGAGCGTGGTAGGGTAGGAATCAAAGCACAGTGGGAACTCACAGGAGACAAATGACGATCTCAGGTCAACAAACTAACCTGTACACAAGTCACCTAGGAACTGCTATCTGACGATATGTATAATACCAACCAGCATGATCTCGGCGAGTCCTGTCCGGTGTACTCATAACCCAATGAGCACCTGTATACATCTTAGGTGAACCAACTGACACCAGTGGCTTGTGAGACCGGCCACCGCCCCTCGTCGGGGTCTCGACTGTATACACTAGTCTACTCTGGAGTATCGATGCCCTGTCTCGAAACTCCCACGACTAGGGACACTTTAAGGATGTGCTTATAGACCCTAGCTCCTACGTATATGATCGCCATCATACTGCTGGCAGTCAAGCAAGAATCCTACGGGCTCTATTATCATGCAATAGTGAACTAAAGCATATATACGATGATAAAGACAAACCAAATAGCATACTATCATCTCGAGCAAGACTGTCATATCGGTATAGGTCCTGCCTCAATCATTGCAATCACGTACCTGCGATCCAATAATTGACTTTGAGGGCACTATATCCAACAATCTCCCACTTGCACTTAAGGCTAATTATTGCGATGTCGCATACTCACAGCCTGCGTGATACCGAACACCCAACTTCTCTACTAATCAGTTTCACAAAGCTAGTTTGTAAAACTCTTGTGTTCGAGAAATAGCCTCAGCGAGTGGATCCGCCCTGATGTTTCTTTCTATGTCTCTCTTAATCTCAAGTTCGCGGAGAAAGCCATCTCCCGAATCGAGTAATACCTGTCTTAGAATATGTCTGGATATCTGATGGGACCTAGTTCATAAATGAACTCCAAATCCAAACTTCTTAGACTGTAGTGATCACTAAACCTAATCAATATCTAGCACCAGGCCTCCCACAGTATCCTCTTGGACCACCTGTCCATAATACTGTCCCTCATCAGAGGGAAAACTATAACTCTGACAATCACTCTGTCATCCATGTCACCTTTGAATCCTGGAATGATAACCGTCCCCTAAAGGAGGCTGCCGTCATCGAATCCGTAGAACATGCACTTATGTTCCAAAACTGCTTCCTTATGTTTCTTCAGGATTGGATTAATATAAATGTATTGCATCTAGTGCAAAAACAACATCTAGTGCGGTACTTGACATCTCACGATTGACTCAATTGTCTAAGCAAGTGATCTACCAATCATGCACATCCCTCTCCCTTTTAGTCTGTAAGACACCTTTAGAGTGGGTGACTCCATCACCTGCAGGTACATCACCATGCCAGGAGTCATCTATTCTAAAATACTATTAGAATACTGTCAAAGTACCCATATTGGAAAACTACCCAAATCTAGATCTAAAACCATAGATCTAGTAACCAGAAAGTCTGATATTATATCCATATCCTTTGTGGAGAAACAACTGTGTGACGACCACAGTACAACCGATCATAGTATAGGAATTTTACTTCCTACTCTGTGTATGTCATCCAAATACCAGGACATCACACCCTACTACCTTCTTAATAGATCCATCCCCTAATCTGATGAAGTCAAACCCATGACTGTCTCATCAAAAATAGATGATCTTATCTCTGCTAAATCTGCTCAAGTCTATAAATAGACATAAGCAACTTGCCCACTATGCTTTCGCTGCTCCCACTGACCACAACAACCCTCTGGCAGAATAATATATGCGTACACTTCTAAAGCTAGTCTAGAACGACGCTATACTTATCCTCCTGCCGAGTCTCATAGTCTGGAACAACAGTAGTGTCAAGTCTGGGTAAACAAGAACCTCCCTGTCACCGTCCTTGAGGCTACCGAAGTACCTCTCGGGTGTCTGAGGTTACCCACCATATCTGCGGAGTGGCTATTGGAATGTCAAACCTGATTGAATATATAGGTCCTATTAAATTTTCCGTAATCGTTTGCGGTTCTGGAATCACTTCCAGTTCTACCATACTCCCACTACTGTTTTCTAAAAAAATCCATTTTACTAAAACTGTGGCGAGTCAAGAACAATATCACTATTGATTTGCCAGATGGTAGAAAATCAACCCTTGACATAGCCCGGGTCAACCCACAAACAGCTATTACAGAAACGTGCCTTGAGTTATCCAGAGTCTGGTTTTAAGCATAAGCCGGACAACTCTCCGTATCTTAATATCGTTAAGATATGAACCATTCTATATACCATATAGAAATAGAGGCACTAATTTAATTGGAACCAGATTCAAACCATGCAACTGTCTCCAGTGCATATCAACTTAATGGAGAGAGGCTAATCAGCATTACTCAACTTAGGAATACATCCAATTATGAGTAACCCGAAAGAGAAACAAGTTTCTCAAAACCGTTACTATCAACTGAATACCAATCATAAGTATCTACATCTTCGATTTCTTTGAAGAATCTCGATACTTGCGACATCTGGTTCTCTACTTTATTCCTATACCCACGACTTCTCAAAACTTAGACATTGTATTTCTACGAAACACTTATCTAAAAACTAGAGAAGTTACAAGTAAACAGAACAGAGTACGAGGACCAACCCCTTTGTCCTGATTGACACTGGACAACATACAATACTCTGTATAAGTCCGCTGAGTTGAATAACTCAAAACCTGTGCGTCGTAGGTTGAAAACTGTACCTAGGCGATTTCCTCAAATATCACCAATTACAACGAATTCCGATATAATGAGGATGATCACCTAATTCCCAATAACTTACTCCCACTCATCATCAGTAAAACCATACAGATGTGAGAATCATGCATGGTAAATACATACCCTGGAGTGAGTATCTAATCGGGAAATCAGTTTTCCTTTAACAATGCACTGAAACATGAAAATGTTTTGTAGGGGCATCCAGGTATTTCTAGTAATACCTCTTCCATAATCCAATTCATGACTATAACCGTATATTTCTTTGCCATCTCTCCAAATCTCTTTATTTGTCTTTAGTCGTTACCTTCTGTACACCTTCGTTAGGCTAAATGGTTTTCTTCCTTCTCTACCGTTCGGCACCTGCCTATGGTTTGGAAGAAGACTATCCAGTAAGCATAATAGGTGTACTCTCCTAATCCTAGGAGTACTCGTAACTTGAGAGAAGGTGATGATAAAAGACAACTGAATAATACCTTATTCTATTTCTCCCGAACTGGGGAAAAAGCAAAGGTGAAATAGGAGTGGCGATGAAGTACGCAGATTGGTCGTGAATGATAACAGTCGCAATTTACTTTGCCCTCTTTCTAATTCCTTTATTCTGTCTTTAGTTATTACCTTCTGTACACCCTACTTAGGCTAATTGGTTTTCTTCATTCCCTACCTTTCGGCACCTGCCTATGGTTTGGAATAAGACTATCTAATTAGCGTAATAGGTGTACTCTTCTAAACTAAGGAGCCCTCGCAATCTGAGAGAAGGTGATAATAAAAGACAACTGAATAAACCAATTCTATTTCTCCTGAACCTTGATCCATTCTCGAAGAAGTCCCTTCGAGTTCGTATATAACCATACGATGGATCTATCCAATGGAAGTGGATGTCCGTAGTAATACGGGGTGTTCCGAGAAATACAAAGGGTAAAAGGAGCGGTAATGGCTTATGCAACTATAAACAATACAAAAGCTAGTATTTTAAGAAGGTTCGGTCAACTTGGTCACTGAGTCATAGTCTAGAGTCGGTCAAAGGTCGCTGCCAAAGAGAGAGAGAAAAGAAACACTCTGCGTGCACTCTAACCTAGATCAGAACGGTTATCACTTTATCTAATCAGGAAACCTCCCACTGTAATCTCAAATTCTCCTCCAAACCTGAAAGAAGAATTAGTCGGGATCACCCGAGGAGTAAACCAACTCATCAGTGAGAATCGGGATCCAACTATCATCGCATGATAACTTAATGGAAGCCACTCAAGTTATCACACTCCAGAAGGTATGCGCATACTTGGCAAATTTCTTTATGTTTGAAACTCCCGATGTTAATTTTTGCCCCATGCTCTTATGACCTTGGCGTTGGTCAAAATATCATAAGTCACATGCCAAGTTCTACCCGTCACTATCCAGGTCAATTTGAACCCACCCGCACATGCCCTTGACGTTGGCCAAAATAGCAGAACGACTGTCCTAAACCAACTCATCTATCTATGCAACAGATGAATACCCAGCAGCTACCAAACATTATGCCTTGGCGTTGGTCAAAATACATAGCTTGAATACTACTAAATACCCAAAAGAAATGACGGAGGGCTACGGCTGGTTTTTGGCGAAAAACCTTTAACGTAATGAACTTGATCTCGTTGAAGGAACCTGATAGCTTTTAATAAAGATATAGTGACGAAAACCTTTTGCTAAAGAGGTCACTCCCGGTGAAGGGATCTCGGCTCTTTCCTCGTGGAATGAGGTGCAGGATATTCTAACTGAATACCGCGATGCAAAGCAACTTGTAATCGACTATAATGAAGTTATTACCCTGACGCAAACTTCTGCCCAAGGGGTCACTCCCGGTGAAGGGATCTCGGCCCTTGCCTCGTCGAATGAGGTGCAGGATATTCTAAACTGAATATCGCTATGCAAAACAAAAAGAAACGTCTTTGTAATAACACTTTTAAAATTTGTTCCAACAATATCATATATAGGTTTGTATTATCCTTGCATTGATAAGAATCAATGCGGTCCCATCAATCAATCACACCAGAAAAGAACGAAAATAAAATGTACGTATATGCCATCCGCATTCGTCACTGGGTCCCGTCATCACCCGTTAGGTTACTTAACTAACGACAGAGCGGGGACTGGACTAGTGCGGGTGTAAAACATATACAACATCTAATAGTATATATACCAATATACAGTAATCGCTCCAGGCGTGATAATATGCAACATTACAGAAAAGTAATAAGCATCACAGAACAATACAGATAATCAGGGATCCCCGGGTTTCACAGAGCCGATACTGAAACCTGACGTTCCCCTGGTCGTGTGGATAGCCTGTGCAATGAAACCTAGACCCCTACGTGTGCGGCAAGTTACCCGCCAAAACCTGAAGCAAGGTAGTCCCCCACAGCATAGTGAATGGAACACCCGGCACTTCACGGAATCCGGTAAATTGAGCACCCCTCCTTGGGTCAACCTGTACCCCCTACGAGTGCGACGAATAGTCTGCCAATTCTATAGTGAGGTCCCTCTGCCTCTCAAAGCCATGAGATACGGACCCGTTGCCCTCCAGAACCCGGCTATCTGTGCACTCCGTCGCGGGATAAACCTAGTACAGAAATAAAAATATGTATAACGGGTACATCGACCTCTACCCGGTCGTGCCCCAAAAAGAATATTATACAAACAGGCAGTGACTGCAGTCCACATGTTGGACGCTCACCCCGCAATATCAAATCTACAAATAAATCCAAACTGCACTACCATTGCACACTGCTATCCACCACGACATATCCGCAACATCACAATACAACACAGAACATCAACGCGAATGTCACGTTCGCAAACCCGTCTAAAAGAACTATAACAATTAGACGCGGTTTACCGCTCCAATGACATTCCCGGTCGGAGATATAATATAAGTACTGCATACCAACAAGTTTAAAATTTCGATCGACAAAATTTTCCGAAGTGGGCCCCACGTACATCTGCTGTACAGTAACCAAATATGGGCCCAAAAGAATAGTATCAAAAACCACAATTTCCAAAATAAAGCTCTCTGGAAAAAGTTGGAGCACTGTTCCCACAAACGTGCCGCGGTTTCGCGGTCAAACCCAAGGTTTGACCGCGGATCCGCGGTAGTCTTGTGGGATCACGTGCCCAAATTTTTCCAGAATGCTTAGAAAAGCCTGCTTAGTTTTCTGTGATATGTAAAATAATTTTTAGACACTGTTTAAAATTGACAGAAACTTTAACCCTGGAATTTGCGGTTTTCGAAAATCCGTTCGATCGATGTTTTAAACGCGTTAGCACAAGTTAGTATAGCTTAATGGCAAGGCTCTGATACCACTGTAAGTCCACGGTAGCGCCCCGGCCGTCTAACAGACGCCAAATGCGGAACAAAAACTTTTACAAACTGGCGCTATCGCGTATTATAACCCGGATCTGCCATTAAAGCTAAACTAACAAACTACAAAGTGGGTAGAAATGTTATACTGAACGATCCGAGTCCTTCGGTCTTCAACCATCATCCCACACTTTGTTGCGGCTGCTCCGATCTCCTGAATCTCCAGTCTTCTCGTCCAGGTGGCACCACGTCGACGGATCTTTAAACGGGCTCCCGCCTTTGAACTGAGACAACTCGGTCGTCAAGTTTGCTAAAAGAGACGAACAAGATGATGTAGAGAATGAGTAGAACAGTTTGTCTCGTTACGTCCAAAGTCACGGATGAACGGTTAATGAAGTTGCCATTTTGGATTGGAATGAAATGAGAAATGTTTCTATCTAATTTCCATGAATCCCAAAACTATCATAATCTTTTTCCAAGCAACCTTACCCACACCACATAAAGTGGCCAGCCACTTATAGATGAGGGGGAGGTGAGTGTAGGAGGGGGAAGGTGACCATAAAGCAAAAGATCTTGATCAAAATATCCTAAGCATTACAAAATACCATTAATGAAAAGGTGACTCACTAATAACACCTCACCATTCAATTAATGCAAAATGGTGACTCACTAATCTAGTCACCACAACATGAAGCTTCCACTCATGACTCACCACATGACTCACCCTCAAGAAGAAAAGATAAATCCGCATTTAACCGAATGTTAAAGACGGGCGATAGAAAACTGGAAACTGGCAACTTCCAAAAGTGACCCTGAAACAAATTTCAGGATAACCCCGTAATGGTATAAACATATCCGCAATTGTATTACGACCGAATACAAATGCATCTGAGACAAAGATATTATATCTACACAGTATAATACTCGGATACGGCTTAAACCAAAGCCGACCAGTATTATCTGCCCGAAAAATGACACGTGCGAAAACGCACGTGCATTTTCCGAACCCTGCCATAAAACCATACGGCCTCTATAGCGTTTCGCCCGAACTTGGGAAAGTGTCTGTGGGGGACTCTAATGACTCATCAACACACTAGCACTGGGTATAATCTCTAGCACGTCAGAGGTACAAGCTGTACGTAACGGTTGCCTATGTATTGATTGGAAGGGAAGCTGACGAGCGAACTCATTCATAAACCCTACTGAGCCTGACAGTGACAATATCCGTACAGTCTGGTCCGTTCGTCTAAAGAGTATCGCATATTGAGTCTAGGGGGGCGGATAAAGTCAGACCCCAAATAACGCGATAAATCGTGTCGGCATGAAGCCCATCACCATCTGAGAAACTACTGATCCAACTCAGTAATTCTCCACTACCTCGGCCGAGAATTTCTAGTGATGACCACCCGTGCACTGTGAGACATCAACCCCCAATACCGGGAGAGACGAATCCCCGACGATCCGCTCACTGCCTCCATGTGGCTCGGGACTGTACCCAAAAAATACCTGTTTGCACGTCTCTTTTGAGCGTGGTAGGGTAGGAATCAAAGCACATTGGGAACTCACATGAGACAAATGACGATCTCAGGTCGACAAACTAACCTGTACACATGTCACCTGGGAACTGCTACCTGACGATATGTATAATACCAACCAGCATGTTCCCGGCGAGTCCTGTCCGGTGTACTCATAACCCAATGAGCACCTGTATACATCTTAGGTGAACCAACTGACACCAGTGGCTTGTGAGACAGGCCACCGCCCCTCGTCGGGGTCTCGACTGTATACACTAGTCTACTCTGGAGTATCGATGCCCTGTCTCGAAACTCCCACAACTAGGGACACTTTAAGGATGTGCTTATAGACCCTAGCTCCCACGTATATGATCGCTATCATACTGCTGGCAGTCAAGCAAGAATCCTACGCGCTCTATCATCATGCAATAGTGAACTAAAGCATATATACGATGATAAAGACAAACCAGATAGCATGCTATCATCTCGAGCAAGACTGTCATATCGGTATAGGTCCTGCCTCAATCATTGCAATCACGTACCTGTGATCCAATAATTGACTTTGAGGGCACTATATCCAACATCTACAACCCATTTTGGGGACCCCGTTCGAGATGGTGCGGATTATCGCACATCCTTGGGCTTAGTAGAACGAGATGCTGACCTCCGCAAGGAGCATTCGATCTCGATAGAATTTTTATGCATTTTTATTTAGAAAATGAGATTTCTACAAGAAAATAAATAAATTAATTTCATTAAATATATATATCTATTATCAAAATATCTATTTTAATTATATAAATATTCCAATTTTTCTAAAATCAATGGAATTATTATTACATGAAAATACCATCCAAATACAACACAAGTACAATATTTCAAGAAAATGCCATATACTATGAAACTAAGTTCTATTCACTAGAAATTTCACATTATAAAATATACATCTATGAAAACTCTAAAGACAATAACTAAATGCTTGAGGTATATTTTAAAAATTATATCAAACTATTTTTACATAAACCCCCTCAAGTTATACTAAATTACAATAAGGATCCTAGTAAACATAGGTTTAAGCGGGACCAGTCTCTTGTATCTCAGGGTGCCGAAGATATGGGTGTTTGCCTATTTAAGGTAGACAACCTAACAAACGATATTATCAACACGGTAATTGTGTTGGAAAAAGACACAAATCCTGCCGTCCTTGTGCAGTAGTTACCGATAATATCAAAACTAATTCAGGATTTCAATTTCTTTTCAAAGTGTCTGACTCAGACCGAGTCTCAATCTAATCAATTCGACTTAAATGCGATTCAAGTATAAAGTTACAATATAACGATTCAATATGAATCTGTCTGTACAATCTATTTCAATACACAATTTGACTGAACCGAACCATAGATATATTCCGTCTACATGACTCTCCATTAATATCCATTCCATTTACTGATATCATGGTTTCGGCAAGTCATCCATCTATATAACAAACATTACAATACAATCAAGACATCGTGGGGTTTATAAGGGGTAGATTGATATGGAAGGTGTTAAAAGTGGCATGAGACTGTGACTATAATACACCTAACCTGAATATCCATTGCCATTGTACCGTGGCTGAACGGTTCCGTGTGCTCTGTATACCTTAGTCTCCGAAATAGTGGGACTCCTTTCGTATACACTGGCAATTTCTGTACCAAGCTACAAACAATAGCGTTAATAATATAGTACAACTTTAAAAGTTATATTCTCTTTCTGTCTATTCCGTCTATACTTATTTCTTAGGACTTACCGAGCGATTGTTCGCTGACGACATTCCTTTTCTTCTTTTCTTTAGAATGTTGTCAGGTGGATCGGACCTTCTGGAGACAGAGCCCACCAGCGAGGACTTGGATCAGCTAGCTTTTGACCTGGAGCTCTAGTGTACCTGTACATTTCATTTTCATTTCTGTTATGCCATTGTTTAGGCATTGCTTTCATTCCATGTATTTACATTTCAGTTGTATTGTAAAAAGAATGTTTAATAAATAAAGTTGTTGTTCATTTACATCATGTCTCTTGCGTACTTTACTTTATATTGCTTAGATACGCTTAGCGTGTTTACTTCTGAGTAGATACGTAGCATGACCCATCGCGTCCTCTGCCCGTACACTAGGAAGCGGGGCGTGACAGCGAAAAATTATCTCGGATAATGGACCAGCTTACAGATACCATAAAAATCAGTCGCTTCGCACAGCAGTATAAAATAAATTGGAGATACTCTTCAGTTTATAATTCTCGGGCCAATGGTCTGGCTGAAGCCTTCAACAAGATTTTGACCAGGATTATTAAATAGACGGTGTCCAGAAACAAAAAGGACTGGCACGAAAGGCTGCATCATGCTCTCTGGGCGTACTGAACAACATTCAAGATGGCCACGAATACAACACCATACGGATTGGTGTTCAGCACGGAAGTAGTGCTCCCATTAGAAATAGACTCCCCTCTCTACGAGTAGCGGTTCAATATGAGCTGACAGATGAAGAAAATGCTCATCTTAGCTTTGAGGAGCTCGACGCCCTTGACGAATCCCGCTTTATAGCACAGCAAAATCTGGAGGCTTATAAGGCAAGGATGACACAGTCATATGAAAAATTGACCAGGTCAAGAACATTCTGCCCAGGTGAACTCATGCTAGTCGTCAAAAGATCAATGATCCCCAATCATGCAAAATGGGGAAGTTCGAGCCGAACTATGAAGGCCCGTACATGATAGACAAAATCTACCAAGGTGGAGCCTACCTGCTCATGGATATGCATGGCGAAAGGCCGTTCCGGCCAATAAATGGCCCGTTCCTAAAAAATTACTATGCTTGAAGAGTCATTACTTAGGTCAATGATAGATGATGACATCTGTGTCCACTCGCTATTTTCCTGAGTCAGAACTCTGAAAGTAGTACCAAAAGAAAAAACTTCGTCGCCCTAAAACACGACGATATTGGATCGAAACGTTCCTAAACTAGTGCGTTCCCCCGAACACGAGAATAATGGACCGAGAAGTCCCTAAACTAATAATGGATCGGAACATCCGTAAACTAGCATTTCGCCCCAAAACAGGGCAATATTGGACCGAGAAGTGCCTAAACTAATCATGGACCGAGAAGTCCCTAAACTAATAATAGACCAAGAAGTCCCTAAACTAATAATGGACCGAAACGTGCCTAAACTAGCATTTCTCCCTAAAACACGGCGATATTGGACCAAGAAGTCTCTAAACTAATAATAGACCAAAACGTCCCTAAACTAGTGCATTCTCCCAAACACGGGAATAATGGACCGAGAAGTCCCTAAATTAACAATGGACCGAAACGTTCCTAAACTAACAATGAACCAAAACGTCCCTAAAGTAGTGCGTTCCCCCGAACACAGGAATAATGGACCAAAACGTCCATAAACTAGCATTTCGCCCCAAAACACGGCGATATTGGACCGAGAAGTCCTTAAACTAATAATGGACCGAGAAGTTTCTAAACTAATCATGGACCGAAACGTCCCTAAACTAGCATTTCGTCCCAAAACACGGCGATATTGGACCAAGAAGTTCCTAAACTAATAATAGACCGAAACGTACCTAAACTAGTGTGTTCCCCCGAACACGGGAATAATTGACCGAGAAGTCCTTAAACTAACAATGGACTGAGAAGTCCCTACACTAACAATGGACCGAGAAGTCCTTAAACTAGTTCATTCCCCCGAACATGGGAATAATGGACAGAAATATCTATAAATTAGCATTTCGGCCCAAAACACGGTGATATTGGACTGAAAGGTTCTTAAACCAGAAAGTCACCCCAAAATACGGCGATAATGGACCATCATGTTCTTAAATTAATACGTTTAGCCCTACGGTGGATCCCCATATTAGTTACCATATACAATCCACAGGTATAAATGATTCATAACTCTCCTAGGTCTAACATGATGCAGTCCTTTGCAAAAGATCGGGGCCTACAGTTAATGGTGTGTTACTTTACTGGCCGCCGCTTAAAAAAACGGTACGTCCACAAGCGGAATGGGCATAGATGAAAACCCGAAAGGGCGTCGTGAGTAAAAACTGGCGAGCTCGTGAAAACCCGAAAGGGGGCAAACTCGTTAAAAAAAATAGTATGTCCACAAGAAAAATGGGCACGGATGAAAACCCAAAAATGCGCCATAAGTAAAAACAGCAGGACTGCCGGCAAGCTAGTGAAAACCCCAAAAGTGTTAAAAAATGGTATGTCCACAAGCAAAATGGATACGGAAGAAAATCCGAAAGGGCGCCGTAAGTAAAATCAGCAGGATTGCCGGCGAGCTAGTGAAAATCCAAAAGGGCGCGAACTCATTAAAAAATTGCACTTACAAAGTCCTCACGACTTTTCAAGGAGAAAACACGTGCGTGAGATCTTTACGACTCACAAAAGAGTAGCATACTTAGAAATCCATACGATTCCTAAGGAGAAAATGCACTTACAAGATCATCATGACTCGTAAGGAAAATATACCCTCACGGTTTATAGAATTCAAAAGCTTTAAGATACAGGGATCTGAACCTGCTCTTAAGCCACCAAAACCCCCCACAAAATAAAACTTTTCTGCCATACAAGTGGTCTAATATCGATTCTTGTATACAATCCACGAGCATAAATAAATATATTCCCCACCAAGTTTCTCCAATGGCAAGAAATATCCCCATATAGTGAACGACACTTATAAGGTCCTCTCAACCTTGCAAGGAGAAAATACTCTTGCAAGATCCTTACGACTTGCAAGGAAAAACACACTTAGGAATCCCTACGATTCCTAAGGAGAAAATACACCTACGAGATCCTCTCGACTTGTAGGGAGAAATACCGTTATGAGACCCTTACGGCTCATAAAGTGAAAACGCCTTAGTCGACAGGATCCTAACCCTGCTTACTAATCCTCCTTTGGTCAAATCAATAAAGCCAAATGATGATTAGCTCCTAGCAATATTCCAATTGTATCGATATTGATGCCTAAACAGGTGTCAAACTCTAAGTCTTCTCATGGAAAATGATGATTCTCTCCTGGTAACATTCCAGTTGTAGCGATTCTGATGCTAAAATTGGTATCAGGACCCAAGTCCACGACTCGCAACAAAATCATTGAGCAAAAAAAATGACATAGCCGAAATGATTGGACACCTTGAATAAATAGCCGAAATGATTGGGCAATTGTGATTTTTGCGATATGAAAAGCTGAAAAGATAGAGCATCATAGAAATAAAAATAAAACTTTTTTGCCCTGCAAGTAGGTTGTTCATATCAGATTTTTGCATTTTTATACTGCCCATTCTTGATCACATTGCATACAGGTAGGTACTCTTGATCCGTGTTTGCTAAATAATTGCAGGTTACAGGTTCTCAGCTCTAAACAATGAAATTCATGGAAAAACGCGACAAAATTCTGGACTACTGCCAATCACAGATAAATACGGATCTCCGCTCACTATCTGTATGATGTCGCACACCAGTTCAAGGGATAAAATGGCAAATTATTTGTCATTTCATGCACAAAGCACAAGGGCAGCACAAGATCCAAGACTTCAACGCGGAGCTCGAGAAAATCAAGGCAAAAAGTATACATCAATCCACCTTTTACACTGCTGAAAATCTGGGAGAAAACTGAAGGGCTTCTGAGAAAACAAGTGTACCAAACAGAAGAGATTAGCAACATGGAGAAACCCAGAAAAAACGACAAAGCAAATCTACCAAACGGCCGCAGAACCGCGGCCAACATGGCATATATGCGGCGGATCCACGGCCGAGTCATCTCAGTGTTGACTCGGTTTTTTAGGGTAGTTTTGTAACTTCATTTTGGGCCAGATTGTATCCCTAGGGTTTCAGTTTCCTGCCTATAAATAGCCCAGTGCAAAACCAAGTGAAGGGTGCTTTTCTTGGTATTAGATTTTAGGATTAGATTTTGTAGTTCTTCTTCTTCTTCATGTCTTCCTCCATTAAAATATAGTGAGAGTATTGAGTGGATGATGAAATGAAGATGAGGGTTATTTTTATTATCTTATGTCTTTAATTCTTGTATTATAATTTTATTATCTTGTATTGTAATTTTAATTCTTGTTGTTAATTAGTTGTTGTTATTTCTTTGCTTGTTATCTTTTTCCCTTTTCCTCTTATCCGTATTATTTCCAGGCGATGATACTCAACAGAGTTCCTTGCTTAGGTGAGAACTCAAGTAGTTAGCTTGCACCATTTGCAAAACTGTATTTTCCTTTTCTCTCTTTTCTTCCTTCTTGTTTTGTTTTATTTCCAGTAACCATGTGTGAATAATTCTACACTTGTTAAGGCTAAGGAAGGTGATATGAGGGACGGAAAAATCCCTTGTGCTTCTCTTCGCCATACATTTTAAAACGAACCCCGACCAAACAAACGCAACCCCCTCACTTAGGCGTGCTATATGTGATATATAGCCGCGACCTAAGTCGAGAAGTCTTTTAAGCGTACTACAACGTGACATATAGTTGTGACTTAATTGGATACATGGTTGCGGGTGTTTGGCCGAGGGTTAGAAATAAGCGTATTTAGCGGACGAACAAGGGGCACTAAAAATGGATTTAGCGTTGGAAAGCTCGCTTAAACTCACAAATCCCATTCCTATGTCCTCCTAATCCCCGCTACTTTCGATTATCCCAACATCGTTTTAAGAATGGCAAAAGATAAGCACGGGACTAATCCTATCTCTACTAACCAATCTTAACCTTAACAGGCTTACTTGAACATAAGTACAAACACTTAGGATAGAACTGAACAAACACATATACATTCATCATTGACTTGTTTAAAACACGAACGGACATACTACCATCTCCCTGCGGATCGACCCGTTCTCAACCTGCTAGTTGCAAAGTGACACCGTCCTGATCGCGGTTATAACTTTAGAATTTTGAATACGCGACACGCCGAAAGCGTGCGATCAAATAGCGCCATTGCTGGGGAGACGATAACGTATTTTCTTTCTTGTTATTCGGGTTAATATTCTTTATTGTATATATAAAAATATATATATAACAAAAAACCCTTTTTTGTTATTTTTGATTTTTTTGTGTGCAAGTGTGCAGGTTATCTGGAGCAAGTACAATATTCAAATCCAGAGATAGAGGTTTTTATTCTATCTTAAAGAGTAAGAGGAATGCAGGACCAAAGTCTCAGACCACAATTCCACATTTTGACTACGGAACCGCGGTCAAAGCTTGGGTTGTGCGGCGGTTCCGCGGTTGTTTTGTGGGTTTTTGGCCCCAATTTTTTTCCCACCCCTTCTCCTTCTTCTAATATTATCTGTGAACTCCATTGAATTGCATTTTTTGCAGGTTTCTTTGCACAGATTGCGCCGCCGCCAAATAATTTTTTTTTTTGTTTTAGATTTTGTTTGTTTGCCGCTTTGCATATCATATTACGAACATTAAGGGGCTATAACACCAATTCAGATTGGGTGGGGATTTCATCACCCTTCCTAAGACTCCAAATCACTAATTGCATACGCATTACCTTGAGCTAAAAAAATATCTAGATTAAACCTTTTAAGGACTTGTCATGCTCATTTAGGACAAGTGAAGGTTGTGGGGAATCGGTCGTTTATCTAAACTTGACTTTGTGGTGCCTAGGCTAGACAAGTGAGGAGATAATTTTAAAAGGCCCGTCTCACGGTGATTCGTGAGTGAAACCCTCCTTACCTCACTTGTGCTTACCTGGACACAATTGGCAGTGAAGAGGCGATTCGAGGGTTATCCTGCTAGTTGTCGCTTGGAAGTCTAGGAGCGGTCTAGTTGGACTTTGAAGACCCTAGCTCTAGGTGTGTTTGTGCATATTGTGATTATGATTGTGCTTGTGTAAAGTTTAGTCCCATAATTCCGTATTCTTTCAAAACAAACAAATTTTAAAACTCCAAAAACAAACAAATATTTTTAACTAAAAAAAAATCACATTCTTTTTGCCTCCTCTCCTTTTTCTTCTTCTCTTCATATCATGGGTACCTTAACTTGGAAAACTCTTGCCGAACTTTGGTACCCACAACCAGACATTATTTCTTATGGTTCTTGTTTTGGTCGAATTTTGAACGATCCCTCCATGCCTAAACTTTCTTTGAAAGATCAGATAAAAGCATCTAGGACAAACAATTGGACTCCGCAATCCACTTTGTATCAACCGTTTCAACCTTCTCCACCCTTTTACGTTGATACCCCTTTTGAGAGTCATATTCCTACTCCACGACCAATGTCCATTGCTGACCGAATTGAACAATCCCGTAGCCGATCTTTCACTCCTTTCACCACTTTAATTTCTTGGGATCAACAATTCCATTCACCTTCTTATCCAAATGTTGATCCTACTCCTGTCCAACCATTCAATTCCTATCCATCCTACCCGACTCTTACACCTTCCCTAGACATTGCTTCTACACAGCCATTTAGGAGTTTCCAGTATCCAAACGAGTTTGAATCTTTTACTGAAACCCCTTCACAACCCATGTCTATTCTAGAACAGTTGTTGGAAGACTTTCGAGTAGCGTCATACCAACAGATGATGGATTAGAATGCATCCATGGCTGCCCTCATACAACCTAGTGACCCGGTAGCTAGTTTCCAACTAGCTCCATATTTTCCAATATATGATAAGGCAGTAGGACAGGTTGAGAATTTGAGTGGAGATAGTGAGCTGTACACCCTTCCAAATCAAACCTACCCATTGCAAATTGAAACCCACAACTCCGGTTTTGAAAGTCTATCAAGTTTCCCAAATGAATTATCAATTGAAGATAGAACGTTTAATGAGTTGTCCAACTTTGTAGTGTTTGATTTACCTGATTGTGAAGGGTCCCTTTCAAGTGAAACCATCACCAAACCTTTTGACCTCTATGCCTCCATCTTAGAACCACAATTGATTGAACTCCATGCTTTTGATGAGGTGTCTGAGAATATTGATTTTCACTTGATTGAGGATATTGACGCCGGAAATATTTCGGATAATGAACCCACGACTATGGATGAGTTTGTCTCTCAAATTCATCATTTACTTTCACTTCCATGTGGACATCATCCCTAGTCATTAACTGTCTTTCCCGAACTCCATATACGTCTTGATGTAGATGATGAATGCATGGATGAGCTTAACATTGAGGAGAGTTTTGAGGATATTTTTGAGGATGAACCAGTTTTGCTTGATGAGTCGGATTTTCCAATTCATCATATCCCTTCCATTGACTGTATACACCCTCCTGAACCTTTACCCGATACCCTTCCTCAATCACTTCCCCACATCCTTTCCGTCGTTCCGACCTTGCAAGAAACTGTATCACTTTAATTTCCAGTGTCTGGTTTATCAAGTTCGGCTTACCCATGGTTTCTTACGAATCTTGAGAGATTTGACCCAATTTCTCGCCATATTGATAGATTAGTACAATCCATCTTTTCACATCGATCATTACAGATTGTACTAATTTATTCAATCCATTTCAACCCCCAAGTTCGTATTCCACTTCTTTCTCCCTTCCGCCATTCTTCTCCTCCACCGAGACCGGACACCGCTTCTATTCCCACACGGTCTCGCATGTTTCTCATTTCTTTTCTCCACACTCCATTCTTTCACCAACCGCCGCTTTATAACAATAAGATTTTTGAATGGTTGGTGCTCACTTTTGGCTTTTGTAAGGCCTTGTATAGCTTGATATTGTGTTCTCTCCCCCCTAACTCTGAACCTTAACGCTTAAATAGTGGAAACACTGTTTCACTTAAGTTTGGGGGAACCTTTTTGTGTATATACATTTTCTTCATAAAAAACAGGGGAGCGCCGACAATTTTTACTCTCTTGGTATAGCCTGACAGTGAGGGCACTGTCAAGTTTAAGTTTGGGGGCGTGCTCGGTAAGCTTTCTTCCTTCGCATTCATTTGTATATTTTTGCATTTACATACATATTTAAAAACCCATAAAAATAAAAAAATTTACAAAAATATAAAAACTTTGTCGTCAAGTTAGCTAATAGGGTAACTTAGATTTTTTTTTTAATTCCGAAAGTTTAGTTAATACGTTAGAAATAACTAAATTTTAGGCTTAGAAATTGAAAACCCTAAAAATAACCCTCCTTCTGTTTAACCTTGGTAATTATATATCCTTACAGTTTTTTTAGAAGTGGGTAATCTTGAGTTTATTTCTTGAGTTAAGTCAAGATGAAGGGAAAGTATTGAAGATTTACTGAAGGATAAGTCTGAAAAATAGTTTCTATTCTTAAGTCTAAATTCAGAAATTATATACCCTACAAACTGCACATACATACACCTTGAAACTTGGGATAGTAGAGGATATCTAGAAATACTCTTGGCTGAAAGCCTAGTATGAAAGAAAAAACGGTATTTAAAGCTAACCACCAAAAGAGTATCGTTGAAAAATATATCCGGTCTTGAAAAAGAAAAATAAAGAAAAAAATAAAAAAATAAAGTCGAGACCTGGAAACTGCTATTTACGCTTTAAGCTCACACATTCAGTAATCGTCCGTTAGTGCCTCAAGAAGCTTTAATAGTCGCATGAAAGTTGTGTGAGCAACACCGACCATCATTAATGAAAAGAACTAGTATTAGGTATTAGGGCAAGGGTACTATAGCTTGAATTGAATTCTCAAGTGTAAAGGTGAAATAATACACACACGTAGGGGTATACAATCGATATTTGGAGAAAAGATAGAAATAAAAAATAAGACTTATGTTTTCCATAAAACCGATAAAAATCCCTGATTGGAGACCGCACTTTAGAAGGAAAACTCAAGAGAGACCGAGATCTTTTTAAACTGTAAAACGTATAGGATCTGGGGTTTAATAAATAGGAGGTGTGAAACATAAGGGCAGGATATTTCTAATTTAGGATGATAGAATTTCTAACCTAGGTACTAAAACCGTAGGAGTAGAATCGACGTTAACTTATGAAACTAGCTTGACGGGATTTTGTGGGTAGTATCCACTGATAACCTTTAGGAGACAACACTCCTCCTACTAGAGACACCTAGAGGTTTAACGGCTTGTTGCACAAGCTCAGTGCAATCGCATTCCCTATGAAAGTGAGGTTAGAACTTTTTGTGAATAATTGGTTTTGCACGGGACGAGCAAAAGTTAAGTTTGGGGGTATTTGTTCATATCAGATTTTTGCATTTTTATACTGCCAATTCTTGATCACATTGCATATAGGTAGGTACTCTTGATCCGTGTTTGCTAAATAATTGCAGGTTACAGGTTCTCAGCTCTAAGCAATGAAATTCATGGAAAAGCGCGACAAAATTCTGGACTACTGCCAACCACAGATAAATACGGGTATCCGCTCACTATCCGTATGATGCCACATACTAGTTCAAGGGAAAAAATAGAAAATCATTTGTCATTTCATGCACAAAGCACAAGGGCAGCACAAGATCCAAGACTTCAACGCGGAGCTCGAGAAAATCAAGGCAAAAAGTATACATCAATCCACCTTTTACACTGCTGAAAATCTGGGAGAAAACTGAAGGGCTTCTGAGAAAACAAGTGTACCAAACAGAAGAGATTAGCAACATGGAGAAACCCAGAAAAAACGACAAAGCAAATCTACCAAACGGCCGCAGAACCGCGGCCAACATGGCATATATGCGGCGGATCCGCGGCCGAGTCATCTCAGTGTTGACTCGGTTTTTTAGGGTAGTTTTGTAACTTCATTTTGGGCCAGATTGTATCCCTAGGGTTTCAGTTTCCTGCCTATAAATAGCCCTGTGCAAAGCCAAGTGAAAGGTGCTTTTCTTGGTATTAGATTTTAGAATTAGATTTTGTAGTTCTTCTTCTTCTTCATGTCTTCCTCCATTAAAATGTAGTGAGAGTATTGAGTAGATGATGAAATGAAAATGAGGGTTATTTTTATTATCTTGTGTCTTTAATTCTTGTATTGTAATTTTATTATCTTGTATTATAATTTTAATTCTTATTGTTAATTAGTTGTTGTTATTTCTTTGCTTGTTATCTTTTTCCCTTTTCCTCTTATCCGTATTATTTCCAAGCGATGATACTCGACGGAGTTCCTTGCTTAGGTGAGGACTCAAGTAGTTAGCTTGCACCATTTGCAAAACCGTATTTTCCTTTTCTCTCTTTTCTTCCTTATTGTTTTGTTTTATTTTCATTTACCATGTGTGAATAATTCCACACTTGTTAAGGCTAAGGAAGGTGGTATGAGGGATGGAAAAATTCCTTGTGCTTCTCTTCGCCAAATATCTTGAAACGAACCCCGACCAAACAGACGCAACCCCCTCACTTACGCGTGCTATACGTGACATATAGCCGCGACCTAAGTCGAGAAGTCCTTTAAGCGCACTACAACGTGACATGTAGTTGTGACTTAATTGGATACATAGTTACGGGTGTTTGGCCGAGGGTTGGAAATAAGCGTATTTAGCGGACGGACAAGGGGCACTAGGAATGGATCTAGCATTGGAAAGCTCGCTTAAACTCACAAATCCCATTCCTATGTCCTCCTAATCCCCGCTACTTTCGATTATCCCAACATCGTTTTAAGAATGGCAAAAGATAAGCACAAGACTAATCCTAACTCTACTAACCAAGCTTAACCTTAACAAGCTTACTTGAACATAAATACAAACACTTAGGATAGAACTGAACAAACACATATACATTCTTCATTGACTCATTTAAAACATGAACGGAAAAACTACCATCTCCCTGCGGATCGACCCGTGCTCAACCGGCTAGCTGCAAAGCGACACCGTCCTGATCGTGGTTATAACTTTAGAATTTTGAATACGCGACACGCCGAAAGCGTGCGATCATAGGTCCATATTGACTCTTGTATATAATTCATGGGCACAAATGAAAGAAAGGGAACCATATTTTCCCACCAAGCTTCGTCAAAAGAAGAACCGAGTCTTGGCGGCACATATACAGCTTAGAGACTATTTGGACATCCATCCTACTTCAACAAAGTACAGACGCGATCCCAATGAGGACCCAAGGGTCAAATAAAAGTGGAGTGACGAAAAAATCCCAACTCTAGATCTCGATGGCAACATCTACAGTCTAGAGATCATCTCGACGTTCCTCCTCATTTCAGCAGGGTGCGGACCAACTATCAAATGAAATTGGAGAAACGGCATATTCCTAGCTCCAGATCTCAATTGCAATACATACAGCATAAAGGTCATACGGATGTTTACCCTACTTCAGCAAAGAATCGGCACGATATCATCAAAGCAAAAAACAAAGTGATGGCATATTCCTAGCTTTAGGTCTTGACGGTAATACATATAAGGCCTAAAGACCATCGGAGATCATCCTACCCTAGAAGGGTGCGGTTATGACTCATCGGGGCTTCAAATTAAGCCTAATCTCAAGTAAAAAGCGCTATGGTAAATCCCTAACACTTGTTCCTCCGACAGTAATACAGATACTCCAACCTAAGAAGATTACTTAAAGAGTCTTGTCTAACCCCAGAAGGGATCAGAGACACGACAGTCACGGGGTTATTCGAATAGCAGCCTAAGGAACTGCATATCGAGAAATACATCAGCTAACGCGACAGTACGATGGATTTAAACCTAGTACCACAAACCTAACGGACTCCTGTCATAAAAGAATGGGGTTATCTACATCCAACGTTAGGGCAAGTTTTCCTGTAAACCTAAGGGAGGTAACTAAAAATACTCTTAAATGAGTACATAAACTAGAGACTCCGAAATGAGTGAATAAACTATAAAACTCCGAAATGAGTGAATAAACTAGGGACTCCGAAATGAGTGAATAAACTATAAACTCCGAAAAGAGTACATAAACTATTTCGTGCCGGATCAAGACATCAAGAAACAGAAAGGTGCATCTCATGGGCCTTAGAGCTTAGAACTACATTTCTTAAGAATTGAGATTTGAGCCAATAATAGATGACGACGCTTGTGTCCGCTCGCTATCTTCTCAGATCAAAATTCTAAAAGTTGGGTATATGTAAGTCTACGGTAGCGCCCCGGCCTGAAACTAGCCATATGCTATGCATTACTCTACACTACTTCACTCACGTATATGTAAGTCTACGGTAGTGCCCCAGCCGTCAATCCAAGGCCAAACACGGAACATAACTTTTCAAAACTGGCGCTAACGTAGGCTTTTACCCGGATCGTGCCATTAATCTTAAACTAGCAAACTACAAAGATGTTAGAATGGCTATACCGATTAATCCGTGTCCTTCGGTCACTAGCCACCAACGCATGCTCCTCGCGGCTTCTCCGATCTCGCTCGTCGAAGTGGCACCACGTCAAGGATTCTTTATACGGGCTCCCGCTTCAAACCGAAGCAACTCAGACATGAAGTTTGCTAGCCAACATGTCCAAGGTGAAGTAGAGAGTGTGTAGGATTACTTTGTCTCAATACACCCTAGGATTCTCATCACATGAGAGGGATAGGGTGGAGGTTGAAGAAGATGCCATGAGATGAAGAGTGTGAGTTCAATAGATTGTCAAGTGAGCAAAAACCACGCACCAAAAAATATGATGGCTGCCCTCCTCTTGTTTTTTTTGTGAATATTGTGAGGTTTTGTGTTTAAAAACCAAGAAAAAGATATCCTAAAATATCTCTCACAAAACCCTCAAAATATCTCACCCAAAAACAAAACTCATCAATCCACCATGACTCACTATATGACTCCAAACCATGAGTCATTAAGAGAACATGCTAGAATAATGACTCACTACAATGAGTCACACTTTCTAAATCCAAATAAACATTTAAACCAAAATGTTTAACAAAAGAAATGCATCTTCTAAAGTAATCTTGTATTGAATTACAAGAATACCCCTCACATGTATGTACATACCTGCATAATATTCCAACACAATATAATATTAGGATCCGGCTTAAACCAAAGCCCACTAGTATTATCCGTCCAAATCATGACACGTGCACAAGTGCACGTGTATGTTCGAACCCTGCCATAAAACCATACGGCCTCTACAACGTTTCGCCCGAACTTGGGAAACTATTTGTGGGGGACTCTAAAGACTCGTCAATATGCTAGCAGTGGGTTTAACCATAAGTACGTCAGTGGTACTAGCTGTACGTAACAGCTGCCCATGTATTGAGCGAAGGGGAAGCTGACGAGCGAACTCATCCTGGAACCCTACTGAGCCTATCTGTGACAATCGCCATACAGTCCGGTCTGTTCGTCTATGAGTATCGCATATCGGGCCTAGGGGATGGTAAACGTCAGACCCCCAATAGCGGTATAAGTCATGTCGGAGTGTAGCCCAGAACACCTCGAGAAACTACTGGAATACCTACCAGTAAATCTTACTTGCCTTGGCCAAGGACTTTGTGTAATGGCTCTCCATACACAGCGTGATATCAACCCCCAATACCGGAAGAGACGAATCCTATCTAACCGCCACTGCCTCCAAGTGCTTCGGGACTGCACCCAACTACTACCTGTTTGCACGACATCTTTTGAGCTGTAGTAGGGTAGCAATTAAAGAACAGTGGAAACACACTTGAGGCACTATAGCAGTGTCAAGTCAATGGACTAAGCTATACTCATGTCACCTGGGAACTGCTTCTGACGATAGGTATAGTACCAATCAGCAGTGGCCCTGCGAGTCTGTCCGGTGTACTCATAACCCAATGAGCACTTGTATACATCTTAGATGAACTAACTGACACCAATGGCTTGTAGACCCTAGCTTCCACTTATATGATCACCTATATACACTAGTCTACTCTGGAGTGTCGATGCCCTGTCTCGAAACTCCCTCGACTAGGGACCTTTTAAGGATGTGCTTATAGACCCCAGCTTCCACTTATATGATCGCCATCATACTGCTGACAGTCAAGCAAGAATCCTAAGGGCTCTATCAACGTATAATAGTGATCTGTAATATCACCTAAAACATTTACATGATGATAAAGACAAACCAGATAGCATACTATCATCTCGAGTAAGACTGTCCTACCAGTATCGGTCTTCCCTCAATCATTGCAATCACATGCCTGCGATCCAATAATTGACTTTGAGGGCAATATATCCAACAATCTCCCACTTGTACTTAAGGCTAATTATTGCGATGTCGCATACTCACAGCCCATGTGATACCGAACACCCAACTCCTCTACTGATCAGTCTCACAAAGCTCGTTTGAGAAACTATTGCGTTCGAGAAATAGCCTCAGTGAGTGGATCCGCCCTGATGTTTCTTTCTATGTCTCTCTTTATCTCAAGTTCATGGAGAAAGCCAACTCCCGAATTGAGTAATACCTGTCTTAGAATATGTCTGGATATCTGATGGGACCTAGTTCACAAATGAACTCCAAATCCAGGAAACTTCTTAGACTGTATCGTCAACTGAATTTAATCAGTATCCTGTGCCATGCCTTCCTTAGTGTCCGCTTGGACCACCTGTCCAAACTACTATCCCTCGTCAGAGGGAAAACTATAACTCTGACAGTCACTATGTCATCCATGTCACCTTGGAAGCCTGCAATGATAACCGTCTCCCGGAAGAGGCTGTCATTATCATATCCCTAGAACATCAATTTATGTTCTAAAACTACTTCTGAACATTTCTCCAGGATTGGATTAATATAAACTTATCGCATCTAATGCAAAAACAACATTTGGTGTGGTACTTGACATCTCATGATTGACTCAATTGCCTAAGCAGGTGATATGCCAATCATGCACATCCCTCTCCTGTTTGGTCTGTAAGACACCTTTAGAAAGGGTGACTCTATCACCTGCAGGTACACCACCATGCTAGGAGTCGTCCATTCTAAAACACCTTTAGAATACTGTATAAGTACCCAGATTGGGAACGACCCAAATCTAGATCTAAAACCATAGATCTAGTTACCAGAATGCCTGATATAATATTGTTAGTTGTATGTATGCCCTAGAGGCCAGTATTGTACAGATGATGTATATTATATTGGATGCTTGGACATATATAGAGATGACTTTCTTGCTCGACATGATAGTATGCTATCTGGTTGCTCTTTATCTTAACATGTACACTAGTCTCTTTATACTGTCTTATAGTTACATGTTGGTAAAGCCCTTAGGATATGTACTTGACTACCTGGACTGTGATGCAGATCATACTAGTGGGGACATGGTAGTCCATAAGTACATCTTTCATGGTCCCTAGTCGTGGGTGTATCGAGACGGGGCATCGATATACCAGTGTAGACTAGCGTATACGCTTCTCGACCCATGAGATGGGCGATGGATGATCCCATATCCATTGGTGTTTGACATCAGAGATGGTGTACGGGTGCTCAGTGGAGACTGGGTACACTGGACGGACTCGCCGAGAACTCCCAGATGGTATTATACCTCACGTCAGATGGCAGTTCTCAGGTGACACTTGTACAGGTTAGTCTGTAGACCCGAGATCGTCATAGAGTCTTGTGTGATTCCCACTGTGCTTTGATCTCCACCTTACCATGTCCATGAGGGCGTGCAAAACGGTGGTCTTTGGGTACAGTCCCGAGTCACATGGAGGCAATGAGCGATAGGAGGGGTTTCGTCTCTCCCGGTATTGGGGGTTGATGTTGCGCTGTGCTCGATTGGCCGTAACAGGGAAGTCCCTGGCCAGGGCTGATCAGAGATTTGCTGGTAAGTGTTACCAGTAGTTTCTCGACCCGTTACGAGCCTCACATCGGCACGACTTATCGGGTTATTGGGGTCTGACGTTTACCATCCCTAGACTTGATATGCGACATATCAGACGAAGAGACCGGACTATACGGTAAGTGTTACTGGTCGGATTCGCAGGAGTGTGAGCGGGCTAGCTCGTCGATCTTCTGATCGCTCAATACCCGGGTGGCCGTTACGTTTAGCAGACCGCTTGCGGCTTGTGGGTGTTTGATATGATCATCATCTGCTACCGGCGTATTGACGAGTCTTTAGAGTCCTACACAGAGGTTTCCTGGCTCAAGCGAAACGAAATAGGAGTGCATATGAGATATGTGCAGGACCGAGAATAATGCGTGTATGTGATACCGTATTCCATTCTCGCGATATATGTATCGAATGGTCATATTCGATATAACCTAGTTATCGAATCGAAGATCGATTCGATAAGCCGATACATTGAATACTAGTCGGTCATGTGCGACATGACCGGATCATTGAATCAAGTGTTGATTTAATGATTTAATGTATAATTATATATTTGATATATTACTTTGCATTAACTAGTATTGGTTCACTTTAAACGGATTTTTCTCACTTGGATTGCACATTGTATATGTGATATACTTTTGTGCACTTTTTTGTATCATGTTTGATGATACTTGATCATATGGTTAAGTGAATAGAATTAAACCATGGTTATTATGATAATTAGGGTTTTGCATATTTATTTATTCATTTATTTGTTTATTCATTTATTTGGATAAGTTTAAATGAGAATGGTGGCAATTTTTGTTTCTTATATGAAGCTTCATGAACCCTTGACTTTAGTAACCATTCTTGTCATCTTGCTTAACCCTAACCCACTCTACTAACCATGGTTTATTCTCTACACTTAACTTTAGTTAGAGTTATGATAACTATAGTTTTTCTTTTTCTTTTAAAAGAACTTATCATAATTCTATCATCTTCTTCTTCTTCTTCAAGCAAGAACCTTGATGCCATTAGTGGCAACTTGAGTTCTAGTGAGTAAAATCCAAATCTAAATTGAACCCACCTCCTATTTCTTCATCCTCTGCCTCTTGCCAAGTGGTTTTGGGTGTTTTCTTCACAAGTTTCACTACTTGGTGAAGTCGGAGCTTGAACTAGTGCAACCTCGACGTAGATCGTCTTTGACACGAAGCCGACGACCTTGCTCGCCCGTTTTTCCGATGAAGCCGACGAATGAGTCTAGGATTCATGATGGACAGTGAGAGCACACCCACGTGGAGCTAAGGAAGTGGGGAACCGGATCTACAAAGGTTGTAGCATCTAACTTCTAGTTAAATAGTTAACTAGTTTCTTGTTTCGCCTAAACATCTAGTCTAAGATCCGCAGTCTAGGGTTTCTCGGCACCATTTTTTTTTAAATTGGCATGTTCGATGCCTTGTGAGACCTCACTAGAGTGCCTAGGAACCTTTCACTGGTATCAGAGCCTAGCTAGAGCCTTAGGCGAAGTCTAGACGACGTTTGAAACCCGATCGAACCGAAACCCAAAACCCTAAAATGCTCTCTGGACTTTTTCTAAAAATTCGGATTTTTGTCAATTAAAAATATGCAGAAAATCAAGCAGGGTGTTATTTGAATTACTGTGAAATACGAGGGCCTGAATCAACTTTTCCACCGCGGAATCGCGGCACGTGCTATGCATGCTGCGGCGGTTCCGCGGCCTTACTGTTCCTTTGTGTGATGTTTTCTGCACAGTAACTCATATAATTCAATGCTGTGTTTTCTGGGATATTTTTGTTGTAACTATACAGAAGAGTATTCTGGGGTACTATTGGGAATCAAAGTTTCGATCAGATTATCAAATTTCGTCTTTGTGTTTTTCCGGATAACTTTTAGAATATGTTAAAAAGTTCGACCGGATATAAATACCCAATTTTTCCCCTGTCAGGAAATTTCCAAGTGTTGGATTTTTCCGTAGTTTAACGACGTTCTAAGTAGTGCAAGTAATGCGATGGACCCTCTAGAAGACAACAAACCTTAACTCGATTATGTGACCGTCTTGAACTGCCCTTTGAACCTTCGGGTTTGGGGCAGTACGGCGTGCCACATGTGAGGCGTTGGCTTGACCCTTCTACGGCTGGACCGTTGGTACTGAGGCACGAACTGAATGTTGTTAGACTTATTTCATGTGTTGAGCTGTATCGGGAAAACTTGGGTATTCGACTGTTCGATCGGAAAGTTTAACATTTTCTGTTTATCTGGAATGTGATACAATAATTGGAATTCACAAACAGTTATGTGATAACTGAATGAATGTTATAAATCTAGCAGTTTAGTCCCACATGATATTGAAAAGAGTTTTCGATAATGAGACTAAAATGCGGGATTTATATCTGTTAGGCATGTGATGTCTAAGTATTTCATTTGATTAGACATGTGATGTCTAAAGAGATTGCGGATTCCAACTGTTGTAGTTTTACACTTTCTTTTCTGTGACCGTAAGTGTAATATGTGATATCGCCGGTTTCGTTGCTATATGTCAACGACAATTGGGATGGACATATTTACTTACGTTGTTGACATGTGATGTTATGTGTTGCTGGATATGTTATATTGGATTGTCGTGTTTGAATAGCCGGGGGTTTTTATGTGAGATGAGTGTTTTTCATTTTCATTCATGTAAAAACTTGTATGTAATATTCTTTTATTTGGGGCACTTCCAGGTAGCGGAAGCTGTCACCCTTTGTATATTATTTACTTTTCCGCATTAGGATAGACCCAAGGAGGGGAGCATAGGTAACCGGGTTCTGGGGTCCAGTGGGAGATCAACTCGAGGAGTCGAGTCCGGGTCTCCTAACCCTAGAATTGGCAGGGTTGCTTGCCGCTCTCGTAGGGGTCTAGGGGTGTGGGATTGGCTATTCATCACGACCGTGGAATCCGTGTTTTATACTGGCTCGTATTGAAAACACGAACGTCCTAGTATATCCAATATTTCATATGTTTCTTCTGCTGCGATTTCTAAGATGAGATTCTGTGATGGATATAGTATATAGTATATATGATATATTATATAGACGTTACTTATGTTTTACACCCGCGCTATCCCTGCCCTGCTCTGTCGTTAGTTACCTAACCTAACGGTGCACGAGGGGACATCGAGGCGAATGCGGATGGCATAAGTGTACGTCATATCTATCTGTGATGTTTAGGTATTTAAATGATGGGACTTCATTAATGTGATTAATGAAAGATAAGAAACCTAAGATGTTGTGGAATCGAATTTTAAAATAAAACAGGTAGCTACAGTTCTTGTTTTGCACAACGGTATATATGATATATCCTGCACCTTATTCGATGAGGAAAGGACCGATATCCCTTCACCGGGAGTGACTCCTTTAGCAATAACTGGCAGATGCTACACACTCGGTTTGCTTTTGATTGCTTCTATAGTTTATACTTTGCACAGTGATATATATGATATATCCCGCACCTCATTCGACGAGGAAAGGGCCGACGATCCCTTCACCGGGAGTGACCCCTTTAGCAAAACTAGAAAAGCCTCAAAATCACTCCATTTTTTAAAACTTCATTTGATTCTACAACGATATCAAGTTCATTACGCAATAGGTTTTCAGAAAAACCTGACGTAGCCCTCCGTCATTTCAGATAAATCCTACTTAGTATTCGTGCTACGTTTGTTGACCTCCGTCAAGGCGTAGTGTGCGGTAGCTAACTAGTATTTGTCTGTTTATGCATATGATGCAGATTGGATTAGGGTAGTCGTACGACCTTGTTGACCTCAGTCAAGGGTCGTGCGGGTGGGTTTGATTCAATCAAGAAATGACGGGTTGAACTTGACTTGCACCCTGTGGTTTGTTGACCTCCGTCAAGGTCATAGGATGCTTGGGGCAAAATATTATCGGGAATTTCAAGTGTTGAAATTTGCAATGAGATTGCATACCTTCTATGAGATAGTTGGATCCCGATACCCACTGCAAGTAAGAGTTACTCCTGGGAGAGTTTTACACATTGCAATTAGCCGATCAAGTAGGTGTCTAGAAAGGTGTCAACGGGGTTACGCCTCTGGGAAAACGAGGTTTACAGTAATTAGGTTCGTGCGAAAGCACGGGGGACCTCCCTCAAAGTACCGACACTGGCCTGGCTGAAAGATTGGCGAACTTGTAGTGTTAATTAATCCCGGCTAGTCTTTCCTTTTAGGGTCTGGAGGAAGATTTGATAAAAAGCAGTGGGAGCCATCCTGATTAGATAAGATAATAACCAATCTGATCTTGCACGAGCATACGCTAAAGTGTTTTCTTCTCTCTCTCTCCAGGTAGCGACCAGTTCATGCCTTAATCAAGATAATAATATGGATGTATTGACCGAACCCGCATGTTATACTGTGCTGGGGAACGTTGGTTCCGTTCTTTCTTATAAGAGTTATAGGAATGAACAGGATATAGGGGAATACCAGGATTCCCATGCCATCCGAATGAAGAAAGTACATGTTGATGCATTTTCTTCGGGTGTGTTCGTTACAGAGAACTGTTTCTCCATTTGCTCTACGTCCTGGATATTGGATACCGGGTCAGGATCCCATATAGGTAATCAGTTACATGGGCTTAGGAAAGGTAGAGAACTTGGAGAAGGTGATAAAGACATTAGAGTTGGAAATGGTGCAATTGTTGCAGCTAAGACTGTCGGGGAATATCACCTTGTATTACCAACTGGTAATACATTGGTTCTGAACGAATGCTATTACATGCCGAACCTGATATGCAACATTATATCGGTTTCTTTGCTAAGTAAAGAAGGATATAATTTTGTATTACAGGACAATGTTATGAACATTTTCCATAACCAAAAGTTGGTTGGATCAGGCACGTTGTGCAATGGCATTTATGTTCTAAACCAATCAACAGTTCTGAGTATAACAAACACACACAAGAGGAAGAGTTCAGAACTGAACGATTCTTTCTTGTGGCATTGTAGACTAGGTCACATCAATGCGACACGACTGGCTAAGTTGCATAAAGATGGATATTTGAAACCTTTCGAATTTTCATCTTATGACACTTGCCAGTCATGTCTCAAAGGCAAGATGACCAAAACTCCATTTACGGGACACGGAGAAAGAGTTACCGAACTCTTGGGACTGATACATAGTGATGTATGTGGTCCCATGTCTACACATGCCAGGGATGGTTCTTCATACTTCATTACATTCACTGATGATCTCTCTAGATTCGGATATGTGTTCCTGATGAAACACAAATCAGAAGCTTTTGAGAAATTTAGAGAATATAAACAAGAAGTCGAGAACCAAACCGGAAAAAGTATTAAAATCCTTCGATCTGATCGAGGAGGTGAATACTTGAGCAATGAATTCCTGGACTTCCTAAAAGAGAATGGGATTCTCTCTCAGCTGACTCCTCCATATACACCACAGCACAATGGTGTATCTGAACGGAGGAACCGCACCCTATTAGATATGGTGCGCTCTATGATGAGCACAGCTGAGTTACCTATTTCCTTCTGGGGATATGCACTGGAAACGGCAGCATACCTACTGAACAGGGTTCCCACCAAATCTGTGCCTACCACACCATATGAGATATGGGAAGGGAAGATACCATCTCTTAATTTTATAAAGATATGGGGTTGCCCGGCCTATGTCAAAAGACAAAAACCGGACAAACTCGAGGCAAGATCTGTTTTGTGTAAGTTTGTTGGATATCCCAAACATTCGCGAGGGTATATCTTCTACCACAGTGAGGAACAAAGAGTATTTGTTGCTCAACATGCCACCTTTTTAGAAAAGGAATTTCTTGCAAAAGAAATTAGTGGCTCTGAGGTAGAACTGGAAGAGGTTCCAGCTGAACAAAACACAACAGAAGATTTAGTGGAACCAGAGCATTCAGTAGCTTCCGACGAACCTCAGCCTCTCCGCCGATCTAGTAGGGTTCCTCGCCAACCTGAGAGATACTACGGTTTTCTCATGGATGGTGGAAGCAAGGATTGCATCATGGAGGATGATGACCCAACTAGCTTCGAGCAGGCCATCACGAGTAGGGACTCAGTGAAATGGCTGGATGCTATGCGGTCCGAGATGGAATCCATGTACACCAACAAAGTATGGACTTTGGACGTTGCACCTGAAGGGGTAAAACCCATTGGGAGCAAGTGGATCTTCAAGAAGAAACTTGGTGTAGATGGGAAAGTGGAGACTTTCAAAGCTAGACTTGTGGCAAAAGGTTTTCGCCAAAGACCAGGTGTGGACTATGACGAAACCTTTTCTCCAGTGGCTATGCTTAAATCCATCCGGATCATGCTTGCCATCGCTGCATATCATGATTACGAAATCGGATGTTAAGACCGCCTTTCTAAATGGTGATTTAGAAGAGTGCGTGTACATGACTCAGCCAGAGGGCTTCGTAGACAGTGGGAGCAGCGGGAAGGTGTGCAAGCTGCTTAAATCCATTTATGGATTAAAGCAAGCATCGCGGAGTTGGAACATCTGCTTTGACGTCGTTATCAAAGAGTTTGATTTCGTCAAAAATCCAGATGAACCTTGTATCTACAAGAAGGTGGCAGAGAGTAAGGTTGTCTTCCTCGTATTGTACGTAGACGACATACTCTTGATAGGAAATGATATTCCTATGCTGCAATCGGTCAAGCTCTTCTTATCACAAAGATTCTCAATGAAAGATCTTGGTGATGCCTCCTGCATATTGGGAATTAGGATCTATAGAGATAGATCCAAACGGATTTTGGGATTGTCCCAATCCAGGTACATTGACACCATACTAAAGAGGTTTAGTATGGAAGAGTCCAAGCGTGGGAACTTGCCCACGATCTCTGGAGTCACTCTCTCCAAAGAGATGTCTCCCAAGACTGATTTGGAGAGAGCTCGCATGCAAGGGATACCCTATGCTTCGGCAGTAGGCTCTATCATGTATGCGATGCTATGTACCAGACCCGATGTAGCATACTCACTAAGTGTAGTGAGCAGGTATCAAGCTGATCCTGGAGAGAGTCACTGGACAGCTGTGAAGAGCATTCTCAAGTACTTGCGAAGGACTAGAGATATGTTCTTGGTGTATGGTAACGGAGAACTCCAAGTGGAGCCCTTTACCGATTCGAGCTTCCAGAGTGATAAGGACGACTCTAAGTCGCAGTCGGGCTTTGTCTTTACCCTTTACGGAGGGGCGGTTAGCTGGAAGAGTTCCAAGCAGGAAACCGTGGCAGACTCGACGATGGAGGCTGAATACATCGCTGCCAACGATGCTGCCAAAGAGGCTGTCTGGATCAAGAAGTTCATTTCTGAACTTGGAGTGGTTCCATCCATTGAGCATCCAATACCTTTATATTGCGATAACAATGGAGCGGTGGCTTTGGCCAAGGAACCCAGGTCCCATCAGCGATCCAGGCATATTCTGAGGCGGTATCACCTGATCCGGGAGATAGTTGATCGCCGGGAGATCGAGGTCAGGAGAGTTGACACGAAGGACAACACGGCGGATCCACTCAAGAAGGCCATTCCCCAGACACAGTTTGAGAAACTCTTCGGGATGCTCGGTATGCGATACTACAGCAGCTGGCCCTAGTGCAAGTGGGAGATTGTTAGTTGTATGTATGCCCTAGAGGCCAGTATTGTACAGATGATGTATATTATATTGGATGCTTGGACATATATAGAGATGACTTTCTTGCTCGACATGATAGTATGCTATCTGGTTGCTCTTTATCTTAACATGTACACTAGTCTCTTTATACTGTCTTATAGTTACATGTTGGTAAAGCCCTTAGGATATGTACTTGACTACCTAGACTGTGATGCAGATCATACTAGTGGGGACATGGTAGTCCATAAGTACATCCTTCATGGTCCCTAGTCATGGGTGTATCGAGACGGGGCATCGATATACCAGTGTAGACTAGCGTATACGCTTCTCGACCCATGAGATGGGCGATGGATGATCCCATATCCATTGGTGTTTGACATCAGAGATGGTGTACGGGTGCTCAGTGGAGACTGGGTACACTGGACGGACTCGCCGAGAACTCCCAGATGGTATTATACCTCACGTCAGATGGCAGTTCTCAGGTGACACTTGTACAGGTTAGTCTGTAGACCCGAGATCGTCATAGAGTCTTGTGTGATTCCCACTGTGCTTTGATCTCCACCTTACCACGTCCATGAAGGCGTGCAAAACGGTGGTCTTTGGGTACAGTCCCGAGTCACATGGAGGCAATGAGCGATAGGAGGGGTTTCATCTCTCCCGGTATTGGGGGTTGATGTTGCGCTGTGCTCGATTGGCCGTAACAGGGAAGTCCCTGGTCAGGGCTGATCAGAGATTTGCTGGTAAGTGTTACCAGTAATTTCTCGACCCGTTACGAGCCTCACATCGGCACGACTTATCGGGTTATTGGGGTCTGACGTTTACCACCCCTAGACTTGATATGCGACATATCAGACGAAGAGACCAGACTGTACGGTAAGTGTTACTGGTCGGATTCGCAGGAGTGTGAGCAGGCTAGCTCGTCGATCTTCTGATCGCTCAATACCCGGGTGGCCGTTACGTTTAGCAGACCGTTTGCGGCTTGTGGGTGTTTGATATGATCATCATCTGCTACCGGCGTATTGACGAGTCTTTAGAGTCCTACACAGAGGTTTCCTGGCTCAAGCGAAACGAAATAGGAGCGCATATGAGATATGTGCAGGACCGAGAATAATGCGTGTATGTGATACCGTATTCCATTCTCGCGATATATGTATCGAATAGTCATATTCGATATAACCTAGTTATCGAATCGAAGATCGATTCGATAAGCCGATACATTGAATACTAGTCGGTCATGTGCGACATGACCGGATCATTGAATCAAGTGTTGATTTAATGATTTAATGTATAATTATATATTTGATATATTACTTTGCATTAACTAGTATTGGTTCACTTTAAACGGATTTTTCTCACTTGGATTGCACATTGTATATATGATATACTTTTGTGCACTTTTTTGTATCATGTTTGATGATACTTGATCATATGGTTAAGTGAATAGAATTAAACCATGGTTATTATGATAATTAGGGTTTTGCATATTTATTTATTCATTTATTTGTTTATTCATTTATTTGGATAAGTTTAAATGAGAATGGTGGCAATTTTTGTTTCTTATATGAAGCTTCATGAACCCTTGACTTTAGTAACCATTCTTGTCATCTTGCTTAACCCTAACCCACTCTACTAACCATGGTTTATTCTCTACACTTAACTTTAGTTAGAGTTATGATAAGTATAGTTTTTCTTTTTCTTTTAAAAGAACTTATCATAATTCTATCATCTTCTTCTTCTTCTTCAAGCAAGAACCTTGATGCCATTAATGGCAACTTGAGTTCTAGTGAGTAAAATCCAAATCTAAAGTGAACCCACCTCCTATTTCTTCATCCTCTACCTCTTGCCAAGTGGTTTTGGGTGTTTTCTTCACAAGTTTCACTACTTGGTGAAGTCGGAGCTTGAACTAGTGCAACCTCGACGTAGATCGTCTTTGACACGAAGCCGACGACCTTGCTCGCCCGTTTTTCCGATGAAGCCGACGAATGAGTCTAGGATTCATGATGGACAGCGAGAGCACACCCACGTGGAGCTAAGGAAGTGGGGAACCGGATCTACAAAGGTTGTAGCATCTAACTTCTAGTTAAATAGTTAACTAGTTTCTTGTTTTGCCTAAACATCTAGTCTAAGATCCGTAGTCTAGGGTTTCTCGGCACCATTTTTTTTAAATTGGCATCTTCGATGCCTTGTGAGACCTCACTAGAGTGCCTAGGAACCTTTCAAATATCCATATCCTATATGGGGAAACCACTGTGTGACAACCACAGTATAACCGATCTTAGTATAGGAATTTCACTTCCTACTCTGTGTATGTCATCCAAATACCAGGACATCACACCCTACTACTTTCTTAACAGATCCATCTGCTATTCTGATGAAGTCAAAACCTATGACTGTCATATCAAAAATAGATGATCTATCTCTGCTATATCTGCTTTAGTCTATAAATAGACATAAGCTACTTGTCCACTATGTTTCCGCTGCTCCCACTGACTACAACAACCCTCTGGCAGAGTCATATATACGTGCACTTCTAAAGCTTGTTTAGAACGACGCTATACTCATCCTCTTGCCGGGTCTCATAGTCTGGAACAACAGTAGTGTCAAGTCTGGGTAAACAAGAACCTCCCTGTCACCGTCTTTGAGAATACCGAAGTACCTCTCGGGCGCCTGAGGTTACCCACCATATCTGCGGAGTGGCTAATGGAATGTCAAACCTGATTGAATCTTTTAGTCTTATTAAATTTTCAGTAATCGTCTGTGATTCTGGAATCACTTCCAGTTCTACCATACTCCCACTACTGTTTTCTGAAAAAGTCCATTTTACTAAAACTGTGGCGAGTCAAGAACAATATCGCTATTGATCTTCCAGATGGTAGTCACCCGCTTGTCATAGCCTGGGATAACCCAAAAACTGCCACTACAGAAACGTGCCTTGAGTTATCCAGAGTCTGGTTTTAAGCATAAGCCGGACAACTCCATATATATTAACATCGTTAAGATATGATCCATTCTATATACAATATAGAAACAGAGGCACTAATTTAGTCGGAACCAGATTCAAATCATGTATCTTTCTCCAGTGCATATCAACTAAATGGAGGGAGGCCGATCAGCGTTACTTAACTTAGGAGTGCATCCAAATATGAGTAACCTGAAAGAGAAATAAGTTTCTCAAAACCATTACTATCAACTGAATACCTAACAAAAGTATCTACATCTTCGATCACCTTGAAGAATCCTGATACTTGCAACACATGGTTCTCTACTTTATTCTTGTACCTATAACTTCTCAAAACTTGGACCTTGCATTTCTACGAAACACATATCTAAAACTTGAGAAGTCACAAGTAAACAGAATATAGTACAAGGACCAACCCCTTTGTCCTAATGGACATTGGACAACATACAATACTTTGTATAAGTCCCCTGAGTTTAATAACTCAAACCCTGTGTATCGTAGGTTGAAAACTGTACTATGGTTATGAAAAATTACACCGCTGTTGAATGCTCTTTACCTAACCATCAACTGATATAGGTGAATGTCATGGACATAATTTCAAACGTTATATCTCACTTTATAAAATAAACGTACAGATATATCAGTTTGAAATTGGTGCACAACAAAGGATATTCAAAACCAAATATTTGCCGTCCGGCAAAAACCCAGGCGATTTTCTCAAATATCACCAATTACAACGAATACCGATATAATGAGGATGATTACCTAATTCCCAATAACTTACTCCTACTCATCATCTGTAAAACCATACAGATGTGAGAATCATACCTGGTAAATACATACCCTGGAGTAAGGGCTAATTGGGAAATCAGTTTTCTATTAACAACGCACAGTGAAACTGAAACATGTAAATGTTTCGAAGGAGTTTCTGGGTATTCGTAGTAATGCCTCTTCCATTATCAGATTCATGACTGTAACCGTATGTTTCATTGCCATATCTTCAAATCTCTTTATTTGTCTTTACTCATTTCCTTCTGTACACCACACTTAGGCTAAATGGTTTTCTTCCTTCCCTACCGTTTGGCACCAGCCTATGGTTTGGAAGAAAACTATCCAATAAGCATAACAGGTGTACCCTCCTAATCCTAGGAGTACTCGCAACCTGAGAGAAGGTGATGATAAAAGACAACTGAATAAACCTTATTCTATTTCTCCTGAACCGAAAAAAAAAGCAAAGGTGAAGTAGGAGTGGCGATGAACTACACGGTTTGGTCGTGAATGATAGCAGTCGCAATTTACTTTGCCCTTTTTCTAATCCCTTTATTTGTCTTTACTTATTACCTTCTGTACACCACACTTAGGCTAATTGGTTTTCTTCATTCCCTACCTTTCGGCACCTGTCTATAGTTTGGAAGAAGACTATCCAATAAGCGTAATAGGTGTACTCTTCTCCTAATCCTAGGAGCCCTCACAACCTGAGAGAAGGTATAAGGAAAAGAAAACTGAATAATCCTATTCAATCTCTCCAGAACCAGAATCCATTCTCGAATCTGGAACAAGTTCCTTCGAGTTCGTATATACCCATACGATGGATTTATCCAGTGGAAGTGGATGTTCGTAGTGATACGGGGTGTTCTGGAGAAATGCAAAGGGTAAAAAAAGGAGTGGCAATGATATATACAACTCAGACAATCCAAAAGCCAGTTTTTAAAGAAAGTCCGATTAACTTGGTCACTGAGTCATAGTCTAGGGTTTGGTCGTGTTCGCTGCCAAAGAGAGAGAAAAGAAACACTCTGCATGCACTCTAACCTAGATCAGAATGGTTAATCACTTTATCTAATCAGGATGTCTCCCACTGTATCCTCAAACTCTCCTCCAAACCTGAAAGAAGAATTAGTCGGGGTCACCCAAAGAGTAAACTAACTCATCAGTGAGAATCGGGATCCAACTATCATCGCATGATAACGTGATGGAATCCACTCACGTTATCACACTCCAGAAGGTATGCACATGCCTGGCAAGTTTCAGTTTCTTTAGAAACTCCCGATGTGATTTTTACCCCATACTCTTATGACCTTGACGAAGGCTAACAAATCATAAGTCACATGTCAAGTTCTGCCCGTCATTGTCCAGGTTAATTTGAACCCACCCGTACTCGCCCTTGATGAAGGCCAACAAGGTTGTACGACTGTCCCAAACCAACGCATCTATCTATGCAACAGAAAAGTAATAAGCAGCTCCCATACATTATGCCTTGACGAAGGCCAACAAACATAGCATGAATACTAAGTGCTACCCGTCTGAAATGACGGAGGGCTACGAATGGTTTTTGGCGAAAAACCTTTATCGTAATGAACTTGATATCGTTGAAGGAACCGAATATCTTTTTACAAAAATATAGTGGCGAATGCCTTTGCTAAAGAGGTCACTCCCGGTGAAGGAATCTCGGCTCTTTCGCCATAGAATGTGGTGCAGGATATTCCAACTGAATACCACGATGCAAAGCAAAAGGTAATCGACTATAGTGGAGTTATTACCCTGACGCAAACTTCTATCCGAGGGGTCACTCCCGATGAAGAGATTTCGGCCCTTGCCTCGTCGAATGAGGTGCTGGATATTCATAACCGAATACCTCTATGCATAACAAAAAAAGAACGTCCTTGCAATATCAACTTTTTGAAAATTGTTCCAACAACATCGAATAGGTTTGTTTTCCTTGCATTGATCTGAATCAATGCAGACCCATCAATTATTCACACCAGAGAAGAACGAAAATATGATCTACGTATATGCCATCCGCATTCGCCACTGGGTCCCGTCATCACCCGTTAGGTTACTTAACTAACGACAGAGTGGGGACTGGACTAGCGCGGGTGTAAAACATATACAATATCTACTAGTATATATATCAATATATAATAATCGCTCCAGGCATAATAGATGCAGCATCATAGAAAAGTAATAAGCATCACCGAACAATACAGATAATCTGGGAGCCCCGAGTTTCCTTTGAGCCACAACTGAAACCCGACGTTCCCCTGGTCGTGTGGATAGCCTGTGCAATGAAAACCTAGGCCCCTACGAATGCGGCAAGTTATCCACCAAAACCAGAAGTGAGGCAGCCCTCTTCAGCAAAGTGAATGGACCACCCAACACTTCACGGAATCCGGTAACTTGAGTACCCCTCTTTGGGTCACCCTGTACCCCCTACCAGTGCGGCGAATAGCCCGCCAATTCTAGAGTAAAGGCCCCTCCGTCTCAAAGCCATGAGATGCGGGCCCGTTTCCTTCTAGAACCCGACTATCCGTGCACTCCATCGCAGGGTAATCCTAGTACAAAAAAGAAAAATATGTACTATGGGTACATCGACCTCAACGTGGTCGTGCCCCAAAAGAATAATATACAAACAGGCAGTGACGGCAGTCCACAAGCCGGACGCTTGCCTCGCAATATCAAATGTACAAATATATCCAGACTGCACTACCATTGCACGCAAGCTATCCACTACGACAATCCGCAACAATACAGCACAACACAGAACACCAACGTGAATGTCACGTTCGCAAACTTGTCTAAAAGAACATATAGCAATTAGACAAGTTGTACCGCTCGAATGACATTCACGGTCACAGATAGTAATGCAAGTACTGTGAACTAACGTATTTAAAATTTCGATCGACAAAACTTCCCGAAATGGCCCCAAGTGAAAAACCCATCACTCAAACAAATCTGGGCCTAAACAACACATTCCAGAAACCACAATTCCATATGAAAAACACCCAGAAGAAATATGGTGCACTGTTGCCCCAAAACGGCGGCGGAACCACGGCCAACACATGGGTTGTGCGGCGGTTCCGCGGCAATCTTGTGGGTTCAGTCGACCAAATTTCTTCTGTAGTCTTAAAAAGGCCTGCATGATTTTCTGACACACTGAAAATAATTTTTCGACACACTGAAAATAATTTTTCGACCACTTTTAAATTTCGACAAAAACTTGACGAATGGAATTGCGGTTTTGGAAATTTCGTTCGATCGATATTTTAAACATGTTAGATCAAGCTAGTATGGGTTAATGGCGTGGCTCTGATACCATGTAAGTCTATGGTAGCGCCCCGGCCGTCAATCCGAGGCTAAACGCGGAACAAAACTTTTCAAAACTAGCGCTAACATAAGCTTTTACCCGGATCGTGCCATTAAACTTAAACTAGCAAACTACAAAGATGTTAGAATGGCTATACCGATTGATCCGTGTCCTTCGGTCACTAGCCACCATCGCATGCTCATCGCAGCTTCTCCGATCTCGCTCGTCGAAGTGGCACCACGTCAAGGATTCTTTATACGGGCTCCCGCTTCAAACCTAAGAAACTCGGACATGAAGTTTGCTAGCCGACATGTCCAAGGTGAACTAGAGAGTGTGTAGGATTACTTTGTTTCAATACACTCTAGGATTCTCATCATATGAGAGGGATAGGGTGTAGGTTGAAGAAGATGCCATGAGATGAAGAGTGTGAGTTCAAGAAAATGTCAAGTGAGCAAAAACCAAGCACCAAAAAATATGATGGGCCCTCCTCTTGTTTTTTTTGTGAATATTGTGAGGTTTTGTGTTTAAAAACCAAGGAAAAGATATCCTAAAATATCTCTCACAAAACCCTCAAAATATCTCACCCAAAAACTATTAGGTCCACGTTACCCACCCCGGTTCTTTCGGGGAGGCGGAATAGGTAAAAATCAAAATTTTCTCACATGGTAACATGGACCATCCATGAAGGATCTTTGCTAAACAAAAACTAACATATTAACTACAAGTTCTAGCTACTATGTAGAATGGTTATACCTAGATCTTGAACTCCTTCTCTTCTTGTAGTGGTTCTCCTTCTTGCTTGCTCCTTGAAGTGGCGTAGACGGCTCCTCCTCGTCGTCTTCTCTTTGCTGAAGATAGATCCACCCGAGGGCCTCTACCTTGAGCTCCTATCTCAACCAAGAGGTAACTAGAGTGCTTGGTTTGCTAGACAAATAACCCTAGAAAGAGTAGAGAGATATTTTGATGGTTTTGTCTCAAAAGCTTTTGATTTTCAACACATGAAAGATTAAAGCCTTGAGAGGAAGAGGGAGAGCTCAAAAACAAGAGAGAGAAAGAGCAAGAGAGCATAATGAGAGTAGAAATCTACAACCATGCTCATATGAGAGAAATAATAATAATAATTAAGTGAAAATGTGATGGTTAGTTTTGAAATGACCATTATTATTTCACATTAAATGAAATGTGCAAGAATGAAGAAGCATCTTTCATGTGAAATGATGATGGTCAAAATGTCAATAATAGTCAACCGGTCAACCAAAGTCAAAAGGTCAACAAAAGTCAAATGGTCAACCTAACCATGGCACAATTATTCTTAATTAATATCATTAATCATATCTCTCATTCTCATTAGGGTTTGGAAAAAGTCAACGGTCAATAACCCTAATGAGAATCCTCTGCCTCTGTCAACTGTGCATACACACCCGCATCCGTGTTCCGAGGAACACAAATACAATGAGACAAAACCAATCCCAAAACAAATACTAGGATCTGGCTTAACCAAAGCCCGCTAGTAATAACTGCCCGGACACCAAACGTGCACAAGTGCACGGATGTGAACGAACCCCGTCGCAAAACCATGCGACCTCTACTCTGTTTTGCGCAAAGGCGAATAACCCTCTGTGTGGGACTCTAAAGGCTCGACACTACACTGCCAGTGGGTTTAACCACAGGCCGCAAGCGGTACCAGCTGTACGTAACGGTCCCCGGGTAGATGCCGATCAGAAGACCGATGAGGTGAACCCATCCGAACTCCTATTAAGCCTGAACGTGACAATCTCCGTACAGTCCGGTCTGTTCGTCTGAGAGTATCGCATGGCGGGCCTAGGGGGCGGTAAACGTCAGTCTCCTAATAGTGGTACAAGTTGTGTCGGAGTGTAGCCCAGAACACCCTGAGAAACTACTGGTAACACTACCAGCAAATCTCGCTTGCCCTGGCCAGGGACGACTATGTGTAATGGCTCTCCTAGACACAGTGCGATATCAACTCCCAATACCGGGAGAGTCGAATCCTGTCTAACCGTCACTGCCTCCAAGTGCTTCGGGACTGCACCCAACTACTACCTGTTTGCACGACTCAATAGAGCCATGGTAGGGTAGTAATCTAAGAACAGTGGGAACACACTTGAGGCTCAAGTCAACGGATTAAGCTGTACTCATGTCACCTGGGAACTGTTAACTGACGATACGTATAATACCAACCAACAGTTCCCGACGAGTCCTTTCTAGTGTACTCGTAACCTAACGAGCACCTGCATACTATCTCAAGTACGACGTACTGATGGCTGTGGGACAGACCATCTCCCCTGCTGGGACGAGAAGCGTATGCACCAGTCTACTCTGGAGTATCGATGCCCTGTCTCGATAATCCTACGACTAGGGACCAAAATAAGGATGTGCTTATACACTACCCAGCCCCCACTAGTGTGATCGCCATCACAACGTCGGTAGTCAAGCAAAGATCTTAAGGGCTCCATCAATATGTTTTTAGCGATATGTTAGAAGAAACATATACACATATTAAGATAGAAACAAACCAAGTAGCATACTACTATATCGAGCAAGACTGTCGTAAACCCGTATATATATCCCAAGCCTCCAAAATGTATTATACAAACCAGTACTATACAATAATGGCCTCTAGGGCATACATATCCAACAAAAACAAAACTCATTAATCCACTATGACTCACTATATGACTCATAACTATGAGTCATTAAGAGAACATGCTAGAATAATTACTCACTATAATGAGTCACACTTTCCAAATCCAAATAAACATTTAAACCAAAATGTTTAATAAAAAGAAATGCATCATCTAAAGTAATCTTGTAATGAATTACAAGAATACCCCTCACCTGTATATACATACCTGCATCCGTATTCCGACTGAATACGAATACAATGAGACTAAAATATTCCAACACAATATAATATTAGGATCCGGCTTAAACCAAAGCCCACTAGTATTATCCGTCCAAATCATGTCACGTGCATAAGTGCACGTGTATGTTCGAACCCTGCCATAAAACCATATGGCCTCTACAACGTTTCACCCGAACTTAGGATACTATCTGTGGGGGACTCTAAAGACTCGTCAATACGCCGGCAGTGGGTTTAACCACAAGCACGTCAGTGGTACTAGCTGTACGTAACGGCTGCCAATGTATTGAGCGAAAGGGAAGCTACTGGAATACCTACCAATAAATCTCACTTGCCTTGGCCAAGGACTTTGTGTAATGGCTCTCCAGACACAGCGCGATATCAACCCCCAATACTGGGAGAGACGAATCCTATCTAACCACCACTGCCTCCAAGTGCTTCGGAACTGCACCCAATTATTACCTGTTTCCACGACTCCTTTGAGCCGTGGTAAGGTAGCAATCAAAGAACAGTGGAAACACACTTGAGGCAATATAGCAGTGTCAAGTCAACGGACTAAGCTGTACTCATGTCACATGGGAACTGCTCCTGACGATAGGTATAGTACCAATCAGCAGTGCCCCTGCGAGTCTGTCCGGTGTACTCATAACCCAATGAGCACCTGTATACATCTTAGATGAGCGAACTGACACCAATGGCTTGTGAGATCAGCTACCGCCCCTCGTCGGGGTCTCAAACTGTATACACTAGTCTACTATGGAGTGTCGATGCCCTGTCTCGAAACTCCCTCGACTAGGGACCTTTTAAGGATGTACTTATAGACCCCAGCTCCCACTTATATGATCTCCATCATACTGCTGGCAGTCAAGCAAGAATCCTAAGGGCTCTATCAACGTGTAATAGTGATTTGTAACGTCACCTAAAGTATGTACACGATGATAAAGACAAACCAGATAGCATACTATCATCTCGAGTAAGACTGTCCTACCGGTATAGGTCCTCCCTCAATCATTGCAATCATGTGCCTGCGATCCAATAATTGACTTTGAGGGCACTATATCCAATAGTATATACCTCCGTGAGCAAGGTAGTGGGGGACATTTGTTCACACCTGTTTGAGTGATTACTTATAAATATATTCGTACTTGGATAGGAAATAGCGTTGAAAGCATGCCAATTTATATACGCATGTGGAGGGTTAGTGCATGATACGTGCACATCAGTGGCATTCACACTTAGCAAAAATTTCTAAGGGTGAAGTGCACGTGCACACATGCAGGATGCATATATGTTTAAACAATATAATCGGAGGAAGAACATATATTGGGGATAAAACATTCAACAGTCAACGGAAAAAAGAAATGCATTTAAATAAATATCTTATTCTACAAGGAAAAGATCACCAAATATGGAATCAAAGATACAAGAGTTAACAAAACAATAAACAAAGCTCTCTAACTCCCTCTTCCTGCTCTACCATATCGTAACGGCGGTCTTCACGAGGAGTCACTCCCTATCGATCAGTGTTGTGTTCATCGGCGAAAGCAGACATGATAGCCTGTTAAGCCCGTATCTGGCTTAGCAACTGAACGGAGTGATCCCTCATAGGCTTGGTAATCAAACGTGCCTCATGAAAGCACTCGATCTTGTCCTCCGCTGTGTCGAGCATAGCTGGAGTCATCTCCGCTGGATGAGGGGGAATGTCATCGAATACGGACAAGAAGATCATCCGGAGCTATATGGAGCCGATAGGGAGAGGAGATCCTCTACGAGTCAGGAGCTCGTGCATCACCGTGTCGCATTGGTCATCCGTGAGAGCGGGATTCACCAAGGTTGCAGCAAAATGAGGAACAATGTCCTCGACAGGCACCTCCCATGGCTACCGATGAGCATGTGGATTATTGCAAGCCATGACTCTTCTCTGTTAAAATGGTTCTCTGAGAAAGTGAGAGAGAAGATGAACATGTTTTCAAATTATAAAGAGAAACATTTAATTCTCGGCACAGAAAATGTTGTGCATGGTGGAACTATTTCCGAGAAGAAAGTGTTGACTCAGGAAAAGCAGAGTATGAAGGTGAAACGATTGTTGGATATAATGCCTTCAAAGTCAATTATTGGATCACAGGCACGTGATTACAATGATTGAGGGAGGACCTATGCCGGTAGGACAGTCTTACTCAAGATGATAGTATGCTATCTGGTTTATCTTTATCATCGTGTACAGCTTTAGGTGACATTACAGGTCACTATTACACATTGATAGAGCCCTTAGGATTCTTACTTGACTACCAGCAGTATGATGGCGATCATATACGTGAGAGTTGGATAGTCTATAAGCACATCCTTAAAGTGGTCCCTAGTCGTGGGAGTTTCGAGACTAGGCATCGATACTCCATTAGTAGACTAGTGTATACAGTCGAGACCCCGACGAGAGGCGGTGGCCGGTCTCATAAGCCATTGGTGTCAGTTGGATCACCTAAGATGTATACAGGTGCTTATTGGATTATGAGTACACCGGACAGGACTCGCCGGGAACATGCTAGTTAGTATTATACCTGACGTCAGATAACAGTTCCCTGGTGACATGTATACAGGTTAGTTCATCGACCTGAGATCGTCATTTGTCTCATGTGAGTTCCTACTGTGTTTTGATTATTACCCTACCACGGCTCAAAGGAGTCGTGCAAACAGGTTTTAGTTGGGTACAGTCCCGAGCCACATGGAGGCAGTGAGCGGATCGGCAGGGGTTTCATCTCTCCCGGTATTGAGGGTGAGATCGCGCTCTGTCTAGGAGAGCCATTATACGAAGTCCTTGGCCAAGGAAGGAGATTTACTGGTAGGTATTCCAGTAGTATCTCAGGGTGTTCTGGGCTACACTCTGACACGACTTGTACCGCTTTTGGGGGTCTGACTTTTACCAACCCCGAAGGCCCGACATGCGATGCTCATAGACGAGCGGACCGGACTGTACGGATATTGTCACTAACAGGCTCATTAGGGTGTCAGGATGAGTTCGCTCATCGACCTCCCTTTTAGTCAATACCTAGTAGCCCGTTACGTACAGCTAGTACCATTGACGTGCTAGTGGTTAAATCCACAGCCAAAGTATTGACGAGTCTCTAGAGTCCCCCACAGACAGTTTCTCAAGTTTCGGGCGAAACGTTGTAGAGGCCGTATGATATATGGCAGGGTTCGATCATATACGTGCAGTAGTGCACGGATCATGATCGAGCGGATCATACTAGTGGGCTTTGGTTTAAGATGGATCCTAGTATTAGATTTGTTGGATTACTTTAGTCTCATTGCATTTGCATTCAGTAGGAACGCGGATGCAGGTATGTATATACAGGTGAGGGGTATCCTTGTGATCCGTCACGAGTTTACTTTAGATGTTGCCGTATCTTTTTGTTCTAAACATTTGGATTAATGTTTACAAATGGTAGAAATTGTGAGTGGATTTCATCATGAGGAGCATTTAATGTGACATGGACATGTTCAGTGACTCATGGTCTCTTTATTTGTGCTAATGTCATATTAGGATTTGATTATTGTGTTGATATGATGCTTGGAGAGAGGGTGGACAGCCATATAGGCTTGGGATTGCTATTGTATTATGATTCTCACTCTTATTTTTATCAACACAATAACACAAAAGAAATGTGCCTCTTCTTCTTCCTCCTCCTCTAGCTCACAACCTCCATTGATGGCATCATCTTCAACCTCCATCCATACACTCTCATGCGTTGAGAATTTATGGATGCTTGAGACAAAGTGATCACACACATTCTCTATATCACCTTAGACACGTCGGCTATCAAATTTCGTGTCCGAGTTGCTTCGGATGAAGCGGGAGCCCGTAAAAGGATTCAAAGATGTGGTTCCCTTTCCGACGAGGAGACCGGAGATCGGAGATGTCGCGAGGAGCTTGGGTTGGTGGCCAAAGACCGAAGGACACAGATCGATCGGTATTGCTTTTCTAACCCTTCTCTAGTTAGCTAGTTATAGGTTAATAGTTCGATCCGGGATTAAAGTCCGCGATAGCGCCGGTTTCAAGTTTAGAAAAAGTTTTCGTTTCCGCATTTTGGCCTCGGATCGACGGCCAGGGCGCTACCGTAGACTTACATGGTATCAGAGTCACGCCATTAACCTTTACTAGCTTGCTCTAACGTGTTTAAAATATCGGTCGAATGAAATTTCCGAAACCGCTATTCCATTTCATGAAATTTCTGTCGAATTTTTTTTGTGGTCTAAAAATTATTTTGGGTACGTCAGAAAATCAGGCAGGCTTTTCTAAGACCACTGTAGAAATTTGGAAGTGTGACTCCACCATAGCGCCGCGGAACCGCGGCATTACCCACGTTTTGGCCGCGGTTCCGCCGCACTACTGTAGCTTCAGTGCTCCAATTTTTCTACTGTGGTCTCTGACTTGGAATTGGGGTTTCTGGAATGTTTATTTTTGGCTCAGATTATTTTGAGTGCTGCTGTTATACTTGGGGCCCACTTCGGGAAATTTTATCGATCGAAAATTTAAATATGTTAGTTTACAGTACTTACATTATATCTGTGATCGTGAATGTCATTTGATCGGTAAATCTTGTCTAATTGCTATAGCCCTTTTAGACGGATTTGTGAACGTGACATTCACGTTGATGTTCTGTGTTGTGCTGTGATATTGCGGATTTGTCGTGGTGGATAGCCTGGATGCAATGGTAGTATAGTTTGGTTATTATTTGTACATTTGATATTGCGGGGCGAGCGTCCGACATGTGGACTACTGTCACCGCCTGTTTGTATATTATTCTTTTGGGGCACGACCGGGCTGAGGTCGATGTACCCGTTGTATATATTTTTCTTTTCTGTACTAGGATTACCCCGCGGTGGGGTGCACGGATAGCCGGGTTCTAGAGGGCAACGGGCCCGCATCTCATGGCTTTGAGACGGAGGGGGCTTTACTCTAGAATTGGCGGGCTATTCGCCGCACTCGTAGGGGGTATAGGTTGACCCAATGAGGGGTGCCCAAGTTACCAGATTTCGTAAAGTGCTGGGTGGTCCATTCACTTTGTTGAAGGGGCTGCCTCACTTCAGGTTTTGGCGGGAAACTTGCCGCACCCGTAGGGGTCTAGTATTTCATTGCACAGGCTATCCACACGACCAGGGAAACGTCGGGTTTTAGTAGAGGCTCTATGAAATCCGGGGATCCCAGATTATCTGTATTGTTCTGTGATGCTTATTACTCTCTATGATGTTGCATTTTATCACACCTTGAGCGATTATTATATATTGATATATATACTAGTAGATGTTGTATATGTTTTACACCCGCGCTAGTCCAGTCCCCGCTCTGTCGTTAGTTAAGTAACCTAACGGGTGATGACGGGACCCAATGGCGAATGCGGATGGCATATACGTACATCATATTTTCGTTCTTTTGTGGTATGATTAATTGATGGGACTGCATTGATTCGGATCAATGCAAGCTAAACAAACCTGTTTGATATTGTTGGAACATTTTTCAAAAAACTGTTATTGCAAGGACGTTCTCTTTTGTTTTGCACAGTGGTATTCGGTTATGAATATCCAGCACCTCAGTCGACGAGGCAAGGGCCGAGATCCCTTCACCGGGAGTGACCCCTTGGACAGAAGTTTGCGTCAGGGTAATAACTTCACTATAGCCGATTGCCTTTTTGCTTTGCATCGCGGTATTCAGTTGGAATATCCTGCACCTCATTCTACGTGGAAAGAGCCGAGATCCCTTCACCAGGAGTGACCACTTTAGCAAAGGTTTTCGCCACTATATTTTTATAAAAAGCTATCCGGTTCCTTCAACGATATCAAGTTCATTACGTTAAAGGTATTTCGCCAAAAACCATTCGTAGCCCTCCGTCATTTCAGACGGGTAGCACTTAGTATTCATGCTATGTTTGTTGGCCTTCGTCATGGCATAGTGTATGGTAGCTATTTGTTACTTTTTTGCTGCATAGATAGATACGTTGGTTTGGGACAGTCGTATAGCCTTGTTGACCTTCGTCAAGGGCTTGTACGGGTGGGTTCAAATTAACCTGGACAATGACGGGTAGAACTTGACATGTGACTTATGATTTGTTGACCTTCGTCAAGGTCATAAGAGTTTGGGGTAAAAATCACATCGGGAGTTTCTAAAGAAACTGAAACTTGCCAGATACTACCTTCTAGAGTGTGATAACGTGAGTGGATTCCATCACGTTATCATGCGATGATAGTTGGATCCTGATTCCCACTGATGAGTTGGTTTACTCCTCGGGTGATCCCGACTAATTCTTTTTTCAGGTTTGTAGGAGAATTTAAGGTTACAGTGGGAGGTTTCCTGATTAGATAAATTGATAACCATTCTGATCTAGGTTAGAGTGCACGCAGAGTGTTTCTTTTCTCCCTCTCTCTTTGGCAGCGACCAAGACCCGACCCTTGACTATGACTCAGTGACCAAGTTAACCGAACCTTCTTAAAACACTGGCTTTTGGATCGTGTGGGTTGCATACCTCATTGCCACTCCTACTTTTACCCTTTTCTCCAGAACACCCCGTATTACTACGAACATCCACTTCCATTGGATAAAACCATCGTATGGTTATATACGAACTCGAAGGAACTTGTTCCAGATTCGAGGATGGTTTCCGGTTCTGGAGTGTTAGTTATATGTATGCCCTAGAGGCCATTACTGTACATACGATGTATATTGTAGTGGATGCTTGGACATATATAGGGAGGACTTTCTTGCTCGATATGATAGTATGCTATCTGGTTGTACTTTATCTTAACATGTACTCTGATTGTCTCTATGTTACATGTTGATAAAGCCCTTAGGATATGTACTCGACTACTGGGACTATGATGAGATCATACTAGTGGGGCCACGGTAGTCGACAAGTACATCCTATAACTGTTCCTAGTCGAAGGTGATCGAGACAGGGCATCGATGCACCAGAGTAGACTAGCGTATACGCATCTTGACCCATATGATGGGCGATGGATGATCCCATACCCATTGGTGTTTGACATCAAGGATGGTCTACGGGTGCTCAGTGGAGACTGGGTACACTGGACGGACTCGCCGAGAACTCCCAGATGGTATTATACCTCAAGTCAGATGGCAGTTCTCTGGTGACACTGGTACAGAGTAGTCTGTTGACCCAAGATCGTCATAGAGTCTTGTGTGATTCCTACCGTACTTTGATTTCCATCATACCACGTCCAAGAGGATGTGCAAAAAGGTGGCTTTTGGGTACAGTCCCGAATCACATGGAGGCAATGAGCGATAGGAGGGGATTCGTCTCTCCCGGTATAGGGAGTTGATGTTGTGCTGTGTTCGATTGGCTATAACCGGAAATCCCTAGCCAGGGTTGCTGAGATCTACTGGTAAGTGTTATCAGTAGTTTCTCGAACTGTTATAGACCTTATATCGACACGACTTATCAAGCTACTGGGGTCTGACGTTTACCACCCCTAGGCGAGATATGCGACATATCAGACGACGAGACCGGACTGTACGGGAGTGTTACTGTTTGGATTCACAAGAGCAAAGTACAGGCTTGCTTGTTGATCTTCTGAGCGCTCAATACCTGGGTGGCTGTTACGTTTAGCTGACCGCTTGCAGCTTGTGGGTGTTTGATATGATCATCACCTACTGCCGGCGTATTGAGGATTCTTTAGAGTCCTACACAGAGGTTTCTTGACTCAGGCAAAACGGAGTAGGAGCACATATGTGATATATGCGGGACCGAGGATAATGCGGTATATGATACCGTATTGGATTCTTGCGATATGAGATATCGGCAGGGAATATGTGATATAGCCCGGTCATCGTATTAGTCGGTTATATGCGATATAACCGGATTGTCGGATCAAATGTTGATTCGATAATTTAATGTATAATAATATATATGATATATTAAATTACATTAACTAATATTAGCTCACTAAAAGATTCTTTTTCTCACTCGGGTAATACATTGATATATATACGATATATGTTAAATGTATTATTTTATTTTGTTACAATAAATATTATATATGTGATATATAATATTGTAACATGATATGTTACTAATGCAACATGTTTAGTGGAGTTTAAACATGATTAGGGTTTGGATTAGGGTTAAGACTTCTAGTAGATTCTAGAAGCTTTTCTTTTGTCTTGAAAAAGATATTATGCTTGATATTTTCAAGTGACTCATTCTTAACCTAACCGAAACCCTAGCCTTGGTTAATTCTCTACAAAGGTTTATTCAACCATGGTTGCATTATTCATCATATTATCTTTCATTATTCATCACAAAAGTTTTCTAATGATATGATTCATCATCTTCTTCCTTCTTCTTCCTTTGAGCAAAAGCTTTCTAGCTTTTTGCTTTATGATGAAAATGAGTGAGAATATGAAAACAAATGAGAGCAAAAATCCTATTTCATCATCCTCATCTACCCTTGCCCTTTAGATGAGAATGTTCACTTCATTTTGTGAGTGAGAGCTTGTGTTAATGAAACTTCAAGGTAGATCATCTTTGTTATCGAAGATCGGAAGCAAGCTTGCATCTTTCTCTTCGTGGAGCCTCTCGAGAGTCCGGAACACGATGATCGCAGCGAAGGGACCTCAACACGGAGCTTAATAAGTGAATGACTAGATCTACAAAGGTTGTAATTCCTCTCACTTAGTGTTAAAGTGTTTAACATGCTTGTTTTCGCCTAATCTCTAGTTTAAAGATCTCGTATCGGGTTGTTCGGCACGGCTAATTTTTAAATCAGGCATGGTTGATGTCTCGTAGACCCTTGTGCACATGCCTAGGAACTTTACAGTGGTATCAGAGACAAGCTAGAGCTTTATGCGAAGTCTAGACGAAGTTTAAAGTCCGATCGAACATCGAAACCCTAATTTGAACCCCTCTCTGGATATTTTTCAAAAATGTGATTTTTTATGAATTAAAAATGCTCAGAAAATAGAGCAGGAAAAACTAAGAATTACTGTGAAGTACGGACCACTAACGCTTTTATATGACCACGGAACCGCGGCCAAAATTATGACTTAGTCCCTAATATTTCATATATTTATTCTTAGGCCCTTTCTTGTCATTTTTTCTGGGAATTTTTAATTACACTCAAATGTTGAGTTTCTTGGGTTGTATTGGGGACTCGTTGATTCGATCGGATAATTTAACTTCGTTTAGTTTTGTCCGGGTAATTTTTAGAAACTGTTAAAAAGTTCGAACGGATATCAATAACTCACTTTTTCCCCTGTCGGAAAATTTTCAAAAGTTGGATTTTTTATCGTGTTTGGAACTTTCGTAAAGTCATGCAAGTAACGCGGTGGACCCTCTAGAAGACAACAAACCTTAACTCGATTATGTGACCGTCTTGAACTGCCTATAAACCTTAGGGTTTGGGGCAGTACGGCGTGCCACATGTGAGGCGTTGGCTTGACCCTTCTACGGCTGGACCATTGGTACTGTGGCATGTGATGGATGTTTTTAAACTGATTTCAAGTGTTGAGATATATTGGGGAAATCTTGGGTGTTTGATTATTCGATCGGAAAGTTTAACATTGTCTATTTATCTGAAATGTGATACAATATTTGAAATCCACAGGTAGTTATGAGATAACTAATTTGAATGTTATAAATCTAGCAGTTTAATCTCAATTGATCGGTTGCCACGGAATTTTGATGTGATCAAAAGTCCGTCGCAATCACGTAGCGTACGCGGATACTCGTCGGGTAAACTTAATAGATAACCATGCCCCATAGCCCTGACCAAGTGACTGTAGGAGATCCCCGTCGCCAAAAGCATCCGTTCGGGTGCTCGCGGCAGCGGTGTTCCGCCTTAGTGCACTTCGTTGACGGCAACCGGGGGTGCGGCCGTCTACTAAAGTTTGTGACGAGCATTCGATCAGGATGTCGGGAATCTTGTTGAATTGCCCGACTTGATATTGAAAAGAGTTTTCGATAAAGAGACTAAAATGCGGGGTTTATAATTGTTAGGCATGCGATGACTAAGGAATTCATTTGGTTAGGCATGCGATGTCTAAGGAGGTTGCGGATTCCAATTGTTGTAGTTTTACACTTTCTTTTCTGTGACCGTAAGCGTAGTATGTGGTGTATCGCCGGCTTCGTTGCTATACATCAACGACAATCGGGATACGCATACTTGCTTACGTTGATGATATGAGATATTATGTGTTGCTGTGATATGTTATATTGGATCGTCGCGTTTTGAATAGTAGGGGGTTTTATGTGAGATGAGAGTTTTTTCTTTTTCATTCATGTAAAATTCATTTGTATGTAATATTCTTTTATTGGGGCACTTCCGGGCTGAGGATGATGTCACCATTGTATATTATTTACTTTTCTGTATTAGGTAGACCCAAGGCGGGGAGCACAAGTAACCGGGTTCTAGGGTCCAGTGGGAGACCATCTCGAGGAGTCGAGACCGGGTCTCCTAACCCTAGAATTGGCAGTGTTGCTTGCCGCTCTCGTAGGGGTCTAGGGATGTGGGTTTGGCTATTCATCGCGACCGTGGAATCCGTGTTTTATACAGGCTCGTATTGAAAACACGGACGTCCTAGTATATCCAATATTTCATATATGTTCTTCTGCTACAATGTTCTGTGATGAGATCATATTACTGCCTGAAACGAATGTTTATATTATATATATATGATATATGTTATATTGCAGATTTCGTTTCAAATATGATGCTTGTGAAGCATAATAAAATGGGACTTCATTAATGAGATTAATAAAATAAAAGAAACCTAAAGATGTTGTAGAAACTTGTTTAAAAACTAGTAGCTCTAGTTCTTGCTTTACATAGTGGTGTTCCTTGTAGAACATCCAGCACCTTATTCGATAAGGAAAGAGCCGAGATCCCTTCACCGGGAATGACCTCTTTAGTGAAACTAGCAGATGCTAAAAACTCGGTTTGTCTTTTGATTGCTTCTATAGTTCTTTCTTTGCATAGTGGTATATATGATATACCCTACACCTTATTCGATGAGGAAAGGGCCGACGATCCCTTCACCAGGAGTGACCTCTTTAGCAAAACTAGAAAAGCCTCAAAAACACTCCATTTAAAATCACTCGATTCTACAACGATATCAAGTTCATTATGCAAAAGGTTTTCTTAAAAACCTGTCGTAGCCCTCCGTCATTTCAGATAAGTTCTTCATAGTATTCGTGCTGCGTTTGTTGGCTTTCGTCAAGGCGTAGTGTGCGGTAGCTATTTATGCTTATCTGCTTATGCATATGATGCAGATTGAGTTAGGGTAGTCGTGCGACTTTGTTGGCATTCGTCAAGGGTCGTGCGGGTGGGTTTAATTCAATCTGGAAATGACGGGTTGAACTTGACTAGTAGCCTATGGTTTGTTGGCATTCGTCAAGGTCATAGGACGCTAGGGGTAAAATATTATTGGGAATTTTAAGTGTTGAAATTTGCAATGAGATTGCATACCTTCTATGAGATAGTTGGATCCCGATACCCGCTGCGAGTAAGAGTTACTCCTGGGAGAGTTTTACACATTACAATTAGCTGATCAAGTAGGTGTCTAGAAAGGTGTTAACGGGGTTAGGCCTCTGAGAAAACTAGGTTTACTTTAATTAGGTCTGTGCGAAAGCACGGGGCACCTCCTTCAAAGTACCGACACTGGCCTGGCTGAAAGATTGGCGAACTTGTAGGGTGTAATTAATCCCGGCTAGTCTTTCCTTTTAGGGTTTGAAGGAAGATTTGACAAAAACAGTGAGAGACATCCTGATTAGATATATTAGATAACCAATCTAATCTTGCAAGAGCATACGCTGAGTGTTTTCTTCTCTCTCTCTCCAGGTAGCGACCATATCATACCTTAATCAAGATAATAATACGGATATATTGACCGAACCGGCTTATTATACTGAGCTGGGGAATGTTGGTCCCGCTCCAACTTATAATTGTCATAAGACAGAGCAGGAAATTGGGGAATACCAGATTTCCCATGCCGTCCAAACGAAGAAAGTGCATGCTGATGCATCATCTTCGGGTGTGTTCATTACACAGGACTGTTTCTCAGTATTCTTTACGTCCTGGGTATTTGATACCGGATCAGGATCCCACATATGTAATTTGTTACATAGGCTACAGATAGGTAGAGAACTGAGAACGGGTGATAAGTTTCATGAGATAGAAACGGTGCAAGTGTTGCAGCCAAGTCTGTTGGTCACTATCACCCTATATTACCAGAATACATTGATTCTGAATGAATGTTATTAGATACCGAACCTGATATACAACATCATATCAGTCTCTTTTAGTAAAGAAAGGATATAATTTTGTATTGATGGATAATGTTTGAACATTTCCTATATCAAGAGTTGATCGGTTCAGGTACGCTATCTAAAAGCATTGACGTTCTAAATCAAACTACAGTTCTTAGTATACAGAACACACACAAGAGGAATAGTTCAGAAATGAACGAATCCTTCTTGAGGTATTGTAGACTAAGTCATATCAATGCGACCCGACTAGCTGAAGTTACATTTAGATGCATATTTAAATTAGTTTGAATTTACATCTTGTGAAACTTGCCGGTCATGTCACAGAGATAAGATGACCACAGCTCTGTTTATTAGAAACAGAGAAAGAGTTAGTGAACTTTTGGGATTGATACATGCTGATGTATGAAGGTCCCCTGTCTACACATGCCAAGATTGGTTCTTTGTACTTCATTACATTCTCTGATGATCTCTCAAGATTCAGACATATGTTCCAGTTGAAACAGAAGTCCGAAGCTTTTGAGATATTCATGGAATATAACTTAGAAGTAGAGAACCATAAACGGGTATAAGTATTATGTCCTTTTATGAGATCAGGGAGGAGAATACTTGAGCACGGAATTCCTGGACTATTCTAATAGAGAATGAGATTCTCTCTCAGCATTACTCCTCCGAATACACCATAGCACGATGGTATATCGGGGCAGAGCAATAGCACCCTATGTGATATGGTGTGCTCTATGATGAGTACTACTGAGTTTCCTATTTCCTTTTGGGAGTTATGCACTTGAGAAGCTGCATACCTATTGAATAAGGTTAAAATCAAATCAGTTGCCTACCACTTCATATGTGATATGGAAAGGGAAGAGCCCATATCTTAAGTTTATTAAGATTTGGGGTTGTCCGGACTATGTCTAAAAAGCAAAATCCGGACAAGCTCGAGGCAAGGTCTGTTCTGTAGAACTGGAAAGGTTCCAGCTATACAAACTACAGCTGATGATTTGGTAAACCCGAAGGATTCAATAGATTCCAACGAACCTCAGCCTCTCCGCCGATCTAACAGGGTTCCTCACCCACCTTAGAGATACTTCGATTTCTTTATGACAGTGGGAGCGAGGATTACATCATGAGATGATGACCCAACTAGTTTCGAGCTGGCCATCAGGAGTAGGACTCTGTAAGAATGGATGGATGCTTAGTGATTTCAGATGGAATCCTTATACACCAACAAAGTATGGACTTTGGTTGCTTTATCTGAAGGGTTAAATCCCCATCAGGAGCAAGTATATCTTGAGAAGATTACATGGTGTATATGGAAAAGTTGAGACTTTCAAAGCTATGCTTAAGTCCATCCAGATCCTACTTGCCACGGCTACATACCATGACTACGATATCTGGTGGTTGGGTGTTATGACAGCTTTTCTAAATGATGTTTTAGAAGAGAGCGTCTATAAGTGCACAGCCAGAGGGCTTCGTAGACAGTGGGAGCAACGGAAACGTGTGCAAGATGCTTTATAGGATAAAGCAGGCATCGCGGAGTTGGAACATCTGTTTTGATGTGATAGTCAAAGAGTTTGACTTCATCAAAATGGTATATGAACCTTGTATATACAAAAAGGTAGTAGGGAGTATGGTGGTGATCCTCGTAGAGTACGTGGATGACATACTCTTGATAGGGAAGGAGTTTCCTATGCTATGCTCGGTCAATCTCCGCTTATCACAAGGATTCTCCATATAGGATCAAAGTGATACCTCCTAAATCCTGGGTTTTGGATCTATGAGATAGATCTAATTGGATGTTAGGATTCTCACTAGTTGTAGTGAGATAGTATCAATTGATCTTGGGGAGAATCACTGGAAAGGTTCCAGGGTGATAAGGACGACTGAATGTCAGTCGCAGGCATTGTCTTTACCCTCAGTAGAGGGACGGTATGTTGGAAGAGTTCCAAGCTAGATACCGTGACTTACTAGACGATTAAAGGCAAGATACATCGTTACCAAAGATGCTACCAAATAGGCAGTCTGGATACATATAAGTTCATGAGATGAACTTTGTTCCTACCATTGTGTGACAATGGAGTTGTGGCTTTAGCCAAGGAACTACCGTCCCATCAGAAATCCAGATACAATTCTTAAGTAGTATCACCAGATCATGGAGATGGTTAATCTCCAGGGAGATCGAGCTTAAGGGAGTAGACACAGAGGACAACAGTGCGGATCCACTCACAAAGGCCTTTTTCCCAGTAGAGACTTTTATGGGATGGTTGAGTATGAGATACTTCAACCACAGCTAATTGTTGGGTATGCGATACCACAACAGATGGCCCTAGTGCAAGTGGGAGATTGTTAGTTATATGTATGCCCTAGAGGCCATTACTGTACATACGATGTATATTGTAGTGGATGCTTGGACATATATAGGGAGGACTTTCTTGCTCGATATGATAGTATGCTATCTGGTTGTACTTTATCTTAACATGTACTCTGATTGTCTCTATGTTACATGTTGATAAAGCCCTTAGGATATGTACTCAACTACTGGGACTATGATGAGATCATACTAGTGGGGCCACGGTAGTCGACAAGTACATCCTATAACTGTTCCTAGTCGAGGGTGTATCGAGACAGGGCATCGATGCACCAGAGTAGACTAGCGTATACGCATCTTGACCCATATGATGGGCGATGGATGATCCCATATCCATTGGTGTTTGACATCAAGGATGGTGTACGGGTGCTCAGTGGAGACTGGGTACACTGGACGGACTCGCCAAGAACTCCCAGATGGTATTATACCTCAAGTCAGATGGCAGTTCTCCGGTGACACTGGTACAGAGTAGTCTGTTGACCCGAGATCGTCATAGAGTCTTGTGTGATTCCCACTGTGCTTTGATTTCCATCATACCACGTCCAAGAGGGCGTGCAAAAAGGTGGCTTTTGGGTACAGTCCCGAATCACATGGAGGCAATGAGCGATAGGAGGGGATTCGTCTCTCCCGGTATAGGGAGTTGATGTTGTGCTGTGTGTTGGATATAGTGCCCTCAGAGTCAATTATTGGATCACAGGCACGTGATTGCAACGATTGAGGGAGGACCTATACCGGTAGGACAGTCTTACTCGAGATGATAGTATGCTATCTGGTTTATCTTTATCATCGTGTACTGCTTTAGGTGACCTTACGAGTCGCTATTACACATTGATAGAACCCCTAGGATTCTTGCTTGACTACCAGCAGTATGAGGGCGATCATATACGTGAGAGCTGGAGTCTATAAGCACATCCTTAAAAGGTCCCCAGTCGTGGGAGTTTCGAGACAGGGCATCGATTCTCCAGAGTAGACTAGTGTATACAGTCGAGACCCCGACGAGGGGCGGTGGCCGGTCTCACAACCCACTGGTGTCAGTTGGTTCACCTAAGATGTATACAGGTGCTCATTGGGTTATGAGTACACCGGACAGGACTCGCCGGGAACCTGCTAGTTGGGATTATACCAGACGTCAGATAGCAGTTCCCTGGTGACATGTGTACAGGTTAGTTCATTGACCTGAGATCGTCATTTGTCTCGTGTGAGTTCCCACTGTGCTTTGATTACTACCCTACCACGGCTCAAAGGAGTCGTGCAAACAGGTTTTAGTTGGGTACAGTCCCGAGCCACATGGAGGCAGTGAGCGGATCTGCAGGGGTTCGTCTCTCCCGGTATTGGGGGTGAGGTCGCGCTGTGTCTAGGAGAGCCATTACACAAAGCCCTCGGCCGAGGCAGGAGATTTACTGGTAGGTATTCCAGTAGTATCTCAGGGTGTTCTGGGCTTCACTCCGACACGACTTGTACCGCTTTCGGGGGTCTGACTTTTACCAACCCCCTAGGCCCGCCATGCGATACTCATAGACGAACGGACCGGACTGTACGGATATTGTCACTGACAGGCTCAGTAGGGTGTCAGGATGAGTTCGCTCATCGACGTCCCTTTTGGTCAATAGCTGGTAGCCCGTCACGTATGGCTAATACCTCTGACGTGCTAGTGGTTAAATCCACAGCCATAGTATTGACGAATCTTTAGAGTCCACCACACACAGTTACTCAAGTTTCGGGCGAAACGCTGTAGAGGCCGTATGGAGATATGGCAGGGTTCGATCAGATACGTGCGGTATTGCACGGATCGTGATCGGACGGATTTTACTAGCCGGCTTTGGTTTAAGCCGGATCCTAGTATTAGACAGTGTAGATTTTGTCTCTTTGCATTTGTGTTCAGTGGGAATACAAATGCGGGCATGTATATGCAGTCACGGGGTTTTCCTGTAATTTATTACGGGATCAGTTTTCTGAAGTTGTCAGTTTGCATTCCGTTCCGGCCAGTTTTCCTTTATTCCTTCACGGCCGGATTTTTCCGATGGAGAGGGTTATTTGCACTTTTGTAAATAACTTATTGTGGAAGGGTTTCTTGCATTTGTGGCATTATGAAAGGTTAAGCATCTTTGCTTTTTCATGATGGCTTGCTTTAATGAGATTAGATGAGATTTGAAATGAAATTGACATTGTTATCATCATATTTGGTGTGGTCACCCCTTTGCTTTTCCTACCATCACCTCCCTTCATGTTTTGTTGATTCCTCCACCATTTGATCAAGGGGGGCCAGCCACAATTTTGAGAGAGAGAGAGAGATTTCATTTTTTGGTGAGGGTGGAAAATTATTCTCATTCTCATGTTGCATCAAAATTTCATAGCTCATTTCTCTTCTCCTCCACATCCATGGCAACTTCACTACCCCAAAAGAGACAAGTTCTACACTACACCTACAGCAAATCTTGGACGCGTCGGCTAGCCAACTTCGCGCCCGAGTTGCCTCGGTCCAGAGGTGGGAGCCCGTAAAAGAATCCGGTTACGTAGTGCCCTTTCCGACGAGGAGGTGACGGACGGAGATTCCGCAGGAGATCGGAGTGGAGACGAAGACCGAAGGACACGGATCGCTTGGTATACTTCTCTACCCATTCTCTTGATAGCTAGGATTAGGTTAATGGTTACGATCCGGGTTTATTGTCCGCGTTAGCGCCAGTTTAAAGTGAAGAAAATTTTTGATTCCGCATTTTGGCCTCGAGTAGACGGCCGGGGCGCTGCCGTGGCGCAACACTGTGTTCAATTGGCTATAACCGGAAATCCCTAGCCAGGGTTGCTGAGATCTACTGGTAAGTGTTATCAGTAGTTTCTCGAACTGTTATAGACCTTATATCGACACGACTTATCAAGCTACTGGGGTCTGACGTTTACCACCCCTAGGCGAGATATGCGACATATCAGACGACGAGACCGGACTGTACGGGAGTGTTACTGTTTGGATTCACAAGAGCAAAGTACAGGCTTGCTTGTTGATCTTCTGAGCGCTCAATACCTGGGTGGCTGTTACGTTTAGCTGACCGCTTGCAGCTTGTGGGTGTTTGATATGATTATCACCTACTGCCGGCGTATTGAGGATTCTTTAGAGTCCTACACAGAGGTTTCTTGACTCAGGCAAAACGGAGTAGGAGCACATATGTGATATGTGCGGGACCGAGAATAATGCGGTATGTGATACCGTATTGTATTCTCGCGATATGAGATATCGGCCGGGTATATGTGATATAGCCAGGTCATCGTATTAGTCGGTTATATGCAATATAGCCGAATTATCGGATCAAATGTTGATTCGATAATTTAATGTATAATAATATATATGATATATTAAATTACATTAACTAATATTAGCTCACTAAAAGATTCTTTTTCTCACTCGGGTAATACATTGATATATATGCGATATATGTTAAATGTATTATTTTATTTTGTTACAATAAATATTATATATGTGATATATAATATTGTAACATGATATGATTACTAATGCAATATGTTTAGTGGAGTTTAAACATGATTAGGGTTTGGATTAGGGTTAAGACTTCTAGTAGATTCTAGAAGCTTTTATTTTGTCTTGAAAAAGATATTATGCTTGATATTTTCAAGTGACTCATTCTTAACCTAACCCAAACCCTAGCCTTGATTAATTCTCTACAAAGGTTTATTCAACCATGGTTGCATTATTCATCATATTAATCTTTCATTATTCATCATAAAAGGTTTCTAATGATATGATTCATCATCTTCTTCCTTCTTCTTCCTTTGAGCAAAAGCTTTCTAGCTTTTTGCTTTGTGATGAAAATGAGTGAGAATATGAAAACAAATGAGAGCAAAAACCCTACTTCATCATCCTCATCTACCCTTGCCCTTTAGATGAGAGTGTTCACTTCATTTTGTGAGTGAGAGCTTGTGTTAATGAAACTTCAAGGTAGATCATCTTTGTTATCGAAGATCGGAAGCAAGTTTGCATCTTTCTCTTCGTGGAGCCTCTCGAGAGTCCGGAACACGATGATCGCAGCGAAGGGACCTCAACACGGAGCTTAAGAAGTGAAGGACCGGATCTACAAAGGTTGTAATCCCTCTCACTCAGTGTTAAAGTGTTTAACATGCTTGTTTTCGCCTAATCTCTAGTTTAAAGATCTCGTATCGGGTTGTTCGGCACGGCTAATTTTTAAATCGGGTTGTTCGGCACGGCTAATTTTTAAATCGGGCATGGTTGATGCCTCGTAGACCCTTGTGCGCGTGCCTAGGAACCTTACAAGGAGAAAATGAATAGGTCTATTCGGTTGTCTTTTCCTTTTACCTTCTCTCAGGTTGCGAGTGCTCCTTGGATAGGACGGTACACCTGTTATGCTAATTGGATAGTCTTCATCCAAACCATAGGCAGGTGACGAACGGTAGGGGAATGAAGAAAACCATTTAGCCTAAAAGGTGTCAGAAGGTATTAAGTAAAGACAAATAAAGGGATTAGTAAGAGAGCAAAGTAAATTCCGACTGCTATTCACGACCAAACCAAGTATTTCTTCACCAATCCTACATCACCTTTGTATTTCTCCATAACACTCTGTATCACTACGAAGATCCACAGATTATTAGATACTCCATCGTATGGTTATATACGAACTCGAAGGGACTTGTTCCAGTTCGGGGATGGATTCTGGTTCAGGAGAAATAAGAATAAGGTTTATTCAGTTGTCTTTTATCTTTACCTTCTCTCGCGTTGCGAGTGCTCCTAAGATTAGGGGAGTACACCCATTATGCTTATTGGATAGTCTTCTTCCAAACCATAGGCTGGTGCCGAACGGTAGGAAAAGAAGAAAACCATTTGGCCTAAAGGTGGTGTACAGAAGGTAATGACTAAAGACATATAAAGGGATTTGGAGAGATGGCAAAGAAATATACGGTTACAGTTGTGAATCTGATAATGGAAGAGGCATTACTAGGAATACCCGGATACCCCTTCGAAACATTTATATGTTTTAGTTTCACTGTGTATTGTTAAAAGATAACTGATTTCCCAATTAGCCCTTGCTCCAGGGTATGTATTTACCAGGTTTGATTCTCACATCTGTATGGTTTTATAAATGATGAGTGGGAGTAAGTTATTGGGAATTGGGTGATCATCCTCATTATATCGGGATTCGTTGTAATTGGTGATATTTGAGGAAATCACCTGGGTTGTTTGCCGGATGGCAAATATTTGGTTTTGAATATCCGTTGTTATGCATCAATCTCAAATTGATATATCTGTACGTTTATTTTTATAAAGTGGGATGTAACTTTTTGAAATTATGTCTATGATATTTACCTATATCAGTAGATGGTTAGGTAAGGAGTATTAAACAGCGGTGTAATTCTTCATAATCATAAGTACAGTTTTCAACCTACGACACACAGAGAATGAGTTATTAGACTCAGGGGACTTATACAAAGTATATTGTATGTTGTCCTGTGTCCATTTGGACGGAGGGGTTGGTACTCGTACTATATTCTGTTTACTTATGACTTCTCAAGTTCTTAGACATGTGTTTCATAGAAATACAAGGTCCAAGTTTTGAGAAGTTATTGGTATATGAATAAAGTAGAGAACCAGGTATTGCAAGTATCAGGATTCTTCAAGGTGATTGAAGATGTAGATACTTGTGTATGGTATTCAGTTGATAGTAATGATTATGAGAACTTGCTTCTCTTTCAGATTACTCATAATTGGATGTATTCCTAAGTTGAGTAATGCTGATAGGCCTCTCTCTATTTAGTTAACATGCACTGGAGACAGCTGCATGATTTGAATCTGGTTCCGATTAAATCGGTGCCTCTGTTTCTATATTGGATATAGAATAGTTCATATCTTAACATTGTTAAGGTACGGGGAGTTTTTCGGTTTATGCTTAAAACCAGACTGTGGATAACTCAAGGCACGTTTCTGTAATGGCAGTTTGTGGGTTGACCCAGGCTATGACGAGGGTTGACTTTTTACCATCTGGAAGATCAATAGTGATATTGTTCTAGACTCGCCACAGTTTTAATAAAAATGGATTTTTTTTCAGAAAACAGCAGTGGGAATATGGTAGAACTGGAAGTGATTCCAGAACCGCAAACGATTACTGAAAATTTAATAGGACCTAAAGATTCAATCTGGATTGACATTTCATTGGCCAATCCGCAAATATGGTGGGTAACCTCAGGCACTCGAGAGGTACTTCGGTATGCTTAAAGACGGTGACAAGGAGGTTCTTGTTTACCCAGACTTGACACTACTGTTGTTCCAGGCTATGAGACCCGGCAGGAGAATGAGTATAGCGTCGTTCTGAACCAGCTTTAGAAGTGCACGTGTATATGACTCTGCCAGTGGGTTGTCGTAGTCAGTGGGAGCAGCGGAAGCATAGTGGACAATTTGCTTATGTCTATTTATGGACTAAAGCAGATATAGCGGAGATAGATCATTTATTTCTGTTGTGATAGTCATAGGTTTGACTTCATCAGAATAGGGGATGGATCTGTTAAGAAAGTAGTAGAGTGTGATGTCTTGGTATTTGGATGACATACACATAGTAGAAAGTGAAATTCCTATACTACGATCGGTTATACTTTGGTTGTCACAACAGTGGTTTCTCCACAAAGGATTTGGATATTATATCAGGCATTCTGCTTACTAGATCTATGGTTTTAGATCTAGATTTGGGTAGTTTCCTAATTTGGGTACTTAGACAGCATTCTGAAGGTGCTTTAGAATGGACGACTCTAGGCATGGTAGTGTACCTGCAGGTGATGGAGTCACCCTCTAAAAGTGTCTTATAGACTAAAGAGGAGAGGGATGTGCATGGTTGGCATATCACTTGCTTAGGCAATTGAGTCAATCATGAGATGTCAAGTACCACACCAGATGTTGTTTTTGTACTAGATGCAATAAGTTGATATTGATCCTATCCTGGAGAAACATTCGGAAGCAGTTTTAGAACATAAGTAGATATTCTAGGGATATGATAACAACAGTCTCTTTTAGGAGACAGTTATCATTCCAGGCTTCCAAGGTGACCTGGATGACAGAGTGACTGTCAGAGTTGTAGTTTTCTCTCTGACGAGGGACAGTGGTTTGGACAGGTGATCCAAGCGGACACTGAGGGAGGCATGGCGCAGGATACTGATTAAGTTCAGTTGACGATACAGTCTAAGAAGTTTGGATTTGGAGTTCATTTATGAACTAGGTCCCATCAGATATCCAGACATATTCTAAGATAGGTATTGCTCATTTCGGGAGATGACTTTCTCCGCGAACTTGGGATAAAGAGAGACATAGAAAGAAACATTAGGGCGGATCCACTCACTGAGGCTATTCCTCGAACGCAATAGTTTCGTAAATGGGCTTTGTGAGACTGATCAGTAGAAGAGTTGGGTGTTCGGTATCACACGGGCTGTGAGTATGCGATATCGCAATATTTAGCCTTGAGTGCAAGTGGGAGATTGTTGGATATAGTGCCCTCAAAGTCAATTATTGGATCACAGGCACATGATTGCAATAATTGTGGGAGGACCTATACCGGTAGGACAGTCTTATTCAAGATGATAGTATGCTATCTGGTTTATCTTTATCATCGTGTACAGATTTAGGTGACATTACAGGTCACTATTACACATTGATAGAGCCCTTAGGATTCATGCTTGACTACCAGCAGTATGATGGCGATCATATACGTGAGAGTTGGGTAGTCTATAAGCACATCCTTAAAGTGGTCCCTAGTCGTGGGAGTTTTGAGACTGGGCATCGATACTCCATTAGTAGACTAGTGTATACAGTCGAGACCCCGACGAGGGGCGGAGGCCGGTCTCACAAGCCATTGGTGTTAGTTGGATCACCTAAGATGTATACAGGTGCTCATTGGGTTATGAGTACACCGGACAGGACTCGCCGGGAAAATGCTAGTTGGTATTATACCTGACGTCAGATAACAGTTCCCTGGTGACATGTGTACAGGTTAGTTCATCGACCTGAGATCGTCATTTGTCTCATGTGAGTTCCCACTGTGATTTGATTATTACCCTGCCACGGCTCAAAGGAGTCGTGCAAACAGGTTTTAGTTGGGTACAGTCCCGAGCCACATGGAGGCAGTGAGCGGATCGGCAGGGGTTTCGTCTCTCCCGGTATTGGGGGTAAGATCGCGCTGTGTCTAGGAGAGCCATTACACGAAGTCCTTATCCAAGGCAGGAGATTTACTGGTAGGTATTCCAGTAGTATCTCAGGGTGTTCTAGGCTATACTCCGACACGACTTGTACCGCTTTTAGGGGTCTGACTTTTACCAACCCCTAGGCTCGACATGCGATGCTCATAGACGAACGGACCGAACTGTACGGATATTGTCACTGACAGGCTCAGTAGGGTGTCAGGATGAGTTCACTCATCGACCTCCCTTTTGGTCAATACCTGGTAGCCCGTTACGTACAGCTAGTACCACTGACGTGCTAGTAGTTAAATCCATAGCCAAAGTATTAATGAGTCTTTAGAGTCCCCCACAGATAGTTTCTCAAGTTTTGGGCGAAACGTTGTAGAGGCCGTATGATATATGGCAGGGTTCGATCATATACGTGCAGTAGTGCACGGATCATGATCGAGCGGATCATACTAGTGGGCTTTGGTTTAAGCCGGATCATAGTATTAGATTTGTTGGATTACTTTAGTCTCATCGCATTCGCATTCATTCGGAACGCGGATGCAGCTATGTATATACAGGTGAAGGGTATCCTTGTGATCCGTCACGAGTTTACTTTAGATACTGCCATATCTTTTTGTTGTAAACATTTGGATTAATGTTTACAAATGGTGGAAATTGTGAGTGGATTTCATCATGGGGAGCATTTAATGTGACATGGACATGTTTAGTGACTCATGGTCTCTTTATTTGTGCTAATGTCATATTAGGATTTGATTATTGTGTTGATATGATGCTTGGAGAGAGAGTGGACAGCCATATAGGCTTGGGATTGCTCTTGTATTATGATTCTCACTCTCATTTTTATCAACACAATAACACAAAAGAAATGAGCATCTTCTTCTTCTTCCTCCTCTAGCTCACAACTTCCATTGATGGCATCATCTTCAACCTCCATCCATACACTCTCATGCATTGAGAATCAATGGATGCTTGAGCAAAGTGATCACACACATTCTCTATATCACCTTGGACACGTCGGCTAGCAAACTTCGTGTCCGAGTTGCTTTGGATGAAGCGGGAGCCCGTAAAAGGATTCAAAGATGTGGTGCCCTTTCCGACGAGGAGAGCGGAGATCGGAGATGCCGCGAAGAGCTTAGGTTGGTGGCCAAAGACCGAAGGACACGGATCAATCGGTATTGCTTTTCTAACCCTGCTCTAGTTAGCTAGTTATAAGTTAATGGTTCGATCCGGGATTAAAGTCTGCGATAGGGTCGGTTTCAAGTTTAGAAAAAGTTTTCGTTTCCGCATTTTGGCCTCGGATCGACGGCCGGGGCGCTACCGTAGACTTATAACGATTCCCTCATATAATAAGGTGGTGCCTTACATGACACGTGAACGTCGGCGCTAGTTTTTTATAGGATTAAATCCTATAGCATCGCTTTACGTGAAGCACACGTGAGCATTGGCGCTAGTCTTTTATAGGATTTAATCCTATAGCACCGGCTCACGTAAAGCACACGTAAGCATTGGCGTAAAAAAAATAAAACAAAATAAAATGAGCTTTGGCATTCATGCTTCAAAGAAATTTATACATTGGTAATAAGGATGATCACAAAAGAAATAAAAGAAAAAAAGAAATAAAAGAAAAAAAGAAACAAATATAATCAAAGGTCTACAATGAAAAGACGCTAAATTTCGGACATAGATTCTCAAACTTAAAAGCAAGTTTGAATAAAACGCTTCTAGCTTCATTGACCATCTTCTTATGCGTCCTCTCCCGAATGCGAGCTTCGAGATCCCCGCTGATGTCTTCCATCCTCTGGTACGCGAATATTATCGCTTTCTATTAGAAGACGCGATGCAAAACAGTGACGAGATCATCTCTCCTTATTCGAGATCAGGCCCATCAGATATACTGAATGCACCTTGTCTTCAGCATCATCAAGTGCCTCGAGCGGCATAGCCTCATCAAACTCAGGAAGCGCTTCCCAGATCGATCCAATGATAATCTTCAAAAGGCAGAACAGTGAGGGAGCAATCGACCGTTGTGATCATCAAAGCGACGCATCGCCTCATCACATTGGGCATTAGTGTACGCCTGGCCTTAAAAGCGAACATGTATGCGAATTTTTTCATAGGAGACAATTTTCTGGATATCGTATAAATGATTAGGCATGGTAATGTTAGTGATATATTCCCTAGAGGCCATTATTGTATCATACTGGTTTGTATATTACTTAATGGAAGCTTAGGATATACGCAGATATAGTAACAGTCTTGCTCGAAAGGGTAGTATGCTACCTGGTTTGTTTCTACCTTAATATGTGCATGTGTTTTTTCAACTCGCTTATATATATTGGTAGAGTCCTTAGGATCTTTGCTTGACTACCAGCGTTGTGATGGCAGCCATGCTAGTGGGGGCTGGGTAGTCTATAAGCACATCATTATACAGTTCCCTAGTCGTAGGATTATCAAGACAGGGCATCGATACTCCAGAGTAGACTAGTGTATACGTTTCTCATCCCAGCAAGGGAGATGGTCTGTTCCACAGCCATTAGTACGTTGTACTGGAGATAGTCTGCAGGTGCTCATTGGGTTATGAGTACACTGGACAAGACTCGTTGGGGATTGCTGGTGGGTATTAAACCTATTGTCGGGTAGCAGTTCCCAGGTGACATGAGTACAGCTTAGTCTGTCGACTTGACATTACTGCTGTTGGGTTACGCCAGTGCCCCGGCTATTAATCCGTGGCCAAATGCGGAACAAAAACTTTAAAAACCCGGCGCTAATGGAACCCGATTCCCGGATCGTACCATTAACTCTACACTAGTTGTATGTAAAGGAGTTTAGAGGGGTTATACCAAACGATCCGAGTCCTTCGGTCTTCAACCTCTGTCCCAAGCTCCTCGTGGCTTCCTCGATCATGTTTGATCTCCGGTCTCCCCTCATCAAAGATGATCCACGTCGAGAGTTAGTAATATGGGCTCCGACCTCAAAACCGAAGCAACCCGAGTATCTAGTTTGCTAACCTAGATAGCCAAGATGAATTAGAGAGTGTTTGTGATTACTTTATCTCAATACACCCTAGGTTTCTCAACACATGAGATATGTAGGGTGGAGGTTGAAGAAGATGCCATTGGATGAAGAAAGTGTGAGCTTAAGAAAAAGGCAAGTGAAGAAAATGACTTGTGTTATTGTTGTGAGATATTTGTGTATTGTGAGCATTTAAAGAAAAGCCTCACAAGTAATGAACTGCCTACTCACAACCAAAAATATCTCACACAAATATCCTACACCAAACAAAAACAAAGCATGTCACCATGAATCACTTATGACTTATCACCATGAGTCACCAAGTGCACATGCATGAACCATGACTCACAATTTCCACACAATAAACATTTAAACTAAATTTTTATCACAAAAAAGAAATGGAATTATCTAAAGTAATCTTGTAACGGAATTACAAGAATACCCCGCATCCGTATATACATACCCGCATCCGTATTCCGAAAGAATACAAATACAACGAGATGAAAATAATCCAACAATATAATAATAGGATCCGTCTTAAACCAAAGCCCACTAGTATTATCCATCCGAATCATGATCCGTGCACAAGTGCACATATATGATCGAACCCTGCCATAAAACCATACAGGCTCTATAACATTTCGCCCGAAACAGGGAAACTCTCTGTATGGGACTCTAAAGACCCATCAATACGTTGGCAATGGGTTTAACCATAAGCACGTCAGTGGCACTAGCTGTATGTAACGGCTACCCAGGTATTGAGCGAAAGGGGGGCCGACGAGCAAACTCATCCTGAAACCCCTACTGAGCCTGACAGTGACAATATCCGTACAATCTGGTCCGTTCGTCTATGAGTATCTCATATCGAATTTAGGGGGGTGGATAAAGTCAGACCCCTAATAACGCGACATTTAGTGTCGGCATGAAACATATCACCACCTGAGAAACTACTGATCCGAATCAGTAATTCTCGACTACCTTGGCCAAGGATATCTGATGATGGCCACCCCGTGCACAGCGCGACATCAACCCCCAATACCAGGGAGAGACGAATCCCTTGACGATCCGCTCACCTGCCTCCATGTGGCTCGGGACTGTACCTAACTAAAACTTGTTTGCACGACTCCTTTGAGCCGTGGTAGGGTAGTAATCAAAGCACAGTGGGAACTCACACGAGACAAATGACAAACTCAGGTCGGTAGACTAACCTGTATACATGCCATCAGGGAACTTCTATCTGACAATAGGTATAATACCAACTAGCATGTTCCCGGCGAGTCCGTCCGGTGTACTCATAACCCAATGAGCACCTGTATACATCTTTAGGTGAACCAACTAACATCAATGGCTTGTGAGGCCGGCCACTGCCCCCTCGTCGGTGTCTCGATCATTATACACTAGTCTACTCTTGGAGTATCGATACCCAGTCTTGAAACTCCCACGACTAGGAACATTTTAAGGATGTGCTTATAGACCACTCAGCTCGCATGTATATAATCACCATCATACTGCTGGTAGTCAAGCATGAATCCTATGGGCTCTATCAATATGTAATAGTGATCTGTAATTTCACCTGAAGCATGTACACGATGATAAAGACAAACCAGACAGTATACTGTCATCTCGAGTAAGACTGTTCTACCGGTTTAGGTCATCCCTCAATCATTGCAATCACATGCCTGCGATCCAATAATTGACTTGAGGGCACTATAGCCAACAGCTACTTCGCCTCGAGTGTGTTCCTACTGTTCTTTGATTACTAACCTACCTCGGCTCAAAAGAGTCATGCAAACAGGTAGTAGTTGGGTGCAGTCCCGAAGCACTTGGAGGCAGCGGCGGTTAGATAGGATTCATCTCTCCCGGTATTAGGGGTTGATATTGCGCTGTGTTCGGAAGACCATTACACAAAGTCCTTGGCCAAGGCAAGCGAAATTTACTGGTAGGTACTCCAGTAGTTTCTCTGGGTGTTTTGGGCTACTCTCCGACATGACTTATATGCTATTAGGGGTCTGACAATTACCGCCCCCTAGGCCCGATATACGATACTCTTAAACGAGCAGTCCGGACTGTACGGAGATTATCACAGATAGGCTCAGTAGGAGTTTGGATGAGTTTGCTCATCAGACTTCTAATCGACATATACCTGGGGGCCGTTACGTGCAGCTAGTACCGCTTGCGGCTTGTGGTTAAACCCCACTGCCAGCGTAATGTCGAGTCTTTTAGAGTCCCACACAGAGGGTTTCCCTGCATCGAGCAAAAGATGTAGAGGTCGTATGGTTTTACGGCAGGGTTCGATTGCGTACGTGTACTTATGCACGAATGATGATTCGGACAGATAATACTTGTGGGCTTTGGTTTAAGCCGGATCCTAGTATTATACTGATGGATAGTTTTCGTCTCTTTTGTATTCGTATTTTTCGGAATATGGATGCGAGTATGTATATACGGTTGAGAGGCATTTTTTTAATTTGTTCAAAGATACTTCTAGAAGAGACACCTCATAATTTGTATTAAACATTTTAGGTTAAATGTTTATTGCATTATGAGTGGAGGAAATAAGGTGGATTTTGCATAAATTTGAGCATGGCTCTTGGTGACCCTTGTAGGTTTTCCACCCATGACTCACCAAGTTGATTATGAACCATATTTCATTTTCCATTATGTATGATTCATGTGAGAGAATGGTATGGTTCAGATTTGAAAAAATAGAGCTCATGCTTTTTCTTATGCAAACTTTTTCGCTAGCTTTTTCTTCAAGAGTTCTTCTTCTACCTCAATCCATTCTTGTCTCATGAGTTGAGAATCCTATGGCTATGAGAGACAAACCATTCCATCTATATTCTCTACATCATTTACGATATCTAATATAGCGAACTAGGTGCCCTAGTTACTTCAGTTGAGGTGGGAGCTCGATCTACAGACTATCGGGTGGATCGTCTTTGATATGAGAGGACCGACGAGGAGGCCCGATCCAAACGATCCTTGGAGCCTACGACGAGGTGGAGGACAGCGACAAAAAGACCCGAAGGATATGAATTCATGAGGTATAAACTTCTTTCCGGGTAGTTAACCTCTAGCATGTTTGCTAGTTAGTGTTTAACAACGATCCTGGAGTTCAAGTCGGTGTTGCAATCTTTGTAAAATTCATTTTTTAAATAGTCCGCCTCCCCGCGAACCCGCGGGGTGCACGACATCGACTTACAGGCACCTAAAAAGAAACCAGTGGAGAGTTAGCAATAAAAATGCTAGCATCACCATGTCTAAAAAAACACACAGTGGACCCCACAAAATCAAGATGGCGGCTCCTTAATGATTGGAACATGTGCCCAATGGAGAAATCTAAAAAATCCTTAAGGCTGTTTCTAATAATAGTAAAATTACATAGTTGAGCTCCGCTTATCAAAATAGTATAAAATACCAAAAATTTTAAGAAAATCAGCAAAGGGATTTGATATAAAGTTCTGTTAACTGAAAATCCAAGAAAATCCCCAAGAGGGATCTAATATTAAATTGCCAGAGCAAAACTCTGATTAAAATTTCAAGAAACTCCCCAAAGGGGAAAAGATCTAGAAATCAGAACTAAGTTCTGTGGAAAATTGCTAGAGCAAACTTCAGGGGAAAAGATCCAATCAGAACTAAGTTCCGTATAAATCGCCAGAGCAAAACCCTGACTAAAATCTCAAGAAAATCTCCAAAGGGGAAAGATATCTATAAAAAAAAGATCAGAACTAAGCTCTGTAAATTTCCAAAAGGAATATGTTAGAACTAAGCTCTATAATTATGTAATCTTTCAAGAAGAAGATTCTTACTAAAGAAAATTTTGGCAGAGTGGGTCTACTATGTAGATCTGGAAAAGGTTGAAGAACTAAATTTCAAGAAAACATAGCTAAGCTCTAATAGAGAATAAAATTCTCAAGGAAGAAGAAGAAGAGATAGCAGTCATATCAAAGGCCAAAGGCCCCATTTATAGGACATGGTGGAGACGGTTCTGATTCCCTGAATCCCAAGGCAGATCGGATAGCTTAAAATTGTGCACTATTGCACTCACGTGCAAACCATGTGAGAACAACGGTGGGGGTATTTGTCCCCCCCCCCCACCAAAAAAAATACTTTTTAAATCAGTCGGGCAGTGCCTCATGTCTTTCCCACATGAGCGCCAACACCAGCATTTATTAGGATTAAAAAATTCCTATGCTGGCGCCTCACGTGAGCGCTGACGTGTAAAACACTTGGTGCCTATTTCTGTAAGAATTAAATTCTTAGGTGGCGCCCACATGCATCGCACGTGAGCGTCAGCGCCCAAATTAAATAGGGTAAAATTAAATTCTACATGGGGAATTATTTCTCTAAAATCTGGGAATATTCTCTGTTAAACAGAACTGTTGGATCAAAAATCCAATGGTGATTAAAAATCACCAAATGATATAATTAAATTATATTAGGGAGGAAAATATCTCCCTGATCTTTTTTAAATAAAAAAGATTTTCTCTGTTAAACAGAGAGTTGTTCGATCAAAAATCCAATAATCGAATCAAATTCTAATATGGGAAAATATTTCCCTAATCTTTATAAACGAGAAAGATATTTGATAAAATTAAATTCTATCTACGGGAAAATATTTCCCTAATCTTGTTAAACATAAATATATATATATATATATATATATATTATAAAATAGAAATTCTTGTTAGGAATATGTATGCCCTAGAGGCCATTATTGTATGATATAGTGGATGCTTGGACATATATATAGAGGACTTTTTTGCTCGACATGATAGTATGCTATCTGGTTGCTCTTTATCTTAACATATACACTTGTATCTATATATACTGTCTCTCTAATACATATTGATAAAGCTCTTAGGATGTAGGCTTGAATACCAGGACTATGATGCAGATCATACTAGTGGGGCTTGTGTAGTCCGCAATCACATCCTTTAACAGTTCCCAGTCGAGGGAATATCAAGACAGGGCATCGATATTCCAGAGTAGACTAATGTGTACGTTTTTTGACCCTATATGGGGCGATGGTTGATCCCACAACCATTGGTGTTTGACATAAAGATTGTACACATGTGCTCATTAGAGAATGGGTACACCAAACAGGACTCGCCGAAAACTCCTATATGGTACCATACCGATCGTCAGATAGCAGTTCTCGGTGACACTTTACAGGTTAGTCTGTAGACCCGAGATCGTCATAGTGTCTTGTGTAGTTCCCACTGTGCTTTGATTTCCTCCATACTACGGCTCAAAGGAGTTGTGCAAACAGATGGAGTACAGTCCCGAGCAACATGGAGGCAGTGAGCGATAGGAGGAATTTTGTCTCTCCGGTATTGGGAGTTGATGTTGCGCTAAACTCGATTGGCTATAACAGCAAGTCCCTGGCCAGGGCTGATGAGATTTATTGGTAAGTGTTATCAGTGGTTTCTTGAAAGGTTATAGGCCACATATCGACATGACTTATCAAGTTAGTGGGGGTCTGACGATTCCAACCCCCAGACTCGATATGCGACATATCAGATGAAGAGACCGGACTATACGGTAAGTGTTGTTTATACGCTTTACGGGAGTTTGGACAAGTTTGCTTGTTGATCTTCTATTCGCTCAATACCTAGGTAGCTGTTACGTCCATCTAGTACCACTAACAGCTTGTGGGTATCTGATGTGATCATTATCTACTGTTGGCGTATTGACGAATCTTTAGAGTCTCATACAGAGGTTTCCTAGCTCAAGCGAAATAAAGTAGGGCATATATGGAGATATGTGCGGGAGCTTGATTAAATACGAGTATGTGATACCGTATTATAATCTAGCGATATTTGATATCAGTCAGGTAATATGTGATATAACCGGATTATTGAATCAAGTGTTGATTCAATGATTTAATATATGTATATATATTTGATATTGGCCGGTTATATATGATATGACCGGATTATTGAATCAAGTGTTGATTTAATATCGAATATTGAATATTAAACGGTTATATGTGATATAACCAGATTATTGAATCAAGTGTTGATTTAATAATTTGATATACATACATACATACATACATACATACATACATACATATATATATATATGATATTAGTTGGTTATGTATGATATAACCGGATTATTGAATCAAGTGTTGATTTAATAATTTGATATATATATATATATATATATTTGATATATTTATATATATTAACTAATATTAGTTCACTAAAGATTTTATTCTCTTTATATATAATTATATATATGTGGTTTACATATTTATATATGAAATGGTTTGTATCATGGTTGATGATACATTAAACATGGGTGTATGAGAATCACACATGAGCTAAAGATTATTGGGTTGATTTATTTTTTGAGAAAAATAGAAAATGTGTGGAAATAAGTCATGGCTTTGAATGCTTGGAGAAGCATTGAGAAGCCATGACTCATCCCCTCATTTTTGTTTTACTCTTAGATATTTATTCATTCCAATCTTATCTTGAGCTCATGGTTCATTCCCTCATTCACAACATCCAAGTTCATCCCCATCTCTCATACCTCTCAAGGTTTTTCTTGAGTTGGAAAAAGAAAAGAGAGAAGAATTTCTAAGTGAGCAAATCTCCTACTTCATCAACCTACACTAATCTTGCCCATTAGTTTAGGTTGTTTGCTTCACTAATACTTTGAGTAGTGAAGAGTGAGCTTGAGTTAGAGAGACTTCAAGGTAGATCATTTTCGGGTTCGAAGACTTCATGCAAGCTCGATCTTTTCTTCAAGAGGAGTCAAAGAAGAGTTCTAGGGACTACTACATGGAGTTATAGAAGTGAAAGACTTGGTCTACAAAGCTTGTAAACCTTTATCACTTAGTTTAGAACTTGTATTCTTGCTTCAAAACCCTAATTCTCTAGTTCGATTCTAGGTTAGTATAGTTTAGACCTCTAGAAATTTTTAAATTGCATACATGATGCTTGTGTAAATCTAATAGAGGTGCTAAGATATACTTTCAATTCTTTGGATCAAAAATTCAATGGTGGATAAAATCCCCCAAATAATCTTTAATGCCAATTAAATCAATTGGTATCTCTAAAATAAGAGATTTTCTTAAACTAATTAACAATTTTCCTCTCCTATATAAAGGATAGGAGATTTCAAGTCTCAGGGAGGATCGGCCCCATAAGTTTCTCTACAAAGCAGATCTCCTCACAAGTTGAGAATTTAATTCTCATCGGAGAGATCATGTTCCTCAAACTCGGAATTTAGGGGAAAGAACTAGAATAAAAGAAAAAAGAGAGAAAAAGAACATAGTTTCTATGAATTTAATTTCTCTGAAATCAGGGTTTAACCCTACACAAAAAGAACTTAGTTCTTAAAACATAAGAACTTAGTTGTAAAAAAACTTGATCCCAGATCTTCGAAAAAGAGATCTTAATGATCATAAATGGCCAAAACGCCATTGACAGAAATTTAACTTCTTTTCAAAAGATAAAATATAGAGTAAATCTCTAAAAGACTCAGTGCCTCACGTGTTTTCCACATGAGTGCTGAACAAAATATAAACTCGGCGCCTCACGTGAAACACACGTGAGAGTCCAAAATATAAACTCAATGCTTTACGTGAAACACACGTGAGCGCCCAAAATATAAACTCAGCACCTCACGTGAAACACACGTGAGAGTCCAAAATATAAACTCAATGCTTTACGTGAAACACACGTGAGCGCCCAAAAATATATAAACTCTGTAGCTCACGTGAAATAAACGTGAGCGCCTAAAAATATAAACTCGATGCCTCGCGTGCTTCCCATGTGAGCACCCAACAAAACAGAACGCTCGGTGCCTCACGTGAAACACACGTGAGTACCGTATAAAAGTGCTGAGCACTATAAATTTAGTCAAAATGACAAGTATCTAACACTGATTGGGCAGCGCCCATATCTGAGCGCCTCATGGGGTACACATGTGAGTGCCGGTGCAGAAAATAAGTGCTTAGCACTTCTGAATAAAGGGGAAAGCCCAAGACCGAATAGACCAAGCCCAAATTGGCTAAGTCTTTGAAATTTCTTGCAGCTGAGCCCAAACGCTCTGTTGTTGGATTTCAACAAAAATTTGATTACCCCTTAAATATTGATAAGTTGATCTTAGTCTCAAATTAGACTAACGTATTCTTAGAAAAAATAAATTGAGCCCAAATGCTCATATATTTAAGTTGATCTTAATTTAAAAATAGATTAACGGTCCTTAAATAAAATGAAATATTCTTTGAACTAACGGAATACATACAACCTAAGTTCAATCCTCAAATCTGAAATATACGGATTTGGACTAATCCGCGCCCTACGGGCGACGACATAAACTAGTCTCTGTATACAGTCCACGGGCAACCAAAACAAACAAAATAACACACGACACGAAGTGAACTCCTGGAGAAAGAGAAAGTAGTTATCGTAACGTGATAACGTAATTAACTGCAGAGGCTTGCGCCTGCAAGGAAAAGCGTCCCCACAATCAAAAAGCGCTCACAAATGGGGGGACCTGATAAAGTCTGCTAAAATGGTCGCATCTATCCAAACCTCCGATATACGATGCCATAAATCAACTTGGTATTTTCAGAGAGGTGGATGGATATGTCCAAATAGCATCTGCCCATAAATTCAGGCAAGACGATCCATCCAAGTTCGTCTTTTTTTCCGGCGGTAAACAATAGAAATCCTAGATCTGAGAGTAAGTTGAAGAATGAAAACTCAAGAAAGCTTAGGATTTTATAAACCTGTGAAATACTTTTGAAAATTTTCCTATTCTTTATTGGAAGCATTAATATTTTAATCGATGTTTTTGAAACAAAACGACGCTATTGCACGAGCACGTAAAGACATATAAAAGCTTAAGTTAAATGAAGAAGTGATGTGTGAAAAATAAGGGTTGGATATTTCTAATTTAGGGTGATATAATTTCTAACTTAAATACCGAACCTTAGAATTAGAGTCAACGGTTAACTCACAAAACTAGATTGACTAGATTTTATGGGTGTGATCGGCTGAAAACCCATAGGAGACAACACTCCTCCTCTAGGATAACTTAGGGGTTTAACGACTTATTGCACATGCTCAGTGCAATCGCGATTCCTGCGAAAATGGGATTAGGATTTTGTTGTTTGAAAATAAGTTTTGCTCGAGGACAAGCAAAAGATAGGTTTGGGGGTATTTGTTCATCACGATTAATTGCATTTAATACTGCCAATTCTGTATCATTTTATTAATAAACAAGTTCTATTAATCCATGACTGCTACATAAGTATAGGTTTCAGGTACCCCGGGCAATTAAGTTGAAAACAAGGAAAATCATGCACATTTACGACGAATTCAGGCCAAAACTGCAACTGGACGGACAAATGATCAAGATACGGGTTCCCGCAATCAAAATATCCCTTACGTGCAACGCATAGATAATGGGATAGCCAATAGACCGCTAAAGGGGGCAGCAAACATCCCTAATTGGTGCACAATGACCACAATGATAAAAAAAATGATGTGATGTATGAAAAGGAAAAAATTAGCCACTATCTTTTACTCCAAATACTAGAGTGCAAACGGGATTGATATAGAAGAAAAGAGTGGTGTTAAAAATCAAGATTTGAGGTTAGAAGTGCACTATAGAAAGTTGGAACCAAAACACCACAATTTGGCCGACCAAACTCCACTTTTAGCCGCCTGGGTCAGCCCTGACATCACCATTTAGGCTCGTGCTCCTATCTTGTCTCCATCACTATCTAATTAAGTCTCTGGGATAATTTTTTACGTCTGTGGAAACTCTTATAAATAGCAGATCAGTGGATTGTGTGAGGAGTTGGTTTTTGGGTATGTAATTTTTGGATCACTTCTTCTTCTTTCCTCTTGAAGCTCTCATTTGAGAGCTTCATTAAGAAGGTTGAAGTTGTAATCTAATCATGTAGCTCAAATCCCTCCAATTGTTAATAATACTTGAACTCTTTTACTTTAGTTTATTTGTGTAATTTTCTTTGCTTATTCTTGTTTCATTCTCTTTTATTTCTCATTTATTATTTTTTATAATGTGTGAGTAATTTCTCTTGGCTAAGGAGAAGGTAAGGATGGATGATGGATGACGTTACCTTCTATTCTCTCTTTTGATCAAACTTGTGCTTAATTTCTTAAACTCAATGTTAAGCTTACTTGGTGTTTATCAAAATACTTGATAAGGCATATAGAATCCATAGGATGGTTCTACCTTCTGTTGCATATTATAAGAAACACGACATTGATTTCTACAACTTTTTCCGATCTTCTTCTTGAAGATCTATTTGCTCCCAATGGGTCTTACCCCTTCAGTAGATTCCACCAAAGTCCACACTTTGTTGGAGTGCATCGAGTCAATTTCAGACTTTATGGCATCTATCTATTTCTGAGAGTCTTTACTCTCTATGGCTTGTCGATAAGTGATAGGATCTTCATCCTCTATGACACAATATTCGATGTCAACATCAATGAGATACCCATAATATCTCTCAGGTGGTCTAGATTTCTTACCAGATCGATGAAGACGTTCCGCTGGATCGGGTAATACTGAAGTCTCAGGTTCAATTTGGTCTTCCGTGATTGCTTTTTCTTCTGGAACATCATCCAGTTCTACTGCGCTCCCACAAATTTCTTTTTCAAGAAATTCCTTCTCCAAGAAAGTTGCATGTCTAGAAACAACAATATGTTGTTCTTCTAGGCAGTAGAATCTATACCCTTATGAGTGCATTAGGTATCTTATAAACTTGCTAAACACGGATCATGCCTTTAACTTGTCAGGATTCTGCTTTTTAACAAAAGCAGGATTGCCCCATATTTTAGCAAACTTAAGATTAGGTTCCTTGCCCTTCCATAACTTATATGGAGGCAAGGGCACGGGTTTGGATGGAATCTGATTCAGTATGTATGCAGCTGTCACCAGTGCATACCCAAAGAATGAAAGAGGTAACTTAGTGTTCCTCATCATGGAACGTACCATATCCAATAGGGTACGATTCCCCCTATCTGATACATCATTATGTTATGGTGTGTAAGGTGGAGTAATCTGAAAGAGAATCCCATTTTCTTTTAAATAACCAAGAAATTCTGTACCCAAATATTCACCTCCGTGGTCTGATAAAAAAATCTTAATATTTTTTCCCGTTTGGTTTTGCATTTCATTTTTATACTTTTTGAACTTCTCAAAGGTTTCAGACTTATACTTCATCAAGTATATGTGTCCGAAGAGTAAGCAGTCATCTGTAAAAGTAATGAAGTAGGAGTATCCTCCTCTAACTTATATGAATATTGGACCGCATACATCACTATGTACCAGTCCTAAGAGTTCATCAACTCTTTCTCCGCTTTACTAAACGGAGATTTAGCCATATTACCTTTAAGACATGACTTGAAATTATCATATGACCCGAAGTCAAACGAATGTAGATAACCATTCTTATGTAATTGCTTAAATCTCGTCTCATTTATATGGACAAGTCTATGGTGGCATAAAAGAGTTTCGTTAATTTCTGAACTTATTCTTTTACGAGTATTGTGTATATTATAAACATCAGCAAATTCAATATATAATGACCATTAAATAAATTTCCAAAAGCAACTAATTCGTTATTACAATGAATGCTCATAAGACTATTGGACGTAACAATAGAATATGCATCCTTATCTAATAAAGAAACAGAGATAATGTTGCATAACATGCTAGGAATATAAAAACGGTTATTTAAAACTAAATCTTTCCATCTAGCAGTGATAGATGATAATCTCCTGCTGCAACCGCTGCAACACTTGCTCCATTTGAAACTTTGAGAATCTTCTCTTCTTGTGCTAGCTTCCTACTTCTTCTCAGTCCCTGTAAATAATTACAGATGTGAGAACCAGAACCAGTATCCAATACTCATGAAATAGGTGTAACTTGAAAACAATTTTCAATAACACAAATACCTGAAGATGAAGCTTCAGCAAACTTCTTCATTTTTAGCTCCTCTAGATAGCTAGTACAATTTCGCTTGCAGTGCCCCGTCTTATGACAGTGAAAACATTCTCCTTGTGCAAACTTTGTTTCCTTTGCCTTTTCCTTACCCTCAGCCTTCTTTATACCTCTGGTAGGCTTGTTTGGCTTCTTCTTTCCCTTTCCTTTGGTTTTTGCCTTAGTATAGGAAGAAGAATTCTCCACAAACATAACAGAGGACTTCTCCTTCTTTAAGGATGTCTAGCTTGCACCAACATATTGAGCAACTCCGGAAGTCCAACTTCCATTTTGTTCATATTAAACTGCATTATGAACGGAGAAAAGGCATTTGGTAGAGAGCAAAAGATTTTATTAACATAAAACTTCTTAGGTAAAGGAAAACCTAAACCCTCAAGTCGATTGATCAAATTAAACATTTTGAGGACATGGTCCTGCACGGGTGTACCAGGCTTCATCTTCAGATCAAAAAATTCATTCGATATCTCGAATCTAGCTATTCGAGATTTTTCTCCATGCAGTCCTTTGGAGATGAATGAATATAGTCTGAACATCCATTTTCTCATGTTGCCTCTGTAAATCATCATTCATAGAGTCCAGAGTGAGGCAATGGGCCCGAGCACAATCGAGATTCCAGGGCATGAATATCTCAATTCACATCTCTTGGATTATCCCCTAGAGGGGGAGGTGGTGCGAAAGTGAGAACGTAAATCACCTTTTCATAAATGAGGGCGATTTTGATTTTGCGTAACCAGTCTTTATAGTTGTGTCCCATCAGTTTGTCTTTTTTAAGTTATCAGTTTTAAATCAGTCATGGCAATAAATCTGAGAGTAGTATAAGAAAAATATTTTAGAGGACGTTCTTTAACATCAAAATAGATTGGAAAATAAATTAATTTATCTATTAGATGGCTCCTACTATTTTTAGCGCATTTTTATGAAAAGCACAACAATTGAAAATCGTAAACTTTCTAAAAGTTTAAAGTGGGAATCGAAATCCAACTTTCATGGTACAGTGACATTGACAACTAGCCAATAAATCACCATACACCATAGACGGTGGACAAAACTCTTATGTCGATCATATTTATGATTTTTGATTATCAGTTTTATCTCTAAATTTAATTATAAGCTTGACAACAAGCCAACCATAACTCATAATAATTTAGTCAAGTCATACCCACATATTTCATTGCAGTTGGATCAATAATGTAACCCTTGGCAACTCGCAAATAATAAAACCTCATTATTGGTTCACCAACTCTACATCACATGTATTAGCAATCAAATATCATCCAAATACCACACACTATGGCTTGATAACTCGCCGGCAACCATAGTATGAATATTGGATACTCTATTTAATTGAAATGATGGAAGGAAATGTATAGTATTGAAACATGTTCTTAACGTTTTTGACTAGATTTAAATTGAAAAACTTTTTTAGAAAAAACTATCTTTTTGAGTTATTACTAACTCCCCTATTCATTTAAAAAATTGTTTTTCAATTTTAAGTGGTTTGTTATACTTAACATTGTCATTATTAATCATCTCGTCGTTTTCTTGTTAAAACTTCTTTTAATTTTTTTTAAGACCGTTTTAGAAAAACTTATTTTAACAAAATCTTATTTTTGAAAAACGTGTAATGAGAATAAAACAACTTTTAGATACATAACAGATATGCAAATCTACAAGAATAATTTCTAAGGCATTACAGGCATGTATATCATAAAAATGGGCTTATGCTGGAATGGATTGGACGGGTGTGATTTGTCGTGTTTAATTCGACCGATAAAATTAAAATACGATAATTCACTTTAGGATTTTACATCACATGTATATAAACTAAAAATAAAAGAAGATGTTTTGAATGCTCCATTGAACTCCTTCAATCATGCCTAGATCTTGTTTCAATTATTTGCCCTCATGAAACTCACAAATTAATGCGTAAATAAATCGAGACTTGCAGGCCCTATTTAATTAAACTATTACCAAGTAACTCGCAGGCCACTATAAAAATTTACAACACAAATCACAGAGAGTTTGTCCAAATCCATTTCAATATACTAATCTAACAATTTTATATCACATACACAAAAATAAATAGAATACATTGTAGGTATATAATCACATCACAACCATAACTAATTATATCACTATAATGATTTGCATAAAATAGTTGCTATAATTTAGAACTAAAATTATTTAATTATTTTTAATAACAACTTACTAAAATTAACTAAAAATATTATCTTGTATGTCAACAATTTAAAACACATGTATCTAAATGTCAATTTAAAGATGTCAACAAATATTTTAATAACAATTTTAAACAAATTCCAACAAACTTAAATTTAAATTTAAATAATCTCCAACAATAACCAACAAACTCTAACAATATGGATTTTGTTACAATTTTTTTATTAAAAAAATGGTCGGCCCTATTTTCTTTTGCCACTTGAAAAATTCGATCGAAATGTTTTTTTTTTTTAAATTGCTTGAAAAATATTAGTTGAAAAAAAATTTATTGGATAAAAATATTTTGTTGAACCCAAAAAAAACTTTTTGTTATTTTCTTGTTTTAAAAATTTCAAGCTTCAAAAATAGACATTTTTAATCTCATTAAAATATCTAATGTATCAAATTTAATCATATTAAATTTTATAAAAATATTGACATATGTATTCAATAATATTCTAATGCTTAGAACATATTGATTAATCTTAATTATAGAAACATTAATGAATGTAATTATCAAGAACAAATTAATTAATTTAATTTATATACCTTTGCTCTGATACCATGTTAGTGAAAATTGGTGTAAACGCAACAGAAAGAAAAATTAAAAATTTTCCATTAACACCAATTAGGGTTTATAAATTAGGTAAATTATTAATGAAATTAATTAACCCTTAATTGATTCGAAAAGATAATACTTTTGCACAAATTCGAATTAGTGTTCCGTTCGCTGTGCTAGCAATTCATATCCAATTAAGACGACTTGATTACTCCTTGATAATCTCCTTATTTGCCTCCACACGAATCTCCAAGATCAATGAATTCTAATTAATTAGTGAGCTGATCTAATTAATTTGAAAGAATTATAATTAAAGAAGAGGAATTAAAAATCAAAATTTAATTTATTTCTCCTAATAAATTTCAACTAACAGAAAAGAGGGGATGGACGAAAATTTTAGAAGGGAGATAAGGGAATTGATTGGGGTTAGGGTTTGTATCAAATAGAAGCCTATATATAGGGATATGGTTTTCTATTAAAAACCCTCACAATTAATTAATTTATTTAATCTCTGAAACAAACTAATTAGTTATTACTTATTATATCTTGGCCTACACATATACATATGCATATAATATTTGATACGCATCAAATGCAAAACAATATTATTTTATAAATATTTATATATATCAACATATATATTTATATATTTATAATTACACACACACACACAGATATATATATATATATATATATATATATATTCATAATATAATTAATACATACATACATATATATATATATGGACATGTATTATTTACTCATTTAATATCATATATTATCTTGAGTAGCACGTCAAATCGTATTTGACAATTTTACCCTTATTTAATTAGTAGTATGTCAAATATACTAATTTTAATTAAATCTCTTTTGTACATCAATTATATACTATCTCTTCTTTTAGTTTATAGTTTTATATTTGGCAAGTAGGAGTTTACTTATGTGTGACTCCGGAGGCTCGACGTTTACTCAACAGTGGACAATTAATTCGAACAATTCGAACTAATTCTGTAAGCAGTAAAATCCATAAGTCTATAGGGACAATAGCTATGTATTTAGACTATCTAGATAAACTGTCGATGAGTGGATTGGAATAGGAAAATACTATCCAAACAAATCAATACCTATTAATAACAACTACCGTACGGTCCGGTCTCTTTGTCTCCTTGTGCTCCTTATTTGATTTAGGGCTTAGTAGTACTGTCAAACCCTAATAACTCAAACAGCTGTTGTGTTGATAATATCATGTAACTGTGAGATTAAACTGATAACTGCTGGATATTATGCCCTAGAGGCCATTTTTGTATATGTATACATGTGGATGCTTGGACATATGTATGTACAGGACAATCTTGCTCGATATGATAGTATGCTATCTGGTTTGTCTTTATTTTAACATGTGTGTATGTCTTACTTGCTATTACATATCATTTATATATGTTGATAAAGCCCGTTGGATCATTGCTTGACTACCTACATTGTGGTGGCGATCATACTTATACAAGCAGGGTAGTCGATAAGCACATCCTTAAAAGGTCCCTAGTCGTGGGAGTATCTGTTGGGTTATGCAAGCGTCCTGGCCGTCAAACCATGGCCGATTGCGGAACTAAAATTTTCTAAACCGGCGCTACCACAACCCGCTACCCGGATCTACCATTAACCCTAAACTAGCAAACAATAAAGAGAGTTAGGAATGGTTATAACGAATTGATCCGTGTCCTTCGGTCTTCAACTACCTTCCCAAGCTCCTAGAGGCCACCATGATCAAGCTTGATCTCCGGTCTCCCTCCATCGAAGATGATCCACCCGAGGATTTGTATTCTGAGCTCCTACTTCAATAGCCGAGGTAACTAGGGTACCTAGTTCGCTAAACTAGATAGCCTAGAGTGTAGGGTTCCTAGGCACACACTAGAGGTCTCACAAGGCATCAACCATGCCAATTTCAAAAATTAACGGTGCCGAGAAACCCTAATACGGATCGTTGGCTAGAAATCTAGGCGAAAAATAAACTAGTTAACACTTAACTACAAGAATACGGAAATACAACCTTTGTAGATCCGGTCCTCCACCTCCATAGCTCCGCAATGAAGTGTTCTCGCTGTCCAAGTCGAACCCCGGGCTCTAGCATCGGCTTCATCGGAGAATAGACGGGCTAGGTCATCGACGACGTGCCGAAGATGATCTACGTCGAAGCATCACTAGATCAAGCTCCACCTTCACCAAGCCATGAAAACTTGTGAAGGAAACACCCTATACTACTTGGCAAGAGGTAGAGGATGAAGAAATAGGAAGTGGGTTCACTTTAGAATTGGATTTCTCACTCATTTTCACATTCCACCATTGTTGGTAGAAAGCTTTCTTCAAGGTTGAAGATGAAGAAGATGAAGATAATGATATGATAAGTTATGATAAGAATAATCAAAATAGAAAATAAAATGAATTCTTATCATAACTTTAACCATGGTAAAGTGTAGAGAGCTAACTATAGTTTAAAGAATGGTTAGGGTTAATGAGATGAGAACAAAAGGTTTCTTTGGTCAAAGCTTCATGAAGCTTCAACAAGCTTCATGAAGAAAAGCAACCTTTTGTTTTCTTTATCTCTTATCTTTTTAATACAAATTAAAAGATAAAAGAATTAATAAATATATCAAAACCCTAACCATTTACTTAACTAAGGTTTAACTCTTTACAAAAACCCTAGCTATCATATATCATCAAACATGATACAATCAAGTGCACAAAAATATATCGCATATACAATGCGCACATCCGAGTGAGAAAATCCATCTTAAGTGAACCGATACTAGTTAATGCAAAGTAATATATCAAATATATAATTATGCATTAAATCATTAAATCAACACTTGATTTAATGATCCGGTCATATCGCATATAACCAACTAATATCAACAGTAACAACTTATCGAATCAACATTTGTTCCGATAATCCGGCTATATCGCATATAACCGATCAATGTCACAAATCGCGAGAATCGAATACAGTATCACATACTGGTATCATTCTCGGTCCCGCACATATCTCATATGCGCTCCTATTTCGTTTCGCTTGAGCCAGGAAACCTCTGTGTAGGACTCTAAAGACTCGTCAATACGCCGGCAGCAGATGATGATCATATCAAACACCCACAAGCCGCAAGTGGTCTGCTAAACGTAACGGCCACCCGGGTATTGAGCGATCTGAAGATCGACGAGCAAGCCCGCTCACACTCCAGTGAATCCAACCAGTAACACTACCGTACAGTCCGGTCTGATCGTCTGATATGTCGCATATCTCGCCTAGGGGTGGTAAACGTCAGACCCCAATAGCTCGATAAGTCGTGTCGATATGAGGTCTATAACAGTTCGAGAAACTACTGGTAACACTTACCAGTAAATCTCAGCAACCCTGGCCAGGGATTTCCGGTTATAGCCAATCGAACACAGCGCAACATCAACTCCCTATACCGGGAGAGATGAATCCCCTCCTATCGCTCATTGCCTCCATATGACTCGGGACTGTACCCAAAAACCACCGTTTTGCACGCCCTCTTGGACGTGGTAAGATGGAAATCAAAGCACAGTGGGAACCACACAAGACTCTATGACGATCTCGGGTCAACAGACTACTCTGTACCAGTGTCACCAGAGAACTGCCATCCGACGTAAGGTATAATACCATCTGGGAGTTCTCGGCGAGTCCGTCCAGTGTACCCAGTCTCTACTGAGCACCCATATATCATCTCTGATGTCAAACACCAATGGATATGGGATCATCCATCGCCCATCTGTATGGGTCGAGAAGGTATACGCTAGTCTACTCTGGTATATCGATGCCCCGTCTCGATATACCCACGACTAAGGACTTTGAAGGATGTACTTATGGACTACCATGTCCCCACTAGTATGATCCGCATCATAGTTCAGGTAGTCAATTACACATCCTAAGGGCTTTACCAACATGTAACAGAGAGACAATCAGTGTACACGTTAAGGTAAAGTTCAACCAGATAGCATACTATCATGTCGAGCAAGAAAGTCCTCCCTATATATGTCCCAGCATCCACTACAATATACATCCTATGTACAGTAATGGCCTCTAGGGCATACATATAACTAACAATCTCCCACTTGCACTAGGGCCATCTGATAGCAGTGGTTGCTGTATCTCATACTCAATCATCCCATAAAAGTCTCTCTCTGGGAACAGGTCTTTGTGAGTGGATCTGCTGTGTTGTCCTCTGAGTCTACTCTCCTAACCTCGATCTCCCTGGAGATCAACCATCTCCATGATCAGGTGACACTGCCTTAGAATATGTCTGGATCACTGATGGGACGGACGTTCCTTGGCATAAGCCACAACTCCATTGTCTCACAATGGTTGGAACATAGTTCATCTCATGAACCAATATACACCCAAACATCCTCTTTGGTAGCATCTTAAGTAGCGATGTATCCTGCCTTTATCTTCTAGTATGCCACGGTATCTAGCTTGGAACTCTTCCAACATACCGTCCCTTTACTGGGGGTAAAGACAATGCCTGTGACTGACTTTCAGTCGTCCTTATCACCCTGGAACCCTTCCAGTTATTCTCCCCAGGATCGGTTGATACCATCTCACTACAACCAGTGAGAATCCTAACATCCAATTAGATCTATCTTATAGATCCAAACTCAGGATTTAGGAGGTATCACTTTGATCCTATAGAGAATCATTGTGATAAACGGAGATTGACCGAGCGTAGCATAGGAAACTCCTTCCCTATCAAGAGTATGTCATCCACGTACTCTACGAGGATCATCACCATACTCCCTACTACCTTTTTGTTTATACAAGGTTCATCTACCATTTTGATGATGTCAACTTCTTTGACTACTACATCAAAACAGATGTTCCAACTCCGCGATACCTGCTTTATCTTATAAAGCATCTTGTACACGTTTCCGCTGCTCCCACTGTCTACGAGGCCCTCTGGCTGTGTACTTATAGACGCACTCTTCTAAAACATCATTTAGAAAAGCAGTCATGGCACCCAACCGCCAGATATCGTAGTCATGGTATGTAGCCGTGGCAAGTAGGATCTGGATGGACTTAAGCATAGCTGCTTGAAAAGGTTTCATCATTATCCACGCCTGGTCAATGACGAAAACCTTTAACAAGTCTAGCTTTGAAAGTCTCAACTCTTCCATGTACACCAAGTAATCTTCTCAAGATATACTTGCTCCTGATGGGGATTTAACCCTTCAGATATAGCAACCAAAGTCCATACTTTGTTGGTGTACAAGGATTCCATCTCAGATCGCTAAGCATCCAGCCATTCTTACAGAGTCCCACTCCTGATGGCCAGCTCGAAACTAGTTGGGTCATCATCTCATGATGCAATCCTCGCTCCCACTGTCATAGAGAAACCGAAGTATCTCTCAGGTGGGTGAGGAACCCTACTAGATCGGCGGAGAGGCTGAGGTTCGTTGGAATCAACTGAATCCTTTTGGTTCTATCAAATCATCAGCTGCAGTTTGTATAGCTGGAACATTTCCAGTTCTACATGACTGACTTTGCCTCGAGCTTGTCCGGATTATGCTTTTAGACATAGCCCGGACAACCCCAAATCTTAACTAACTTAAGATATGGGCTCTTCCCTTTCCATATCAAATATGAAATGGTAGGCAACTGATTTGATCGGAACCCTGTTCAATAGGTATGCAACTTCTCAAGTGCATAACTCCCAAAAGGAAATAGGTAACTCAGTAGTACTCATCATAGAGCACACCATATCAAATAGGGTGTATCTGCTCCACCCCGATATACCATCGTGCAATTGTGTATACGGAGGAGTAATGCTGAGAGAGAATCTCATTCTCCTTTAGAAAGGTCCAGGAATTCCGTGCTCAAGTATTCTCCTCCTTGATCACATCAAAGGACATAATACTTATACCCGTATTTTGGTTCTCTACTTCTAATTTATATTCTGTGAATATCTCAAAAGGTTCGGACTTGTGTTTCAACAGGAACATAGGTCTGAATCTCGAAAGATCATCAGAGAACGTAATGAAGTAAAAAGAACCATTCCTGGCATGTGTAGACAGGAGACCTTACATACATCATCATGTATCATCCCAAGAGTTCACTAACTCTTTCTCTGCTTCCAGTAAACAGAGCTATGGTCATCGTATCTTTGTGACATGACTGGCGAGTTTCAGAAGATGTAAATTCAAACTGATTTAAATATGCATCTATATGTAACTCTAGCTAATCGGGTCGCATTGATATGACCTAGTCTACAATGCCTCAAGAAGGATTTGTTCATTTCTGAACTCTTCCTCTTGTGTGTGTTCTGTATACTTAGAACTGTAGTTTGATTTAGAACATTAATGCTTTTAGATAACGTGCCTGAACCGATCAACTTTTGATATAGGAAATGTTCAAAACATTATCCAACAATACAAAATTTTATCATTTCTTTACTGATAAAGAGACTGATATGATTTTGTATATCAGGTTCGGTATCTAATAACATTCGTTCAGAATCAATGTATTCGTAATACAGGGTGACAGTGACCAACAGACTTGGCTGCAACACTTGCCCCGTTTTCTGTCTCATGAAACTTATCACCCGTTTCTCAGTTTTTCTACCTTTTTGTAGCCCTATGTAACAGATTACATATCTGGGATCCTGATCCGGTATCACATACCCAGGATGCGGAGGATACTGAGAAACAGTTTTTTGTAACGAACACACCCGAAGATGATGCATCAGCATGCACTCTCCTCGTTTGGGCGGCACGGGAATTCTGGTAATCCCCAATTTCCTGCTCTGTCTTATAACAATTATAAGTTGGAGCGGGACCAACGTTCCCCAACTCAGTATAACAAGCGGGTTCGGTCAATAATCCGTATTATTATCTTGATTAAGGCGTGATATGGTCGCTACCTGGAGAGAGAGAGAAGAAAACACTCAGCGTGCGCTCTTTCAAGAATAGATTGGTTATTATTTTATCTAATCAGGATGGCTCCCACTGCTTTTTATCAAATCTTCCTTCAAACCCTAAAAGGAAAGACTAGCCGGGATTAATTACACACTACAAGTTCGCCAATCTTCAGCCAGGCCAGTGTCGGTACTTTGAGGGAGGTCCCCCGTGCTCTCGCACGAACCTAATTAATGTAAACCTCGTTTTTCCAGAGGCGTAACCCCGTTGACACCTTTCTGGACACCTACTTGATCGGCTAATTGTAATGTATAAAACTCTCCCAGGAGTAACAATTACTCGCAGCGGGTATCGGGATCCAACTATCTCATAGAAGGTATGCAATCTCATTGCAAATTTCAACACTTGAAATTCCCGATAATATTTTGCCCCTAGCACCCTATGACCTTGACGGAGGTCAACAAACCATAGGCTACTAGTCAAGTTCAACCCGTCATTTCTTGATCGAATTAAACCCACCCGCACGACCCTTGACGGAGGTCAACAAGGCCGCACGACTACCCTAATCCAATCTGCATCATATGCATAAGCAGATAAATACTAGTTAGCTACCGCACACTACGCCTTGACGGAGGTCAACAAACGCAGCACGAATACTAAGTAGGACTTATCTGAAATGACGGAGGACTACGACAGGTTTTTCTGAAAACCTATTGCGTAATGAACTTGATATCGTTGTAGAATCAAATGATTTTAAAAATGGAATGTTTTTGAGGCTTTTCTAGTTTTGCTAAAGGAGTCACTCCCGGTGAAGGGATCGTCGGTCCTTTCCTCGTCGAATGAGGTGCGGGATATATCATATATATCACTGTGCAAAGCAAAAACTCTTAAAAGCAATCAAAAGACAAACCGAGGGTTGTAGCATCTGCCAGTAACTGCTAAAGGAGTCACTCCCGGTGAAGGGATCTCGGTCCTTTCCTCATCGAATAAGGTGCAGGATATATCACATATACCGCTGTGCAAAGCAAGAACTGTAGCTACCTGTTTTATTTTGAAATTCGATTCTACAACATCTTAGGTTTCTTTTATTTCATTAATCATATTAATGAAGTCCCATCATTTAAGTACCTAAACATCACAGATAAATACGACGTACACTTATGCCATCCGCATTCGCCTCGATGTCCCCTCGTGCACCGTTAGGTTAGGTAACTAACGGCAGAGCGGGGCAGGGCTAGCGCGGGTGTAAAACATAAGCAATGCCAATATAATATATCATATATACTATATACTGTATCTATCACAGAACATCACATGATCACATCACAGATATCGCAGCAGAAGAAACATATGAAATATTGGATATACTAGGACGTCCGTGTTTTCAATACGAGCCAGTATAAAACACGGATTCCACGGTCGCGATGAATAGCCAAACCCACACCCCTAGACCCCTACGAGAGCGGCAAGCAACCCTACCAATTCTAGAGTTAGGAGACCCGGACTCGACTCCTCGAGTTGGTCTCCCACTGGACTCCAGAACCCGGTTACTTGTGCTCCCCTCCTTGGGTCTATCCTAGTGCGGAAAAGTAAATAATATACAAACGGTGACAACTTCCGCAACCTGGAAGTGCCCCAATAAAAGAATATTACATACAAGTTTTTACATGAATGAAAATGAAAAACACCCATCTCACATAAAAACCCCGGCTATTCAAACACGACGATCCAATATAACATATCCAGCAACACATAACATCACATGTCATCAACGTAAGTAAATATGTCCATCCCAATTGTCGTTGACATATAGCAACGAAACCGGCGATATCACATATTACACTTACGGTCACAGAAAAGAAAGTGTAAAACTACAACAATTGGAATTCGCAACCACCTCAGACATCACATGCCTGACCAAATGAATTTCTTAGACATCGCATGCCTAAGAATTATAAACCCCGCATTTTAGTCTCAAAATCGAAAACACTTTTCAATATCAAGTCGGGCAATTCAACAAGATTCCCGACATCCTGATCGAATGCTCGTCGCAAACTTTAGTAGGCGGCCGCACCCCCGATACCATCGACGAAGTGCACCAAGGCGGAACACCGCTACCGCGAGCACCCGAACGGATGCTTTCGGCGACGGGGATCTCCTACAGTCACTTGGTCGGGGCTATGGAGTGAGGCTGTCTATTAAGTTTACCCGGCGAGTATCCGCGTACGTTACGTGATTGCGACAGACTTTTGATCACATCAAAATTCCGTGGCAACCGATCAAGTGAGACTAAACCGCTAGATTTATAACATTCATTCAGTTATCTCATAACTTTTTGTGAATTCCAATTATTGTATCACATTCCAGATAAATAGAAAATGTTAAACTTTCCGATCGAACAATCGAACACCCAAGTTTTCCCGATACAGATCAACACATGAAACAAGTCTAACAACATTCAGTTCGTGCCTCAGTACCAACGGTCCAGCCGTAGAAGGGTCAAGCCAACGCCTCACATGTGGCACGCCGTACTGCCCCAAACCCGAAGGTTCAAAGGGCAGTTCAAGACGGTCACATAATCGAGTTAAGGTTTGTTGTCTTCTAGAGGGTCCATCGCGTTACTTGCACTACTTAGAACGTCGTTAAACTACGGAAAAATCCAACACTTGGAAATTTTCCGATAGGGGAAAAATTGGGTATTTATATCCGGTCGAACTTTTTAACATATTCTAAAATTTATCCGGAAAGCCACATAGACAAAATCTGATAATCCGATCGAACATTCGAATCCCCAAAACAACTCAGAAAATTCAACTCTTGAAAAACAATTAAAAATTCCCAGGAAAATCAGCATTTCGAAAGAGGAATTACTGTGCAAAATTAGATGCACAAAACGACAAACTCGCCGCGGATCCGCCGCATGAGCATGCTCATGCCGCGGATCCGTGGTGGCTTTAAGGAATCATGTCATCGAATTTTACAGTAACCCTTATAATCGCCTGCTGATTTTTCTGCATATTTTTAATTTAGGAAAATCCCAGAATTTGGAAAAAGTCCAGAGAGCTATTTTGGGAATGGGTTTCGGGTTCGTTCGGATTTCAAACGTCGTCTGGACTTCGCCTAAAGCTCTAGCTAGGCTCTGATAACACTGTAGGGTTCCTAGGCACACACTAAAGGTCTCACAAGGCATCAACCATGCCAATTTCAAAAATTAACGGTGCCGAGAAACCCTAATACGGATCGTTGGCTAGAAATCTAGGCGAAAAATAAACTAGTTAACACTTAACTACAAGAATACGGAAATACAACCTTTGTAGATCCGGTCCTCCACCTCCATAGCTCCGCAATGAAGTGTCCTCGCTGTCCAAGTCGAACCCCGGGCTCTAGCGTCGGCTTCATCGGAGAATAGACGGGCTAGGTCATCGACGACGTGCCGAAGATGATCTACGTCGAAGCATCACTAGATCAAGCTCCACCTTCACCAAGCCATGAAAACTTGTGAAGGAAACACCCTATACTACTTGGCAAGAGGTAGAGGATGAAGAAATAGGAAGTGGGTTCACTTTAGAATTGGATTTCTCACTCATTTTCACATTCCACCATTGTTGGTAGAAAGCTTTCTTCAAGGTTGAAGATGAAGAAGATGAAGATAATGATATGATAAGTTATGATAAGAATAATCAAAATAGAAAATAAAATGAATTCTTATCATAACTTTAACCATGGTAAAGTGTAGAGAGCTAACTATAGTTTAATAAATGGTTAGGGTTAATGAGATGAGGACAAAAGGTTTCTTTGGTCAAAGCTTCATGAAGCTTCAACAAGCTTCATGAAGAAAAGCAACCTTTTGTTTTCTTTATCTCTTATCTTTTTAATACAAATTAAAAGATAAAAGAATTAATAAATATATCAAAACCCTAACCATTTACTTAACTAAGGTTTAACTCTTTACACAAACCCTAGCTATCATATATCATCAAACATGATACAATCAAGTGCACAAAAATATATCGCATATACAATGCGCACATCCGAGTGAGAAAATCCATCTTAAGTGAACCGATACTAGTTAATGCAAAGTAATATATCAAATATATAATTATGCATTAAATCATTAAATCAACACTTGATTTAATGATCCGGTCATATCGCATATAACCGACTAATATCAACAGTAACAACTTATCGAATCAACATTTGTTCCGATAATCCGGCTATATCGCATATAACCGATCAATGTCACAAATCGCGAGAATCGAATACAGTATCACATACTGGTATCATTCTCGGTCCCTCACATATCTCATATGCGCTCCTATTTCGTTTCGCTTGAGCCAGGAAACCTCTGTGTAGGACTCTAAAGACTCGTCAATACGCCGGCAGCAGATGATGATCATATCAAACACCCACAAGCCGCAAGCGGTCTGCTAAACGTAACGGCCACCCGGGTATTGAGCGATCTGAAGATCGACGAGCAAGCCCGCTCACACTCCAGTGAATCCAACCAATAACACTACCGTACAGTCCGGTCTGATCGTCTGATATGTCGCATATCTCGCCTAGGGGTGGTAAACGTCAGACCCCAATAGCTCGATAAGTCGTGTCGATATGAGGTCTATAACAGTTCGAGAAACTACTGGTAACACTTACCAGTAAATCTCAGCAACCCTGGCCAGTGATTTCCGGTTATAGCCAATCGAACACAGCGCAACATCAACTCCCTATACCGGGAGAGATGAATCCCCTCCTATCGCTCATTGCCTCCATGTGACTCGGGACTGTACCCAAAAACCACCGTTTTGCACGCCCTCTTGGACGTGGTAAGATGGAAATCAAAGCACAGTGGGAACCATACAAGACTCTATGACGATCTCGGGTCAACAGACTACTCTGTACCAGTGTCACCAGAGAACTGCAATCTGACGTAAGGTATAATACCATCTGGGAGTTCTCGGCGAGTCCGTCCAGTGTACCCAGTCTCTACTGAGCACCCGTATATCATCTCTGATGTCAAACACCAATGGATATGGGATCATCCATCGCCCATCTGTATGGGTCGAGAAGGTATACGCTAGTCTACTCTGGTATATCGATGCCCCGTCTCGATACACCCACGACTAGGGACTTTGAAGGATGTACTTATGGACTACCATGTCCCCACTAGTATGATCCGCATCATAGTTCAGGTAGTCAAGTACACATCCTAAGGGCTTTACCAACATGTAACAGAGAGACAATCAGTGTACACGTTAAGGTAAAGTTCAACCAGATAGCATACTATCATGTCGAGCAAGAAAGTCCTCCCTATATATGTCCCAGCATCCACTACAATATACATCCTATGTACAGTAATGGCCTCTAGGGCATACATATAACTAACATAGAGGATGTAAAGTGTGGTGATGGATTAATTTGTATCATGACACCCTGGGTTCTCAACATATGAGACTTGAAGGGTGGAGGTAGAAGAAGAAGCTTAAGGATGAGAGTGAGAGGCAACTCAAGAAAATGGCTAAGTATTTTGATATGTGTTGTGTGTTTGTTATGTTATGAGCAAATAGTGGAGCCATCCAATAAATATCTCAAGTCTACAAAATATCTTAAGTCAACCCAAAATATCTCAAGTCAACAAAAGAAATCTCAAGACTTCAAAATATCTCACAACAAACAAAAACAAGCATGCTAGAATAGTAACCATGAGTCACTACTAAGCCATGCTACAATAAATGCATACACACTCCATCCTCTCCACCTCATTAACCATTTAATCCTAAATGGTTAAAACTAAATGAGGTGACATCTTCTAGAAGCACCTTATAATAAATTACAAGAATACCCCTCATCCGTATATACATACCCGTATCCGTATTCCGGAAAATACGAATACAAAGAGACGAAAATAATCCAACAATATAATACTAAAATCCGGCTTAAACCAAAGCCACCAGTATTATCCGTCCGAATCATGATACGTGCACAAGTGCACGTATATAATCGAACCCTGCCGTAAAACCATACGGCCTCTACGTCGTTTCGGCCGAAGCAGGGAAACCCTCTATGTGGGACTCTAAAAACTCGTTAATACGCTGACAGTGGGTTTAACCACAAGCACGTCAGCGGCACTAGCAGTACGTAACGACTACCAAGGTATTGAGCGAAATGGAGGTCGATGAGCAAACTCATCCTGAACCCCTACTGAGCCTGACAGTGACAATATCCGTACAATCCGGTCTATTCATCTATGAATATCGCATATCGAGTCTAGAGGGGGGATAAAGTCAGAACCCTAATAACGCAACATTTCGTTTCGATATGAAGCCTATCACCCACTGAGAAACTACTGATCCGAATCAGTAATTCTCGACTATCTTGGCCAAAGATTTCTGGTGATGGCCACCCGTGCACAACACGACATCAACCCCCAAATACCGAGAGAGACGAATCCCCTAACGATCCGCTCACTGCATCCATGTGGCTCGGGACTGTACCCAAGTAAAACCTGTTTGCACGACTCCTTTGAGCTGTGGTAGGGTAGTAATCAAAGCACAGTGGGAACTCACACGAGACAAATGACGATCTCAGGTCGATAGACTAACCTCTACACATGTTATCTGAGAACTGCTATCTGACAATAGGTATAATACCAACTAGTATGTTCCATGCGAGTCCGTATGGTGTACTCATAACCCAATGAGCACCTGTATACATCTTAGGTGAACAAACTGACAACAATGGCTTGTAAGACCGACCACCACTCCTCGTTTGGGTCTCGATCAGTATTGTCACGACCCGAAGGTACGGAACGTGACTGGCACTTAAAATAGTAAACGTCTCAAGGCGCAACGTAAGCTAAGTAAGCCAAAACCTAGAAAACTAAACCGTTTAACAATTAGAGTGAATGAAAACTTGTTTTAATGTAAGTGGTTTTAACAAATAAGTGGGATTAAACATTTAAAAGCAACATCAGATTTTACCGAAAATTTCGGCAGAGTCTCCTTTATAAATACTGGCCTCCAAATAGGTACAACACATGAAAATACATATAAATGATGAAATAAGGCATCCCTAAGCGGGAGTTATCTCTTCTCCAATGGCGGAATCACAACCACATGCAATATGTATCAAAAGTGCGAAATAAGCATATATCACGTCGGCTCAAGTGAGCATCAACACCAAACCATAAATACAAGTTTCAGGAGTCTCACCGTCTAGTCAAATATACAAGGGTAGATAGAGTATACTAGATACAAATAATATACATGATGGAATAACATAAATCCTCGCAATCCACCTACGAGCAATGCCGCAAGTCTAAGCAAAAGGAACAAAAAGAGAAAGTGCGCCCGCCGCCATTGTGCTGACGGGTCGGACCTGCAAGATACTGTGGCACAACGGGGGTGAGTTGCCAACTCGTGAGTAGTAAGGGACATCTCAAAAGGGTATCGTAACCATGCATGCAAATGCGTCTCAATCTACGCATATCGATATGATACAATGTACTAACATGAATGCATAATCAAAACGAAACCTGCACATGTCTGGTATGAGAAAATCTTTATTCTTATCTTAGAAAAAAACTCTGTGCAATAAACTAAAGTATCATCAATGAAATCAACAGAAAATCCGTGTCAAGCATCGACAAAAAATATATATCCCAATATCTCAATGTCTTGATATCTCAATATCTCAATGTCTCAATTTCTCAATATCTCAATATCTCAATATCTTAATATCTTGGGCTCCGTCAGTCCGGATCGGCCCATATCATCAAATCTCACGACTACGTCGGTATCCTCCGGATATCCGCCGCGTCATAAATAACCGGTCGGTAGTGCTCCCCTGCCGGGCTCAACGCCATTATCTGCGACCATCTTGCCCCGAAGTACCGTACCGGGTCCACCATGCACCCGTAGATGGTTTCTCCTCTTCCTCGAATCGGGTGTATGATACTGCTCAAGAACCGAGAAAACCCATGGTGGACGCCACACACATCACATCAAGAGAAAACCGCAACATACATTTTTTTTAAAAATGGTAATACGTTCTTAAAATCCTTGTGGTTTCTCCAAATCCATAAATCTCATAAATACTGAAATCCTCAAGAAGAATTACAATATGTAAACATGTCGGTGATGATGGATGTCTATGATACGATAGTATCACTAGTAAAATAGGGGGTTGCCCCTACGGATATTGGAATCCGTAGGGGCAGATTTAACTTGGCCCTACGGATTAATCCGTAGGGCTAAAAGGTTGCCCCTACGGGCCCAGACGTCCAAGAATAAAAATATTAATTCTTAATTTGGTGTTTTCCCCTACGGAGCCGCAAACAAAGAACCTACGGGTATATCCGTAGGGGCAACTAAATATCAAATTACTAAAGCTCAGATCGATCACCTACGCTCACAATTTCTTTCTCTCTCGATCTCGATCGCGCGCGAAAACAACTCTTCGTCGCCACCGCCGTCCTCCTCGTCGCCACCGTCGTCCTCCTTGTCGCCACCGGCGTTCTCGTCGCCACCGCCGTTCAGGTCGTCGCCAGCGCCGTTCGGGTCGTCGCCACCGCCGGTCAGGTGAGTAAATCTTGAGGTAAATTAAAGAATTTTTTGATTAACATACGTGCTGGGTCTGGGGTCGGGGGGTTGCGCGCGCGCGAGTTGAGGTTCGGAAGGGGTCGCGGTCGGGGTCGGGGTCGGGGTTGGGGTTAGGGTTAAGGTTGGGGTTCGCTACTGCTGGGGCTGGGGCTGGGGTTAGGGTTTGCCTTAGGGTTGGTGTTGGGGTTTATCTGGCCGCGCTGGGGTTAGGGTTAGGGTTTGGGTTAGGTTGGGGCTGGGCTGGGCTGAGGCTGGGGGCTGGGGGCTGGGGCTGGGGCTGGGCTGGGCTGGGGCTGGGGGCTGCCCTTGGGGCTGGGTGGGGCTGGGGCTAGGGTTAGGTTGGGGTTAAGGTTAGGTGGATTGATGACAACAAAATACATGGATGGATCGATGAATTTAGTGATGTTATGTGTCCCGCCAACATAGGAAATTCAAACGTATACTCCATTTTCTCATCTTAAAACTAGCAACCAAAATGTGACTAAAAAATCTTTCTAAATATATTTGAAACACATTTATTAGTTGGGTTGAATATTTGTGATTCCAGTATATTATATTGTAAGATGCAGAAATTGTATCCTAAAACTACTTGATCCAATCATCCAACAAATACATTCATAAGATACTTATTAATTTTCCTGTATCTTGTATTGAATCGTAAGATTGATTTGCATGTCGTAAGATATTTGACAACACTAGGATGTCTTTCATAAAACAGAAAGTAAATTGGTGTAGGGAGAAAGCTGCTTAATGGGTGGTGACTGGGTCCATTCTTTCTTCATAATCCCCTTCAACTCTATGCCTTTCAATTATTGTGGGAAAATTAGATATTACTTGAGTGATCATGATATCATTTTTTTTGAATATTTCTTCCGAGAATTTATGCATGGTCTTGACATTGAACTTTATCATACTCCTTAATATTACTTCAGTGATTGATAATATTCAATAAGCTTATGTTGTTGACCCAAATTAAGTAAGGGGGTTAGTCAATTGGAATTGGTGTTTGGAACTTTGAAGTATATCTTTAATGGGATAGGTTTATTTGGTGTCAGTCAAATAAAATGAGATGTAGAACCTTTTATTGTTAGTTATGAATGAATCTAATATTGGAAGTTGATGGTTTCAGTTAGAACTTTTTTGGTATATGATAGATTTCCGCCTACCAAAATCGTTCCATCCAAAAAGTGAATACAGTGGAACTTCTGTTCTCCTTGCCCATCCACTTTTTCTCTCTGGAAATTTGTAGTCTATATAACTATCTAAAATGTATTTGCTAATACAATTATTTTAACCTGACATACTAAAATATTATTATATTGTTTATGTTATCAATAAGTTATTAGTAGTATTCTCTTGATTGGTAAAAGGGGCATGGGCGTTCGCTCTATACATTCTTAATGGGATAGAAGCCTACCCCCCACAGCCGGAACACACACATACAACAAGAATACACAACAAACGCATAACTAGAGAGCGATTCGAGATGTTCGGGTTAAAACCAATATATGATACTCGATGATAATATGAAACCTTCATATCCCCATCGAAACTCATATATGAAACTAAAAGCGCCACTTAGTCCCCGTCTATCGGTTAACATACGTGCGATGCTCGTCGTGACCTAGAACTATACGAAGGTTGTTAAATATCGGACAGTATAGCTCGATACTAACAACCGTCGTATAGTCTACGCGACGAGAAAATTCAATCGTATGGTAACCCATAGATTTGTCCCGTGTGGACAAGTTAAGAATGTATAAAGCAAACGCCTTCATTCACTTGTGTTTTCATCCGTTTCGAGATATTTCGTCGGTACCTTTCCGCTGGTTCTCCGTGTACAAAGATAGATTAGATGTTCATTTCAACGTTGTTTCACAGCTTTGAAATGATTATCTATTCTATTACAGTGTACTCGGAGAACAGCGGGGAGGTGCTGCCGAAATTTACTCGAAACGGTTGAAAACACAAGTGATGGGCGTTCGCTCTATACATTCTTAATGGGATAGAAGCCTACTCCCGACAGCCGGAACACACACATACAAATGCATAACTAGAGAGCGATTCGAGATGTTCGGGTTAAAACCAATATATGATAATATGAAACCTTCGTATTCCCATCGATACTCATATATGAAACTAAAAGCGCCACTTAGTCCCCGTCTATCGGTTAACATACGTGCGATAATTTATTCTTTTCAACGACAAACGCACACACAAAGCATATACACGGATTTTCTCCTTTGTCAATAACTATCCCGTTCTTATATTTCTCAATATAGTCAGTATAACTTACAATTTATATGTTATTCAGTCTAACATGGCCCATGAGTACGTCAGAGTTAAGGACTGGATGTATGTGGATTGGAAACAACGTATGCTACCTAAGTTTGTCGCAGGAGTTGCTGCTTTCCTTGAATTTGCACGCGCACATAATAAGATCATAATAGAGAAGATTCTCTGTCCGTGCGATAGATGTGACAATAAGTACTGGCAGAAGGTAGAATTGGCAGAGCTTCATATTGTAAAACATGGGTTTACTAGACTTTATTCAACTTGGAAATATCACGGGGAAGGAGAAGAATGCAGTACTGCGGTAGAAGAAGAAGGAGAACACGATAATGCGGCAGGAGAAGAAGAAGAATTCGGTAATACGGCAGGAGACGGAAATTTATTTCCATCAGAAGAAATGGAGGATATGGTAGAGGCTGCCCTAGGTGAATCTATTCGTACCGAAGATGACATTCCTTCCGGTCAGGGACCGCGTGCGGATAAATATGAAAATTTCATGAATGATGCTAGGAAACCAATTTATGAGAATGTGAAGTATTCCACCCTCTCATGGTTCGTCCAACTTTTCCAGATTAAGTGCCTAAATGGATGGAGCAACAAGTCATTCACAATGCTTCTTTCGTTCTTGAAAGATTCTATGCCTCCGGGAAATAATGTGCCCGAAAGCTGGTACGAAGCCCAGAAGATGATGTCTGATTTGGGTCTAAAGTGCGAGAAGATTCAAGTATGTCCTAAAAATTGCGTGTTGTACCGGAAAGAGAATTTAGATTTGAAAGAGTGTCCAACATGCGGAGAGGCCAGGTATAAGCCGAAAGATTCTGATAAGAAGCCTGATATACCTGTGAAGATAGCACGATACTTTCCCATAACACAGAGGCTACAGAGGCTATTCAGGTGCAAGAAAACAGCCGAGGCAATGATTTGGCATCACCGTGCTCCTCCAAGCGAAAATGTAAAAATGAGCCATCCAAGAGATTCACCGGCATGGAAGGATTTCGATAGGAGGCACGCAATATTCAGTAGCGATCCTCGCAATGTCCGGCTCGGACTGGCTACCGATGGCTTCTGCTCATTCAACTATATGGCTGGAAGTCACAGTATATGGCCCGTTGTAATGATAATTTATAATCTGTCGCCTTGGTTGGCTATGGACCAATCATACTTTATGATGCCTCTTCTTATCAACGGACCAAACTTACCGGGGAACAATATTGACGTCTATCTCCGACCTCTGATCGAGGAGCTGAAAACTTTGTTCATTGATGGTGTAGAGACATATGATTCAAACACAAATACAACCTTCATACTGCGTGCGGCTTTAATGTGGACAATTAATGACTTTCCTGCGTATGGAATGCTATCAGGTTGGTCCGTACATGGTCACAAAGCATGTCCTCATTGCCATGAACACACAACATCAAAATTTTTGAATTTTAGCAGGAAGGTTTGTTATTGCGGCCATCGACGTTTTCTGCCTCCAGACCACCCCTATAGGTTAGACACGGTTCACTTTGATGGTCATCAGGAGCTTCTTGGGCCTCCATCTCCATTGTCCGGAGAGGACGTGACTGCTAAATGGGATGGTTACAATAACGTGACCTTCGGGATGGATCCGACGAAACAGGTCAAACCACAATATTGGAACAAGTTAAGCATTTTCTTCGAGCTTCCGTACTGGTCTACAAATTCAGTGCGTCATTGTCTGGACGTCATGCATATAGAGAAGGGAGTATCAGAGCACATACTTAACTTGCTTCTGTGTAAAGACGGGAAATCGAAAGACAACATGAATGCCCGGATGGATCTACAAGAGTGGGGAATAAGAAGTGAACTGCACCCTAAACCGGTAGCGGGTAAACCGGGCAAGTTTGTACTTCCCAATGCCGCTTATCATATGTCACAACCGGAGAAGAAAAGATTCCTGCAGGTGTTGCATGATTTGAAAGTCTCCACAGGTTTCTCAGGATCATTCAGCAAGAAAATAAAAATTGTGAAGGGCAAGATCGATGGGCTGAAAAGTCATGATCACCATGTTATCGTGGAGCACCTTCTTCCATTAGCCCTCAGGACTTCTCTCCCCGACTCGGTTGGTCTAGTAATCAACGACCTATGTTGTTTTTTCAGAGAGTTGTGTGCTAAAACACTGGAGGTTGTGACGCTGGATAAACTAGAAAATTCTATTGCGTTGATACTTTGCAAGTTTGAGCGTATTTTCCCACCATCATTCTTCGATATCATAATACACTTGACGGTTCATCTTGCAACTGAGGCGAAGTTAGCCGGACCGGTACAATATCGATGGATGTATCCCGTCGAGAGGTACGTGTAATTTTTCGTTTCGCGCAATTTATAAATTTATTGTTGTCCTGTATGCCCGTGTTTATTTATTCAACATATTCTCATTAGGTACCTTTACACTCTTAAGAAATATATACGCAATAAAAATCGACCAGAGGGTTCTATCATGCAAGGTTATCTTCTTGATGAAGCAACCACATTTTGTTCCCGCTATCTGGACGAGAACATTGAGACAAGGCTTAACCGACCACGAAGAATTCAAGACGGGCCATATGGTAAAGCCGAGTATAAGAGGGTAGACACTATATTTATCAACAAGATATACCGGTTTATCTTGCTTAATTGCGCATGTCTTGAACAAATTAGAGAGTAAGTTCTTTTGGATTAATTGTTATATCTGTGTTTGTGTGTGTATGAAATGACATAATATTAATGTCACAATTATTTGTCGAAAACAGAACTCATTTTAACGAGGTACGTGAGGGGCATCCTGATTGGAACGAAGAACGTTTGGAAAAATACCATCAGGATAATTTTTGTGATTGGGTCACAGAGCATGTAAGTTATTCGAATTACATTTTATTGCTATCAGTTTTAATCTAAACTTGTATCGTTATGTATTTATCGTAAAATTTGTTTTGTTAGATCCACGATCCGAACTTGTCTGCATCATTTGAGAGTGATTCAAGATGTTTAGCTCAATTTCCTAGTATGGAGGTTGCATATTACAAAGGATTTGGTGTCCTTGGATACAAATTCGAAGTTAAGGACATAGAAACATCTAGAACCACTCAGAATAGTGGGATTGCGACGGTAGGATCGGACGGTGTGATTTACTATGGGTACTTAAATTGTATACTCGGCATCCACTATCCCGGACGATCAGAACCCTTTTATATATTCCAGTGTACTTGGTACGATCCGCGAACCGATACAAACAGGTGGAGAAGCAGTCTTGGGACTTGAAAAGATGAATATGGATTGACCAGTGTGAACACACTTCGATTTTACGGTCAGGACGATCCGTTTATCTTTCCGAACCAAGCGTTCCAAGTATACTACTCACAGTGTTTGAAGCATCCGGGGTGGAGTGTTGTATGCCGATGGAAACCTAGAGATGTCTACGATGTCCCAGAATACGAGGACAGCGATGAGGACGGAGAAGAGAGAAGGCTTAAAGTGCTCCGACCGTCTGTTTCGAAGGACGGGTTGTCTTCGACCGATCATGAAGTTACGTGGGTTAGAAATGATATCGACGATGAAATCCAAGTAGATATGTATGATGCGCCCACGAAACGAAAAAGGTTATCAGTAATGTTATATTATTACTTCACATTTTACGCTCTAGATCATATATAGTCAATACTTTTAATGATTGCCTAATGCGTCCACGAACCGTTTATCTAGATTTGATGACGATGTCGGGAGCAGCGAGGGGCGGCAGGAGCTCCAGCCGCGGCAGAGGCAGAGGCAGAGGCAGAGCGGTTCTGCCGTCCGGAGAGCTCCGTAGGGAGCTTCAGAGGGCCGGTCTTTCACCCAGATCGGAGACCCCTTCTGATGCCTCCTTCCATGTGGATTTTGCCACACCTCCAGGTATACTGCACGCATATCCATTTTGAATGTAATAGTACAGATATTCATGCATGTTTATGTCAAAATTACTTATATTGTCAATGTTTGATTGTCTAGTTGTTGGTGATGCGTCCACATCTGGGACAGAGGCCACCCCCGCTCCTCCAGGTATGTTTATATGTCATATAGTGTATGTATATTGATTTAGAATGCTATATCATAAATACACACATTCCTTTTGCTCTTACTTAGCAATTTTTATTATTGTCTAGCTGTAGGTGGTGACACCACCGCACCTGCGGGTATATTTATATATCCTATAGTGCATGCATATTGATTTAGAACGTTATATTATTGATCTACACATTCTTTTTGCAATTACTTATATAATCTATTTTTAATTGTCTAATTATAGGTGGTGCGTCCACACCTTCCACAGGGGCCACTCCTGCCGCTTCCATACCCTCCGCATCGTCTGCAGGTTAGTATGAATAAATTTAAAATATTTATTCATTTTACATATGCTCTATAGAATAAATATGAACTTCATGGAAATTTAGCGTCGATGTTTATTTTATAGTTGGAGGGGATGCGTCCGGGTCCGGGACCCCGGTTGTTCCTCACCGGAGGAACTATCGTCCCGCTCGTGCTGCTGCTCGGGCCCAGGCTCGTGCGCTAGTCACCGGAGGTATATATCACACTTGAATTTTTGTTTAACCTTGATTTCTTAATACAACTTTGTCTTATTATTGATTGTCTTGATATTTCGTGCAGACGCAGGGCCTCTCCATCCCCAGAGGGGGACTCGAGGCCCGAATCAGTCCCATAGGCTAAGGCCTAATAGAGCTAGGGGGGAGGCAGCATTCCCCCTATTTTTTACCCTTGACTATCGCTATACCGGTCCTCATGCCGAGAGGTTCGGCCGGTATTTGGGGGACGAGAGCCGGATCGTGAAGAACTATCCACTTCACGTTGAGTGGGGCGAGCAGCACCAGCGCTCATTCGTCCTCTTCTTTGATCAGGCTCGGGTATGTATTAATATATATTTTCATTTGATCTATCCAATATATTTATTATTAACACTTGCAATCTAATAACAATGTTTTTTTTTTGTATTTTCAGTTGGATTACGATTTTCAGCCTGTAGCCGACCCTGATCACCCGGGGAGGGTGCTCGACCTTCATGCTCTGTACAATGGCCTGATGAAGAACATGCAGGCCAAGGTCCGATACAACAGGAATGAGCTGAAGGCCGACTGCCACTCCCTGTGAATAGCGACCCCCGAGGCAGAGAGAGCGGCCCTCCTATCTACTCCGGCGTTTGCGAGAATCGACGTAGAGACATGGCCTCTATTGTGCGCTTATTTCGACTCCGAACGCAAAAAGGTATGTATTTTAAATTTAATTCATTATTTATGATATAATTTATTTCTTTGTGTTTCTTAATTAGAAAACTAAATGTTAATGCGTTGTGCAGAAACAGGCCGCTCAGAATATGGAGAACAGGAAGTCGACGAAGAGGGGTCGCCCCACTTACACAGGTGGCTCGAGAAACATTACTCGAGCCATGGAGTTATCGATAAATTAAGAGTTATTCTCTAATATTCTGCAATATTAAGAGTTATTCTCTAATATTTCTAATATTAAGAGTTACTTTCTAATATTGCAGACATTTCGGACCGTGGCGTCAGGTGGTACACCGAGCGTGCTGTCCGCATATCTTGCCGTCCACGGCACCTCGACAGATCCCGCCACGGGAGAGCTTCGATATCCCGACGTCGCTACCCAGGAGTACTGCGTAAGTGTTAATATTTTTTCTACCCAAATTTGAAATTTTAGTTTTGGAAGGTTCAAGTTTAAATTTTATACTTATACTTAACTGCTTAATGTGGGTGTAGGAGCAGGTGGTTGAGCAGGCCCAGGCCTCAGGGATCGATTTTACCGGACAGAACGATCCGAAGCTGCTGACCCCAGTTCTGGACGCCGCACACGGAGGGCACCACGGAGGTTGGGAGAGAGGCCGGGGATTGGGCCCTAGCAGGGCCCATATGAGGTTGGACTCCACCCCGGCGGTTACTTCCTCCGTCTCCAGTGACCGGCATGTCCATCAGGAACTGGATAGCTTGAGGGCCACCGTTCAGGAGTTGAAGGAGATGCTGGTATGTATACTACTTTATAGTAAAATATCATTTCATATTATATACATATCAACATATCCATAATTAGTACGTAGCTTGAGCTTATTTGGTTTTAGACTTAAGTTTGATTAATCATACATACATATGTAATTAAAATAAACAACGCTTTTCCAAACTAGATATCCAAACAGGGTTTCGAAATAACTTAATAATGATACGAATTCGAATAATACACAGTTCTTACACGCTTCTTACACACGTTATGTCCAGACGCGACAGGGTAAATCGGCCGAGCCTCCACATGCATCTCCTTCGGCTGCGGCTCCGCAAGCCACTACATCGGCTGCGGTTCCGCAGACAGCTCCTGTAGCTCCACCGCCCACTCAGACTCCCGCAGCCGCGGCTCCGCAAGCGACTACCTTGACGGCGGCTGCGCAGACTACATCGCCAGCTCCACATGCCGCTCAGACTACCTCTCGCGACGCATTGCAGAGTGTATTGACCGAGGAGCAGGCGCGCGTTATTCTAACGTTATTCAGAGGTGGAGCTGGACCGAACTAGGGTAGCTTTTTGGTTCTTATTTTTTGAAACATGTATTTATTTATATCACATTGTACTACATTTTGAAACGATATTGATATTGGTTTGTATTTATATCATATTCAGTTTTTGGGTTTCTTTTGTATATTATATATATGCGTGAGATGTGATTATGAATACTGCAATATATGATTTGATTGATGTATATAGTATTGTGCACAGGGCGGGAAAAAATCTAGCAGCCCATTTTTTAAAAAAAATACAGACAATATGTACCTACGGATTAAGCCGTAGGTATATATGTTGCCCCTACGGACATATCCGTAGGGGCAAACTATCAGGAAATCGGATATTTTCTGCACTGATCTCAGTGCAGGGTGTTGGGAGTGCCCCTACGGACAACGGTCTATCCCCTACGGAGTTATCCGTAGGGGCCAAATATCAGGTTTCCTGATATTTTGCCCCTACGGCATATTACCTACGGATATATCCGTAGGGGTATAATAAGGACCTACGGGTATATCCGTAGGTACATACAATATATTCAAAAAAACATAAAAAATATATGATTTGATTGCCCCTACGGAGTAATCCGTAGGGGCAACAACACCTACAGATATATCCGTAGGGGCAATATTTTGCCCGTAGGGGCAAGTTCAGGGCCTCAACTTGCACCTGCGGCCTTTGCACCTACGGGGTATTTTTTGGCCCCTACGCATATGTCCGTAGGGGCAACCTTTATTTGTAGTAGTGTATATATCATGCAAAGTATGGCCAGAAGCTATGCATGAATCATGATGCAATGTGGTATGTATATATATATGACTAACAATGCTACGTATCCATCCTGATGAAATGACTATACAGGTACAAGTTTACAGATCATATATGATGCAATGCACAGATACCGATTATAAGCAAGTTCTATAGTGTTCGTGATATAGCAATTACCAAAAGCGTGTGTGTTCTCATGAATAGTGCACGTGTGGTCATGAACCAATAGTAATAGTGCAAGTGTCCTATGAGATAATATCATATATATCCATGATGATGCAATGCAATGAAATGAATGATTAGGAGACTACGCATATAAATACAAGCACTAGTAGAAATCCTGACTATCGGGCGCCTCACGCCATCCAGAAGATTCCCCCGTAGATGTGTACATCTACTCACCGGGACGCCTCGGCTAATCTGATCCGATTTCAGCTCTACCATTTTCGCTCCACCTTAAAAACCTCTGCACCCGATCCTAGAAACGTACAAAAGTAAATAAGAGAATAAATATATAAATAGTCGGGAACACAACAATACAAGTCAACCACGCGCACTAGCTAAACGCGCACGCACTTGGTGCACAAAACGCGCTCGCGACAACGCCATAAACCACGACTAGGGTCGCTATACGTGGCAACTACCAAATCAAAAATCCAATCGCACCAATCGGGCGTTCACAACACACACACACACTATATATATATATATATATATATATATATATATATATATATATATATATATATATGTATATGAAATAGGTTGTATATCATCAAAACTTCAAACTTAATTTAAAACCGATTTATTCCAAAAACCTAGTAAATATCAATTAACCGTTTTAGTACAAAACTTGATGTTTTAACAAAACTGGTGGCCACAATAATCACTTAATAGCCTAATTAAGCCACATAAAGCTTAACTAAATTTTAATTTCATCTAATTACACACTAATTAAAAACTTAGTTTGCTAAATTATATAATTAAGACAATTTAAAAATAACAATTTGCAAATTAGCAACTAGCTTAGATTTTTGCATGTCTTAAGATGTGAAACTACATATTGCAACAAGATCAAGTGATGTAAACCTTAACTTTAGTTCAACACCTCCTCTTGAAATTTCAAGTTTGCAGTTAAAACCATATTAATACCTAATAAATTTGATTTAAAGTAATTAATCAACAACATAACTATAGGGTTAGGATTTATACCTCAACAAAAAGGAGATCAAACATACAAACTTAGCCTCCCAAAATGGTCTCTTGCTCCAAGATTCAAGCTAGATTTAAACAAGGAATGATTGTGATAATTTTATTAGGAATTATAGTTAATTTTTATGGAATTTTTTGTGAGTTTTTGGCAAGTGAAGAAGAAGAAGAATGGAGGATGGGGGACTGCAGTTTCTGCTAGAAAATGGGGATGGTGTGTGTGTGTGGGTGAGTGAGTGAAGAAGCAAAGAAACATGTTCACCTTACCTCATTAATGCACCATACTTCTTTATCTCATTTTATTTTATTTTATTTTATTTTATTTAAGTTTTTTCTTTTGAATAATCTAGAACCATTGTCAACATATCACTTAAAACTAACATGTTGCATGTGAGTCTAATTGAATCATAGTGCACTAAAAAATGTATTAACCCATACTAATTTGTAATAATCACTAATTAAATGTATTAGTGAAAGCTTAAAATAATATTTAAAATAATTAATTAAGAACAATATTTAAGTAAACTAGAAATTATAAGTGACCAATTAAATATCAAATACTAGCAATTACATAGCTAGAATAGGTATATTTAAGTCTATGTTGAAAAATAATTATAATTAAATTTTTACGGAAAACACAAGTTATATTTCGGATTATCGGACAATTAACTTAAAAGATTTTTAAAATGTTACAATCTTCCCCCCTTAAAGAAATTCAGTCCCCGAATTTAAAATCTAACTACGCGTTCCCTCAAAGAGATGGGAATATTTCTTTCTCATCTCGATCTCGGCATCCCACGTGACCTCTTTACCTTTCGGTCCACGCCAAAGAAACATTACGGACGGTATGTCCTCGGACCTCGGTTTCTTCACCTGCCGATCTAGAATGACTATCGGCTGCTTGGTGAAAGAAAGATCGTGCTCCAGCTTGATGCTGTATAACGTGAGAGGGGTCATGAAGGTACTTGAGGAGCATCGATACACGAAACACGAGGTGAACATCTGGGAAATTGGGTGGAAGAGCCAAACGATAAGCAACTGCGCTGACTCGCTCGAGAATCTCTAAAGGACCTACATATCTGGAACTAAGCCTTCATTTCTTTCCGAATCTCAACATGCCCTTCATCAGGGAAACCTTCAAGGGAACATGATCGCCAACGGTGAACTCAAGTCTGCAACGGCATAAATCATCATTAAACTTCTGCCTATGCTAAGCCGCACTTATCCTATCTTGAATCAACTGAATTTCTTTTCAGTCATCTCCTGCACAATCTGTGGCCCCAAAATACTACTCTCACTGAGCTCTGTCCAACAAACTGGTGATCGAAATTTCCTCCTATATAATATCTCGATGGGTGTCATCTGAATCGTTCTCCTGGAAGCTGTCATTATAAAAAAACTCTATCAATGGCAAGTGGCGATCCCAACTGCCATCGAAATCTAGAACGCAAGCTCGGAGCATGTCCTCAAGAATCTGAATGGTCCGCTCTGATTGACTATCAGTCTACGGGTAGAAAACTGTACTGAAACTCAATCGGGTGTCCAAAATCTCTTAATGTTTCTACAATAGTCGGCTGGTGAACCGGGTGCCTCTGTCGGACACAATACAAGTCGAAACTCCATGTAGTCGCACAATCTCATCAACATATATCTGAGCCAATTGAACGAATCCGAAAATGGTCTTGACTGGGAGAAAATGAGTTGCTTCCGTCAATCGGTCTACGATCACTCAAACAAAGCCATACTATCTACTGGTCCTAGGTAGACCCACAATAAATTCCATAGAAATCCGCTCTTATTTCTACTCCGGAATGGGTAAAAGTTGTAACTCTCTAGCTAGTTTCTGATGCTCGGCCTTGACTTGCTGACAAGTCAGCATACCGAAACAAAATTTGTGGCATCTCTCTTCATCCCTTCAAACTAGTAAACTTCTCTCAAATCACAATTCATATATGCTGACCGATGCGCCTCCTCTAAGATCTCGCGTCTCAGTCCCTCAGAATCTGGCGCACATAGTCAAATCCCAAATCTTAGTACTCCCTGATCATCAATCATAAACTCTGCATCTCTGCCCTGTCGAACCTGCTCCAAGATCTCTGATAAACAAATGTCATCGGACTATGCCTCACGGATATAATCATATAACTGTTGATATGCACGGACACGGATAAGTTATCCCTCGGTCAATGTAAACTCGAATTGTACTCGATTGTCACATAGTATCTGCCAATCTGCCGTCGACTATCTCTGAACTAAGCTTAAACAAGACAAGCTACCTCCGGGCCTCCGACTCAAAGCGTCTGCCACAACATTCGCCTTGCCCGGATGACAAGGAATCTTGCAGTCATAGTCTTTCACTAGCTCCATCCATCTGTGCTGTCCCAATATTAGATCTCACTGCTTAAAAAAATATACTTTAAACTCTTGTGGTCTGTGACTATCTGGCACGACTCGCCGTATAAGTAGTGTCTCCAAATCTTAAATGCAAAAACCACCACAACCATATCTAAATCATGAGTGGAATAGTTCTACTCGTGCTTATTCAATTACCGAGAAGCATCGCAATAAACAACAAAACCGCCTGATCCTTAAGGCAAAAATAATACTGGCACCGAAATCAAACAGGTCTTCAACTGCTGAAAGCTCTGCTCGCATACCTCAGTCCAAAGAAATGAACTCTCTTCCGAATCAACTCGGTCAACGTTGCAGCTATCTGTGAAAAATCCTGTACGAAATATCAATAGCATCAGTCTAAACCCAAAATGCTGGGAACCTCCATCACTGATATAGGTCTGAGTCAGTGCTGAACGACCTCGATCTTTTTCGGTTCTATACTTACCATCTCTCGTAACTACGTGACCCAAGAAGTCAACATCATCCAACCAAAAAACACACTTGGATACTTTAGCGAATAGCTGCTGCTCCCTCAAATCTGCAACGAAATCCTCAATTACTGCTCAGGGTCCACTCGGCTCCAAAAGTATATTATGGTGTCATCAACAAACACAATAATAACTGATCAAGAAAAACGGCCTGAATATACGGTTCATCAAATCCATAAACGTTGCTGGGGCATTGGTGAGCTCGAACGGCATCACCAAGACTCATAATGCCCTTAACGTGTGCGAAAAGTAGTCTTTGGAATATCATCCTCTCGAACCCGCAACTAATGGTCACCTGATCGCAAGTTAATCTTCGAGAAATGTCCCGCACCCTGGAGCTAATCAAATAAATCGTCGATGCGAGGTAGGAGATATCTATTCCGAACAGTAACTTGATTCAACTGACGATCATCGATGCACCAACACAACTGCCGTCTTTCTTCTTGACGAACAGAACATGAGCTCCCCGAAGTGACGCACTCGGACGAACAAGCCCTTTATCTAACAAATCTTGCAACTGATCCTTCAGTTCTTTAAGCTCCACCGGGTCCATCCGATATGGTGGTATAGAAAAAGGCTCCGTACCGAAAATCAAGTCAAAGTAGAACTCAATATTGCGCTCTGGCGACAAACCAAGCAACTTGTCAGGAAAACATCTGGAAACTCTCTCACAATCGGGACTTGGTCCAACGGGACCTCTGTGGCTCTAACATCACAACATACGCCAAGAATTCCTAACATCCTTTTCTCAAAAGTTGACTAGCGCGAAAAGAAGAAATCAAACTGGAAAAGGCGACGCTACGGTCTCCCCAAAAACAACTAAGAACTGGCTTACCCGGAAAAAGAAATCTGACTGCCCTCTTACGGTAGTCCACGAATGCATAACACATGGTTAACCAATCCATGCTCAGAATAACATCAAGGTCTAACATATCGAGAGAGAAAACAATTTGACAGAAGAATCCCTATCTCCGATGCGAACAAAATAAACACGAACGAAAAACATTTCGAGCGACAAAAGACTCGCCTACTAGAATATAACAACCAGCGGCAGATCAAATAAGGACGACTCTCGGTCCAATTTTGGTACAAAGTGCATAGATACAAATTCAAACAACAAAAGAAATACGCACATCGAAAGAAAATACTGAAATAACACCAGAAAGAAGCACGCATCGGAAAAAGCACCGAAAGAATAACTGTCACAACAGCGTCTATCTAACCGCCTCTGAGCTGGCATACCGGTACGAATCCGCTTCGATCCTAGAAACGACCGAAGTCTCATAAATGTGCCCCTCTAGCAATAAGGCTGCATCCATCGCAGCTGCAGAAGTGTCAAAATGCTGGGTGCCGATGGCAAGAAATAACCGCATGTCTAATCTCTACACGAACATCATTATCCATTTCTTTTCAGTGTCCACCAGGTAAGGAGCATATCAGACCACTGAGTAACTAAATGTCGTACTCAGACACCGTCGTCCCTGAAGTCTTACACAAAGGCTCGAAACTACGAGCTCAGGCATCTCGAACGCTATCCGGAAGGAAACAAGCAAGCTCAATCCATATCTCGTCAGAACATCTCTGTGAATGACAAATCCTAGCTATCCTGTCGATAATTGTCTACGGATCTTCCGCCGCATACGTGGCTGTCATGCCCCGCTTCCCAGTATATGGGCAGAGGATGTGACAAGGCCGCTACGTATTTACTCTGAAGTAAACACGTTAAGCGTATCTAAGCAATATAAGTAAAATGCACAAGAGACAGAGACAATAGATATAATTGAACAGCAACTTTATTTATTAACATTCTTTTTACAATACATCTGAAAAGTAAATACATGTGATAAAGAGATGCCTAAATAGTGACATAATAGAAATGGAAAGTACAGAATGTAAATGTGTACAAGGAATCTAAAGTTCTGGGTCAAAAGCTAACTGGTCCAAATCCTCGCTAGTGGGCTCGATCTCCTGAAGGTCCAATCCACCTGATAACATTTCAAAGAAGAAAGAGAGGGAATGTCGTCAACGAACAATCGCTTGGTAAGTCCCAAAGATAAGGGAGAAGTAGAATAGACAGAGAGAGAGTGTGTTACTTTTAATATATTGGTATAATGTTGTATTTAGTGTTAACGTTGTTGTTTGTAGCTTGGTACAGAAGAGACCAGTGTATACGAGAGGAGTCTCAATAGACCAGAGACTACGGTGGACTGAATATAAGGAACCGTTCAGCCACGGTACAACGGCAATTGAATTCAGGTTAGGTGTCGTAATGGTTACAGTCTCGTGCCATTTCTAACACCTTCCGTACTAATCTACCCCTTAAACCCCGCGATGTCTTGATTGTATTGTTTGTATTGTATTGTAAATTGTATTATCTTGTATTATAGATTGTATAGATGGATGACTTGCCGAAACCATGATATCAGTAAATGGATGTAACTGGAGAATCATGTAGATGGATGTATATCCATGGTTCGGTTCGGTCAATATAGATTGAATAGATTGAACAAATTGAATATATGGATTCATATTGAATGGTAGTTTTGTAATTTCATACTTGAATCATATTCAAATCAGATTGATTATATTGAGACTCAGTCTGAGTCAGATAATTTGAAAAAAATTGAATCCTGAATTATGTTTTGGTGTTATCGGTAACCGCTGCACATGGACGGCAGGATTTGTGTCTTTATCAAAGACGATTATCGTGTTGATAACACCGTTTGTTAAGTTGTCTACCTTAAATAGGCAAGCATCAATATCTCCGGCTCCCTGAGGCTCAAGAGACTGGTCCCGCTTAAACCTATGTTTACTAGGGTCCTTATTGTAATTTAGTATAACTTGAAGGGTTTTATGTAAAAATAATTTTGGATAATTTTCAAAATACACCTCAAGTATTTTATTATCGTCTTTAAAGTTTTCATTGATGTATATTTTATCATTGTAACATTTCTAGTGAATAAAACATATTTTTCATAATATATGGTATTTATTTGTAATATTGGAATTGTATAGTATTTTCTTATAAATGGGATATTTTTCTTGAATTTTGGAAATGTGGAATATTATAAATACTAAAAATTGATATTTTGATATTAATTACATATATATTTATTTATTAAAAATATAAGTTTTATTTATAATAGAAATCACATTTTCTAATGAAAATTGTATTTTTAAATCTTTCGAGACCGTATGCTCCTTGCGGAGGTCTGCATCTCGCACTAGTAAGCCCAAAGATGTGCGATAATCCACACCATCCCGAATAGGTTCCCCGAAATGGGTTGTAGCGGCACATTGCAAAGATTTGTTAAAAATACATATCTTGTAGAAAAAGGTTTTTATAAGTTGGAGGTAGTTATGTGTAAAATCGTATTTTTTCCGAAAACTATGTTCCCAAATATCATCGTGCTATGTTACATATGTGTGTTGTGAGGAGGTAGGTCATTACCTCGTGAGTTTTCTAAAGCTAGCATGGTTAAAAGGTATAAACATGTCGATATGAAACATAAAGGTATTTTACTGTAAAAGTGAAATAAAACTTGCTATGATTATTATTTTAATATCAAACTTGTTCTATTGTCTTAGTTAATGAGTATTAAACAATATATAAAAAAAAATTATAGGTTTGTTATTAATAAAATGTTGTATTTTTAAAAGAAAAGAGAATCGGAAGCCAGATAACTCCGCTTCCGACACGTTTTAAGAATTAAGAACTTGAGAATGGCAAAAGAGAGAGAGAAGGGGGACCTACAGGTTTAGGGTCAAGAGAAGAGGAAGAGGAAGATTGGGAAACACCGGTGCGTCGTTTCGTCACCGGAAACTCCTCGGATCCCCGTCGGAAGGTCGTCGGAGCTTCTCCTTTTGCTAACTCCACTTGCACACAAAAAGTCTATGGAATTTTCTTGAGACTTTGGACAGAGATTTGGAAGTGAGGAAGGGTGATTTTAGGAGTGGTATTTATAGGAAAAATTAGGGTTTAGGGTAAATGAAAGGGTGTGATAAAATTTGTATTTAATTTTGCATTTAAAAAATTAAAAGGGGTGTTTTAATTCTCTGTTTAATTTCAGAGATTTTAAATAGTGCAGGGGGAGTGGGGTAGACCAAAGGTCTATGGGAGTTGAAGAAAAATTGGGATCGGGCTGAGTCGGGCCGGCGACGCCGGCCGAGTTGCCGGCCCGAGTCGGCCCGGGTCTCCATGCCGCGTGTCCCTTGTCGTTTGGTCTTTCTCGTGGACCTGTTTGTTTTATGTGTGACTCTTGGTTTTACGGGTTATGCACGTGTAAACTCTTGGATTTCTAAAAAGATTAAAAGAAATCAAATTGAAAAAATAATGTGGCTGATGGGATTTGAACTCTGGTGCTTTGGTTCAGCAGTGAAAGGTCTTACCAATGAGCTACAAGCTCCTTTTTGTCGTTCAAAAGCAATTCAAACTTATAAATTGTGCTCAGGCTCAAGTACCCCTTTCTGTATTTTTGAAAAAATTGTACAGAAAGTTTAGGGTTGTTACAGTGGCGGTAAAAACTAGAGGCTTCAGCCTCAAAAACTCCTATAAGGATACGAAAATAATCTTGGTAACATAAAAACAGTTGCCTGTGCAGCAGGTAAAATCACAGTCCCTGCAGTAAGAGGGACATCATCGGCTCTCGGAGCTCGGCTAACCTCAACTACAATCAAACCATCTGTCGCAAGTCCTGAATACTCGACTCCAGCCTAGCTATCCGTCCTGGAGAAGGCGGATCACTCTGTCCCTGAGGGGTAGGCGTACCGCCCTGATCGGTCCCCGTTTCAAACAAGCCTACTCTAATCTCATCCCTGGCGGCAGCCCTCTGGCCCTCGATATCTCCGGCGGCATAGTGGCTGGAATAAGAAACATGATCGATAGGAACATTGCGATCGAATCAAAGGATTTCCGGAATCAAGGAAGGTAATACAAGCAATCATATATTCTAAGGTCACTTAGGCGGAGTACCGTATCGTAAGTATGTCGCGGAACATACACACGCCACGTCACTCTGCTTAAGTCACCTACTCCATCTACAAAGGGTCATCCTACACTTAGAAAGGTAAAACCTATCGCACTGATACCAATTTTGTCACGACCCGAGGGTACGGAACGTGATTGGCACTTAAACTAAGAAACGTCTCAAGGCGCAATGTAACCTAAGTAAGCCAAAGCCCAGAAAACTAAACCATTTAACAATTGGAGTGAAGGAAAACATATTTTAACGCAAGTGGTTTTAACAAATAAGTGGTATTAAACATTTAAAAGCAATATCAGATTTTCCCAAAAATTTCGGCAGAGTTTCCTTTGTAAATTCAGGCCCCCAAATGGGTACAACACATGAAAATACATATAAATGATGAAATAAAGCATCCCCAAGTGGGAGCTAGCTCTTCGCCAATGGCGGAATCACAACCATATGCAATATATATTAAAAGTGCGAAATAAGCATATATCGCGTCGGTTCAAGTGAGCATCGACACCAAACCACAAATCCAAGTCTCACGAGTCTCACCGTCTAGTCAAATATATAAGGGTGGATAGAGTATACTAAATACAAATAATATACATGCTGGAATAACATATATCCTCGCAACCACCTACGAGCAATGCTGCATGTCCGAGCAAAAGGAAAAAAAAGAGGAAGTGCGCCCGCCGCTACTGTGCTGACGGGTCGGACCTGAAAGATACTGTGGCACAATGGAGGTGAGTTCCTAACTCATGAGTAGTAAGCAACATCTCAAAAGAGTATCGTAACCATGCACGCAAATGCGTCTCAATCTACGCATATCGATATGATACAATGTACTAACATGAATGCATAATCAAAACGAAACCTACACAAGTCTAGTATAAGAAAATCTTTATTCTTATCTTAGAAAATAACTTTATGCAATAAACTGAAGTATCATCAATGAAATCAATAGAAAACCCATGTCAAGTATCGACACAAAATATATATCTCAATATCTCAATGTCCCAATATCTCAATATCTCAATATCGCGGGCTGCGTCAGTCTAGATCGACCCATATCATCAAATCTCACGACTACGTCGGTATCCTCCGGATATCCGCCGCGTCACAAATAACCGGTCGGTAGCGCTCCCCTGCCAGACTCAACGCCATCATCTGCGACCATCCTGCTTCGATGTACCGTACCGGGTCCACCATGCATCCGCAGACGGTTCCTCCTCCTCCTCGAATCGGGTGTATGATACCGCTCAAGAACCGAGAAAACACATGGTGGACGCCACACACATCATATCACGAGAAAACCGCAACTTACATTTTTTTTAAATGGTAATACGTTCTTAAAATCATTGCGGTTTCTCCAAATCCATAAATCTCATAAATACTGAAATTCTCGAGAAGAATCACAATATGTAAACATGTCGGTGATGATGTATGTCTATGATACGATAGTATATACTATGCGAGGTACGGCCAGAAACTATGCATGAATCATGATGCAATGTGGTATGTATATATATATGACTAACAATCCTACGTATCTATCCTGATGAAATGACTATACAGGTACAGGTTTATAGATCATATATGATGTAATGCACAGATAACGATTCTAAGCAAGTTCTATAGTGTTCGTGACATAGCAATTACCAAAAGCGTGTGTGTTCGCATGAATAGTGCACGTGCGGTCATGAACCAATGGTAATAGTGCAAGTGTCCTATGAGATAATATCATATATATCCATGATGATGCAATGTAATGAGATGAATGACTAGGAGATTACGTATATAAATACAAGCACTACTAAAAATCCTGACTATCGGGGGCCTCACGCCATCCAGACGATTCCCCCGTAGATGTGTACATCTACTCACCGGGACGCCTCGGCTAATCTGATCCGATTTTAGCTCTGCCATTTCCGCGCCACATCCGACGCCTCTGCACCCGATCCTAGAAATGTACACAAGTAAATAAGAGAATAAATATATAAATAGTCGCGGACACAACAATATAAGTCAACCACGCGCACTAGCTAAACGCGCACGCACTTCGTGCATAAAATGCGCTCGCAACAACGCCGCAAACCACAACTAGGGTCGCTATACTGTAAGGCAACGGCAGTGCCCCGACAGTCAATCCGAGGCTAAATGCGGAATAAAAACTTTTCAAATTGGCGCTAACGTAACCCTAAACTATGGATCGTGTCATTAACCTAATACTAGTAAACTGTAAAGGGGTTTAAACAGATTATACCGATCGATCCGTGTCCTTCGGTCTTCAATCTATTCCCCTAGCTAGTTGTGGCTGCCCCAGTGAATTTGATCTCCGGTCTCCATCGTCGAAGAGGCTCCACGTAAATGAATCTTTACACGGGCTCCCGCTTCAAACCGAAGCAACTCAGACATCAAGTTTGCTAAAAGTTATGACCAAGATGAAATAGAGAAAGTGTGTGATTACTTTGTCTCAATACACTCTAGGATTCTCAACACATGATAAGGATAGAGTGGAGGTTGAAGATACCCATAGTGGAAGTTGTGAGCTCAAGGAAATATCAAGTGAGCTAGCTAAACAAAAGAAATGAGATGGCTCACTAATAATGTGATGGCTGCCCTCTCATGAATGAGTGAGTGTTTTGATATTTTGTGTTGTGTTTTTTAGCCAAACACACTCACAAAATATCTCCATACTCACACACTTACAAAATATCTAAAAAGCTCACACAAAATATCTTAGCCATGACAAAACCATGTGTAAATCCCCATTCCCATCAATAAAATCTTTCTATATTTTCCTAGTCCCCCGAGTGCTTCCCTATTTTCTCCTCGTGACTTTATAGGTATTTGGTTGCTCAAATTTTAACAATTGATTTTTCCTAAACCATGAACTAAAATCAAAGCCAAAACCAAAACTACACACACACACACACACACACACACTAAAACCCAAAACCTTTAAACCCTAGCCCAGACACATAAATTAAAACAAAAACCAAACAAAATCTAAAAGTAAATAAAACAAAACCTCAGCCCACTCCCATTTTGTACTAAATAAAGAAAACAAAATAAAATAAAAATCAGATTAATTAAACTAAAATCCCCAGCCCAATTTTCCTTAGCCAGCCCAATAAAATAAAATAAAACCTATAACCTTAAATTCCCCCGGCCCATTCCCATACCCGCGCCCAACTCCTTCAGGAGACCCGACCCGACCCGTAAGCTCCTTCTTCCCCACGTTCATTTTTCCCGCTCGTTTTCTCCCTCGAGCTTCCTACGTCGCGCGTGCCCACGTCGCCCAAGCCCGCGTCGCCGCCCACAACCGCGCGCCCCTCGAGCTCCTCAACCCCTCCCCTTTCTCCTCTCTCCCTCACACTCTCGATCTCTAACTCCCTCCTCTCCTCTTTCCACACTCCCTGCTCCATCTCTACACCCCGACGACGACAACAACAACGACGACGACTATCACCTCGTCGACTCTCTCGCTCCTCTCTTCAGAGCTCAAGCCCAACTTCACCTTCCCTCGCCTAACCCCTCCTCACCATCCCAACCCACTGCCGAGCTCCCCTGCACCACCTCGGCCACCACCTGCACCCTCCTCGCCGACGAGCTCCCCACTGCCCCGTCGACCTCTGCATCCTCTACATCACCATCACCTCCTCCAAAACCCACACCAAACTCCTCGCAGCCAAGCTCCGAACCCTACTCACGACCCCCGCTGTGCCCATCGCCGGAGCGACCACCGCCGACCATCGTCGACCCCAGCACACCCCAAGAGATCCACAGAACCCCCACTCCGTTTCCTGTGATCGCGAGCCATCCCCGGGCAACTCCGACGACGAACCCGAAACACGAGCCGAGGCCGTGAATCCAAACCGTGCCATTCGTCGCGCGTTCGTTCCGTTGCCGCTGTCGTGCGTCGCCAAAGCGTCTCCAGGCAAGTACCCTACTTGCTACATGCTAGTTATTACTGTTATATTTCTAAAACCTATAAATTACGTGTTTATAATTCGTGAAAACGTATATGACATAAGTGCTTGATGCAAAATCCGAATGAAAACTCTCCATTAAACTGACAGAACTTGATCTTATATGCTGGCCCGTGTGGCAATGAACACTGTGGTGAAATTTGACTGGAAAATTTAATCGTTACTGGCTTGAACGATCACCCCCAACTACACCCATTAAAACTGAATATTTCCCGCGTCTGAAACTTTTTAAAATCATAATTATTTGTGTACACATTGAAATGATGCGTTCGAGGGCTCAAATCGAAGACGACTCAATGACCTGGAACCCTATAAAAGTTTTTAATTGTTTCTGTACTGAAAATATGACGAGAACTAGTTCGGAGAGCGGCTCTGAACTGCAGTCCAGAGCAGCTCTGGCCTGCAGTCCAGAGCAACTCTGGCTGTTGATTTCTATCTCGTAATGCTTACTACCTTGCTGCCTGAACTTGTATGTTGCAGAACCCTACACTTTATTGAATATGAAACTGTGAGATAAATAACGCAAGTGATTTCGCCACTTTTTATCATCGTTTACTATTTAAACTGCAATTTAAAAGAACAGGACGTATAGCAGTCCTAAACAGAAACAGAACTGATACCCTAGTGTTGAACAGTGCATAACTTCTGATGTAGAGACGCGATTGAGAATCCGTCTGGTGTGTTGGAAACCTTATTTAAAACCCTAAATTTAATTCAACTGTAGCATCGCTAAATTCTGATCTAAACTAGGTGAAAATTGTGTCGCGAAATGGACGTTCAGTTCAGAAACTGAATTTCCTGCAGCGAACACTTAAAATGAAACGGCTGTAACTTGCAAACCCGAAATCCGATTGCACTGAAACAAATTTTTTTGAACTTCCAACAGAGTGTATTTGTTACCGTATTTGTATCGTTTCACTGAATTCTGAACATATGAATTACTGCAATTTTTGTAAGCTCATGAAGTGCATAATAGTTCATATTACACATGACTTGTTAACTGCATAAATGTACATACCTTACCCAACTGCCATACACATAGTGATAGTGCGCGTTATTATTCAGTGTACAATGCATTATCGTGCATGAATGATATTGGTTTAGGAGTGTCAAGTACGCCAATAGAAAAGTGAATGATTCGTGACAGTGATTAATACAGTGAACAGTGACAAAACCGTGTTATTGGTGCATACTTGTACACGACAAAATCATAATCATCAATAGTGTAAACCTAGGGAAAAAGGGGAAATCGAAGTGGAAAGAGCATCGTATTTAGCGAGGACCGTGTTTTAGAGGATGATCATTCGAACAGCGACTCTTATATATATTAGGTAGGATCTAGCGATCCGGCTGACAGGGTTATGTCTCGGGCGTGTGGGCCATTGTCTCGGGTATGTACGAGACCCTTGTTAAACATGATCCTCCTTTGCACAAATCGATTTCAAACATGACTTAAAGACTGATAGGGACACAGATCATATTTTGCATTATTTAGTGACATAGTGATTATCTGCATTTTACTTCCACTGTTATTACCTTATTTGCCTGTTTCATGTCATTATTATAATATTGCTATTACATCGCTCTGACGACCTGAGTATGCATGCTCAGACCTCGAGGAAGAACCAGCGCAGGAGTCCGATTTACCTTTCGAGCTAGCGGAGATCTAGTCTGGAGTATCTTTTTCTTCTTTTCTGCTTTCCCTAAAAGAGACCTTGTATTCGAACTTGGTTAGTAGTTCTTTTCTTGTTTATTTGTAAATTGTGAACGTGAAAGTTGATGTAATAATTTAGTGATCTATTTCCTTTACTTCTGTGCTTTGTTTACTGATTACCAAGTAATGCTAGAAGCCGAAGTGTGACTACGGCGGGATTATTCCTTGACCGTAGGAGCATGGCTGGCCTAGTCATCCCTCGTTTTTCGCATTTTGGGAAGCGGGGCGTGACACCATGTCAGGCCAAGAATGAGTCACAAACTCGACCACGTTAAACATTTAATCTAAATTTTTAAATCCACAAAAAGAAAATGGCATCATCTAAAGTTATCTTGTAATGAATTACAAGAATACCCCTCATCCGTATATACATACCCGCATCCGTATTCCGACTGAATATGAATACTACGAGACGAAAGTAATCTAACCAATCTAATACTAGGATCCGGCTTAAACCAAAGCCCACTAGTATGATCCGACCGATCATGATCTGTGCACTAGTGCACGTATATGATCGAGCCCTGCCATAAAACCATATGGCCTCTACAACGTTTTGCCCGAACTTGGGAAACTCTCTGTGGGGGACTCTAAAGACTCGTCAATACACTGGCAGTGGGTTTAACCACAAGCACGACAGTGGCACTAGCTGTACGTAACGGCTGCCCATGTATTGAGCAAAAGGGAAGCTGACGAGCGAACTCATCCTAAAACCCTACTGAGCCTGTCAGTGACAATATCCGTACAGTCCAGTCCGTTCGTCTATGAGTATCACATATCAGGCCTACGGGATGGTAAAAGTCAGACCCCTAATAGCGGTATAAGTCGTGTCGGAGTGTAGCCCAGAACTCCTTGAGAAACTATTGGAATAGCTACCGGTAAATCTCACTTGCCTTGGCTAAGGACTTTGTGTAATGGCTCTCCAGACACAGCGCGATATCAACCCCCAATACCGGGAGAGACGAATCCCCCGACGATCCGCTCACTGCCTCCATGTGGCTCGGGACTGTGCCCAACTAAAACCTGTTTGCACGACTCCTTTGAGCCGTGGTAGGGTAGTAATCAAAGCACAGTGGGAACTCACACGAGATTAATGACGATCTCAGGTCGATAGACTAACCTGTACACATGTCACCAGGGAACTGCTATCTGACGCCAGATATAATACCAACTAGCATGTTCCCGGCGAGTCCGTCCGGTGTACTCATAACCTAATGAGCACCTGTATACATCTTAGGTGGACCAACTGACATAAATGGCTTGTAAGACCGGCCATCGCCCCTTGTCGGGGTCTCGATCTGTATACACTAGTCTATTCTGGAGTATCGATGCCCTGTCTCGAAACTCCCTCGACTAGGGACCTTTTAAGGATGTGTTTATAGACTACCCAACTCTCATGTATATGATCGCCATCATACTGCTGGTAGTCAAGAAAGAATCCTATGGGCTCTATCAACGTGTAATAATGATCTGTATTGTCACCTGAAGCATGTACACGATGATAAAGACAAACCAGATAACATACTATCATCTCAAGTAAGACTGTCCTACCGGTATAGGTCCTCCCTCAATCATTGCAATCATGTGCCTGCGATCCAATAATTGACTTTGAGGGAACTATATCCAACATATACGTGGCAACTACCAAATCAAAAACCCAATCGCACCAATCATGCATTCACAACACACTAAATATATATGAAATAGGTTGTATATCATCAAAACCTCAAACTTAATTTAAAATCGATTTATTCCAAAAACCTAGTAAACATCAATTAACCGTTTTAGTACAGAACTTGATATTTTAACAAAACTAGTGGCCACAATAATCACTTAATAATCTAATTAAGCCACACAAATCTTAACTAAATTTTAATTTCATCTAATTACACACTAATTAAAAACTTAGTTTGCTAAATTATATAATTAAGACAATTTAAAAATAACAACTTGCAAATTAGCAACTATCTTAGATTTTTACATGTCTTAAGATGTGAAACTACACATTGCAACAAGGTCAAGTGATGTAAACCCTAACTTTAGTTCAACACCTTCTCTTGAAATTTCAAGTTTGAAATTAAAACCATATTAATACCTAATAAATTTGATTTAAAGTAATTAATCAACAACATAACTATAGGGTTAGGATTTATACCTCAACAAAAAGAAGATCAAACATACAAACTTAGCCTCCCAAAATGGTCTCTTGCTCCAAGATTCAAGCTAAATTTGAACAAGGAATGATTGTGATAATTTTATTAGGAATTATAGTTAATTTTTATGGATTTTTTTGTGAATTTTTGGCAAGTGAAGAAGAAGAAGAATGGAGGAGGGGGCTGCAGTTTCGGCCAGAAAATGGGGATGGTGTGTGTGTGTGGGTGAGTGAGTGAAGAAGCAAAGAAACATGTTTACCATACCTCATTAATGCACCATACTTCTTTATCTTATTTTATTTTATTTTATTTAAGCTTTTTCTTTTGAATAATCTAGAACCATGGTCAACATATCACTTAAAACTAACATGTTGCATGTGAGTCTAATTGTGTCATAGTGCACTAAAAAATGTATTAACCTATACTAATTTATAATAATCACTAATTAAATGTATTAGTGAAAGCTTATAATAATATTTAAAATAATTAATTAAGAAAAATATTTAAGTAAACTAGAAATTTTCAAGTGACCAATTAAATACCAAATACTAGCAATTATATAGCTAGAATAGGTATATTTAAGTTTATGTTGAAAAATAATTATAATTAAATTTTTACGGAAAACACATGTTATATTTCCGATTATCGAACAATTAACTTAAACGATTTTTAAAACGTTACAAGTATACACCAGTCTACTCTGGAGTATCGATACCCAGTCTCGAAACTCCCTCGACTAGGGACATTTAAGGATGTGCCTATAGACCACCCAGCTCCCATGTATATCTCGCCATCATAATGCTGGTAGTCAAGCAAGAATTCTATAGGCTCTATCAACATGTAATAGTGATCCGTAATGCCACCTAATAGTGTACATGATAATAAAGACAAACTAGATAGTATACTATCATCTCGAATAAGACTGTTCTACCGGTATAGGTCCTCCCTCAATCATCATAATCACATGTCTGCGACTATGATAATTGCCTTAAGGGCACTATAGCCAACAATCTCCCACTTGCACTTAAGGCTAATTATTGCGATGTCGCATACTCACAGCTCGTGTGATACCGAACACCCAACTCCTCTACTAATCAGTCTCGCAAAGCTCGTTTGCGAAACTATTGTGTTTGAGAAATAACCTCAGTGAGTGGATCCGCTCCAATATTTCTTTCTATATCTCAACTTAGCGGAGAATAATCATCTCCCGAAATGAGCAATACCTGTCTTAGAATTTGCCTAGATATCTGATGGGACCCGGTTCATAAATGAACTCCAAATCCAATAAACTTCTTAGACTGTACCATCCAATGAATTTAATCAGTATACTGTGCCATGCCTACCTCGGTATCCGCTTAGACCACCTGTCCAACATACTGTCCCTCAAAAGAGGGAAAACTGTAACTCTGACAGCCACTCTGTCATCCAGGTCACCTTGGAAGCCTGAAATGATAACCGCCTCCCAAAGGAGGTTGCCGTTATCATATACTAAGAGCATCCACTTATGTTCATAACTGCTTCCCAACGTTTCTCCAGAATTAGATTAATATATATGCTTATTGCAACCAGTGCAAAAGCAAAATCTAGTGTGGTACTTGACCTCTCATAATTGACTTAATTGCCTAAGCAAGTGATATGCCAATCATGAAAATTTCTCTCCTCATCAGTCTAGAATACATCCTTCAGAGATAGTGACTCCATCACCTGCAGGTACACCACCATGCCAAGAGTCGTCCAATCTAAAACACCTTTAGAATAGTGTCAAAGTACCCAAATTGGGAAACTTCCTAAATCTAGATCTAAAACTATAGATCTAGTAACCAGAATGCCTGATATTATATCTATATCCTATATGAAGAAACAACCGTGTGACAACCACAGTATATAACCGATCGTAGTATAGGAAGATCCCTCCCGATCAAGTGCATGTCATGCAAATACCTGGACATCACTCTCCACTACCTTCTTACTAGATCCATCTCATATTCTGATGAAGTCAAAACCTATGACTCCCACATTAAAAATAGATGATTTATTTTCGCTATACTTGCTTTAGTCTACAAATAGACATAAGCTACTTGCCCTCTATACTTCCGCTGCTCCCGCTGACTACAACAACCCTCTGGCAGAGTCATATACACGTGCACTTCTAAAGCTAGTTTAGAATGACGTTATACTCATCCTCCTGCCAGACCTCATAGTCTAGAACAACAATAGTGGTAAGTTTGGCTAATCATAAACCTTTCTGTCACCGTCTTTGAGGATACCGAAGTACCTCTCGGGTGCCTGAGGTTACCCACCAAATCTGCGGAGTGGCTAATAGATCATCGAAACCAATTGAATTTTTAGGTTCTATTAAATTTTCAGCAATCGTTTGTAGTTCTGGAATCTCTTCCAATTCTACCATACTCCCACTAATGTTTTCTGAAAAGAATGCATTGTATTAAAACTGGTGGCGAGTCAAGAACAATATAACTATTGATCTTCCTGATGGTAGAATGTTAACCCTCGTCGAAGCCCGGGATAACCCACAAACTGCCATTACTGAAACATGCCTTGAGTTCGTCCAGATTCTAGTTTTAAGCATCAGCCGGATAACTCCTTATACCTTAACATCGTTAAGATATGAAACCATTCTATATATCATATAGAAACAAAGGCACTAATTTAATTGGAACCAGATTCAAAAATATGCAGCTATCTCCAATGCATATCAACCAAATGGAAGGAGGCCAATCAACATTACTCAACTAGGAGTGCATCCATATATGAGTAATCTGAAAGAGAAGCAAGTTTTCAAAACCATTACTATTAACGGAATACCAAACACAAGTATCTACATCTTCGACTATCTCGAAGAATCCTGATACTTCCAACAAAAGATTCTCTACTTTATTCTTATACCTATAACTTCAAAATATCTGGACCTTGTATTTCAACGAAATACTTGTCTAGAACTGGAGAAGTCATGAGTAAACAGAATATAGTACGAGTACCAACCCCTTTGTCTTAATGGACACTGGACAACATACAATACTTTGTATAAGTCCCCTAAGTTCAACAACTAAAACCATATGCGTCGTAGGTTGAAAACTGAGCTATGGTTAAGAAGAATTACACCGCTGTTGAATGCACCTTACCTAATCACCAACTGATATAGGTAAATGTCATAGACATAATTTCAAAAAGTTATATCTCACTTTATAAAATAAACGTACAGATATACCATTTTAAAATTGGTGTATAACGATGGATATTCCAAACCAAATATTTTCCGTCAGGTAAAAAACCTAGGTGATTTCCTCAAATATCACTAATTACAAAGAATTCTGATATACATTGAGGATCTAATCACCTAATTCCCAATATCTTACTCCCTCTCACTATCTGTAATGCCATACAGATGTGAGAATCAAATCTGGTAAACACATACCCTGAAGTTCGAATCCAATTGGGAAGACAGTTTTCAATTAACATTGCACGGTAAATCTGAAACATGAAAATGTTTCGAAGAGGTAACCTGGTATTCCTAGTAATGCCTCTTCCATTATCCTGATTCATGATTGTAACCGTATAGTTCCATGCCCTCACTCTAATCCCTTTATAATGTCTTTACTTATTACCTTCTGGACACCACCTTAAGGCTAATTGGTTTTCTTCCTTCCCTACCCTTCGGCACCAGCCTAAGGTTTGAAAGAAGACTATCCAATAAGCGTAATAGGTGTACTCTTCTAATACTAGGAGCCCTCACAACCTGAGAAAAGGTAAAGGGGAAAAACAACTGAATAATCCTATTCAAATTCTCCTAAACTGGAAACCATCCTCGAATCTGGAACAAGTTCTTTCGAGTTCGTATGTAACTATACGATGGCATATCAAAACATTATAGACGTTCATAGTTATACGAAGTGTTCTAGGGGAAATCCAAAGTGGATGTAGGAGTGGTAAGGGTATACGCGGTTTTATCGTGAATGATAGTAGTCGCAATTTCCTTTTGCCTTTATTCTAATCCCTTTATATGTCTTTACTTATTACCTTCTGTACACCACACTTAAGGTAATTGGTTTTCTTCCTTCCCCACCTTTCGGCACCTGCATATGGTTTGGAAGAAGACTATCCAATAAGCACAATAGGTGTACCCTCTCCTAATCCCAGGAGCCCTCGCAACCTAAGAGAAGGTAAAGGGAAAAGACAACCGAATAATCTTATTCAATTTCTCCTGAACCAGAATTCATTCTCGAACTGGAACAAGTTCCTTTGAGTTCGTATGTAACTATACAATGGATTATCCAATAAATGTGGATCTTTATAGTAATACGGGGTGTTCTGGAGAAATGCAAAGGTGATGTAGAAGTGGCAATGATATATGCGACTCCGTGACATTCCAAAAGCCAAATAGTTTTAAGAAGGTCCGGTTAACTGGGTTCATGAGTTTTAGTCTAGGGTAGGGCTATGGTTGCTGCCAAAGAAAGAGAGAAAATAAACACTCAGCGTGCACTCTAATCTAGATCAGAATGGTTAATACCTTTATCTAATCAGGATGGCTGCTACTGTTTCCTCGAATTCTCCTCCAAATCCAAAAGGAGAATTAGTCGGGATCATCTAAAATCACCCGAGAAATAATCCTACTCATCAGTGGGAATCGGGATCTAACTATTATCGTATGATAACTTGATGGAATCCACTCAAGTCACCACACTCCAGAAGGTATGCGCAAGCCTGGCAAGTTTCCTGTATGTTTGAAACTCCCGTTATGGTTATTGCCCTAACGATTTCATGGCCTTGATAGAGACTAACGTGCCATAAGTCGCTAGTCATGTTCAACCCGTCATTATCCAAGATTGATCTAAACCCACCCGCACAAGCCCTTGATAGAGACCAACGTGACTATACGACTATCCTAGATAATCGCATATCCATGCTACAGACACGTATCACGCAGCTACCGTACACTGTGCCTTGATAGAGACCAACATACATAGCACGAATACTATGAGATACTTATCTGAAATGACGGAGGGCTACGGCTGATTTTTGGCGAAAAACCCTTAACGTAATGAACTTGATATCGTTGAAGAAATCCAAGTGGTTTTACAAATATATAGTGGCGGAAACTTTTGCTAAAGACGTCACTCGTGGTGAAGGGATCTCGGCTCTTTCCTCATCGAATGAGGTGCAGGATATTCCAAACTGAATACCACGATGCAAAGCAAAAGAATCGACTATAGTGAAGTTATTACACTGACGCAAACTTCTGCCCAAGGGGTCACTCCCGATGAAGGGATCTCGGCCCTTGCCTCGTCGAATGAGGTGCAGGATATTCATAACCGAATACCACTGTGCAAAGCAAAAGAAAACGTCTATAATGTCAGTTTTTAAAAAACTTGGTTCCAACAATATCATATATGTAGGTTTGTTTTCCTTGCATTAATCAGAATCAACGCAGTCCCATCAATTAATCACACCAGAAAATAACGAAAATATGATGTACGTATTGCCATCTGCATTCGCCACTGGGCCCCGTCATCACCCGTTAGGTTACTTAACTAACGACAGAGCGGGGGCTGGACTAGCGCGGGTGCAAAACATATACAACATCTACCAGTATATATATAAATATATATAACAATCGTCCCAGACATGATATAAAGCAACATCACAGAATCTCAGCAACCAAAACAGAATGGTGGATAATTCTGGAGCCTCGGATTTCACTTAAGCCATAAATGAGACCCGATGTTCCCTGTTGTGTGGATAGCCTGAGCAATGAAAATCTAGACCCCTGCGAGTGCGGCAAGTTACTCGCCGATCCCAGAAGCGAGGCAACCCCAATCAACAACGTGAATGGACCACCCAGCACTTCACGGAATCTGGTAACTTGGGCACCCCTTCATGGCTCAACCTATACCCTCTACGAGTGCGGCGAATAGCCCACCAATTCTATAGTAAGGTCCCCTCCTTCTCAACGCCATGAGATGCGGACTCGTTGCCCTCTAGAACCCGGCTATTCGTGCACTCCTCCGCGGGGTAATCCTAGTACAGAAAAGAAAATAATATGTACAAGGGTGACATCGACCTCAACCCGGTCATGCCCCAAACAAATAATATACAAACGGGCAAAGACGACAGTCCACATGTCGGACGCTCACCCCGCAATATCAAATGTACAAATGAATCTAAACTTTACTAACATTGCACCAAAGCTATCCACCACGACGATCCAACCACAACCACAGCACAACATAGAACATCAACATGAATGTCACGTTCGCAAACTCGTCTAAATGAACATATAGCAATTAAACGAGTTCTACCGCTCTAATGACATTCACGGTCGCAGATAGTAATGCATGTACTGAATACATTTAAACAGTGTTAAAATATCGACTTCGAAATACCCCAAATTGCCCCCAAATTAAAAGATAACACTATATCTAAACTGGGAAAAACAAACAATACCACTGAACCAATATTCCAGAGTCTAAAGCACACCCAAAAAACCAAGTCCCCAACTCATTTCCAGACCGGCCAGGATGATTTTTAAGCAAGTCTCGCCGGGCCAAAACAGGTGAAAGGGGCTCGTTTTTAGGGTGTGTTCTAGTAGTCACAAGAGTGGTCTTCTGTAGTTGGTTAAAAAAAATTTTGAAGACTCTAAAAAATCGACAGAAACCGGAATAAAGTTGGTATTGCTTTGGAGTTGTTTCAGTTTCGATACTTCAAACATCATTTAAACTGCTAGTAATGGGTTAATAAGTTGTCTCTGATACCATGTTGGGTTATGCAAGCGCCCTGGCCATCAAACTGTAGCCGATTGCGGAACAAAATTTTTTAAACTGGCGCTAACACAACTCGCTACCCGGATCTACCATTAACCCTAAACTAGAAAACAATAAAGAGAGTTAGGAATGGTTAAACTGAATTGATCCGTGTCCTTCGGTCTTCAACCACCTTCCCAAGCTCCTAAAGGCCACCATGATCAAGCTTGATCTCCGGTCTCCCTCCATCAAAGATGATCCACCCGAGGATTTGTATTCCGAGCTCCTACCTCAATAGCCGAGGTAACTAGGGTACCTAGTTCGCTAAACTAGATAGCCTAGAGGATGTAGAGTGTGGTGATGAATTAATTTTTCTCATGACACTCCAGGTTTCTCAACACATGAGACTTGAAGGGTGGAAGTAGAAGAAGAAGCTTAAGGATGAGAGTGAGAGGCAACTCAAGAAAATGGCTAAGTGTTTTGATGTGTGTTGTGTGTTTGTTATGTTATGAGCAAATAATGGAGCCATCCAATAAATATCTCAAGTTTACGAAATATCTTAAGTCAACGCAAAATATCTCAAGTCAACAAAAGAAATCTCAAGACTTCAAAATATCTCACAACAAACAAAAACAAGCATGCTAGAATAGTAACCATGAGTCACTACTAAGCCATGCTACAATAAATGCATACACACTTCATCTTCTCCACCTCATTAACCATTTAATCCTAAATGGCAAAAACTAAATGAGGTGACATCTTCTAGGAGCACCTTGTAATAAATTACAAGAATACCGATCATCCGTATATACATATCCGTATCCGTATTCCAAAAAATACGAATACAAAGATATGAAAATAATCCAACAATATAATACTAAAATCCGGCTTAAACCAAAGCTGCCAGTATTATCCGTCCGAATCATGATACGTGCACAAGTGCACGTATATGATCGAACCCTGCCGTAAAACCATACGGCCTCTACGTCATTTCGCCCGAAGCAGGGAAACCCTCTATGTGGGACTCTAAAGACTCGTTAATACGTTGGCAGTAGGTTTAACTACAAGCACGTCAGCGGTACTAGTTATACATAACGGCTACCCAGGTATTGAGCGAAAGGGAGGCCGACGAGCAAACTCATCCTGAACCCCTACTGAGCCTGACAGTGACAATATCCGTACAGTCCGGTCCGTTCGTCTATGAATATCGCATATCGAATCTAGGGGGTGGATAAAGTCAAACTCCTAATAATGCGACATTTCGTGTCGGTATGAAGCCCATCACCCACTGAGAAACTACTGATCCGAATCAGTAATTCTCTACTACCTGGCCAAGGATTTCTGGTGATGGCCACCTGTGCACAACGCGACATCAACCCCAAATACCGGGAGAGACGAATCCCCTGACGATCTGCTCACTGCCTCCATGTGGCTCGGGACTGCACCCAACTAAAACCTGTTTGCACGACTCCTTTGAGCCGTGGTAGGATAGTAATCAAAGCACAGTAGAAAATCACACGAGACAAATGATGATCTCAGGTCGATAGACTAACCTGTACACATGTCACCTAGCAACTGCTATCTGACAATAAGTATAATACCAACTAGCATGTTCCTGGCGAGTCCGTCCGGTGTACTCATAACCTAATGAGCACATGTATACATCTTAGATGAACAAACCGACACCAATGGCTTGTGAGACCGGCCACCGCCCCTCGTCGGGGTCTCGATCAGTATACACTAGTCTACTCTGGAGTATCGATGCCCAGTCTCGAAACTCCCTTGTCTGGGGACATTTAAGGATGTGCCTATAGACCACCCAGCTCCCACGTATATGATCGCCATCATAATACTAGTAGTCAAGCAAGAATCCTATGGGCTCTATCAACATGTAATAGTGATCTGTAATGCCACCTAATGCTGTACATGATGATAAAGACAAACCAGATAGTATACTATCATCTCGAGTAAGGCTGTTCTACCGGTATAGGTCCTCCCTCAATCATCATAATCACCTGCCTGCGACTATGATAATTGCCTTGAGGACACTATAGCCAACAGTATCGAGACTGGGCATCGATATTCTATAGTAGACCGGTGTATACGTTTTTAGACCCTGACGAGGGGCAATGGTTGGTCCTGCAGCTATTGGTCTTTTGCACCTAAGATGGTATACATGTGCTCACTGGGGGTGAGTGCACTGGACGGACTCGCCGAGAACTTATAGATGGTACTATACCTATCGTCAAATAGCAGTTCTCAGGTGACATGAGTACAGGTAGTCTTTAGACCTGAGATCATCATTTTTCTCGTGTGGGTTCCCACTGTGCTTTGATCACTACCCTACCACGGCCCTACTAAGTCGTGCAAACAGGTTTTGGTTGGGTACAGTCCCGAGCCATATGGAGGCAGTGAGTGATTGTTAGGGATTCGACTCTCCCAGTATAGGGAGTCGATATCGCACTGTGATCGATTGGTCAGGACCATAAGACCTTTGTCAAGACAGTTGGTATTTACTGATAGGTTGATCAGTAGTTTCCCGGATTGGTCCTGATCCACATCAGCATGAATTATCGGGTTATTAGGGTCTGACGTTTACCACCCCCTAGACCCGGTATGCGATACTCTCAGACGAAGAGACCGGACTGTACGGATATTGTCACGGATAGGCTCGGTAGGGATCTGGATGAGTTTGCTCATCGACCTTCCTTTTCGAAAAGTACCCGGGTAGCCGTTACGTACAGCTATTGCCGCTGACATGCTTGTGGTTATGGATTTATCTAGTAACTCACTGTCGGCGTACTGTCGTGTCACGACCCAAAATTTAGCCTGTAACCGGCACTTAAACTACGTAACGTCTACAGGCGTACGTAACTCAAGTAAGCCGAAACCCAGAAATCTAAACCACCCAAATCTGGATCAATGGAGAAAAACATTTAGAAAATCACAAGTAAAATCTCTAACTCTAGTTTTCTTTCTTAAAAATTTCGGCAGCACCTCCTTTGTAAAAACTAGTCCCGAAAACGGGTACAACACAGAAAATATATAAAGCATCCCAAATGGGAGAAAAAACATGCCCAACGGCGGAGACAATCACCACAACAAGTATACGACGCCGAAGCGAAGAAATATCAAAAAAATGACTATAATAAGAAGTAAACTTTCCAACATAACCGGCTCCCACGAGCACGGCACCCAAAGTCACCAATATAATACAACACCGAATCCTCACAAGTCGTCTCTAAGTCATATACAACCAGTGGTAGATGGAGAATACTAGATCCAACAAAAAGATATACAATATACAGGCAGATAACCGCAAACCCACCTAAAAGCAAAGGCCTCACTGCCTAACGTAGCGGTATCCGCAAAAGTAGAGATGATAAGACGCCCTGCTACGACTACTCTGAGGGTAAGTCATGCAAAACACTGTGGTACAACGGGGGTGAGTTGCCAACTCGTGAATAGTAATTAACATCATACTGTAATCGCAGGTATGCACGAACAACGATCTATCTATCACATGTAATCCGATAGCATAAGTATGATAAGTGAGTATGCAATAATCATGTAAATGTACATCATCAGGGTACTACAACTACATGAAGCAATGCATAATAACAATAATCCTGAGTGTGCGAGATGATACAATAAAATCTCATGCAAAATCATCAGCATGGAAAAACACCAGTGACCCTCACTGACACATCAAATCCCAAATCCTCAGGCACTGCATCCTCAGATCGGCCCTCACATCCTGTAAGTCTCATGGAACCTGAGTGTCTATCATCGACACCCGAAACATCATGAAAACATATACCTGTAAGTATATATATAAGGATATCAACCACGTATGTCCACCGACGATACGTAAAAATCATGGAAACCTGAGTGTCTAACACCGACACTCGAAATATCATGAAACCCGTGTCTAGCATCAACACGTAAATCCTCATAACTCAGGCGCTGTCACCACGACTGGCCCTGACGATATGTCGTACATCACTCCGGTCGGTATCCCCATGATAACTGCCGAGTCCAAATACAATCACCGGTAGGTGATGGTCCAACCGCCAGGCTTATCGTCTACACCATGAAATCACCACTCGCCCACGGGTACCATACCGGGTCCACCATGTACCCGCAGACGGTGCCTCCCGCTCCTCGAATCGGGTATCACAAGGCAAATCTCATAACCGAGAAATCACATGGTGGACGCACTGAAATATCATATCAAGAGAAACCGGGTTTTCAAACAATACACAGTTTCTTGAAAATACCCCCACGGTTCTCAAATCCATAATCATATGAAATCCATATCTCAATGCGTAAAATCCATATAAACTGATATATGCAACATAAAACATCAATATGAGCATATAAAGGGAAAACCGCTCTTTAAATGAATCCAGCTTTTAAAATATATCTTGCGGTTCCCAAAAATCTTCCGAAAACAATGCAGCATCATATAAAGTGTACATGTAAGCGTAGCAAGGTTTAAGTATCTACATGTAAGCAAGTGGTTATGATGCATTTCATAAGCGCAATGATCAACAACTCAATAGCACATATCAATACAATACCACTTGTGGTACATACAACTATAGCGGAAATATGCGGTGTACATGTCAATATGAGTGCATGATATACATGTAACTATAATAGAATATGTGGGTGTACATGTCAATATGTATGCAAGATGTACAATATAGCTATGGTAAGGTATACGTGAAATGGAATAAGGGTTACTACCTCAACTATTCCTGCCCAATGCAATGTCACGTATGTAAGCATCAACAATATCTCATATGCACAATGGGATAAGGGCTACTACCACAACTATCCCTATCCACTACCGTATCACGTATGTAGGTGGTTTGTGCGTGTCATGGAAATTACAGACGGTGTGGGTGTAGCATACAATTTAGTGCTCGTGCAACATGAACCGTCAGTAATGTGTTATATCTAAAGGTACGAGTCAGGTACAGCAGATAATACTATGCAATGACATTCATATGAAAGTAACTAATATGCAAATACTATGTATCTAACATATCATATTCGCCCCGATGCATAACGCCATACGGGCGATTTCCCCGTAGATATTAAATCTACTCATCAATGGTCTCCAGCTATGAAAATCCGACCACCTGCTTCCCCTTGTTCGCAGCGTCCGAAGTCCCCGCTTGCGACACTATATTTCACAAACACAAGAAATAATGCGAACATCTCATAATCGATCAATATAATGCAAAACTACGTATTCGAAAACGCACCAACACACTAAACTAACTCGCGAGTGTACGTCTAGTGGCTAACATGCGCAACGATACCTCAAAACCTATCTGAGTACAACAGCAGCACAAGCTCACGACTCGTGTCGCAATACGTATCACGCGGACTCAAAACACTAGATTATTGGTAATCGATCCCAGATTTTGCATACTGAATTTACTAAAAAAGTAAACAGTACCAAACACCCCTAGCCAACAACAGACAACAACCCACAGAAGACCAATCTCATCCCTCTCCTACCTAGCCGGCGTCGCCGGATTTTGCCCTAGGGTCGCCGGCCCCGACCGGTGAGGTGGTCCCCGTCACTCAGGTGGTGTCTCAGGTTCACTAGCACATCTCTATAATTTTGTTTGGTCAAACACTAAATTCTCCAGATCACAACAGGTATAAAAGTTCTAAAAAGACTTTAAAAACCCGATATCGCACTATTTGATATAAAAAGCGTTCTAAACCATAATCAACGAACAACACAGCATAAAAACTATAATTTATCAGTATAGGGATTATACCAAACAATCTTGCTCACAAGATCCAAGCTTTCCCTAGCTCCAAATGATCCAAGAGTAAAAATCAAGACTTTTTGGTATTTTTGTGATATGTTTGGGATTTTTGAGGATTTATGAGTTTAGATTGATGCGGGAATGGAAAAGAAATGAGCAAGGGAAGTAGAGGGAGAGAGAGATTCGGCCATATGAGTGAGGTGGGAGTTTTGTGAGGGTTTCCTAGCAATTACCAACCTTAAATGCCACTAAATGCATTCATACACACCTAAGCACACATGCATGCACCTCCATTTCTTTTCTTTTCTTTTCTTTTTCTTTAAACCTTTAATCCTAGTCCATACAATGAATCTAGATATTATGTGGGTTAGGTTTACACAAGAAAAATTGAAGAAAAGACCGCTAAAGAGAAATTTCCCAAAATGTGAATACCGCATTAAAATAATATTAAAATTGGGAAAAATCAAATTGAACCAAAACGTCCCATATACCCCCAAAGCTTGCGCACTAGCTTTATTTTAGCTAAACTAGGTGCCGGCAAGTCTATATGGTTGTTCGTTCACAATCAGGTTAAAACGGAAAATACCGACAAACTTACCCTAAAACGGAAAAATTCGCATAACGATTTCTAAAACGTTACAATCTCCCCCCCCTATAGAAATTCGGTCCTCGAATTAAAATTTCATACTAAGCGTACCTTCAAATAGATGAGGGAATTTCTTCTGCATCTCGCTCTCGGCCTCCCAAGTGATCTCCTCATTAGTAGGGCTACGCCATAGAACCTTCACAGACGGCAAGACCTTTGACCGAAGTTTCTTCACCTGCCGATCCAAAATAACTACCGGCTGCTCGGTGAACAAAAGATCGCGCTCAAGCTGAACGGTCTCGTGCTGAATCATGTGAGAAGGATCATGAAGGTATCTACGAAGCATCGATACATGGAAAACGGGGTGAACATCCGGAAAACTGGGCGGGAGTGCCAAACGATAAGCAACAGAACCCACTCGCTTAAGGATCTCGAAAGAACCTACAAATCTGGGACTGAGCTTCCCCCTCTTCCCAAATCGCATAACGCCCTTCATTGGAGAAATCCTCAGGATTACATGATCCCCCACTGCGAACTCAAGTCTGCGACGACGACGGTCGGCATAAGACTTCTGCCTGCACTGGGCTGCTCTCATCCTGTCCTGAATCAGCTGGATCTTCTCCGTGGTCTCCTGAACTAGATGGGGTCCCAAAACTCTACTCTCACTAAGCTCGGTCTAACAGACTGGCGATCGACACTTCCTACCATATAAAGCCTCAAAAGGTGACATCTGAATAGTCTCCTGAAAGCTGTTGTTGTAGGAGAACTCAATCAACGGCAAGTGACGATCCCAACTGCCACCAAAATCAAGCACACATGCACGGAGCATATCCTCCAGTGTCTGAATAGTCCGCTCCGACTGAACATCGGTCTGCGGATGAAAAGCGGTGCTAAAACTCAACCGGGTACCCAAAACTTCCTGAAGCTTCTGCCATAGACGGCTAGTAAACTGGGTGCCTCTGTCGGATACTATGCATGTGGGAACACCGTGCAAACACACAATCTCATCTATATATAGCTGCGCATACTGAGCATACCCGAAAGTGGCCTTCACTGGAAGGAAGTGAGCCGCTTTCGTCAACCGGTCAACAATCACCCAAATAGAGTCATACCCTCTACTGGTCCTAGGTAGACCCACAATGAAGTCTATGGAAATCTGCTCCCATTTCCACTCCGGAATGGATAAAGGCTGCAACTCTCCAGCCGGTCTCTGATGCTCAGCCTTGACTTGCTGACAAGTCAGGCACCTCGAAACGAAGTCCGAAATATCGCGTTTCATCCCTTCCCACCAGTAAAAGTCTCTCAAATCACGGTACATCTTGGTGGAACCTGGATGAACGCTAAAGGCCGACTGATGTGCCTGCTCTAGGATCTCACGTCTCATACCATCGGTATCTGGTACACACAAGCGAGTCCCGCATCGTAGCACACCCTGGTCATCAATCATGAACTCCAAAACTGTACCCTGTCGAACAAGCTCAAGAATCTCGGACAAACGGGCATCACTGGGTTGCGCCTCACGGATACGATCAAATAGTAGTGGATGGGCGCGGACATGAGCAAGCTGTCCCCCAGCGGAAGTAAACTCGAACTGCACTCTACTATCACACAAGAGCTGGCAATTTGCAGAAGACTGACGCTGAACTGCGCTCAACTGGGACAAGCTACCCGCGGGCCTACGACTCAAAGCATCAGCTACCACATTCGCCTTGCCCGGATGATAAAGGATCTCACAATTATAATCCTTCACTAGCTCCATCCAACGGCGTTGTCTCAGGTTCAGATCCCGCTGCTGGAAGATATACTTCAAACTCTTGTGATCCGTGAAGATCTGACACGACTCTCGGTACAAGTAGTGTCTCCAAATCTTCAACGCAAAGACTACCGCTGCCATCTCAAGATCGTGAGTAGGGTAATTCTGCTCGTGCTTCTTCAGCTGCCTAGAAGCATACGCAATCACTCTATCATGCTACATCAAAACACAGATGAGCCCCACTCGAGAAGCATCACAATACACAACATAGCCACCCGATCCAGAAGGTAAAGAAAGCACTGGTGCTGTCGTCAACCGAGTCTTCAACTGCTGAAAACTCTGCTCACACGCATCAGTCCAAAGAAAATGAACTCCCTTCCGGGTCAGTCCCATCAGCGGTGCAGCGATACTCGAGAAATCCTGCACAAAACGGCGATAATAACCAGCTAAGCCCAAAAAACTGCGGACCTCAGTCACCGATACAGGTCTGGGCCAAACCTGTACAGCCTCTATCTTCCTCGGGTCTACAAGAATACCATCACCAGTCATCACATGACCCAGGAAGTCAACTCTATCAAGCAAAAATGCGCACTTTGAGAATTTAGCATACAGCTGGTGCTCTCTCAATATCTGCAAAGAAATCCTCAAGTACTGCTCATGCTCCTCACGACTCCTAGAGTAGACCAGTATGTCATCAATAAACACTATAATGAACTGGTCGAGGAACGGCCTGAAAATCTGGTTCATCAGATCCATGAACGCTGCTGGCGCATTGGTGAGTCCGAACGACATCACCAAAAACTCATAATGCCCATAGCGCGTACGAAAAGCAGTCTTCGGAATGTCATCATTCCGAACCCGCAACTGATGATAACCCGAACGCAAATCAATCTTTGAAAAATGCTTCGCACCCTGGATCTGATCAAATAGATCGTCAATGCGGGGTAAAGGATACCTGTTCCGCACCGTAACTCGGTTCAACTGACGATAATCCACACATAGCCTCAAATTGCCGTCCTTCTTCTTGACGAATAGAACAGGAGCTCCCCACGGCAAAACACTCGGACGCACAAGTCCCAAATCAAGCAACTCTTGCAATTGATCTTTAAGCTCTCTAAGCTCTGCCGGAGCCATCCGATAAGGAGGTATAGAAATAGGCTCCGTGCCAGAAATCAGATCAATGCAAAACTCAATATCGCGCTCTGGCGGCAACCCAGGTAACTCATTGGGAAAGACATCGGGAAACTCTCGCACGGTAGAAACCTGGTCCAACGACTCCACTGTGGCTCCAGTATCATGAATGAAAGCCAAGAATCCCCGACACCCCCTCCTCAAAAGCCGACTAGCGCATAGGACAGAAATCAAACTGTAAGGGGCGGCACCACGGTCCCCCTGTACAACAAACACTGACTCGCCGGGAAAACAAAATCTAACTGTCTTCTCGCGGCAGTCCACGGACGCATAGCAAGTATCTATCCAGTCCATGCCCAACAGAACATCGAAGTCCAACATCTCAAGAAGGATCAAGTCGACGGACAGATCTCTGTCTCCTAAACGGACAGCACACGATCGGAACACGTGTAGCGCAACAAACGACTTTCCCACAGGAGTAGTCACGACAAGTGGCTGATCCAGCAAACACGACTCTCGGCCTAACCTCGGCACGAAGTGCGTAGAAACATACGAATGCATAGATCCCGGATCAAAAAGAACATGTGCATCATAAGAACATACAGAAAGGGTACCTGAAACCACAGCATTGGACGCCTGAGCGTCCTGGTGAGTCGGGACAAAAACCCTAGCCTGTCCTCTACCGGATATTGGCTGTCCCCTTCCTCCGCCACCTCAACCTCTCGGTATAAAACCCCCACGACCACGACCTCTCTGAACAGGAGTCTGACACGGCGCAACAACAGGACTAAGGGGCAATGCCCTCTGAGGCGAAGAAGGTAGTAAGGTAACCTGCGGTACTGCTGGCCCTCTCTGGCGCACCACGGTACAATCCCGAACAAGGTGATGTAGACTGCCACACCTGAAGCATCCATAAGACGGTCGCTGGCCCTCCTGGGAATAAGAACTGAATAACTGGCCACGTCCCACGTCTCTGCTACTCCCCGAGTCTAAAGGAACTTTGCTTCGGCGTGCAAACCTCTGTCTCCGTGCTGGTACATCCGTACGAGTCCTCTTCGGTTTCGGAACAACCGATGACTCAGCTAGACGCTCCTCCACCAAAAGAGCTGCATCGACAGCTGCCGCATAAGTGTCGCAATGCTGAATGCTGATGGCGAGGAACAACTGGGTAAGCAGGCCTCGAACAAACCTCTTCACCATCATCTCCTCAGTCGCCACCAGGTACGGAGCATACACCGACAGCTCGGTAAACAGTGCATCATACTCAGACACCGTCATCCTCGAAGTCTGACGTAACGACTCAAATTTGCACGCTCGCTCATCCCTGACGCTCGGTGGAAGAAAACGGGTGAGAAAAACCGTCACAAACTCAGCCCAGGTCATAGGAGCAAGACCCGCGGCTCTTCCCTTCTCCAAGGACTCACACCACTTCTGGGACAGACCCTCCAGCCGGAAACTCGCAAACTCTACCCATCTCTCGTCGGAACATCGGAGTGAGCGACAAATCCTGGCCATCCAGTCGATGAACGACTGCGGATCCTTAGTAACATCTGTGCCCGTAAACACCGAAGGCCTCAGCCTCATAAAATCTGTCAGCGACACAATAATAACCTCCGGAGCTGCAACTGCGACTGCCAGAACAGTAGGTACCATCGTGGTCCCTGCAGCGGGTGGAACAACTGCCTGCCCCTGCGCTCGGATGGTCTCTACCAAAGTCTCCACAATCTGGCACAGATCCTGCATACCAGCTCCAATCATAGCAATGTGCTCCGGTACGACAGGCGTACCGCCCTGGTCAGTCCTCGCCTCAGATGAGTCAACTCTGACCTCGGCCCTTGCGGCCGCTCTCTGTGCCCTCGTAGTCTTCGGCGGCATAAAGGCTGGAAATTGAAACAAGATTCGATAAGAAAACAGAATTTGAATCACAAAGATGTATATCAATCATGGAAGGAATATCAATCAATAAGTCCTAAGGTCACTTAGGCGGAGTACCGTGTCGTAAGTATGCCGCGGAACATACACACGCTACGTCACTCTACTTAAGCTACCTACTCCATCATATCAAGGTCATCCTACACTCCGAAAGGTAAAACCTAGGGCTCTGATACCAACTTTGTCACGACCCAAAATTTGGCCCGTAACCGGCACTTAAACTACGTAACGTCTACAGGCGTACGCAACTCAAGTAAGCCGAAACCCAGAAATCTAAACCACCCAAATCTGGATCAACAGAGAAAAACATTTAGAAAATCACAAGTAAAATCTCTAACTCTAGTTTTCTTTCTTGAAAATTTCGGCAGCACCTCCTTTGTAAAAACTAGCCCCGAAAACAGGTACAACACAGACAATATATAAAGCATCCCAAATGGGAGCAAAAACACGCCCAACGGCGGAGACAATCACCACAACAAGTATACGACGCCGAAGCGAAGAAATATCAAAGAAACGACTATAATAAGAAGTAAACTTTCCAACATAACCGGCTCCCACGAGCATGACACCCAAAGTCACCAATATAATACAACACCGAATCCTCACAAGTCGTCTCTAAGTCATATACAACCAGTGGTAGATGGAGAATACTAGATCAAACAAAAAGATATACAATGTACAGGCAGATAACTGCAAACCCACCTAAAAGCAAAGGCCTCACTGCCTAACGTAGCGGTATCCGCAAAAGTAGAGATGATAAGACGCCCTGCCGCGACTACTCTGAGGGTAAGTCCTGCAAAACACTGTGGCACAACGGGGGTGAGTTGCCAACTCATGAATAGTAATTAACATCATACTGTAATCGCAGGTATGCACAAACAGCGATCTATCTATCGCATGTAATCCGATAGCATAAGTATGATAAGTGAGTATGCAACAATCATGTAAAGGTATATCATCAGGGTACTATAACTACATGAAGCAATGCATAATAACAATAATCCTGAGTGTGTGGGATGATACAATAAAATCTCATGCAAAATCATCAGCATGGAAAAACACCAGTGTCCCTCACTGACACATCAAATCCCAAATACTCAGGCACCGCATCCTCAGATTGGCCCTCACATCCTATAAGTCTCATGGAACCTGAGTGTCTATCATCGACACCCGAAATATCATGAAAACATATACCTGTAAATATATATATATAAGGATATCAACCACGTATGTCCACCGACGATACGTAAAAATCATGGAAACCTGAGTGTCTAACACCGACACTCGAAACATCATGAAACCCGTGTCTAGTATCGACACGTAAATCCTCATAACTCAGGCGCTGTCACCACGACTGGCCCTGACGATATGTCGTACATCACTCCGGTCGGTATCCCCATGATAACTGCCGAGTCCAAATACAATCACCGGTAGGTAGTGGTCCCACCGCCAGGCTTATCGTCTACACCACGAAATCACCACTCGCCCCGGGGTACCATACCAGGTCCACCATGTACCCGCAGACGGTGCCTCCCGCTCCTCGAATCGGGTATCACAAGGCAAATCTCAGAAACGATAAATCACATGGTGGACGCACTGAAATATCATATCAAGAGAAACCGGGTTTTCAAACAATACACAGTTTCTTGAAAATACCCCCACGGTTCTCAAATCCATAATCATATGAAATCCATATCTCAATGCGTAAAATCCATATAAACTAATATATGCAACATAAAACATCAATATGAGCATATAAATGGTAAACCGCTCTTTAAATGAATCCAGCTTTTAAAATATATCTTGCGGTTCCCAAAAATCTTCCGAAAACAATGCGGTATCATATAAAGTGTACATGTAAGTGTAGTAAGGTTTAAGTATCTACATGTAAGCAAGTGGTTATGATGCATTTCATAAGCGTAATGATCAACAACTCAATAGCACATATCAATACAATACCACTTGGGGTACATACAACTATAGCGGAAATATGCGGTGTACATGTCAATATGAGTGCATGATATACATGTAACTATAATAGACTATGTGGGTGTACATGTCAATATGTATGCAAGATGAACAATATAACTATAGTAAGGTATACGTGAAATGGAATAAGGGTTACTACCTCAACTATTTCTGCCCAATGCAATGTCATGTATGTAAGTATCAACAATATCTCATATACACAATGGAATAAGGGCTACTACCACAACTATCCCTATCCACTACCGTATCACGTATGTAGGTGGTTTGTGCGTATCATGGCAATTACAGACGGTGTGGGTGTAGCATACAATTTAGTGCTCGTGCAACATGAACCGTCAGTAATGTGTTATATCTAAAGGTACGAGTCAGGTACAGCAGATAATACTATGCAATGACATTCATATGAAAGTAACTAATATGCTAATACTATGCAGCTAACATATCATATTCGCCCCGACGCATAACGCCATACGGGCGATTTCCCCGTAGATGTTAAATCTACTCACCAATGGTCTCCAGCTATGAAAATCCGACCACCTGCTTCCCCTTGTTCACAGTGTCCGAAGTCCCCGCTTGCGACGCTATATTTCACAAACACAAGAAATAAAGCGAACATCTCAGAATCGATAAATATAATGCAAAACTACGTATTCGAAAACGCACCAACACACTAAACTAACTCGCGAGTGTACGTCTAGTGGCTAACGTGCGCAACGATACCTCAAAACCTAACTGAGTACAGCAGCAGCGCAAGCTCACGACTCGTGTTGCAATACGTATCACGCGGACTCAAAACACTAGATTATAGGTAATCGATCCCAGATTTTGCATACTGAATTTACTAAAAAAGTAAACAGTACCAAACACCCCTAGCCAACAGCAGACAACAACCCACAGAAGACCAACCCCATCCCTCTCCTACCTAGCCGGCGTCGCTGGATTTCGCCCTAGGGTTGCCGACCCCGGCCGGTGAGGTGGTCCCCATCACTCAGGTGGTTTCTCAGGTTCACTAGCACATCTCTATAATTTTGTTTAGTCAAACACTAAATTCTCCAGATCACAGCAGGTATAAAAGTTCTAAAAAGACGTTAAAAACCCGATATCGCACTAATCGATATAAAAAGCGTTCTAAACTATAATCAACGAACAACACAGCATAAAAACTATAATTTATCAGTATAGGGATTGTACCTAACAATCTTGTTCACAAGATCCAAGCTTTCACTAGCTCCAAATGATCCAAGAGCAAAAATCAAGACTTTTTGGTATTTTTGTGATATGTTTGGGATTTTTAAGGATTCATGAGTTTAGATTGATGCAAGAATGGAAAAGAAATGAGCAAGGGCAGTAGAGGGAGGGAGAGATTCGGCCATATGAGTGAGGTGGGAGTTTTGTGAGGGTTTCCTAGCAATTACCAACCTTAAATGCCGCTAAATGCATTCATACACACCTAACCACACATCCATGCATCTCCAATTCTTTTCTTTTCTTTTTCTTTAAACCTTTAATCCTAGTCCACACAATGAATCTAGATATTATGTGGGTTAGGTTTACACAAGAAAAATTGAAGAAAAGACCGGTAAAGAGAAATTTCCCAAAATGTGAATACCGCATTAAAATAATATTAAAATTGGGAAAAATCAAATTGAACCAAAACGTCCCATATACCCCCAAAGCTTGCGCACTAGCTTTATTTTAGCTAAACTAGGTGCCGGTAAGTCTATATGGTCGTTCGTTCACAGTCGGGTTAAAACGGAAAATACTGACAAACTTACCCTAAAACGGACAAATTCACATAACGATTTCTAAAACGTTACATGTCGAGTCTTTAGAGTCCCACACAGAGGGTTTTCTTAGTTCAGGAAAAATGATGTAGTAGCCGTATTGGATACGTGCAGGGTTCCGATTGATTGATGGTACTATGTACCCAGATATCACGCCCCGCTTTCCAATGTACGCTAAAGTGGGCACATGACATAGCCAACCATGCTACCTGTGGATAGGAAAAATCCTTCCACGGTCACATTACGGCTGTGGAGATATCAAGAACAGGAAAGTAAACTAACTACCTAGTACATGTCCATAAGCCAGAGTAAAAAAATCAAGAGATAACAATATGCGGAAGCCAAAAGATACAATAAATGAAACACCTGGAGTGAAACTACTGTAACGTTTTGAAAATCGTTTCGGTGAAATTTCGAAAAAACGGTAAAATAAGGGGGTTTTCTGTAAAAAGTCAAAATGTAAATATCTTTATTATAAAATTAAATATACATATTCTAGCTATGTAATTGCTAGTATTTGGTGTTTATTGAGCCACTGGTGAAATTTCAAATTTTCTAAAAAATTTCCGAAATTAATTATTTTAATATTATTTTAAGCCGTCACTAATACATTTAATTAGGGAAAATTACAAATTGGAATGAGTTGAAACAAATTTTGTGTATCATAAAACATTAAATAAAATTTTATCATGTGGTTTTTGAAACGAAATCGTTTGCCAAAACGGTTTAGAAAATATCGAAGAAAAAGGCTTTTTTCGGTGAAATTAGTGTTAATGGGAATTGGGGTTTAGCATTTATCTTTTTCCTAACCCACACACCCACACCTCACCCTCTCCCCATGTGGCCGGCCCCACCATGACAGCCCTCCCCCTCTCCCTCTCTCCAATCACTTCTTTTTTCAAAAGAAAAGAAAAAGAAAAGAGTAGAAAATGATAGGATTAGAGTGGACTTTGACTAAAGTGGACTTTCCCCACCTCACTCTCTCTCCTCCCTCACCCAATCCCCACCAATTCTGGCCAAAATCTAAACCCACAACAGCCCCTTCATTCTTCATCTCTTTCTCTTTAAAAAAGTTCATCAAAAATGCTTGAAAAATCCACAAAAAATCAAGCAAAAATCCAAATCAAAATCCACCTCCTACCCATTTTCCCTTGGCTACCATAGCATGGATCTAGGGATTTAGATTTCAATTTGGGAGGCTAAGTGTGCTTGTGGGCTCTTCAAATTATTTGGGTATAAATTCTAACCTTTTTGCTTAATGTGTTGTTAATTGCTTAGGTTAGCTTAATTAATTGTTTAATTAGGTTTTTAATTAGTTCTAGGTGCATGATTTAAAATTCAAGAGAGGGGTTGATTTCAAATTGGTATTTTGTGTTGTGGGATTTAGTTTATGTGATATAATTGACATATTAATGTTATGCTAAATCCAATTTAAGTTGCTAGTTTGCATATTTGTTGATTTAAAAGTGATAATTATATAATTGGTAAACTAGGTTTTTTAAATAATTATATTCTTATGAGATAAAATTCAAATTTAGGTTTCATGTCATTATAAAGATTATATTGAGTGGTTTAATATTTTTAGTTCATGAAAATCCAAGCTAGATTGTAGTTTGTGCAATTTTGCTATAAAATTGTTAAAATTTAGGTATTTTGTAAACTAGAATTTTAACGTTTATGGAAATTAATGAGATTAAATTATGGGAATTGTTTTATGACTTAATTAAGATATTTAGTGAATATTGTGACCGCTAGATTCGTTTATACATCGAGTTTTGTACTAAAACGGCGAATTGTGCTTGCTAGATTTTCGGAAAAATGACTTTTTAAGTGAAATTGGGGTTTTTGTGAGTTTTAACCTATTTTATATTAAAATTAGTGTTCGTAAATGTGCAAATGAGTGTATTTGGGTTTTTCTCGATGGTTTGGCGTTTGTACGCCGACGTCGAGAGTTTTTGGGTTGATTTGTGAAAGCAACCATAGGTTTTGACCTATGTGGGATTCATGTATCGTTTTAGTCATGAGTCGGATTTTAATACGACACAGTACGTTATGATATGTAGGTACCTCATGTGGACTTCGAGACGACAAGCAAGCGCGTGGCGACGTCGGCACCGGCGAGCGAGGACCAGGTGAGTAGATTTATATCTACGGGGAGAAGTCGGGTGGATGGCGTATAGCACCCCCGCAGTCCGTAGTGTAGCTTATATATATATGCTTATATAGGTGTTTTATGATACGAGAATGTTTATTCATGTTATGATTATGTGTTCATGGATTAGCTTTGGGTTAGTTGCGAAACCCTAGAGTAGTTGTTATACCCACATACGCACACACAGACTTGCATACTTTACTTTCTTGTGCGCAGATTGGGATGTGTATACATGTATATATGCGTGGGTATGGGACTATGCATATGTACATTCATATACGCATGCATGGATAATGATGATAGTACTTGGGATTTATGATGAGTCGATGAGATTTGATTTGAAGCCGTGAGATCTGTGATATAGCAGGGTTCTATTTGAGATACGACATGACGTTGTAGCGGGTCCTTGACATAGTGTTTCACACACGTACATGCATACTTAGGCGGTATCAGTATTGTACTAGACGTAGATCAGTACCCCGATCATGATATTTGATAAAGAGAATACCAGGTGAATAGTATGATGAATGTGATATTAACCCGTACCCAGATTTGGGGATGCCGTACAACGGATTTACGTACGAGCTATATTTTGATGATTGATCCGCACTCTTGACTTGGGATGCCTGCTTATAGATATGGTATCGGATATGATATTATTGAGGCGGGATCACCGACTAATATATATACAGGTATGTATATGTATCGACTCAGATGTTAGGCGGTTTCCTTACCTGTAGTCCAGCTTGTTAGCTTAGCCCTTTAGTTTAGTTTAGTTGTTAGATTAGATTCGATTCTTACCTATTTCAAAAACTAACGAATCGTGGGTATTTTAAAAGACAGCCCAAGGGATCCTACGGATATTTCAAAAGACGTATCTTTTCATAAAAACACCGTAGCCCCTATTTTCAAAACCCCATGATTCGTGTTATTTCAAAAGGCACCATTTGTAGGACTTATATTAGATTAATGCAGATTAGTTATAGTTGCGTCTAGTATTCAGCTCCCGCTCATTATTGTGGTTCGCTTCACATCGCATGCTTATATTATGTTTCATACTCCATTATTTATATCATGCTGTTAGGACACCAGCACCATTACCGATGATGCGTATGTACCACGTACACTTACTTGCTGGCTCACATACATCTTCATCGGTAATTGCCATGTCACGTACACCTTAGAAAATATTATTGCTTGACATAGCCTGTTAGCTAATAGTTTAGACATGATATTAGCGTACTTGCCTTATATGTTTGTTTAGACACTGTAGTTATTACCTGCTACTTCATGCATACTGTTATTCATTGTTATGCCGCATTCATGGATTCTCATGCATATATTCACTATTTTACGTGTTATTGAGATTTTGGATTCGGATTTCCATGAGATTTTCTGGATTTGGAGGAAAACCGCAAAAACATAAATAAACCTTTTCTCTCTTTTAAAATAAAAAGTGCGGTTTTCCCATGATGTATGAGTCGTCCACTATGAGTTTGCTGATGGATTTCGAGACCCGATTCGAGGAGTGGAGGAACCGTTTCGGGTACATGGTGGGCCCGGTGCGGTACCCCGGGGCAAGAGGATCGTGTTGTTGACATTGAGCCTGGCAGGGGAGCACTACCGACCGGTGATATTACCCGACGCGTCGGATATCCGGAGGATACCGTCGTGGTCTTGAGATGAATGGTAGGGGCCGGTCTGGATTGACGGCGTCCTAGATATTGTGATTGAGATATTGAGATTTTGAGATATTGAGGTACAGAGATTATGATACAGAGATATCGAGATATTTGGACTCTTGTTTTGTGTCGATGCTGGGCACTGTTTTATGCTGATTTCATTTATGGTACCTCACTTTTAAAATACAGAAATCTCACTGATTTATGAAAGCAGTTTTCGTCAGTACATGCATTCTGTTCCATGCATTCATACATCATCCATATGATACATTGCTACCTGAGGCACTAGCACGGGCACATGGAATTACACTTGGATTAGATATTTACCCTAGTCATTGTTATAGACTGCTGGTTTTATTTGAGGATTATATATATTGATCGTATGACCTAGGATTGCGTTATACATCCGATTTCTATTCGTTGATGTTTTTCTATTCACGAGTTGGCAACTCACCCCCGTTGTGCCCCAGTTTCTTGCAGGTTTCGCCGTACAAGTTTCTTTACGGTTTTGTGGGTACAGTTTCGTTCGGGTGACTTGCTAGTAAGTGGGTTTATTTGTATCGTACCCATCATTATACATTGTATATTATTATTCAGTTGTATCTAGAAGTTCCATCAACCAAACATGTATTTACTTTGAGATAGAGACCAGTGATGTTATTCCTTCGACCTCAGAGTCGCGCGTTATTTTTCTGTGGTTTTCTTGTGGTTTTGAGTTTCCTTTTGAGTTTTGATCCTCGCCGTTGGCGTTGTATATTATATTGCTTGTGTGGTTATGGCCGTCGATTGACGAAGAGCTAGCTCCTGCTTGGGGATGCCTTTTTTTTTATTTCGTATACTATTCATGTTGTATCCCGTTTGGGGGCCAGTATTTTCAAAGGAGACTCTGCCGAAATTTTCAGGAAATTTTTGATGTTTTTAAAAACCGCATAATTCGGCTTATGCTATTGAAACTACTTGCTTTAAGTTGGTTTTTCCTGCACTCTACATCTTTTCTTGGTTTGGATTTCTGGGTTTTCGGTTTACTTAGATTACGTACGCCTCGAGACGTTCGTAGTTTAAGTGCCGGTCATGTTCCGTACTTTCGGGTCGTGACAACTACGTACCGACAGGAATCTCACCGCTCGTCTAACAGCGGCAAAACTCCTAATCAGTCTGCAGCAAGGTAGAAGAATCTGGGCCATGCAAAACCCAGACGTCAGCACGTCAAGTCATCAAGTAATAACATAGTAAACAGGCAATGCGAATATAAACATGAATAAAGCAAGGGTAACAATAATATAAATCAGAGCGGTACAGGGTAGTGTGCAGTGGGTAAACTAAACTGTTATATCAGGTTTTTCTATTCTAGAGTCTTTGAAATCAATTGATGAATCGTCGATGTAACTCAATAGTATCCCGTGCGTGCCCGAGACCACGGTCAAGATCCTCGGGGCTGAATCCGAGACGTACCGCTAGGCAGTAACAGGTAGCAGGATGGGCGAGTGATGTCAGCATCATCACTCCGGGGCTGGCCTAGCCCGTAAGACTGATCAGAACAGGTATCGAACTGTTGAGTTACAAGTCGGTTTCACCTTTGATTTCCCCATACCCCCAAGTTATGTATGTCGAGTCAGGTATTCAGTAATCAAGAACCAATGCCAACACAGGATCAGGTAAAAGCAGGTTTGTCTGGATAGACAACAGGAACGGTCCATGAAGACTACATGTTATGTTTGTTGTCATTAGACACAAGATCATGTAACAGGTAAAGCCATGGTACATCAGGTCCAGCCAGGTAATGTATAAAGGTGTCATGTCATGTCAAGAGTGTACGGTACCATGTCATGTCAAGTAGGAAGTGTAACAGGTCATGTCAGGAAGCACAAGATGTCATGTGGGTGCTCATAATCAAACTAACATAAGCATGTGTATAAATAAACAAGCATGAGTACTATCAGAACAATAAACTGGAATATGTAATATGATATGCAAATAGATATAATTTCAAGGATATGGATGCACAGTTATCGATTAGGGTTACATTTATAGTTCCAATATTAATTAGGATGCAATTTATTAAACATGGAGTGTTAATATCATATTATTATGTAGTAATGTGATCTATGGATGCAATTATATGTATCTTAAATGTGATGGATGCAAACGGGTATCCGAAAAGTTATAAAACTATAAAATGGTAATGTGGGATGTACAACTAAGCAATATGTGATATAAATATTGATATAATAATATTAATATGGATAGCATATTCAAAGCGATTAATAACTATAAAAGTGGTATTGATTAACCATGCACAAGAAAGTCCCGTTCAGAAATTCAGCGTCACCCTAATTTGTAAAATAGCTTAAAAATAACAAACGTTCTCCAAAAGGGACGTGTCTTATACCAAAAAAAAGATAACTCAATAAGGTTTTCAGTTTTATAAGTATAAGCATCTCAGGTTGTCCCTACAAAAAGTTATGAACATTCGAAATTGAAAGTTTGCTTCTGGAATTTCCCTGGACAGCAGTTTGGAGACATTTTCATTTGCATTTTTCGTTATTTAAACAATTTATTTTGTAAGTAAATATTTTATAGAGTTATAGTATTCTGAGTTAGCTTCGTAACGAACTAAAGAACGTATACTAATGATTTTTCTATGATTTATAATGAATTTTATCAGGTAAGGTGTACAGTAAATTTCAGATTTGTCGTATCCGCTTTTTCAACGCGTTTCATGTGTAAACTATAATATTTTCAAATATAATATTATAAAATGCAGATTATAAAATAATTAAAGATAATAATAAGAAATATTACGACGATATATATTTTAATTGATATGGATGCAGTATAATGTACTCTAGTATGTCACAAGATAAGTTTTCATGATCTAGATTTAATACGATATAAAAGGATGCAAACGGAACATCGAAACGTTATAAAATTAAACATGGGGCACTAGATTTAAACTATAGGTATGGTATTTATTTAAATAGGTATAAAATGAATTATATAGCATGTAGCAAGATTAACTTGCCTCGATGGGTCGCGAATCGGGAAAACGGAACGTTAACCGTCGGCGGGGAAAACTCGCGACGGTCGCACGGTTCACGGAATGAACCCAAACGACGAATAAAGGAACCACATGGGTCGGGGTACCTCGTTGGAACGTCGAGAAGCGTCACCGGCATGACGGAATTCCGGCAACAAAAGAACAGTTAAAAAAAATGAGAAACGAGACATGAAGCAAGAAGAGAAAGAATGATAAAGAGAAGTATGGGAGAATATATGAGAGAGAGAGAAAAAGTGGGGAGAGAGAGAGATTATGGGGGGGAGAGAGAGCTGCAGGTGGGGCCCACGGAATTAAAAGGAACGCGATTGGCTAAAGAGGAATCGTTAGTTAGGGATAAATATTAATTAAAGATTCAAAACATTTTAAGGAACAGTAGAATATATATAAAGGTTAATTTAAAATTTTAAAAGATAGGTAATGAACAGTAAGATATCAGGTTAGTTAGAAAAATATATGCGATGATTTTAATAATATTAATGTCACGCCCCGCTTCCCAGAGTACGCAAGATTGGGCACGTGACATAGCCAACCATGCTACCTGTGGGTAGGAAGTATCCATCCACAGTCACATTACGGCTGTAGAGATATCAAGAACAAGATAAATAAACTATCTAACACATGTCCAAATCCAGAATAACAAGAGTCAATGATAAATAAGTGCGGAAGCAAATGATCCAATACAATAGTAGAAAAGTACGCCCCATAATGCGGGCTCACATCTGGAAATAAGATGAAATAAATAAAATAATCACTACAGAACTCACAAATCAGCCTGCTGGCTGAAGTACTCCTGCTCGGTCGGCGACAGTGGTAAAGGATCTGGGCCATGCAAAACCCAGACGTCAGCGCGTCATGTCAACCAATAATATAATATGAACATGGTAATAAGCAGTGCAGAAATAAACATGAAATAAGCAGTAGTATGTAACAAGCAGTGCAGGGTAGTGTGCAGTGGGTAACTAAACTGTTCTATCGGGTTTCTATTCTAAAGTCTTTGAAATCAATTGATGACTCGTCGATGTAACTCAAAAGTATCCCGTGCGTGCCCGGGACCACGGTCAAGATTCTCGGGGCTGAATCCGAGACGTGCCGCTAGGCAGTAACAAGTAGCAGGATGGATGAGTGATGTCAGCATCATCACTCCGGGGCTGGCCTAGCCCGTAAGACTGATCAGAACAGGTATCGAACTGTTGAGTTACAAGTCGGTTTCACCTTTGATTTCCCCATACCCCCAAGTTATGTATGTCGAGTCAGGTATTCAGTAAACAAGGACTAATGCCAACACAGGATCAGGTAAAAGCAGGTTTGTCTGGATAGACAACAGGAATGGTCCATGAGGACTCCAGGTCAGGTTTGTTGGCATTAGGCATGAGATCAGGTAACAGGTCAGGTCATGGTACATCAGGTTAAGTCGATAGTAAAGGGTACCATGTCCGGTGCATCGGTATATATATATGTCATGTGTAGCAAGGTCAGGTCAATATGTAACGCAATCGAGGGTGTGCTCACAACAGGTATATAATCGAATAAGGAAATAACAGCATGAAATAAAGTAAACGACAATATCAGTTCATTTAATCACAATACAGTGCAGTCGTATTATCAGATTAACAAGTTTCGAGCACCCTTGCGGTGCAATAATCACACGGTAGTGCAATATCAATAACAGAAGGTAATAGAGCTACATGTGTCCGGCTATCGTCCTTTTAAACGGTAGAATGATTAACCGGTAATTTCGTTATTAGGGTTAAAGTGGCAATTGTGATTTTAGGTTACAGTATCATGATATATGTCATAATACGTCCAAATTATAAAATAGCTCTACTTAGTTAAGTTTTGCAAGTTTAATGAGTCAAACACACTTAATTTGTATAACATAGCATGTAGCAAGTAATACTTGCCTCGACGGTTCCGCGAACCGGGAAAAACGAACGTAACGTCGGCGGAAAACACGCGACGGATGCACGGGTCACGGATCGAGTCCAAACAACGAACAGCGGGACCGCACGGACCGGAGTACTTTGCTGGAATGTCGGGTCAAGTCGTCGGCACGGCCGGATTCCGGCGAAATGTCAAAACAGCGACGAAGTTAGCAAAATATAAAGCATGGACAAGATCGACCAGAGAGGGGATAAATGAAGGGAGAAGGTGAAGAGAAGCTTACAGGGATAGCAAGGGTGGCAACCGCGACGGGGTCGACGGCGATGGGGCGCCGGCGAGGAGCAGTGAACGCGGCAGAAAGGCTGGAGGTTGCTGGATCAGGTGGTGCTGCGATGAGGGGAGGTAATGGCCGGGTTCTGGTCGCAGGGAAAGAGGAGGTGGTCGGCGGTGGCGCGGGTGACGACGACGAGGGTCGACGGCGGCTTTTCCGGCGACCGGAGGAGGTGCTAGGGTTGCTTGTTGGGTTCTGTTGCGGCGCCGGCGTACGGAAGGAGGAGGAAGGTGTCGAGGTCGGGAAGAGGGCGAAGGGGAGATGCTGGCGTCGTCGGCGACGAGATGCGGCGGCGACGGCGAGCAGCGACGGTGCAGGTGGCTACGGCGCGGGCTGCAGGCGCTAGAAGGAAGGGAGAAGGAGGAAGGAGGTGCGTCGAGGCTGAGGAGGCAAGGGTGATGGTGGTGGTGTCGTCGGCGCGGGGGCTGCGGCGGCGACGGGCACGGTGGCGGCTAGGGTTCTGCATGGGTTCGTGGGGTTCTCGTGATCGTTTTCTGCGAAGACGAGGAGGTTACGAAATATATATAGGGATAGAGAGAGAGAGAGATTATAGGAAGAGAGAGAGAGAGAGATTATAGGAGGAGAGAGATAGAGAGAGGGAAAGAGAGAAGAGATAGCGAGACAGGTCCACGAGGGATAAGGTCCCTCGTGATTGGCTGGGAAATCTAAAAGGAAAATTAAAGTAAAGATTTATAGGATTAATTCGTTACTTAAGTAACAGATTAGAGATTAGAATATATTTATTATAGTTTTAGTATATTCAATTAAATAGGGATTTTGGCGCTAAATGAAATATTTCCAAATTGCGCCCGGGTTGCGCCCAAATATTTGAAATTCAAATAATAGGATTTTAAGCGAGTTCCAAATTTTAAAATGAGATGTCATATGATTAAAATGCATGCCCCCAAGTCGGACACTTGCACGCGCGCGTAGCCGTCCAAACTCGCCCGTTTCACCGAACGGGATGAAAACTCGACGCTCGGACGCTACCACGCGACTAGGGGTGACGAGTAGGCCAACAGGGATATTTTTAATTTCACTTTAGGTGTTAAAATTTGTTACATGCAAAAATGACTTAGCCGGTTAAAATTTTGCAACAAGAACCAAACAAGCAAGATAAATGAAATGAGCAATATCCAACACTCAACCAGTAACAGAAATAGTATTATTGGGCTCGGGTGTTACAATTAAAATCTGGGATTTTGGCGCAAAGTAAAACATTTCCAAATCGCGCCCGGGTCGGATCTAAAAATTTGAAATTGAAATAATAGAATTTTAGGCGGGATCCAAAATTTAAAATGAAGTGTTTTATGATCAAAAAAGCATACCCCCAAAACGGACACACGTACGTGCATGTAGCCGTCCAAACTCGTCCGTTTCACTGAACGGGACAAGAACACGATGCACGGACGCTACCACGAGGCTAGGGGTGTTAAGTAAGCCAAGATGAATATTTTCAATTTTATTTTAGATGCCAAAATTTGTTATATGCAGAAATTAATTTCCGGGTAGAATTTACAATAATTAACCATCAAGCAAGATAAATGAAATAAGTGCCACACTACGTTCGAACGGTAACTAAAATTAGTAGTATTGGGCTCGGGTGTTACATTATACCCAACTACAAAAAGAATTTCGCCCTCGAAATTCCAAGAATACAAAGATAGATAACTAAAAGAAAAGGTGAGGAAACTTCTGCCGGATTGCATCTTCTCGTTCCCAAGTAGACTCTCCATGCGAGTGATTGCCCCAAGAAACAAGCACAAGAGGGATTACCTTGTTCTTAAGAACCTTTTCCCTTCGATCCACGATTCCAATCGGTCGCTCCTCAAAAGTCAAGTCTTCTCGTACTGTTAGCTCCGAATGATCCAATACGTGTGTTTCATCTCGAACATACCTACGGAGTTGAGATACGTGAAACACATCGTGCACATTCGCCAAGGACTGCGGTAACGCCAAATGATACGCTACCTCACCAACACGCTCCAAGATCTCAAAGGGTCCAACGAATCGAGGACTAAGCTTTTCTCGACTTCCAAAACGACTCACCCCTCTAGTCGGTGATATCTTCAAGAATACCAAATCACCCACGGTGAACTCTAGAGGTCTTCTTGACGTATCTGCCCAACTCTTCTGTCGGTCCTGTGCTTCCTTCATATGATTTCTGATAGGGTTAACCTTCTCAACTGTCTGCACAACCAAATCTGGTCCCAATAATCTTCGTTCACCGACATCGTCCAAACAAACAGGTGAACAGCATTTACGACCATACTAAGCTTCAAATGGAGCCATCTGAAAAGTTGCCTGAAAACTGTTGTTGTAAGACAACTCCACCAAAAGTAGATGATCCTCCCAAGACCCCTTGAAGTCCAACCTGCATGCTCTCAACGTATCCTCAAGAGTTTGGATCGTTCTCTCCGACTGACCATCAGTTTGAGGATGATAAGCTATGCTAAACTTCAATCGAGTCCCCAAACTTTCCTGTAAACTCCGCCAAAAGTGTGATAAGAACCGAGTGTCCCGATCGGACACGATGCTCACCGGTACTCCATGCAATCTTACAACCTCTTGCATGTACCGCTCTGCCAAAGTCTCTGTTGATTGACCAACCCGAAAAGGAATAAAATGAGCTGCCTTGGTCAATCGGTCACAATCACCCATATAGCATGGTTGCCTTTTGGACTTCGCGGTAAAGCCGTCATGAAATCCATGGTTATTTGTTCCCACTTACACTGAAGAATCGGAAGTGGTTGCAATAAACCAGCAACCTTTTGATGTTCAGCCTTAACTTGCTGACACACCAAGCACTTTGCCACAAAGCGAGCAATCTCCCGTTTCATGCCTTCCCACCAGAAATGATGTCGAATATCTCGGTACATCTTTGTGCCTCCTGGATGTACAGAATAAGCTGAACTGTGTGCCTCCTTCATAAGCTCTTCACGAATATCTCCCTTTGGCACACACAAACGGGTACCAAACCTCAACGAACCATCTTCGGGGATTAATAAATTTGTTCGTAGTCCGGCTTCAACCTGTCCTCGAAACTTTTGCAGTCTAGGATCCTGCGATTGAGCTGCTTTAATATTCTCGATCAAAGACGAATGTACTTGCAGCTGCAACAACTGTCCCGTAGAATGCGGTAGCACAACCTCCAAGTCAAATCTTCGAAAATCTGCGACGATCTCCTTCTGTGTAGTTAACACCTGAATTAATGGTAACCGACTAAGCGCATCCGGCACAACATTAACTTTCCCCGGATGGTACTTAAGATCAAGATCATAGTCAGCCATCATCTCCAACCATCTACGCTGCCTCATGTTAAGCTCCTTCTGTGTGAACACATACTTCAAGCTGTTATGATCTGTAAAAACTTCTACTCTTTCACCCAAAAGGTAGTGTCTCCAAATCTTCAAAGCGAAAATCACAGCCGCAAGCTCCAAGTCATGAGTTGGATAATTCTTCTCACGGGTCTTCAACTGTCTCGATGCGTATGCTACAACCTTCCCATGCTACATCAAAACACATCCCAATCCTTTCCCAGATGCGTCGCTGTGAATGACCAATCCTCCGAAATTGTCTGGCACGGTCAGAATAGGGGCGGTTATCAACTTCTGCTTCAACGTCTCGAAAGCTAACGCACACTTATCCGCCCATACAAAAGGTACCTCCTTGCGCGTAAGCTTAGTCAACGGCTCTGCCAGACGAGCAAAGTTCTCCACAAATCTCCTGTAGTATCCGGCTAATCCAAGGAAACTTCTTATCTCAGCAACATTCTTTGGAATAGGCCAATCTCGAACTGCTGCAATCTTTTCTGGATCGACGGCAATGCCATCACACAACATGCCCCAAAAACCTTACTTCCTCCAGCCAAAACTCGCACTTACTCATCTTCGCATACAATTTCTCCTGTCTCAACGTCTGCAGTGCGATCTTCAAATGCTCAGCATGCTCTTCAAAACTCTTCGAGTAAACCAGAATATCGTCAATGAATACCACAATGAACTGATCCAAGAACGGTGAAAAGATTCGGTTCATCAAGTCCATGAATACTGCCGGCGCATTCGTTACTCCGAAGGGCATCACTAAGTACTCGTAATGTCCATACCGAGTTCGGAACGCCGTTTTGCAAATATCTTCTGTTTTCACTCGGACATGATGATATCCGGATCGTAAATCCAACTTCGAGAATACCCTCGCGCCACTAAGCTGCTCGAAAAGTTCGCCAATGCGAGGGATCGAGTACTTGTTCTTAATAGTCACCCGGTTTAATTCTCGATAGTCGATGCACATCCTTCTTATGCCATCCTTCTTCTTTACTAGAAGAACTGGAGCTCCCCAAGGCGAGTTACTGCTTCGAATCCAACCTTTCTCAAGCAATTCAGCAACATGTTTCTTGACTTCTTCCAATTCTATTGGCGCCATTAGATAACACGCTTCGGATACCGGCGCTGCCCCAGGAATAAGATCAATTGTGAACTCCACGTCTCGCTTTGGCGGTAAACCCGATATATCTTCAAACACGTCCATAAAATCACGAACAGCCGGCTCTTTACTTTCATCACTTCCATTGATGCAAGAATATTGTTTGTCGGCCTAGCCCTAAACTCGACCGGTCCGACCGAACTGCTTCCTTAACGCAACTGCTGTCTGCCGCAAACTCCCTTTCATCCCAGATAAACTCTGCTGCTCTTAGCTGCTGCACGTATTTATGAGAAAGTGGTCAAACCCAGGGAGAAAATCTGCCTCTGGATGTCCACGTCCAGTCTGCGCATGAACCTCCGTGCCCTGTCTGCATCGTTGGCAACTAAAGGTCCAGCGAAACTACTGAGTCTCGTCCATTCTGCTACATGCACATCTACGGGTGCTCCCTTCTGCTTTAGTCCGATGAACTTCTCTTCCATTTCCTCCCGTGCAGTCCGCGGGAAGAACTTCTCCAGGAAACTCTTAGAAAAATCCGCCCACTTGATCGGCTTGGGCAAGCAGGTCTCCTCAACAAGCCACCATTCTCGGGCGTAGTCCACTAGCTGAATGCGTACCACAACAACTTTTTTGTCATCTGGAATCTGTGCCGCAAAAAGCAAGTTCTCTGTGTCAACTAGCCACTGCTCCACTGGCAACGGCTCCTTTAAACCAGTAAATGTAGACGGACCCAACCGTCTGAAATCTGCTACGGTCCCTACTCGGTCAACTGGTCTAGCTCCAACATTGTTCACAGACTGCTGAACGATCTGCAAACCTTCCCGAAATGAGTCCGCTTGCTGCTGGATCAGCTCGGTCTGTTTCTTTGATTCTCCAGCATTCATCTTATCACTCCAAGCATGGCGGCTTCGTCCACACGCCTCTGGTATGTCTTCAATTTCTTACCGGCCATAATCCTGAACTCAAAATACCCAACATTAGCATGATGATAGATTTTGAATATAGATCAAGGCTAGAACTCCAAGATACTTAAATAGAGTACCGCATTGTAACTATGTCGCGGTATCATAGCCACAATTACATAACTCCATCCAAGTCGCCTAAGTCCTAGAAATTACAAGGAATCAGGTTTTCGAATCGATATGCAAAGGAAGTTTGCACATCGTAAAAAATATAATTAGGAAGAATGTGATTCAAGAATGGTAAAACGGTCAAGGTGGCAGGACATGTTTCCTAAACACGGGTATTCTGATTCGTGTATTGGGTACAATACCCAACTACAAAAAGAATCAACCCGACTATCCTATGGCTCTGATACCAAAAGAACCATGTCACGCCCCGCTTCCCAATGTACGCTAAAGTGGGCACGTGACATAGCCAACCATGCTACCTGTGGATAGGAAAAATCCTTCCACGGTCACATTACGGCTATGGAGATATCAAGAACAGGAAAGTATACTAACTACCTAGTACATGTCCATAAGCCAGAGTAAAAGAATCAAGAGATAACAATATGCGGAAGCCAAAAGATACAATAAATGAAACACCTGGAGTGAAACTACGTACCGACAGGAACCTCACCGCTCGTCTAACAGCGGCAAAACTCCTAATCAGTCTGCATCAAGGTAGAAGAATCTGGGCCATGCAAAACCCAGACGTCAGCGCGTCAAGTCATCAAGTAATAACATAGTAAACAGGCAATGCGAATATAAACATGAATAAAGTAAGGGTAACAATAATATAAATCAGAGCAGTACAGGGTAGTGTGCAGTGGGTAAACTAAACTGTTATATCAGGTTTTCTATTTTAGAGTCTTTGAAATCAATTGATGAATCGTCGATGTAACTCAATAGTATCCCGTGGGTGCCCGGGACCATGGTCAAGATCCTCGGGGCTGAATCCGAGACGTGCCTCTAGGCAGTAACAGGTAGCAGGATGGGCGAGTGATGTCAGCATCATCACTCTGGGGCTGGCCTAGCCCGTAAGACTGATCAGAACAGGTATCGAACTGTTGAGTTACAAGTCGGTTTCACCTTTGATTTCCCCATACCCCCAAGTTATGTATGTCGAGTCAGGTATTCAGTAATCAAGAACCAATGCCAACACAGGATCAGGTAAAAGCAGGTTTGTCTGGATAGACAACAGGAACGGTCCATGAGGACTACATGTTATGTTTGTTGTCATTAGACACAAGATCATGTAACAGGTAAAGCCATGGTACATCAGGTCCAGCCAGGTAATGTATAAAGGTGTCATGTCATGTCAAGAGTGTACGGTACCATGTCATGTCAAGTAGGAAGTGTAACAGGTCATGTCAGGAAGCACAAGATGTCATGTGGGTGCTCATAATCAAACTAACATAAGCATGTGTATAAATAAACAAGCATGGGTACTATCAGAACAATAAACTGGAACATGTAATATGATATGCAAATAGATATAATTTCAAGGATATGGATGCACAGTTATCGATTAGGGTTACATTTATAGTTCCAATATTAATTAGGATGAAATTTATTAAACATGGAGTGTTAATATCACATTATTATGTAGTAATGTGATCTATGGATGCAATTATATGTATCTTAAATGCGATGGATGCAAACGGGTATCCGAAAAGTTATAAAACTATAAAATGGTAATGTGGGATGTACAACTAAGCAATATGTGATATAAATATTGATATAATAATATTAATATGGATAGCATATTCAAAGCGATTAATAACTATAAAAGTGGTATTGATTAACCATGCACAAGAAAGTCCCGTTCAGAAATTCAGCGTCACCCTAATTTGTAAAATAGCTTAAAAATAACAAACGTTCTCCAAAAGGGACGTGTCTTATACCAAAATAAAGATAACTCAATAAGGTTTCCAGTTTTATAAGTATAAGCATCTCAGGTTATCCCTACAAAAAGTTATGAACATTCGAAATTGAAAGTTTGCTGCTGGAATTTCCCTGGACAGCAGTTTGGAGATATTTTCATTTGAATTTTTCGTTATTTAAACAATTTATTTTGCAAGTAAATATTTTATAGAGTTATAGTATTCTGAGTTAGCTTCGTAACGAACTAAATAACGTATACTAATGATTTTTTTATGATTTATAATGAATTTTATAAGGTAAGGTGTACAGTAAATTTCAGATTTGTCGTATCCGCTTTTTCAACGACGTTTCATGTGTAAACTATAATATTTTCAAATATAATATTATAAAATGCAGATTATAAAATAATTAAAGATAATAATAAGAAATATTACGACGATATATATTTTAATTGATATGGATGCAGTATAATGTACTCTAGTATGTCACAAGATAAGTTTTCATGATCTAGATTTAATACGATATAAACGGATGCAAACGGAACAACGAAACGTTATAAAATTAAACATGGGGCACTAGATTTAAACTATAGGTATGGTATTTATTTAAATAGGTATAAAATGAATTATATAGCATGTAGCAAGATTAACTTGCCTCGATGGGTCGCGAATCAGGAAAACGGAACGTTAACCGTCGGCGGGGAAAACTCGCGACGGTCGCACGGTTCACGGAATGAACCCAAATGACGAACAAAGGAACCACATGGGTCGGGGTACCTCGCTGGAACGTCGAGAAGCGTCACCGGCATGACGGAATTCCGGCAACAAAAGAACTGTTAAAAAAAATGAGAAACGAGACATGAAGCAAGAAGAGAAAGAATGATAAAGAGAAGTACGGGAGAATATATGAGAGAGAGAGAGAGAGAAAAAGTGGAGAGAGGGAGATTATGGGGGAGAGAGAGAGATAGAGAAAGAGAGAGCTGCAGGTGGGGCCCACAGAATTAAAAGGAACGCGATTGGCTAAAGGGGAATCGTTAGTTAGGGATAAATATTAATTAAAGATTCAAAACATTTTAAGAAGCAGTAGGATATATATATAGGTTAATTTAAAGATTTAAAAGATAGGTAATGAACAGTAAGATATCAGGTTAGTTAGAAAAATATATGCGATGGTTTTAATAATATTAAAATCTGGGATTTTAGCGCAAAGTAAAACATTTCCAAATCGCGCCCGGATCGAGTCCAAAAATTTAAAATTGAAATAATAGAATTTTAGGCGGGATCCAAAATTTAAAATGAAGTGTTTTATGATCAAAAAAGCATACCCCCAAAACGGACACACGTACGTGCACGTAGCCGTCCAAACTCGCCCGTTTCACTGAACGGGACGAGAACACGATGCACGGACGCTACCACGAGACTAGGGGTGTCAAGTGAGCCAAGATGAATATTTTCAATTTTATTTTAGATACCAAAATTTGTTATATGCAGAAATTAATTTCCGGGTAGAATTTATAATAATTAACCATCAAGCAAGATAAATGAAATAAGTGTCACACTACGTTCGAACGGTAACTGAAATTAGTAGTATTGGGCTCGGGTGTTACACCAGACTTTCGATCGAACAGTTAATAATACTAGCCCGCCAATGTTTTGAGCCGGATTATTAAATCAGGTATTGATTTAATAATTTACATATATATATATTTCGATATGTATATTCTAATATTATATTCTTTGTGTTATTCTATCTTTTTGTGTATTCGTGTTTTTATGCGAATGCAGATATGTATATACAGTAGACTGTAGTCCGTATTTTATACGGAAAATATTCTAGAAGGTGGACGCCTCAGCATGGCTTTTTCCATTTATTCTTAAATGGAAATAAGGTGTAAAATAAAGGAGAGAGGAGTATGGTGAGAACCATGCCTCAATAGTTGACAAATGAATTTTTAATTCATTTGTGGCAACTATTGAAGCATGGTTTATACTTCTTTATTGTAAAAAGTGTTTTACAAAACCTTTGTGAGGATTTTCTCTCATATGCTAGCCTCATTATTTTCCTTAGCTCACCATTTGCTTCACTCTCCTCTCCTTCTCTTCAACCCCTCCACTTTCATCATCTACCTCCTCTCTACACTCTCATGTGTTGAGAAATAAGTGAGGAGGTGAGATAGTGAGATAGAAATACACTTTGAACCATTAGACTACTTCCTCGAGTCCTTAGACTAGCAAACTAAGTTCTCTAGTTGCTCCATAGATAATTGGTTTGGAGATAGAGCCATGGACCACATTTCCCGGGTGGATCATCTTCGATGGAAGAGGACCGATGAACAAACTAGATCTCGGAGGACCGAAGGAGCAAGCAAAGTAGATCAAGCTCGATCATGGAGGCCACTTGGAGCTAAGGAAGAGGAGACAAGACCGAAGGACACGGATCTTTTGGTGATACTCTTTTTCATAGTAGATAGCTCCTCTAGTGTTAGCTAGTTTAGGATTTATTGTAGATCCGGTTAGTGGGTTTCATTTAGCGCCAGTTTTAAACCCCGATAAAAAATTTGTTCCGTAAATGGCCACGGTAGATGGCCGGGACGCTATTATAACCCTTCAATAACTAGTTATTATTTGATTTCTAGTACTCAGACCAGAGATTTTAGGTTATTGATATATTGCACACTTAGAACACTGTTTTCTATATATCAGAGAGATGAATCCCATGTTAATTCCTCACAACCATCACATATGTTCGATCATACCCAATTACTACCCATTATACACAGTATCAATGGATCTGTGGTTGGGTAGTAACTAAAGCAATCTCTAGCACACGCAAAGTATTATGGTGAATCTCAGATCTGGAGACTAAGTCGTACTATTCGTCACTATATGAATTTCCATCTGACAATTATGTATAATTACCAACTGGAAATTCAAGGTGATTCATTCGGTGTACTTATCATCTATAACCACCTGCATACAATACTCTGATGTCACCGCACCAGATGACTATAAGAACAATCATTACCCTCTAATGAGTAGGTATAGTATACACTAGTCTTCCGTTGTATCAATGTCCTATGTCGATACTTCTACAGCTAGTAATATTTAAGAATATACTTATCGACTAGTCAGGTCTCATTATTGTGATTTACATCACAATCCTATAGTCTAGTATTATTCTACGGATTTTTATTAGTAATCAATAATAAACATAGTATTATAAATAAAAGATATACCAATAAAGAAAAACCAAATAGCATACTATTATTAAGAACGGGAAATTTTTATATATGTAGGTTATAATTAAAACTAATTGCCTCTAAGGGCACCTCTTTCTAACATTATGTCTGCTCCTGAGGAAAGTCTAACTGATGAGAGTGGGAGTACTGATGTACCTACTCCTTCCTCGGACAAAACCAAATCTAAGTACTCCTCTCCTTAGAAGATTGATTACCATTGTAAGTTCTGAATACTTAGCGTCTTGGAAGGTCCACTTTGTCATGCATTCCTTCACTTTAAAACAGCTAAAGAACTTTGGTTCGCATTGGAACAAACATATGGTAATGATAATTCTAGAGTAGAGAGATTTAGCATATCGTCATTTAGGAATTTCATTCTTAAGGATAATGAGCCTATAAATACGCAACTTCATGACTTTCAGGAGTTAGCCATGAAAGTGATCAATTCTGAAACCATACTTTCTGATCAATTTCAACTGACTGCCTTGATTGATCTTTTTCAGCCATCTTGAGAAGCCTTTGCTAACCAATTTCGGATGAACCAAAATTCACTTACACTCCTTGATGTCATAAATTCCATTAGAATTGTGGGACAAAGAAGGTCTGCAATTATAAAGTCAACCTGACTGAAGATTCTAATAAAAGTGTCCCTAAGAGAAACTAGTTTAGACCTAAGAACAAAAATTTCAAAAAGAAACATTTTAAGATAAGTCTAAATCAGAACAAAACTCACAAGCCAAAAAATAAGGAAAAATTGTGTTTCATATGTGGGAGAATCAAACATATCTCTACCAGATGCTTCTTCAGGAAAACCGAACCAATTCAAAAACCTGCAAGTACTAATAATGCAAATGTAAATATGGTGGAAAAGGGTGAAGGTTCTTCTCTCAGGTATATTTCTCACACTATGAATTTTATCACATCATCTAATGATTGGTAGTTAGATAGTGGTGCAAATGTGCATGTGTGTTTTAACACTAAATGGTTTACTTCTTTTCAAGATGAATGTGAGGAAGTGTAACACTTGGAAATGATACAATATCACCAATGAATAGAAAGGGATCCATTAGGCCCTCTATGACTTCTGGAAAATATTTACCACTAAGTGATATTTTGTATGTTCCTGATGTAAGAAAGCATTTAATAAGTGTTTCTTTACATTCTAAAAGTGGTTACAAAATTTTATTAGAAAATAATCAAATTGTAATCTCCAAATGAAGTATATTTATTGGTAAGGGTTATGTGTATGATGAACTATCTAAGTTGAATGTTGTTTGTAATAATAATAAAATAAATAAAACTAGTCCTATTATTTTAATCTTATTTTCTTGTGATATGTGGCATGGTAGATTAGGACATGTTAATTATCAAGTTTTAAATAAAATGACACCCTTAAATATGATTTCTAAAAGTTCTATTGACTTAAAATCTAAATGTGATATTTGTGTCAAGGCTAAGCATACTAGAGGTGCATTTAAATCTATTGTTCGTCGCACTCAAATATTAGGTTTAGTATATTCTGATGTATGTGGTTCTTGCAAACAACCAACTAGAGGTAAAAATAAAAATTATGTTACATTCATTAATGACAATATAAGATATTGTTATGTATATTTACTTCCAAACAAGAATGAGGTGTTTAATGGATTCAAAATATATAAAACCGAAATAGAAAACTACACTGAAAGAAAAATTAAAGTTTTTAGATTAGACCATGGAGGGGAGTATACTTCTAATATATTAAATCTGTTCTGTCAAGAACATAGAATTAAATATGAATATTCTCCTCTTTACACTCCTGAATCTAATAGTATAGCAGAACGTAAAAATAAAATATTAATGAGTATGGTTAATTCCATATTACTTAGTTTTGGCGCTCCTGAAAGTTTATGGGATGAAACTATACTATCGGCATGTTATATACTAAATAGAATACCTCATATAATTATAAATAAATCTCCATTTGAATTATGGTTTGCAAAAACACCTACATTAGACTACCTTCGTGTTTTGGACTGCCTCGCGCTAGTTTGTATTCCTTCTCACAAAAAAAAAACAAAATAGGTCCTAAAACATTTGATACATAATTTATACGATACTCTTGACAGTAATACTTTAGATTCATTGTCTTGAAATATGATATTACTGATATTTAGGTTAATACCTTAATGAAATTTAAAGATGCTACTTTCTTTGAAGATAGATTTCCCTTACAAAACCCAAATCTCTAAACTAATAGATAGTTATGTTTTTAACTCTGGCATAACTTGTACTTCCAATGATAATGAGTTAATTCAAAATGCATCTTCCTCAGCTCCAACATCCGTGCCGGAATTAAGAAGAAGTGATAGAACTAAAAGAAAGAAAGTACTCATTGATAATATTTACTACTATTACCTAGTGGAAAGAGATTCTTCTTCCTATGAAGAAGCAATGGCGTCTTCTGATACTAAGCATTGGAAAAAGCCTATTCAAAATGAGATTGACTCAATCAGGAATAATAATACATGGGTTTTAACAAACTTACCTCCTGATAATAAAGCTATAGGATATAAGTAGATCTTTAAAAAGAAACTAAACGCTGATGGCAGTATTGACAAATATAAATTCAGGTTAGTAGCTAAAGAGTTTTCTCGATAAAAAGGCATAGATGATAATGACACTCATGCGCCTGTAGCAAGAATTACAACCATGAGAATATTAATTTCCTTGGCTGCTATTCATGATTTATTAATACATCAAAAGGATGTAAAGACCATCTTTTTCAATGGTGATTTTGATAAGAAAATTTATATGGAACTACCAATAGGTTTTATAGAAAAGGGGAATGAAAATAAAGTCTCTAAACTTGTTAAATCCTTATATGAATTAAAACAAGCCCCTAAACAATAGCATACTAAGTTCGATAAAGTCATTCTTAGATATGACTTTATAATTAATAATTTTGATACATGTATATACTACAAATCTTTTGGAAATGATTTTGTAGTTTTTTATCTTTATGTTGATGATATTTTAATAATTGGTTCTTCTATTAATATCATAAACGATGTAAAGTCACATTTATCTATGAACTTTGTCATATTCTTATGATGTTGTCGTGCTCTAGTTGCTAATTAAGATTGAGAATTTAACTCTTAATGATATCAAATGCAAAATTATTTGCGAGGTACTCTGACAACAAGTATTCTTTTGAGACATCACCTAAGTGAGATTGTTATGAGGTCGTGGCTTACGGTGAGTGGGTAAAACCCTTATAACTCTCACAAGTATCAAGGTACCACGCATGGCCATAATGAGTAACCCGTTTTGAATATCTAAATTTTTGTTTCATATTGTATGTGTTTTTGACAAAGAAACCATCAACAAGATGTGGTTTTGTAAGGTCGTTTAATGACTAATATATTCTTGCGAGCTGAAGTCTTCTACACAAACTGTAAGTTCAAGTTTTTATAACACTTAATTACGCCGATATGCAATACTGTTAGATGTTCGATCTCATGCTGGTCATAATCATTATAGTTTGTATCGAAATTTGAACTTTGGGGTGGAATTATTGGAGCAAATGCACAAGAGAACAAATGCCCAAACTATATTTTTGTCAAACATTTTATTTATTAATTATATTTTGAAATGTTTTTCACCGACGGTTTCAACTGTTGGTAATACCCACGAACGGTTGCGAACGTTTTTCACCGACGGTTTTAACCGTTGCCGAACGGTTTTTCACCGACGGTTTTAACCGTTGCCGAACGGTTTTTCACCGACGGTTTCAACAGTTGGTAATGTCCGTTCGGTTTCAACCGTTTGGGAGGCTATATAAAGCCATCCCCTGAAGGAAAATAGAATAACAATAAAAAAACAAAACACACAAAATTCTTTATTTCTTCTTTCACTGCATTCATAGCATTCTGAGTATCTGACTTCGAAACAGAAAGAGTACTAATACTGCACTGGTTGCTTTTGCAAGCCGGAGTACTAGAACGACTGGGAGAGTTGTATTTTAGGATGGTATCGCACGGTAAACCTGTCAAGAAGGGGGCGATATTGTTTTTAGGTCAGTGCACTTAAGTGCATGCCTCTTTCCTATAAATTTCGTCTTATTTTTTATTTACAAAGATTCTGATTACATGTATTACAAGTTTTCGTTTATTTACGTTTTGAAATAAAATCGTTTTAAACAATAATTTTTACCAATATTTTTTAAACAGAAACTTTGCTGTTATTAGGAGTTGGTTAGATTTTATTAATTAATATATGGTTGTAGCAAGATAATGACTGCCCAACAAAATCCAACTGAATTATTAAATAGGCACGATGAATCAATTTCTTCAAAATCCAAAATGGAAAGTTATTATCCCTAGCTATTTGGTAAAAGCCAACCGTATCTAGCTATCGTAGACGAATTTAAATATGGATATGAATTGTTATCAGAAATGAAAGTTATTATCCCTATTTGGTAAAAAGCCGAATATGTACACAAACAATGATCATGGATCTATTAAACTTAGGCCGAACGCCCTCAAAACAATGAGATAAAAGGATGTTCACTGATCTTCATTATACTTTCAGTTACTTATTTGAAATGGTCAAATGACGTATTATCCGTCTTTTTCCAGGCCGACGAATGTTTTGGTTGTTTGTAACGATTGGCTGATTCGGTTTATTATCATGATATTGTGCCGACAGATGGATTTTAGACAATTGCAATATACTTTTGAACGAGTGTAATGCTCGATCGGTCTGTTATTTGACTGATCCTGAGAGCTCATGTAGCCATTTGGCATGCTTTTCATTTAGTTATTTCCGGGAATAAATAGTCAAGACCACGGACCCAGAAATTCTGGTGAAAGGGTTCAACCATACATAATAAAAATTTTGTTAAGCAATACCATTTTTTGGTATTTTTTTTTTAAAGATGCTCAATCACATTGTACTTGTACCATCACAAATTTGGACCGGATTTTATTTTATTTTATTTTATTTAAAGTTATTAGTTATTCTTAAGTTGTTAATGTAGTACTAAATTTCCCTTGTAAAAAACACTAAAATAAAATCAAAATTATTATTGAGTATCATAGGACTTGAACCCAATTGTAATATGCATTTGAACGAGTGTAATGCACGACCGGTCTGTTGTTTGTCCGATCCTGAAAGCTCATGTAGCCATTTGGCACACTTTTCATTTAGTTCTTTCTTGGAATAAATAGTCAAGGCCACGGACCCAGAAATTCTGGTGAGAGGGGTCACATCGGCAACCATACATAATAAAATTTTGTTAAGCAATGCCAAATTATTTTTAAAGATGCTTAATGACATTGTACTTGTACCATCATAAATTTGGACCGGATTTTATTTTAAAGTTATTAGTTATTCTTAAGTACGTTAATGTAGAACTAAATTTCCCTTGTTAAAGTAACACTAAAATAAAATCAAAACTAATATTGAGTATTATTGTAGAACTTGAACCGATGACCTCCTATATGAGAACCATTACCACTTAAGTTATATGCTCTTATTAATTAATTTAGAAGAAGTAAATATATATAACATATATCCAAAAAATACCCTACTCTAATCGCAGCCGATATTCGATTTTTTTCCTGAAATCGGAGACGGGACACGTGCCCCCTCTGGCCTTCAAGTGGGTCTGCCTCTGGTCAAGGCCAGCTGGTTGATGTCTATTTTTTAAATCTATTTTGTCTTTCTCGTTGAACGTTGTCGGGTCGACTTCTATAGGGAGGTTGTTTTTTCCTTCATCTAAAAATAAGATCAATTATTTAGAGAGGCGCAATTGTTGAGACTTGTATTCTTAGTCTAACTAGATCCTTTAACAAAAAACCATAAAAATCAGGCAACATTGGTGATGAGTATTTTTTTCTATTCTTCTTTATCATAACTATATTTGTCGGGATCCTGAAAGGTTGTTTATTTGTGCCCGCACATATAAAACTCGAATTAAAAGTTGGCTTCACCTTTTGAGTTTGAATTTGACTTCTAAAACATAATATGAAAAGAAATTGATCATTGTCTCTATATTCTTATTTTGTCTTATTATGATGATATTTAACCCTTTAATACTTGCTTTTAGCAAAGACTAGCTATTTCTCTTTCTTTTCAATTATTTTTCTTGCAAATGATGCAATAATGACTTCATTATAAGGGTTTGGGCTATAATGGTAAACATAAGGAAGACCCTCCTATCATGATAAAAAAAAACCCTAGGAAGATTGGTTTTCAATGCAACAAATTAACATAGCTAGGAAACTCATATATGAAAAAAAAACATAAAACATAAATGCACAACTTAGCCGCCAGCCAATTTATGCATGCAAAGAAAAAGGGAAACATGATGAGCAAGAAATAATCCTCCATCCACAACTATTATATTATTTATATATTTGCTCAGATGAAATTCTGTATGTAAGTCTCTCCTTAACCTCAGTCATACAGAGGTCTCGAACAACAAAGAAGTGTCGGTAATTGACAGCAATGTCATACATACGAGTCGACGTAACATCCGAAAACTTCGTAGGAAGCGATATCAGATCGCGTGATGGTGTCCTACGGTGATATTGTATCAGTTCTGGGTCTCCCCCATCCTGAATATGGCCCACCCCAGGTTCCTCAAGACAAGTTCAAGCGCTGCATGTGACTCTATCACTCTTCCTAATGTTGTGTACAGAAGCTAAGAACTTATCGCCTACCTGGAAGCTAAGAACCGTTTGGAGGAGCAGTTGAAGGGTTTTTGATCAACTGGAGCCCTCCATTATTCTTGAAGAGCCACACACCTGACATTAGGGCTTGAAGTTTGATTGTTAGCTAGGTTTCTTTTGGAATGTGTGGTAATATAACCTAGTATATGCATGTGGTATTTATAGGTAATACCATAGTAAAAGTGTGGTACAATGTACCCATATATGTGCTAGTTGCACATATGATGGGGCCCACATAGTATTATGAAACCCAATAGTGATTTGCCACGTCATAGGGGCATGTTAGGATACCTGCATTAGGAGGGTGAATTTCAAAGGATTCATGACAATACATGTGAAGTGGTAAGCTAAAATTGTAGCTGCATGCAGATCATAAATAGCTTGTTAAGGAGTTAAAAATTGTTTGGAGGAAGAAAATATTTGTTAATTATTTCTTTTTTATCATAGAGATATATACTTTCTAGTGGTTTGCTTTCAGCTTGAAAAGCCACACTTATTGTTTTCAATTACATGCAGTTTCAGCTACAATATTTATCTAGCTACCGGTCCCTAATTTATTACACTGATATTTACTCGATTTCTTGATCAGGAGAAAGTTCGTATTCAAAACTTCAACGTTATTATAAGTTAGATAAATTTAGTTTACTGTGATATAGGTGGCCATGTGTTTATATGTGCATCTCAACATATATATGATTTAAGTTCATTTATGAAGCACAAAAATTCGAATATAAAAAACAAATTGAGACACAGCTAACTGTGCATTTCATAAGAACTATTGGAGAAATACGTAACGACATTTAACACGCCCTACTATCGTACTTCATTCGATAAGTGCTAGATTATGTATCCATCGAGCATGATATAATACAATTAATTACTCAATAAAAAAGACCAATGAGTAGGAGCTTTCGGGGCAAATTCATGGATCCACACACACACAAAGGGCTCGAAGCCTTTATTTCCCACCCCGAATCCTACTTGTTCTAGGCCTTCGCCCCTTCATTGCCCAGCCTACTAAAAGTAAAAAATATACACTTTATACCAAAAATACTTATTCCGCAATAGTAAAATGTGCTCTGGGAACATCAACAACGTGGAATAGTTTTCATGAGGGTATTATATAAGGGTGCATGGCCTTGTAAACGAGACCTTGTAAGGTTCTAACCCCCACCCCCTCCCCCAAAAAAAAGAGAAAAAAGAAAAATTGTTGAGACATTTGACGAGTTAATAAAACAATGGTCGATTCATTTTGACAAAAACAACAAATCGATGGTCTTTACCATCCTTTCTTTTGCAAAATATCCACTGTCAACATCACATTCCGTTGGACAAATTTTTATTTTTATTTTATTTTATTTTACTTTTTTATTAGAGCAGACTCAAAAAAGAGTCCGTCCCTTAAAATTTTATTAAAAAATAACAAAAACAATGATACAAATAGTTAAGAAAATAAAATATAAAGAATGAGGGGTAAAGAAGAAGAAGAAGAAGAAACAATCTGCATCACAGCTTGTGCACGTACCCACCTTACACTTTTACTGAGAATAAGAGAAAAGAAAGAAAAGAAGAAAGAAGAAAAGAAAGAGAGGAAGAAGGAAAGAAGGAAAGAATGAAAGATGAAAACCAGCAGTGTACCATGAGATCATGAAGCATACTTGTATATAGTAAGAACTGAAGGAGCCAAACTTTCTGCCGCGTCCCGCTTTTCAAAAGCAATAATACAATAGTGGAAATATGACGAGTCCCACAACGTATCTATACCGAGAAGCACTCATTCCCGACATAGACACGTACGCTTAGCGTCTGTCAATTCAGAATAATAATACAAGAAAATAAAATCTATCATCCAACACAATGTTTACAAAGTAAGACTTGATATTACACCATATAACAAGTTTTCTTAATACAAAAGGTTTAAGTTTACAATAACAGATCGGACGGAGACAAAAGTTGAGAGCTTGCTATCCCTAGTGATATTTCATCAGGGTAAATCCTCTTCCGCCATAACCTGGTTATTGGGAATTGTCTTGTTCCAGTCCAGTTCTGGGTCTGACGGAGATTTCAAGCAAACAAAAATACCCGTCAACGATCTAGCGCTCAGTAAATTTACCACATTATAAATTAATAATAATGCAGGAAAGAGATTATCATGTAAGCAAAAGTGTGTGTCGGGCAGTGTCTTATGTAAATCAAGTGATAATGAAATGTAAGTTTAAATATTGAGCATCACTGCTATAAAAGTGGGAAAAAGTAATTGGGAAATGGTAGCTGTTTAAATCGTTACCAAAATGTAGTAGCAGTTTTAATGGTTTTAGTAACGGTTTAAACCGTTACCAATTCCAACGTAGGCAGAGCTCACTTCCCTCACTAGATAAAAAATCTCCTTCCGTCCCAAAATTTCACTCGACCAAAACCTTTTCCTCCAAATTTTTCTTTCCCCATAAATCACCTACCCTGGCCCCTTCATCGTCGGCCTCCTCTCTCGTCGTCGGCCTCCTAGCCGTCGCTACGCATCCGTGGCCACCGTGTCGCCTCCGTTTCCACCGTGTCGATCTCGTTGCCGCCGCTCAAGCTCGATCTCGTCACACCGACGCAGCTGGAGCTCGCTGAAGGTCTTCACCGTCACTAAAAGTCGTCGTCTTCGTAGTCGAATCCCTATCGAAGTCTTCGCCGCAAGTCGTAAGTTTAATTTTAATTTTTTTTGGTTTAATTTTAATTTTTGTGCTCAATCCCAAATATTAAAACCGCTGCTGTTGTTGTTGCCGCAGCGAGCCATTGTGCTCCAGTTTGGATTGGATGGGTAAGGGACAGATCGTCGGTGCTTGTTCATATCAGAATTTTGCATTATTATATCGGTCATTCGTAATCATATTACAAATAAATAGGTGTTTTTGATCCATGTGTGCTAAATAGTTGCAGGTTACAGATTCTCATATCATTACAGTGAAATTTATGAAAAGACGCTACAAATGTGAGACTACGACCAACAATAGATGAATCCGTATGATACCGTCTATCAGTTCAAAGAAAAAATGAAGATCAGTAGACAGTTCAATACACAAAGCACAAAGGTAGCACAAGATTCAAGACTTCAACGTGAAACTCACAGTAAAAGTCCAAATCATCTGCACTGTTGGAAATCTGAAAGAAAATAGAAAAGATTCTGATGAACCAAATGAAGAAAACAGAAGGAAAAAGCAACATGAAGCAACCCAGAGAAGTTGAGCCAAAGATCCCTCAATATGACCACGGAACCGCGGCCAAACATGGCTTTCTGCCATGGAACCGCGGCCGTGCAGTGCACGTGTCGGTGGGTGTCGGTGTTTTGACCCGGCTTTCTTATGGTAGTTCTGTAAATTCAAATGTGAATCAGATGTAAACCTAGGGTTTCTCCTATCTATAAATAGGAAAGCCGAAAACCTAATTAGGCATACATCTTTTTATTTTCTAGATCTAAATTTTAATTTCATTGTAATCGTTGAAGAGGTATCAATAAAGTAAGTTTCTTTTTCTATCTTGCATTTTTTATCTGAATTTAATTTCTGCAATTTTTTATTTGTCTTTTATTATCTGCAATTTAGATAGTCTTTTAAAACAAAATTATAAAAATGAATTTTATCATTACTTTCCTAATGAGTGAGTAATTCCTTACTTGTTAGGGTTAGGATAAGGAAGGATTGAGAGAAGGAAATCTCTCTCACTCCTTTTTTTACCCATTTATATTTTAAAATACGAACTTTTTTTAATCCAACCATACACCGCTCACTACGGCACCCTATCCTACATGATAGCGGCGATTCCTTAATTAAACCGGTTGTGGTTGAATTAATTGAAGGTTAGGGCTAAGAGCCCAGAAAGGACGGACAAGGACCAAAAGGAAGAAACTACGTTTCTTCCTAATCGTGCTAATCCCCTTTGTTGACTATTATCCTAACACCTATATTCTTAACTAGGGCATTAAAAGCAGTGAGTAGAATCCCTATTCCAAACTAACCTAATCCTAACCCTAGCAAGACTTTAAATCAAATTAATCTCATTCTTAGATTTTAAAACAAAACCCTACCAAATATAGGACTTAACTCATTAGAACTTAAAAAAAGAACACCATTTCTCTGTGGATCAACCCGTACTCAACCGACTAGCTACAAAACGACACCGTCTTAATTGCGGTATTCTTAAATTTAAATTTTAAAACGCACACGCAAAAGATCTTCTCAATCAAATGGCGACATTGCCGGGAAAACGGTAGTTTATTTCTTTTTGTTATTTCGGGTTAATTGAAATTGAAAAAAATTGAAAGAAAAAATACATAAAAATCCATCTTGTTATTTTTGAAAGGTTTTTGTGCGAGTGTGCAGGCTTGGAGTAAATTCTGATTCAGATCTGGAGCAAGCTCAATGAACAAATCCAGAAACAGGGGATCTGAACAAATAGAGGAGAACTAACTCAGCACAGAAAAGAATTTTGGAGATTTAAACCTACTTCTCTGCCGCGGAACCGCGGCAGAATCAGGCCTTTGACCGCGGAACCGCGGTCAACCTGTGACGTCAGCACCCCATTTTCTCTGTGAGTATCTTTTTTCTTCTCTCCTACCTCCTGAACTCCACTGAAATAATTTTCCTGCAGGTATTCTTTGCACAGCAACCTCTTCTCCCTCTCCAATAAATTGTTTTTGTGCAGGATTCTTTGCGCAGCAAAATAAAAAAATTTGAAAGTGTTTTAGATTTTTTGGTTGTTCCTGCTTTGCATAATTAATACGGAATTTAAGGAGCTATAATACCAACTCAGATTGGGTGGGGATTTCATCACCCTTCCTAAGACCCCAAAAATCACTAAAAGCATACGCATCACCCTTGAGCTTAATTAAAAAATATCTAGACTCAGCCAATTAAGGACTGTCGCGCTCATTAGGACAGAGGAAGGTTGTGGGCATTCAGTCGTTTATCTAAACCTGACTTTGTGGTGCCTACGCTAGACAAGTGAGAAAGGTAATTTTAAAAGGCCTGTCTCACGGTGATTCGTGAGCGGAACCCTCCTTTCTTCATTTGTGCTTACCTGGTCACAATTGGCGGTGAAGAGGAGATTTGAGAGATATCTCACAACTTGTCACTTTGGAACAGTTAGGAGCAGTCTAGTTGACTTAGGAGACCCTAGCTCTAAATTTGATTATGCATGTTTAAACTGTGGTTGTTTGAAATTGAGCTGTAGTTCTGTACAAATTTTTGCAAAACTCTTTCTTAAAAAAAAAAAGAAAACACTTTCAAATTTTTCAAAACTCCAAAAACAAATAATTTTTTTAAAATATAAAAAAAAAAAAAAAATCACATTCTTTTTCTTCTTCTTTCTCTCATCACATCATGGGTACCCCGCCTCGCAAAACTCTTGCCGAACTTTGGTACCCACAACCAGACATTAGTTCCTACGGTTCTTGTTTTGGTCAAATTTCGAACGACCCCTCCATGCCAAAAATCTCTTTAAAGATCGAATAGACGCGTTTAGGACAAATAATTGGACTCAGCAATCCACTTCGTATCAACCGTTTCAAATATTCACCCCTTCTCATATTGATACCCCTTTTGAAAGTCCAGTTGTAACCCTAAAACCTATGTCTATTGCTGAACATATTGAACAATCTCGTAACCGATCTTTCACTCCTTTCACCAGTGCGAATTCTTTGGATCAACAATTCCATTCATCTTCTTATCTAAATATTGATCATACTCATGTCCAACCATTCAATTCCTACCAGTCCTACCCGACTTTCGAACCTTCCCTAGACATTGCTTCTACACAGCCATCTGGGAGTTTCCAGTATCCAAACAACTTTGAATTTTTTACTGAAACTCCTTCACAACCCATGTCTAGTCTGGAACAAGCATTGGAAGACTTTAGGGTAGCATCATGCCAACAGATGATGGATTTGAATGCGTCCATGGCCGCCCTCATACAACCTAGTAACCCGGTAGCTAGTTTTCAACTAGCTCCACATTTCCCAATGTATGATGAGGCGGTTGGACAGATTGAGAATTTGAGTGGTGAGAGTGAGCTGTACACCCTTCCAAATCAAACCTACCCATCCCCAATTGAATCCCACAACTCCGGTTTTGAATGTCTATCAAGTGTTCCAAATGATTCACCAGTTGAAGATAAAACGATTAATGAGTTGTGCAATTTTGTGGTGTTTGATTTACCTGATTGTGAAGGGTCCCTTTCGAGTGAAACAATCACCAATCCTTTCGACCTCTACACCTCTACTCTAGAACCTGAATTGATTAATATCCATGCTTTTGATGAGGTGTCTAAGAAAATTGATTTTCACTTGATTGAGGATATCGACGCCGGTAATACTTTGGATGATGAACCCGCAGATTTGACTGAATTTTTCTCTCCAATTCATCATCCCGAGTCATTAAATGTTTTTCCCGAACTTCATATGCGTCTTGATTTTGATGAGAATTGCATGGAGAGTATTGAGGAAATTATTGAGGATGAAGCAGTTTTACTTGAGGAGTCGGATTTTCTAATTCATTCTATCCTTTTCATTGACTGTGCACACTCTCCTGAATCTTTACCCGATACCCTTCCTCAATCACTTCCTTCCATCCTCATTCCGACCTTGCAAAAAATCGTTACACTTTCATTTTCAATATCTGGTTTACCAGGTTCGACGTACCCATGTTTTCTCACGAATCTTAAGGGATTTGACCCCATTTCTCGACGGGTTGATAGATTAGAACAATCGCTTTTTACATATCGGTCATCACAATTTGTGCTAATTTATTCACTCAATTTACACCCTCAAGTTTGTACCACATTTCTTTCTCTCTTCTGACATTCTTCTCCTAATATACCGAGACCGTATTTCACCTTCCTTCCCATACAGTCTCGTGTATTCTCCATTTCTTTCCTCTCCGCATTCTTTCACCAACCAACACACTACAGAGATAGAATATTTGAATGATCGGTGCTCACTTTTGGCCTGTGTAAGGCCTTGTATAGATTGATACTGTTCTCTTTTCCCCCCTAATCCTGAACTTCACCGCATAAACAGTGGAAACACTGTTTCAAATAAATTTGGGGGTATGTACCACTTGTAATTATATAAAAACAAAATAAAAAAAATGAAAATAATTTTTTTTTCCAATTTTTGGGGGTATTTTTGTAAAATTTCAGAATAAAAAAAACAAAACAAAATATTTACATATAAATTCCTCTTTTTAAGAGGTCTCTTTTGCAAATAACCAAAACACCCCCTATAAATAGAACCCAACCCCTCCTCTGACTTTTCATAACCCTAACTTATCATTTCCTCAAACCTTAGCCGCCGCTGAAATTTCTGCAGAGAGATCACCTCTAGCCGACGCCCAACCGCCGTAATTGCCTGCATTTGGCCGCGCTTCCGCCGCCGCTTAGCCTCGTCACCCTCTAAAAACTTCAGAGGAGGTTTGCACTTCCTTTCCCTCTCTGTTAAAATTAAATTTTTTCAATTTACTCTCTGTGATGGCACCAACCCTGCAATTTAAAAGAGACTTTTCACAAATCTTTGCACACACGGTCTTTGGAAGTTACTTCGGTGAAGAGATCCGCAGGCGCGGATGGAATTTTTTACTGTTTAACCATCCGAATGCCTTCGCGCTTCCGGATATTGTCACCCGATTTTACGAGTGCATGGAGAATGGCTGCCTCTCACAACATGGTTACATTAGGTTGATTTGGGGGATAGGGAAATAATAATCGATAGCGACTTCATCCATGAAGTCACTTTAATACCTAGACTATCTACTCATGACCAATCCCTCCAATTCGAGGATTACCTACCCTTGATGGGTAATGATTGTTCGAGAGAGCCACGTAAAGGCATCCAGTCTAGAACCCTCTTTGCGAACATATTAACTGTGTGCCGTTGGGCACAAAATAACATTTTTGGTAGTTCGCACAATACGACATTTTTCACACCATCCCTTCATATCGTGCACACTTTGATGACTAGAAACCCAAGCTATGATATGTGCACGGTGTTACTTCATTCGATTGGTGTGGGCAAAAGGGCTGCCAATTACCCATGCCCTATATTGGTGACACAACTGTGTCGACATTTCCTCCCTGTGGAGGAATTTGAGTTTTATATGCATGGAGGTATCCCCATTAGACCACTTATTGAGGGCATTTCCACGTCCTACACACCCTTAAATGATGTATGGTCGCGCACTGAGTCGGCCGAGAACGTACCCGCCAAGACGCCCAGCTCCAGCTCGACCGCGAGCGAGGAAGAATTTACCCCCGCGGCATATGCACGTTTACTTAGGAAAGCTACTAGGGGGATAGACAGATTGATAAGGATGGTGACCAACCTGGATCAGCGAGTGACAGAAATAGAGCATGGCATGACCACCCTTCTGGCTAGAGAGGAACGTTCCCGTTCACGTTCGAGGGGACGGTAAGGCCATGAGCAGTGAGGGCACTGCTTTTGATAAGTTTGGGGGTGGAGGTGGTTTGTAAATAGTTATCAATGCATTGCATATTTTAATTTTTTTTGTACATATTTGTTTCTTCTTTCTTTGCATATTTAATTCTGCATTGCATCTTTATCAAAAAAAAATATAAAAATTAAAAATAAAAATAAAAAAAATTAAAAAAAATCAAATGAAAATTTTTAAATGAAAAAATTATAAAAATTGAAAATTTCAATTTTGGCCATATTTGACTTAAGTTCAACATGATGGTTGAATAGTAGGGAAAAACTAGATTCTAAACTTAGTAAATTAAAAACCCTAAAAATAACCTTTCTTAAAGTTTAACTATAGAAAATATATGTTCTTATAGTTTATTTAGAAATAGGCAAATTTTGAGTTCAGTTCTTGGGCTAAATCAAAATAAGGGAAGAGTATTGAAATTTTTATTTGAATTATAAGTCTGAAAAATAATTCTGAATCTTAAGTCTAGATTCTGAAAATATATACCCTACAACTAGCACATACGCGCACCTTGAAACTTGGGATAGTAGAGGATACCTTGAAATGCTCTTGTCAAAAATCCTTAGTATGAAGGAAAATAAAAGTATAAGTGTGAATAAAGAGATAAAAAAAATGAACACTGGTTTTGTAATTATTCAAGGCTGCATAAAAAAAAATATAGCGAGGGTGCTTTATCACCTAGTGCCTTAGACCAACTGGTTTGGGAGTCACTGCTAAGCCTTAGGTATTACAAGACGAGGAATTACGCCTAAATGCGCGAACACATTTTGTAATCGGTCGTTAGTACCTCAAGAAGTATTAACGGTCGCATGAAGGATGTGTGAGCAATTTCATCTAAAATTCACCAACTAAAAGTACTTTAGACGATGGACAAGAGTATGATAGCTTGAATTGAATTTCCAAGTGTAGGGGTGATAATTACACACACGTAGAGGTATGTGATTGGGGTTTGGATGAGAGATAGGAATGAAAAATAGGACTTATACCTTCAGTAGAGATGATAAAAATTCCTAAGTTGAGATGAAACCTTAGAAGGAAAATTCAAAAGATGCTGAAAGCTTAATAAATTTGCAGAACATATACGATCTTAAATTAAATGAAAAGGAAGCGTGAAAAATATGGGTTGATCGTTTCTAAGTTAAGGATAATAGAATTTCTTGCTAGAACACCGAATTGAAGAATGAAAGTCAATAGGCCAAATTGATCGGATTTTGTGGATAGTATCCGCTGAAAACACTGAGGAGACAACACTCCTCCTACTAGGGACACCTAGAGGTTTAACGGCTTGTTGCACGAGCTCGGTGCAATCGCGATTCCCTGCGGAAGTGAGATTAGTATTTTTTGAGAATAAAATTGGTTTTGCTCGGGACGAGTAAAAGATAAGTTTGGAGATATTTGTTCATATCAGAATTTTGCATTATTATATCGGCCATTCTTAATCATATTACAAATAAATAGGTGCTTTTGATCCATGTCTGCTAAATAGTTGCAGGTTACAGTTTCTCAGATCATTACAGTGAAATTCATGAAAAGATGCTACAAATGTGAGACTACGACCAACAATAGATGAATCCGTATGATACCGCCTACCAGTTCAAGGAACAAATGAAGATCAGTAGACAATTCAATGCACAAAATACAAGGTTAGCACAAGATTCAAGACTTCAACGTGAAGCTCACAGTAAAAGTCCACATCATCTGCACTGTTGGAAATCTGAAGAAAATAGAAGAGATTCTTATGAACTAAGTGAAGAAAACAGAAGGAAAAGCAACATGAAGTAACCCAGAGAAGTTGAGCCAAAGATCCCTCAATATGGGCGTGGAACCGCGGCCAAACATGGCTTTCTGCCACGGAACCACGGTCGTGCAGTGCACGTGTCGGTGCACGTGTCGGTGGGTGTCGGTGCTTTGACCCGGCTTTCTTAAGGTAGTTCTGTAAATTCAAATGTGGATCAGATGTAAACCTAGGATTTCTCCTATCTATAAATAGGAAAGCCGAAAGCCTAATTAGGCATAACTCTTTTTATTTTCTAGATCTAAATTTTAATTTCATTGTAATCGTTGAAGAGGTATCAATAAAGTAAGTTTCTTTTTCTATCTTGCATTTTTTATCTGAATTTAATTTCTGCAATTTTTTATCTGTCTTTTATTATCTGCAATTTAGATAGTCTTTTAAAACAAAATTATAAAAATGATTTTTATCATTACTTTCCTAATGAGTGAGTAATTCCTCACTTGTTAGGGTTAGGATAAGGAAGGTTTGAGAGAAGGAAATCTCTCTCACTCCTTTCTTTGCCCATTTATATTTTAAAATACGGACTCTTTTTAATCCAACCACACACCGCTCACTATGGTACCATATTCTACATGATAACGGTGATTCCCTAGTTAGACCGGCTGTGGTTGAATTAATTGGAGGTTAGGGCTAAGAGCCAAGAAAGGACGGACAAGGACCAAAAGGAAGAAACTACGTTTCTTCCTAGTCGTGCTAATCCCCTTTGTTGACTATTACCCTAACACCTATATTCTTAACTAGGGCATTAAAAGCAGTGAGTGGAATCCCTATTCCAAACTAACCTAATCCTAACCCTAGCAAGACTTTAAATCAAATTAATCTAATTCTTAGATTTTAAAACAAAACCCTACCAAACATAGGACTTAACTCGTTAGAACTTAAAGAAAGAACACCATTGCCCTGTGGATCGACCCGTACTCAACCGGCTAGCTACAAAACGATACCGTCTTGATTGCGGTATTCTTAAATTTAAATTTTAAAACGCATACGCAAAAGATCTTCTCAATCAGTGCTCATCTGCTCGAATCCATTCATGAGATCATAAAAAGCCTAACTTTTTTTTTGAAAGTTCCCATTTTTTTTCGACACTACTACAACAAGGGATTGCCCCTATGGATATAGCCGTAGGGACATAAAAATACCATGTTGGTGCAAAGGCCACAGGTGCAAGTTTTCATCCTGAACATATCTCTACGGAGTAATAATTACCCCTACGCCTTACTCCGCAGGGACATATATCCCTACGGTTTACTCCGTAGGGCCTGATAAATATTTTAATTTATTGGTTTATAAAATAAAATACTTGCCTCTACCGATGTATTCGTAGGGCCTGATTATTGCCCCTACGGAGATATCCGTAAGTCCAGATAAATGTCCCTACGGATAAATTCGTAGGGCAAGTTTTATTGAGTCCATAGGGACAAAATATCAGGTATCCTGATATTTTTTCCCTACGGATAACAGTGTAGGGGTAAAGTTTGTACCTATGGATTAATCCGTAGGTGCAATAGATCTCCATACGGATTAATCCGTAGGGACAAAATATGAGTTTCTTTTTAAAATGTGGCTACTGTTTTTTTCCCGTTCTGTGCACAATAATATATACATCATATAACCAAATACAGAAATATTCATAATCAACATCTCACGCATAATATATAAAAGAAATAAAGAAACAGAATACGATATCAATCTAAATCATCGTGAACAATCAAACAACCACTAAAATCGTCCAAAATATATGCAATATGTATCAAGTACATACATCCTCAAAAATATAAAAAAAAACTACTCTAGCTCAGTCCAGCTCCTCCACCTCTGATAAACGCCATAATCTGGCGCATCTGCTCCTCGGTGCAGCCCTGAGTCGTCAAAAACTCGACCAATGAAGGAGCGGACTATGCGGGAGTCTGAGCGGGATGTGGAGCACCAGGAGTGGTCTGGGCAACCGCAGCCGAGGTAGTGGCTTGCGGAGCCGCAGCCGAAGAAGATGCATGTGGGGCCGCAGCCGAAGCAGTTTGTCGCATCTGTTAAATTTTGTGTGTAATAAACGAATAAGAATACTTATGGACTTAGGCCTCGTTTGAGTATCTAGTTTGGAAAACCGCAATTTATTTTAATTAGATAGTTTTATGTAAGTATGATTAATCAAAGCTAAGTCTACAACCAAATAAGGTCAGGCTACTAATATTGCATATTTTACTATCTATAATGTGATATAATATTTTACTATTAAGTAGTATACGTACCAACATCTCCTTCAGCTTCTCGACGGTGGTCTTCAAGGTGGCAACATCATGCTCTAGACGTCGCTCATGGGAGGTAGGGGAAGTAACCGCCGGAGTGGAGTCCAACCTCATATGTGCCCTGCTAGGACCCAGTCCCCGGCCTCTCTCCCAACCTCCGTGGTGCCTTCCGTGCCCGGCGTCTTGAACTGGGGTCAGCAGCATCGGATCAGTCTGTCCAGTAAAATCGATCCCCGATGCCTCTGTCTACTCCACCACCCGCTCCTACACCCACATTAACCATTAAAATATAAGTATATCATTTAAATTTGAACTTTTTAAAACAAAAATTTCAAACATGTTAGAATAAATATTAACACTTACTCAATACTCCTGGGTAGCGGTGTTAAGAAATTGAAGCTCGCCCGTAGCAGGATCTGTCGAGATGCCGTGGACGACAAGATACGCGGTCAGCATGTTCGGTGTACCACCCTGCGCCAGGGTCTGAGCTCTCTGCAATTCGCAAAAAATTTACATATATTATAAAATAACTCTTAATATTACATTATATCAGAATAGATCTATTGTAATTTACCGATACCTCCATGGCACGAGTAATGTTCCTCAAGCCACCTGTATAAGTGGGGCATCCCCTCTTCGCCGACTACCTATTCTCTTTATTTTGATCAGCCTATTTCTGCACAACACATTCAGATTTAGTTTTCTAATTAAGCAACACAAACAAATAAATTATATACTAAACAATGAATTACATTTAAATTACAAACCTGTTTGTGCTGAGAGTCGAAATATTGGCACAAGAGAGTCCATGTATCTACGTCGACTCTAGCAAAGGCCGGAGTATGTAGGAGAGCCGTTCTTTCTGTCTCGGGGGTCGCCATGCACAGGGAATAGCAGTCGATCTTCAGCTTGTTCCTATTGTATCAGATCTTTGATTGCATGTTCTTCATCAGGCCGTGGTACAGAGCGTGAAGATCGAGCACTCTCTCAGGGTGATCAGGGTCGAGTATAGGCTGAAAGTAGTAATCCAACTGCAAATACAAAAAAATCAATGTATTTAAATTGCAAGTGTTAAATAATAATAAATATATTGGATAAGTCAAATGAAAATATATATTAATACCTGAGCCTGATCCCAGAAGAGAGCGAATGAGCGCCGGTGCTGATCGCCCCACTCAACGTGAAGTGGATACTTCTTCACGAGGCGGCTCTCATCTTCCATATACCGGCCGAACCTCTTGGCATAATCGCCGGTATAGCGATAATCAGGGGTAAAGAAGAGGAGGAATGTTGTCTTCCCCCTACCTTTGTCGGGCCTCAGCCTGTGAGGCTGATTCGGCCCTCAAGTCCCCCTCTCGGAATGAGGCTGTCCTGCATCTACAAGAAATATCAAGGCAATCAATATTAAGACAAAGCGGTATTAAGAAATCAAGTTTTAACGAAAATTGAAGTGCGATATATACCTCCGGCGACAGCAGCACAAGCCTGAGCCCGAGCAGCAGCACGAGCGGGACGATAGTTCCTTCAGTGAGGAACAGCTGGTGACCCGGACGTGGACGCAGCCCCTCCAACTAGAAAATAAATATTGATAATAAAATTACATGAAGTTCATGTTTATTCTTAAAAGATATGTAAAATGAATAAATATTTTATATTTATTCATACTAACCTACAGACTGAGCGGAGGGTAGGGAAGTCGCGGGATTGACCCCCGCGCCAGATGTGGACGCACCATCTATAATTAGACAAATAAAAATAGATTATATAATTAATTGCAAAAAGAATGTGTATATCAATAATATAATATTCTAAATCAATATTCATACACTATAGGATATATAAATATACCCGCATGTGCGGTGGTGGCATCTGCCTGAGATGTGGAGGCACCACCTACAGCTAGACAGTAAAAAAATGATTATCTAAGTAAGAGCAAAAAAAAAATGTGTGTATATTTATGATATAACATTCTAAATCAATATGCATGCACTATAGGATATATAAATATACCTGGAGGTGCGAGAGTGGCCTCTGCCTCTGATCTGATGTGGACGCACTACCAACAGCTAGACAATCAAACATTGACTATATATGTAATTTTGAAATAAATATGCGTGTATATCTATAATATTACATTCAAAATGAATATTCGTGCAATATACCTGGAGGTATGGCAAAGTCCACACAGAAGGAGTCGTCCGAAAGGGTCTCCGATCGGGGTGCAAGATCGGCCCTCTGAAGCTCCCTACGCAGCTCTCCAAGCGGTAGATACGCTCTGCCTCTACCGGTGCCGCGGCTGGTGCTCCTGCCGCCCCTCGCTGCTCCGGTCGTCGTCATCAAATCTAGATAAGAGTACAATCATTACATATGCATGCTATATATGTATAGATCGTAAAAATATGAAGTAATAATATAACATTACTGATAAGATTTTTCGTTTCGTGGATGCTTTAGACATATCTACTTGGATTTCATCATCGATATCATTTCTAACTCACGTAACTTCACGATCAGCCGAAAACAACCCGTCTTTTGAAACAGACGGTCGGAGCACTCTAAGTCTTCTATCTTCTTCGTCTTTATCACTGTCCTCTATACGATCCTCGAATTATGAGACATTGTAAACATCCCTGGGTTTCCAACGGTATACGACACTCCATCCCGGATGCTTCAAGCACTGTAAGTAGTATACTTGGAACGCTTGGTTCGGAAAGATAAATAGATCGTCCTGACCGTAAAATCGAAGTGTGTTCACACTAGTCAATCCATATTCATCTTTCCAAGTCTCGAGATTGTTTCTCCACTTATCTGTATCGGTTAGTTTATCGTACCAAGTACATTGAAATATATAAAACGGTTCTGATCGTCCGGGATATTGGATGCTAAGCATGCAATTTAAGTATTCATAATAAATCACACCATCCGATCCTACCGTCGCAATCCAACTATTCTTAGTGGTTCGAGATATTTCTATGTCCTTAACTTCAAATTTGTATTCAAGGACACCGAATCCTTTATAATATGCAACCTCCAAACTAGAAAACTGAGCTAAATATCTTGAATCACTCTCTAATGATGCAGACAAGTTCGAATCGTGAATCTGATAAAATAAATTTTACGACAAATACATAACGATATAAGTTTAGATTAAGACTGATAGCAATAATATGTTATTCGAACAACTTACATGATCTGCAACCCAATCGCAAAAATTATCTTGCTGATATTTTTCCAATCGTTCATCATTCCAATTAGGATGCCCCTCATGTACCTCATTAAAATGATTTCTGTTCTCAACAATAAATTATGATATTAATATTATATCATTTCATACACACACAAACATAAATTTAACAATTAATCCAAAAAACTTACTCTCTAATTTGTTCAAGACATACACTATTGAGGAGGATAAACCGATATATCTTGTTGATAAACATAATGTCTACTCTTTTATAATCAGTTTTACCATATGGCCCGTCCTGAATTCTCCGAAGCCGGTTAAGTTTCTTCTCAATGTTCTCGTCCAGATAGCGGGAACAAAAATGTGGTTGCTTCATCTAGAAGATAACCATGCATGATAGAACTCTCTGGTCGATTTCTATTGCGTATATACCTTTTTAGAGTGTAGAGGTACGTAAAGAAAAACATGTTAAATAAATAAATACGGGCATATAGGACAACAATCATTTTACAAATTGCGTGAAACGAAAAATTCCATGTACCTTTCGACAGGATACATCCATCGATATTGTACCGGTCCGGCTAACTTAGCCTCAGTTGCAAAATGAACTGTTAGGTGTATTATGATATCGAAGAATGGCGGTGGAAAAATACACTCAAGCTTGCAAAGTATCAATAAAATAGAATTTTCTAGATTCTCCAGCGTCACAACTTTCAGGGTTTTAACGCACAATTCTCTAAAAAATCAACAAAGGTCATTGATTACTAGACCAACCGATTCGGGAAGGGAAGTCCTGAGGCCTAATGGGAGAAGGTGCTCCATAATAACATGGTGATCATGACTTTTCAGTCCAACGATCTTACTTTTCATAATTTTTATCTTCTTGATAAATGATCCTGAAAAATCTATCGGAACTTTCAAATCATGCAACACCTGCATGAACCTTTTCTTCTCCGGTTGTGACATATGATACGCGGCATTGGAAAGTAAAAACTTGCCTGGTTTACCCGCTATCGGTTTATGATGAAATTCACTTTCCAATTTCCCAGTCCTGAAGATCCATTCGAGCACGGAAGTTGTCTTTCGATTTTCCGTCTTTACAAAGAAGCAAATTGAGTAGGTGCTCGGATACTCCCTTCTCTATGTACATGACATCCAGACAATGACGCACTAAATTTGTTGACCAGTATGGAAGCTCGTAGAAAATGCTTAACTTGTTCCAGTAGGGTGGTTTGGCCTGTTTTAACGGATCTATCCCGAAGGTCACATTATTGTACCCATCCCACTGAGCAGTCATGTCCTCTCCGTACAATGAGGCCGGAGGCCCAAGAAGCTCCTGATGACCATCAAAGTGAGCAGCGTCTAACCTGTACGGATGGTCTAGTGGCAGGAAATGCCGATGACCGCAATAACAAAGCTTCCTGCTAAAATTCAAGAACTTCGATGTTGTATATTGATGGCAATAAGGGCATGCTTTGTGAGCATATATGGACCAACCTGATAGCATTCCATACGCAGGAAAGTCATTAATTGTCCACATTAAAGTCGCACGTAGTATGAAGATTGTATATGTGTTTGCATTGTAAGTCTCTACACCATCAATGAATAAATAATTTAACTCATCGATCAGAGGTCGGAGATAGACGTCGATATTATTTCTTGGTGAGTTTGGTCTGTCGATAAGAAGATGCATCATAAAGTAGGATTGATCCATAACCAACCAAGGCGACAGATTATAAAATATCATTACAACGGATCATGTGCTGTGGCTTCCAGCCATATAGTTGAATGGACAGAAGGCATCACTAGCGAGTCCGAGCCTGACATTTCGAGGATCACTACTGAATATTTCTTGCCTCCTATCAAAATCCTTCCATGCCGGTGAATCTCTTGGATGATTCATTTTTCCATCTTCACTTGGAGGAGTACAGTGATGCCAAATTATTGCCTCGGTTATTTTCTTGCACCTGAATAGCCTTTGCAGCCTCTGTGTTATGGGAAAGTATCGTGCTATCTTGACAGGTATATCGGGCTTCTTATCAGATTCTTTCGGCTTATACCTACCCTCTCCGCATGTTGGACACTCTTTCAAATCTGAATTCTCTTCCCGGTACAACACACAATTTTTGGGACATACTTGAATCTTCTCACACTTCAGACCCAAATCAGACATCATCTTCTGGGCTCCGTACCAGCTGTCGGGCATGTTATTTTTCGGGGGCATAGAATGTTTCAAGAACTTCAGAAGTATCGTGAATGATTTGTTGCTCCATCCATTTAGGCACTTAATCTAGAAAAGTTGGACGAACCAATGGAGGGTGGAATACTTTGTATTCTCATAAATTGGTCTTCTAGAATCATTCATGAACTTTTCATACTTATCCGCACGCAGTCCTTGACCGGAAGGAATGTCATCTTCGGTACGAATACTATCACCTAGGGTAGCCTCTACCATATCCTCCATTTCTTCTCCTGGAAAGAAGTTACCTTCTTCTTCTTCTGCCGCATTACTGTCTTTTCCTTCTTCTTCTGCCGCATTACTTTCTTCTTCTTCTCCTTCCCCGTAATATAGCTAAGCTGTATAAAGTCTAGTAAAACCATGTTTAATGATGTGAAGCTCTACGAATTCTACCTTCTGCTAGTACTTATTCCCACATCTATCGCACGGACAGAGAATCTTCTCTAACACGATTTTATTATATGAGCGTGCAAATTCAATGAAAGCAGCAACTCCTGCGACAAAGTTAAGTTGTATACATTGTTGCCAATCCACGTACATCCAGTCCTTAACTCTGATATACTCATGGGCCATGTTAGACTGTATAACATATAAATTGTATGTTATGATGACTAAATTGAGAAATCTAAGAACGTGATGGTTACTGACAAAGAAGAAAATCCGTAGATGCAAGTTTGTCATTGAAAGGAATAAATTATCGATAAACAAAGTTAGATTTGAAGATACCCAAGTATGAGTTGCATTCTGTGTATGTGTGTTTTAATTTATGATTTCGCTTAAGTGTAGTGTTGTTAGTGTGTGTGTGCTTTGTGTGTGCGTTTGTTATGTATTCGTGTTGTGTGTGTGTGTTTCTGCTGTCGGGGGTAAGGTTTCTATCCCATTAAGAATGTATAGAGCAGATACCCATTCGCTTGTGCTTTCATCCGTTTCGAGTAAATTTCGGCAGCACCTCCCCGCTGTTCTCTAAGTACACTGCAATAGAATAGATATCATTTCAATGCTGTGAAACAATATTGAAATGAACATCTAATCTATCTTTGTACACGAAGAACCAGCGGAAAAATACCGACGAAATAACTCGAAACGAATGAAAACACAAGTGAATATAGGTGTTTGCTTTATACATTCCTAACTTGTCCACATTGGACAAATCTATCGGTTATTATACGATTGAATCTTCTCGTTATATAGACTACACAACGGTTGTTAGTACCGAACTATATCGTCCGATATTTAACAACCTTCGTATAGTTCTATGTCACGACGAATATTGAACGTATGTTAACCGATAGACGGGGACTAAGTCGCGCTTTGATTTTCACATATGAGTATCGATGAGAATATGAAAGTTTCATATTATCATCGAGTATTATATATTGGTTTTAACTTGAACATTTAACATGAATAGGTTTTACGTTTACATTTCATTTTTAAGGGTTCGAAGTTTTTAGTTTAGGGTAAATTTTTCTTGTGTTTACGGTAAAATTGTACGTTTACGTTATCATCGAGTATCCTACTGAGAAACTAGTGCATCCTAAACCCTAACCCTAATTAACCCAAATTAACCTAATTAACCCAAATTAACCCTTATCACCACCCTAACTCAAATTATCCCTAATTAACCCAAAATTAACGTAATTAACCCAAATTAACCTAATTAACCCAAATTAATCCTAATCAACACCCTAACCCTTCAAATTATTACCAATTAACCCAAATTAACCCTAATCAACACCTTAACACAAATACACTCTACTTTACCTAATTAACTCAAATTAACCCTAGCCCAAATCCTAACCCAAATTAACCCTAGCCCAAATCCTAACCCAAATCATCATCCAAACCGCAACACAAATTAACTCTAGCCCAAATCAAAATTAGCCATAATTAATCTAATTAACCCAAACCCTAGTCCTAATCATCACCATCCCTATTTTACCTAATTAACTCAAACTAACCCTAACCCTAACCCTATATAATTAACCTTAAACTGAATCCTAACCCTAAACCGAACCCTAACCCTACCTAATTAACCCTAACCTTAGCCCAAACCCTAGACCGAACCCAAACTCTAAGGCCTAGTAGTAACCCAAAAATCAACAATAACACAAATAAAAGCATAATTATAAGTTAAAAATTGAAATTAACATACCTTAGTAGTAGTTTTGCCGACGATTCTACTGTCGAAGAGGCGGAGTGTAAGTCCATCTACCCTTCCCCGGTACTTACGGGGTTGCGGAAGTGGTAAAAAACGATTTTCAAGAGGGTGGTAACATGGACTCAAAATACGGATCTTTGTTAAACAACTAACTAACAACCTAACTAGAGTTTTGCCTACTCGGTTAGGGGGCTATACCTTTCTTGAACTCCTTCGTCTTCAACTCCTCCCGGTGTACGGATCGCCCTCACCTCGTCGACTCCTTACGCCGAATATGAATCCACCTGAAAGCTTCTACCTTTGGCTTCTTCTTCGAACTTTGAAGAAACTAGAACACTTGGCTTGCTAGGCCTTGTGAACTAGAATGAGTAGAGGATTGTTTTGGTGTCTTTTTATCTCTAAGGCAATGAGTCTCAACACATGAGAATGGTTTGCCTTGAGCTAGAGAGAGCAAGAGGAAGAGGGAGAGCTTGAGCAAGTGATGGCAAGAGAGAGAAATGAAATGAAAGAATGAGTAACTCTTTTTCCATCCTTGCTCTCATAATCCAAAGCCATCATAACAAAAATAGTAATCAAGTATTGTGTGATGGTTTAAGTCAAAATGGCTATATCATTTCATGCACTCATTTTGCATAAATAAACAAGCAAGCAAATGTCTTTGCCATGGAATGATAGCCATTGTCATGATGATGGTCAACTAGTCCAACCTAGTCAACCGGTCGACAAAGTCAACAAGTCAACAAAGTCAACCCCTCAACAACCATATCACTATAATACTTAATTAATATTAATGTTAAATATATATATCTTATTCTCATTAGGGTTTAGTCAAAAGTCAATAGTCAACAGTCAACAACCCAAATGAGAATCCTCTGCCTCTGTCTCTCTGTCAACTGTGCATACACACCCGCATCCGCGTTCCGAGGAACACGAATACAAACGAGATAAAACCAATCCCAAAACATACACTAGAATTTGGCTTAAACCAAAGCCCGCTAGTGTTAACTGTCCGGACACTGTACATGCACAAGTGCATGAATGTGACCGAACCCTGTCGTAAAACCATACGACCTGTCGCAAAACCATGCGACCCCTACTCTTTTGCCTAAAGGCGAATAGCTTTCTGTGTGGGACTCTAAAGACTCGACACTACGCTGGCAGTGGGTTTAACCACAGACCGCAAGCGGCACTAGCTGTGCGTAACGGTCCCCAGGTAGATGCCGACAAGAAAACTGACGAGGTGAAACCCATCTGAACTCCTACTGAGTCTGAATGTGACAATCTCCATACAGTCCGGTCTGTTCATCTGATACATCGCATGGTGGGCCTAGGGGGCGGTAAACATCAGTCCCCTAATAGCGGTACAAGTCGTGTCGGAGTGAAGCCCAGAACACCCTGAGATAACACTGGAAACCTACCAGTATATCTCGCTTGCCCTGGCCAGGGACTACTCGTGTAATGGCTCTCCTAAACACAGCGCGATGTCAACCCCCAATACCGGGAGAGACGAATCCTGTCTAACCGTCACTGCCTCCAAGTGCTTCGGGACTGCACCCAACTACTACCTGTTTGCACGACTCCTTTGAGCCGTGGTAGGGTAGTAATCTAAGTACAGTGGGAACACACTCGAGGCGAAGTGACAGTGTCAAGTCAGCGGACTAAGCTGTACTCATGTCACCTGGGAACTGATAACTGACGATAGGTATAGTACCAACCAACAGTTCCCGACGAGTCCTGTCCAGTGTACTCGTAACCTAACGAGCACCCGCATACTATCTCAAGTACGACGTACTGACGGCTGTGGGACAGACCGTCTCCCACACTGGGATGAGAAGCGCATACGCTAGTCTACTCCGGAGTATCGATGCCCTGTCTCCATAGTCCTGTGACTAGGGACCTGCATAAGGATGTGCTTATAGATTACCCAGCCCCCACGAGTGTGACTGCCATCACAACGCCGGTAATCAAGCAAAGATCCTAAGGGCTCCACTAATGTGTATAGGTGATATGCTAAAATAAACACATGTACACATTAAAGCAGAAACAAACCAAGTAGCATACTACTATATTGAGAAAGATTGTCTATACAAGGTGAATATCCCAGGCTTCCATTAAGTAATATACAAACTAGTATGATACAGTAATGGCCTCTAAGGCATATACACTAACAATCTCCCACTTGCACTAAGGCCATGTACTGGCGTATCGAAGACCTATCATCTAGATCAGCCGCTCGAACTGAGTCTGGGGTAAGACCTTTGTGAGTGGATCAGCAGTGTTGTCTTCCGTAGAAACTCTCCGAACCTCGATCTCCTGGCGACCAACGATCTCCCTGATCAGGTGATACCACCTCAAGATGTGTCTGGACTTCTGATGGGACCTTGGTTCCTTCGCTAAAGCTATAGCCCCGTTGTTGTCGCAATACAGAGGTATTGGATCAACAATGGACGGAACCACCTGAAGTTCAGTTAAGAACCTCCTTACCCAGACAGCTTCTTTTGCGGCATCTGCAGCAGCGATATATTCCGCTTCCATCGTCGAGTCAGCAACGGTTTCCTGTTTGGAACTCTTCCAACACACCGCCCCTCCATTGAGGGTAAAGACATAACCCGACATGGACTTGGAATCATCCTTGTCACTTTGGAAGCTGGAGTCAGCAAAGGCCTCGAATTGGAGGTCTTTTCCGCCATACACCAAGAACATCTCCTTAGTCCTTCTCAGGTACTTGAGAATGTTCTTTACTACTATCCAATGTTTCTTCCCTGGGTATGACTGATACCGGCTTACAACGCTCAATGCGTATGCTACATCTGGTCTGGTACATAACATCGCATACATTATAGAGCCTACCGCAGAAGCGTAGGGTATAATAGACATGCGATCCCTTTCCAAATCAGTCTTGGGAGACATCTCTTTGGAGAGGGTGATCCCGTGACAAGCCGGTAAATTACCGTACTTGGAATCTTCCATACTGAATCTTTTCAGTATGGTGTCGATGTACCTTGACTGTGAAAGTCCCAACATCCTTTTAGATCTATCACGATAGATCTGGATCCCCAGAATGTAGTTGGCATCGCCCAGGTCCTTCATAGAGAACCTCTGCGACAAGAATCCTTTGACTGGCTGTAGCATAGGAATATCATTTCCTATTAGGTGAATGTCATCCACGTACAAGACGAGGAATACCACAGTTCTCCCTACAATCATACTGTAAATGCATGGTTCATCTGGGTTTTTGATAAAGTCGAATTCTTTGACAGTATCATCGAAGCAGATGTTCCAACTCCGCGATGCCTGCTTCAGTCTATGGATGGACTTGAGCAACTTGCACACTTTACCGCTGCTCCCACTCTGAATGAATCCTTCTGGCTGATCCATATAGACGCACTCCTCTAAACTTCCATTTAGAAAAGCCGTCTTTACGTCCATCTGCCAGATTTCATAATCGTGGAAGGCAGCAATGGCAAGAAGGATCCGAATGGATTTCAGCATAGCCACTGGAGAAAAGGTCTCGTCATAGTCCAAACCAGGTCTTTGACGAAAACCCTTTGCAACAAGTCTAGCTTTATAGGTCTCAACCTGCCCATCTACACCAATCTTCTTTCTGAAAATCTATTTGCAGCCTACGGGTTTTACCCCTTCTGGAGCAAAGTCCAAAGTCCAAACTTTGTTGGTGTACATGGACTCCATCTCGGTCCGTATTGCATCCATCCATTTTACCGAGTCACCGCTCTGAATGGCTTGCTGGAAGCTAGTAGGCTCACCATAGTCCATAGTGCAATCCTCTCTATCCCCGTCTATGAGAAAACCGTAGTATCTCTCGGGCGGATGAGACTACCTACTACTCCTGCGGAGTGGCGCTGGGATGTCCGGTTCTCTTGAAACTTCTGGTTCTTTCAAGCTTTCAGTAATAGCTTGTGGTTCTGGAATTTCTTCCAGTTCTACTACGCTCCCGCTTGTCTCTTTTTCCAAAAACTGATGTTTCAGAAAGTGGGAATGACGAGAAACAAAAACCTTTTGTTCCTCTGCGTAATAGAAAAAATACCCCCTGGAGTTCTTTGGGTTTCCCACAAACTTACACAGTACTGAGCGTGCCTCGATCTTGTCCGCATGCTGCTTTTTAACAAAAGCTGGGCATCCCCATATCTTCAGATATTGAAGATGGGGTCTCTTCCCACACCACATCTGATATGGCGTGGTAGGCACAGTCTTGGAGGGAACCTTGTTCAAGAGATATGCAGCTGATTCTAGTGCATAACCCCAGAAGGATCGCGGAAACTCAGCCTTACTCATCATGGAACGAACCATATCCAATAGGGTTCGATTCCTCCTTTCCGATACACCGTTGTGTTGTGGTGTGTATGGAGGAGTAAGCTGAGAGAGAATTCCATTCTCTTTTAAGTAGCCCAGAAACTCGGCACTCAAGTATTCACCACCTCGATCAGATCTCAGTGTCTTAATACTTTTGCCTGTTTGTTTTTCAACTTCATTCTTATATTCCCGAAATTTCTCAAAGGCCTCGGATTTGTGCTTCATCAAGAAGACATGCCCATACCTAGAGAAATCATCTGTGAAAGTAATGAAGTATGAATAACCACTTCGCGCATGTGTAGACATTGGACCACACACGTCACTGTGTATGAGTCCCAAGAGCTCGCTCGCTCTTTCTCCGTGTCCAGTGAACGGAGTCTTTGTCATCTTTCCCATGAGACAAGATTCACAAGTGGCATAAGACTGGTACTCGAACGGATCCAAGTATCCTTCTTTATGTAACTTTGTCAACCGTGTCTCATTGATGTGACCCAGTCTACAATGCCATAAGAAAGCCTGATTTAATTCCGGAGACTTTCTTTTAAGTGTGTTCTGGACACTGAAGACCTGAGCTTGATTCAAAACGTATATACCGTTTTTCAATGTACCTGACCCAATCAGAACTTGATTTAGGTGGATGTTTACTATATCGCTTACAAAAGTAAAATCATATCCTTCCTTAGAAAGTAAGGATACAGATATGATATTACAAGTCGCACCTGGTACATAAAAACAGTCACGCAGAATCAATATCTGCCCAGTTGTCAGTCCTAGATGATATTCCCCTACGGATTCAGCATACATGTTCATTCCGTTAGCAACCCTGAGAGTCATATCACCTTTCTTGATAACCCTACGGTTTCTCAGAGCCTGTAACGAATTACAGATATGAGATCCTGATCCGGTATCCAATACCCAGGAAGTAGGGTTAACTGACATACAGTTCTCTATTACAAACACAACCGAAGCCGAAGCCACAACATGCTTCTAATTCTGGCTACTGGCTATGCTAGCCCTGCAATCCTTCTGCCAATGTTCATTCCTGTAACAATAGGAACATCCCTCTTTTACTACATCCAGTCCCGAAACTTCTGCCCTTCCCTTTCTTTCTACTTCCCTGGTTTCCTTCAGGGTAGTAAGTAGGGACTGTTGAGCTAAGTCAGCATCTGACCCGTTCTTCAACGTGGTCTTCAGGTCCGTGAGCTCAAAAGAGCTGGTCTCTGTAAGGACGTTGCCCCCTACAGATGACCCGATAGCCAACCTCGCTGGAAGCAATTCGTTCGAGGTCTCATATCTTGCGATACGAGATTGCTCTCCATATAAATCTTTTTTTATGGAGGAAGATAGAAACTAAGTCCATCTTCTCGTGCTGCCCCTGGTATGCACCATCAACTGAGGCTAACACGATGCACTTGGCTTTCGCACAGTCTTTTCCCGATGTCCTATGGATATCAATATCCATGACAGGGGAAACTGGACCTGAGACGGCAGGGGTTAGATCAGTCAAGAGGTGTCCCAGCTTGTCATGGGCAATGGACATCTGGATAGACCTTTGCCAGTCATAACAGTCAGATTCAGTCATTTTATTATCTAGATGTAACCTAGGTGCGGTCACTGGGTTGCTGCAATTTAGAGAGAGAGAAGAAAACACTCAGCATGATGCTCTTGCAAGTTTAGATTGGTTTTTAATTTATCTAAACAGGATGGCTCCCACTGTCTCTCGAATCCCTCCTCAAACCAAAAAGGAAGAATTAGTCAGGATCAATCTCACCGTACAATACTTGCTTAACCGTTCAGCCAGGCTAGTGTCGGTACTTCGAGGGAGGTTTTCCAACGCTTTCGCGAAGTTCCTTAATTAAATAACCTCTTTTCCCTGGGGGCGTAGCCCCGCTAATACCTTTCTATACACCTACTTGGTTTATAGCATTGATCGTTAAGTGAGGAAGTTCCCGAAGAGTAGCATATACTCACAGTAGGATCGGGATCCAAATATCATCGCGTGACAAAACTGAAGGAATCCTACCAAAATCATCACACCCCAAATGGTATGCAGCGCTAGCAAGTTTCAGTTCTTTTGAAACTCCCGATGTGGATTTTTGCCCCATGCTCTTATGACCTTGACGAAGGCCAACATATCATAAGTCACATGTCAAGTTCTACCCGTCATTGTCCAGGTTAATTTGAACCCACCCGTACATACCCTTGATGAAGGCCAAAATAGTAGTACGACTGTCCCAAACCAACGCATCTATCTATGCTATAGATAAATATTCAGCAGCTACCAATCACTATGCCTTGGCGAAGGTCAAAATACATAGCTTGAATACTACTGAATATTTAACTGAAATGACGGAGGGCTACGAATGGTTTTGGCGAAACCGTGAACGTAGTGAACTTGATATAATCGATGGAACGAGATAGCTTTTAAAAGGAGTGGCTTAAGCTCCACGTTTAAAAGTTATTTTAAAAAGAAACCGAGTGGTTTTGAAAGTGTTCCAACGACTTTTACTTGGTTTATTTTCTTGCATTAGTTCTTTTAACGCGTCATATCATTTAATCCTACCATTGCAGAAAACAACCAAAATATGACGTACGCTTATGCCATTCGCATTCGCCATGGGGCCCCGTCATTACCCGTTAGGTTACTTAACTAACGACAGAGCGGGGACTGGGCTAGCGCGGCTGCAAAACATAAGCAACGCCTAAAGAATATCATATATAGATATATTGCAATGATAGCCATTTCAGATCACAGATGAATACATTGGATATACTAGGAATCCGCAATTCGTACGAGCCTGTAACGAAAAGCGGATTACACGGTCGCGATGAATAGCCAATACCCCACCCTAGACCCCTACGGGTGCGGCAAACTACCCGCCAAATATCCGAAATGGAGCAACCTCCCTCAACGACGTGAGTAGGCCACTCGGCACTTCGAGATACCCGGTAGTTTGTGCACCCCACCTTGGGTCTATCCTAGGAGCAAAAACAGTAAAAAGAAATTATACAATGACGGCTACAACCCCGACCCGGTTGTGCGGCCAAAAATAATATTACATCAATTTACATATTACATGAATTGAAAGATAAAAGGAAAAACTCTCGTCTCACAACCCCCCCGGCTATTCATCCGTGACAATCCAAAGAATTCATATACACATACCATCAACATTACAGATCACAGATATGTATAACCCCCGCTAATCGACGTATAGCGATTAGCGGACGTTCAATACATATAACACATCACAGATATATACCCGTTAGCCTTAGTCTTTAGAAGTTCGATAAAAATACGGATTTTCAAGCCCTAAATACTAATTTTTCTTTCTGGAAAATCTGGGCAGAAAAGACATATTGTAAAAATCCCAAAATACCCCCAGAAACACACTGCAAGAAATTTGACCCACGACCGACTCAACTCGGCCGCGGATCCGCGGCCGGAGCGTGCTCCCGCCGCGGTTCCGCGGCGCGTTGAACGGTTCTCTGGACCAAATTTCTACAGTGTCTTTTAAAAAGCCTGAGTCGATTTTTGGAGTATGATTTATCATTTTTGGAACAGAATACAGAATCGACAGAAACTTGATTTTCCGGGTGTTTTTCGTGACTTTTTCTCCGATCGAACATCTACTTACTTCGCTAACATGTTAGATAGTGTTTAACTAGGCTCTGATACCACTGTAAATCCATGCTACCCTTCCCCGGTACTTACGGGGTTGCGGAAGTGGTGAAAAAACGATTTTCAAGAGGGTGGTAACATGGACTCAAAATACGGATCTTTGTTAAACAACTAACTAACAACCTAACTAGAGTTCTGCCTACTCGGTTAGGGGGCTATACCTTTCTTGAACTCCTTCGTCTTCAACTCCTCCCGGTATACGGATCAGCCTCACCTCGTCGTCTCCTTGCGCCGAAGATGGATCCACCTGAAAGCTTCTACCTTTGGCTTCTTCTTCGAACTTTGAAGAAACTAGAACACTTGGCTTGCTAGGCCTTGTGAACTAGAATGAGTAGAGGATTGTTTTGGTGTCTTTTTATCTCTAAGGCAATGAGTCTCAACACATGAGAATGGTTTGCCTTGAGCTAGAGAGAGCAAGAGGAAGAGGGAGAGCTTGAGCAAGTGATGGCAAGAGAGAGAAATGAAATGAAAGAATGAGTAACTCTTTTTCCATCCTTGCTCTCATAATCCAAAGCCATCATAACAAAAATAGTAATCAAGTATTATGTGATGGTTTAAGTCAAAATGGCTATATCATTTCATGCACTCATTTTGCATAAATAAACAAGCAAGCAAAAGTATTTGCCATGGAATGATAGCCATTGTCATGATGATGGTCAACTAGTCCAACCTAGTCAACCGGTCAACAAAGTCAACAAGTCAACAAAGTCAACCCCTCAACAACCATATCACTATAATACTTAATTAATATTAATGTTAAATATATATATCTTATTCTCATTAGGGTTTAGACAAAAGTCAATAGTCAACAGTCAACAACCCCAATGAGAATCCTCTGCCTCTGTCTCTCTGTCAACTGTGCATACACACCCGCATCCGCGTTCCGAGGAACACGAATACAAACGAGATAAAACCAATCCCAAAACATACACTAGGATCTGGCTTAAACCAAAGCCCGCTAGTGTTAACTGTCCGGACACTGTACGTGCACAAGTGCACGAATGTGACCGAACCCTGTCGTAAAACCATGCGACCTGTCGCAAAACCATGCGACCCCTACTCTTTTGCCTAAAGGCGAATAGCTTTCTGTGTGGGACTCTAAAGACTCGATACTACGCTGGCAGTGGGTTAAACCACAGACCGCAAGCGGCACTAGCTGTGCGTAACGGTCCCCAGGTAGATGCCGATAAGAAGACTGACGAGGTGAAACCCATCTGAACTCCTACTGAGTCTGAATGTGACAATCTCCATACAGTCCGGTCTGTTCGTCTGATACATCGCATGGCGGGCCTAGGGGCGGTAAACGTCAGTCCCCTAATAGCGGTACAAGTCGTGTCGGAGTGAAGCCCAGAACACCCTGAGATAACACTGGAAACCTACCAGTATATCTCGCTTGCCCTGGCCAGGGACTACTCGTGTAATGGCTCTCCTAAACACAGCGCGATGTCAACCCCCAATACCGGGAGAGACGAATCCTGTCTAACCGTCACTGCCTCCAAGTGCTTCGGGACTGCACCCAACTACTACCTGTTTGCACGACTCCTTTGAGCCGTGGTAGGGTAGTAATCTAAGTACAGTGGGAACACACTCGAGGCGAAGTGACAGTGTCAAGTCAGCGGACTAAGCTGTACTCATGTCACCTGGGAACTGATAACTGACGATGGTATAGTGCCAACCAACAGTTCCCGACGAGTCCTGTCCAGTGTACTCATAACCTAACGAGCACCCGCATACTATCTCAAGTACGACGTACTGACGGCTGTGGGACAGACCGTCTCCCACACTGGGATGAGAAGCGCATACGCTAGTCTACTCCGGAGTATCGATGCCCTGTCTCGATAGTCCTGCGACTAGGGACCTGCATAAGGATGTGCTTATAGATTACCCAGCCCCCACGAGTGTGACTGCCATCACAACGCCGGTAATCAAGCAAAGATCCTAAGGGCTCCACTAATGTGTATAGGTGATATGCTAAAATAAACACATGTACACATTAAAGCAGAAACAAACCAGGTAGCATACTACTATATTGAGCAAGATTGTCTATACAAGGTGAATATCCCAGGCTTCCATTAAGTAATATACAAACTAGTATGATACAGTAATGGCCTCTAGGGCATATACACTAACACGGAGGAGGCCGGAGATTCCACTATCGACGAGACAAATTCGACGACGCGAGCTTGCGGGATTCTACTGTCGACGAGGAAGTCGACGATGGTGTACCTGTTAGTTATATGTATGCCCTAGAGGCCATTACTATACATAGGATGTATATTGTAGTGGATGCTTGGACATATATACGGATGACTTTCTTGCTCGATATGATAGTATGCTATCTGGTTACTCTTTACCTTAACGTGTACACTGATTGTCTCTCTGTTACATGTTGGTAAAGCCCTTAGGATGTGTACTTGACTACCTGGACTATGATGCGGATCATACTAGTGGGGACATGGTAGTCCATAAGTACATCCTTCAAGGTCCCTAGTCGTGGGTGTATCGAGACAGGGCATCGATATACCAGAGTAGACTAGCGTGTACCTTCTCGACCCATATAGATGGGCGATGGATGATCCCATATCCATTGGTATTTGACATCAGAGATGATATACGGGTGCTCAATGTAGACTGGGTACACTGGACGGACTCGCCGAGAACTCGTAGATGGTATTATACCTCACGTCAGATGGCAGTTCTCTGGTGACACTGGTACAGGTTAGTCTGTAGACCCGAGATCGTCATAGAGTTTTGTGTGATTCCCACTGTGCTTTGATTTCCATCATACCACGTCCAAGAGGGCGTGCAAAAAGGTGGCTTTTGGGTACAGTCCCGAATCACTTGGAGGCAATGAGCGATAGGGGGGTTTCGTCTCTCCCGGTATGGGGAGTTGATGTTGCGCTGTGCTCGATTGGCCATAATAGGAAGTCCTTGGCCAAGGCTGCTTTAGGGATTTACTGGTAAGTGTTACCAGTAGTTTCTCGACCCGTTATGAGCCTCATATCGACACGACTTATCGAGTTATTGGGGTCTGACGTTTACCACCCCTAGACGAGATATGCGACATATCAGACGAAGAGACCGGACTGTACGGTAGTGTTACTAATTGGATTCACAGGAGTGTGAGCAGGCTTGCTTGTTGATCTTCTGATCGCTCAATACCCGGATGGCCGTTACGTTTAGCAGACCGCTTGCGGCTTGTGGGTGTTTGATATGATCATCACCTACTGCCGCCGTATTGACGAGTCTTTAGAGTCCTACACAGGGGTGTCCTGGCTCAAGCGAAATGAAATAGGAGCGCATATGAGATATGTGCGGGACCGAGAATAATACCAGTATGTGATACTGTATTCTATTCTCGCGATTTGTGACATTGATTGGTTGTATGCGATATAGCCGGGTTATCAAATCAAGTGTTGATTCGATAAGTTGTTACTATTGATATTAGTCGGTTATATGCAATATGACCGGATCGTTAAATTAAGTGTTGATTTAATGTATAATTATATATTTGATATATTACTTTACATTAACTAGTATTGGTTCACTTAAGATTGATTTTCTCACTTGATTGTGCACATTGTTTATATGTGATATATGCAAGTGTACATGTTTGTATCATGCTTGATGATACAAACAAGTTGTGTGTATGAGACTTATACCAAATCAAGGTTAAATTAGGGTTTACTATTTTCCTAACAAATAACAAAAGAGTGAGACTTTGGTCAAAGTTATCAAGCTTCATGAAGCTTGAAGAAACTTTGACAAAGTCAAATCTTTTGTCATTTCCTTAGGATATTAGTTAACCCAACCCTTAACCTAATGCTTTGGTTAATTCTCTACATGAGTTAAGCATGAGAGCTTAACTCAACCATGGTGCCATAATTAAAATGATAAGTTTCATTTTATTCTATTATTCTTTTCTTTTTCTTCTTCATCATCAAGCTCCATAAAAGTTTGCTAGCTCCAATTGTGCCATGAGAAAAAGAGTGAGAAATCCAATTCTAAAGTGAACCCACTTCCTATTTCTTCATCCTCTACTACTTGCCATGTAGTATAGGGTGTTCTCTTCACAAAGTTTATGACCAAGTGAAGAAATAGCTTGAGTTTGAGTCTCCCCGACGTAGATCATCTTCGGTCTCGAAGTCAACGACCTAGCCCGCTCATTTCTCCGATGAAACCAACGCTAGGGTCCGGGATCCCGATGATCGCAGCGAAGGGACGTCAACACGGAGCTATTGAAGTGAAGGACCGGATCTACAAAGGTTGTAATCCCTTTCACTTACTAGTAAAGTAGTTTACTAGCTTTTCGTTTCGCCTAATCTCTAGTTAACGATCTTGCATAGAGTTGTTAGGCACATAAAAATTTGAATTTGGCATGGTAGATGCCTTGTGGAACCTCTTGAGTGTGCCTAGTAACCCTACAGTGGTATCAAAGCCAGGTTTGTTGTCTTCTAGAGGGTCCATTGCGTAACTTGCACGATTTAGACGTTCTCAAACAACGGAAAAATCCAACACTTGGAAATTTTCCGGGTCGGGAAAAAGTGAGTTATTGATGTCGGATCGAACTTTTTAACAGTTTCTAAATATCCGGAAAACCCAACGAAATTAAATATTCCGATCGAAACAACGACTACAAAATAAACCCCAAAACAGTCAACACTTGAGTCAGACAAAAATACCCATAAAATATCAAGGAATTAAAAAGAAACATTACTGTGCAAATTTATGAGGGTGACGTCACATTATCGCCGCGGAACCGCCGACAGAGCAGGATTTAGGGGATTACCAGAATTCCCGTGCCACCCAAACGAAGAAAGTGCATGCTGATGCATCATCTTCGGGTGTATTCATTACCGAGAACTGTTTCTCAGTGTCCTTTACGTCCTGGGTATTTGATACCGGATCAGGATCCCACATATGTTATATATTACATGGGCTAAAGAAAAGTAGAGAACTGAGAACGGGTGATAAGTTTCATGAGGCAGAAAACGGTGCAAGTGTTACAGCCAAGTCTGTTGGTCACTGTCACCCTGTATTACCAGAATACATTGATTCTGAACAAATGTTATTAGATACCGAACCTGATATACAAAATCATATCAGTCTCTTTATTTAGATAAAGAAGGATATAATTTTGTATTGTTGGATAGTGTTTTGAACATTTCCTAAATCAAGAGTTGATCGGTTCAGGCACGTTATCTAAAAGCATTAACGTTCTAAATCAAACTACAGTTCTTAGTATACAGAACACACACAAGAGGAAGAGTTCAGAAATGAACGAATCCTTCTTGAGGCATTATAGACTAGGTCATATCAATGCGACCCGATTAGCTAAGTTACATTAAGATGCATTTTTAAATCAGTTTGAATTTACATCTTGTGAAACTTGCCAGTCATGTCACAAAGATAAGATGACCATAGCTCTGTTTAATGGAAACAGAGAAAGAGTTAGTGAACTCTTGGGATGATACATGATGATGTATGAAGGTCCCCTGTCTACAAATGCCAAGACCGGTTCTTTGTACTTCATTAAATTCTCTGATGATCTCTCGAGATTCAGACATATGTTCCTGTTGAAATACAAGTCCGAAGCTTTTGAGATATTCACAGAATATAATTAAGAAGTAGAGAACCAACAACGGGTATAAGTATTATGTCCTTTGATGAGATCAAGGAGGAGAATACTTGAGCACGGAATTCTTGGATTATTCTAAAGGAGAATGAGATTCTCTCTCAGCATTACTCCTCCGGATACACCACACCACATCGGTGTATCGGGGCGGAGCAATCACACCCTATTACATATGGTGTGCTCTATGATGAGTACTACTGAGTTTCCTATTTCCTTTTAGGGAGTTATGCACTTATGAAGTTACATACCTATTGAATAGGGTTCCGATCAAATCAGTTGCCTACCACTTCATATATGATATAGAAAGGGAAGAGCCCATATCTTAAGTTTGTTAAGATTTGGGGTTGTCCGGCCTATGTCTGAAAAGCAAAATCCGGACAAGCTCGAGGCAAAGTCAAATCTGTGGAAGTTTGTTGGATATCCCAAGCATACGGAAGGGAATATCTTCTACCTAACCGAGGAACAAAAATGTTTTGTTTCTCAGCATGCCACCTTTGTGAAAGGGAATTTCTTGTGAAGAAATTATTGGTCATGAGGTAGAACTGGAAACAGTTCCAGCATTACAAACTGCAGCTGATGATTTGGTAGAACCAAAGGATTCAATAGCAACCAACGAACCTCAGCATCTCCGCCGATCTAGTAGGTTTCCTCACCCACCTGAGAGATACTCCGGTTTCTCTATGACAGTGGGAGCGAGGATTGCATCATGGGATGATGACCTAACTAGTTTCGAGCTGGCCATCAGGAGTGGGACTCTGTAAGAATGGCTGGTTGTTTATCGATCTGAGATGGAATCCTTTTACACCAACAAAGTATGGACTTTGGTTGCTTTATCTGAAGGGTTAAATCCCCATCAGGAGCAAGTATATCTTGAGAAGATTACTTGGTGTACATGGAAAAGTTGAGACTTTCAAAGCTAAACTTGTTAAAGGTTTGCATCATTGACCAGGTATGGATTGTGATGAAACCTTTTCTAAGTACCTATGCTTAAGTCCATCCAGATCCTACTTGCCACGGCTACATACCATGACTACGATATCTGGCGGTTGGATGTCATGACTGCTTTTCTAAATAAAGATTTAGAAGAGAGAGTCTATAAGTACACGGTCAGAGGGCTTCGTAGACAGTGGGAGCAGCAGAAACGTGTGCAAGATATTTTATGTGATAAAACAGGCATCGCGGAGTTGGAACATCTGCTTTGATGTGGTAGTCAAAGAGTTTGACTTCATCAAAATGGTAGATGAACCTTGTATATACAAAAAGGTAGTAGGGAGTATGGTGGTGATCCTCGTAGAGTACGTGTATGACATACTCATGATAGGGAAGGAGTTTCCTATGCTACGCTCGGTCAATCTCCGCTTATCACAAGGATTCTCCATATAGGATCAAAGTGATACCTCCTAAATCCTGGGTTTTGGATCTATGAGATAGATCTAATTGGATGTTAGGATACTCACTAGTTGTAGTGAGATGGTATCAATCGATCCTGGGGAGAATCACTGGAAAGGTTCCAGGGTGATAAAGACGACTGAATGTCAGTCGCAGGCATTGTCTTTACCCTCAGTGGAGGGACGGTATGTTGGAAGAGTTCCAAGCTAGATACCATGGCATACTAGACGATAAAGGCTGGATACATCGCTACCAAAGATGCTACCAAAGAGGCGGTTTGGGTGTATATTAGTTCATGAGATGAACTTCGTTCCTCCCGTTGTATGACAATGGAGTTGTGGCTTATGCCAAGGAACGTCCGTCCCATCAGTGATCCAGACATATTCTTAGGCAGTATCACCTGATCGTGGAGATTGTTGATCTCCAGGTGATTGAGGTTAGGAGAGTAGACTCAGAGGACAACACGGCGGATCCACTCACAAAGGCCTTTTTCCCAGAGAGAGACTTTCATGGGATGGTTGAGTATGAGATACTACAACCACTGCTGTCAGATGGCCCTAGTGCAAGTGGGAGATTGTTAGTTATATGTATGTCCTAGAGGCCATTACTATACATAGGATGTATATTGTAGTGAATGCTTGGACATATATAGGGATGACTTTCTTGCTCGATATGATAGTATGCTATCTGGTTACTCTTTACCTTAACGTGTACACTGATTGTCTCTCTGTTACATGTTGGTAAAGCCCTTAGGATGTGTACTTGACTACCTGGACTATGATGCGGATCATACTAGTGGGGACATGGTAGTCCATAAGTACATCCTTCAAGGTCCCTAGTCGTGGGTGTATCGAGACAGGGCATCGATATACCAGAGTAGACTAGCGTGTACCTTCTCGACCCATATAGATGGGCGATGGATGATCCCATATCCATTGGTGTTTGACATCAGAGATGATATACGGGTGCTCAGTGTAGACTGGGTACACTGGACGGACTCGCCGAGAACTCGTAGATGGTATTATACCTCACGTCAGATGGCAGTTCTCTGGTGACACTGGTACAGGTTAGCCTGTAGACCCGAGATCGTCATAGAGTCTTGTGTGATTCCCACTGTGCTTTGATTTCCATCATACCACGTCCAAGAGGGCGTGCAAAAAGGTGGCTTTTGGGTACAGTCCCGAATCACATGGAGGCAATGAGCGATAGGAGGGGTTTCGTCTCTCCCGGTATACAGAGTTGATGTTGCGCTGTGCTCGATTGGCCATAATAGGAAGTCCTTGGCCAAGGCTGCTTTAGGGATTTTCTGGTAAGTGTTACCAATAGTTTCTCGACCCGTTATGAGCTTCATATCGACACGACTCATCGAGTTATTGGGGTCTGACGTTTACCACCCCTAGACGAGATATGCGACATATCAGACGAAGAGACCGGACTGTACGGTAGTGTTACTAATTGGATTCACAAGAGTGTGAGCAGGCTTGCTTGTTGATCTTCTGATCGCTCAATACCCGGGTGGCCGTTACGTTTAGCAGACCGCTTGCGGCTTGTGGGTGTTTGATATGATCATCACCTACTGCCGCCGTATTGACGAGTCTTTAGAGTCCTACACAGTGGTGTCCTGGCTCAAGCGAAACGAAATAGGAGCGCATATGAGATATGTGAGGGACCGAGAATAATACCAGTATGTGATACTGTATTCTATTCTCGCGATTTATGACATTGATCGGTTGTATGCGATATAACCGGGTTATCAGATCAAGTGTTGATTCGATAAATTGTTACTATTGATATTAGTCTGTTATATGCAATATGACCGGATCGTTAAATCAAGTGTTGATTTAATGATTTAATGTATAATTATATATTTGATATATTACTTTACATTAACTAGTATTGGTTCACTTAAGATTGATTTTCTTACTTGATTGTGCACATTATTTATATGTGATATATGCAAGTGTACATGTTTGTATCATGCTTGATGATACAAATAAGTTCTGTGTATGAGACTTATACCAAATCAAGGTTAAATTAGGGTTTACTATTTTCCTAACGAATAACAAAAGAGTGAGACTTTGGTCAAAGTTATCAAGCTTCATGAAACTTAAAGAAACTTTGACAAAGTCAAATCTTTTGTCATTTCCTTAGGATATTAGTTAACCCAACCCTTAACCTAATGTTTTGGTTAATTCTCTACACGAGTTAAGCATGGGAGCTTAACTCAACCATGGTGCCATAATTAAAATAATAAGTTTCATTTTATTCTATTATTCTTTTCTTTTTCTTCTTCATCATCAAGCTCCACAAAAGCTTGCTAGCTCCAATGGTGCCATGAGAAAAAGAGTGAGAAATCCAATTCTAAAGTGAACCCACTTCCTATTTCTTCATCCTCTACTACTTGCCATGTAGTATAGGGTGTTCTCTTCATAAAGTTTATGACCAAGTGAAGGAATAGCTTGAGTTTGAGTCTCCCCGACGTAGATCATCTTCGGCCTCGAAGTCAACGACCTAGCCCGCTCATTTCTCCGATGAAACCAACGCTAGGGTCCGGGATCCCGATGATCGCAGCGAAGGGACGTCAACACGGAGCTATTGAAGTGAAGGACCGGATCTACAAAGCTTGTAATCCCTTTCACTTACTAGTAAAGTAGTTTACCAGCTTTTCGTTTCGCCTAATCTCTAGTTAACGATCTTGCATAGAGTTGTTAGGCACATAAAAATTTGAATTTGGCATGGTAGATGCCTTGTGGAACCTCTTGAGTGTGCCTAGTAACCCTACAGTACCGGCGACGAGGAAGCGCGCACGGGTGTGGTGGCGAGGAGGCGCGCGGGAGATCGGTGGCGAGGGAGTTGGGAAATTTTGGGAACGATGAGGAAATTTCTGGGTTTTATTTTTTTTTTATAAATACGCCTTTGATGCCGCTACGGATTAATCCGTAGGGCCTTCTTTTGCGGCTCTGTAGGACCAAATCAATGATTACATTTTAATATTTTTTAATTAATCCGTAAGGCACCGTAGGGACAAATCGATGGCCTTACGGATTAATTCGTAGGGGCAATAAAAAATTGCCCCTACGGTTTCTTATATCCGTAGGGGCAATCCCATATTGTAGTAGTGTGAAGATCAAACCCTAACTTAGTTTGTTTGGTGATTTAGAATCATAGGAATATGATGGAAAATAAAAGGATGATCCTCGATCTCACATACGGATCTACGTCTAATCTCAAGATGGATCTTGATCGACAAATCCTTTCCAGGTTGGTAGACCCCTAACCCTAATTTTGTTGTTTGATGTTGTTGTTTCTTGATTGGTTTGGATAAATGATGCTAAAATTAAATTTTAGGAGTTGAATTTGAAATTTAGGCAGAGGTTGATGGAGGGGGTGAGGGGAATTTTATTTTTTTCATAATGCATCAAATTGGTGACGGTTTAAACCGTTACCAAAATGTGACTACGGTAAGGTTCAAACCGTTACCAGGCTTCTGATGATGGGATTTTTGTAACGGTTTTGATCGTTACTAAATTGGGTTTTGGTAACCGTTTAAACCGTTACTAAATACATATTTTGTAGTAGTGTATTTCTAATCAGGTAACATGTAAAATCACATCAATGATCATGTCATCAGAGTAAATAATCAATTCATGTCATGTCATGTCATGGATGCATGTCATTACTTGTCATGGTAAACTGTGGATTCATACATGTCAATGTTGTGTTAAGTTGTTGTGTACATCCACGGACGTCTTCCGGTGAATACCCACACGTATACAGATTTAAGTGGTACACATCAAGGATTCAAGAGGGACCTTCCCGGAATCAAGAGGTGTCCAACCATCTTCATAGTTACACTTTGCTCTCAGTTGCACTTTGTTTCGTTGAGCTACTTTACTCCGTATACGCTTACAACTATTTTCAATTCATGATATGAGTTTGATCGGGGCTCCAGTCATGCAATGCAAATTCATGAACTAGGGCACATAACATCGTGAATATCTCATTCGTAATGTCGGGACATCATATGGGGATTTTAGAGGTACTCATCGTGGATTCAAGAGCAATAGCACGCATATACTTTGCTTTAGATTGCATTCCATGTCGTACTTAGTTCCGTCATACAATAGCATGGTTAACCTTCCCGATGTTCAGCAACTCTAGTTATTTAACTATATATGGCAATATATGACACTAAGCATGTTGAAGAGCATAAGCAATCAATATGATAAGCTTGAGTTCAATCAAGTGTATCGATTAGGTTAAACAAGCAGATCAAGTCTTAAATAACATGTTTTGTTCATCGTGTCAATTGTAACATACCAGCATTAAGTAAAGTGTGTGAATATGTATAGCATGATATGTGCTATAATGACTAGTACTGTTTCGGTAGTAGGAGGGAATTTCCTCCTACGGCGTCAAAAAATACTCTCTCCATCAATTTTTTCGACGATCGGTATCCACCATCTTCATCGTTATCATCTAAGATATGGATACACCAAATTTCATGTGATTCTATAACTTTTTCACCGTTGGTTTAGCAATGTAAAAAGTTCTATTGTCGGTAAACCGTTAATTTTGAACCCACTAAATTAACGGTGAAAAGGTTGTAGAATCACATGAAATTTGGTGTACTCACATCTTAGATGATAACGATGAAGATGGTGGGTGCCGATCGTCGGAAAAAATGATGGAGATTGTATTTTTTCGACGCCATAGGAGGAAATTCGCTTCTATGCCATCTTTCCTCCATTATTCTCTCTCTCTTTATATATATATATATATATATATATATAAAGAGAGAGAGAGAGAGAGTAATGGAGGAAAGAGGACGTAGGAGGGGATTTCCTTCTATGGCGTCGGAAAAATACCCGACCCCTCATTTTTTCCGACGATCGGCACCCACCATCTTCATCGTTATCATCTAAGATGTGGGACACCAAATTTCATGTGATTCTACAAGCTTTTCACCGTTTAATTAGTGGGTTCAAAATTAACGGTTTACCGACAATAAAACTTTTTACATTGCTAAACCAAGGTGCAAAAGTTGTAGAATCACATAAAATTTGGCGTACTCACATCTTCGATGATAACGATGAAGATGATGGATTCCGATCGTCGGAATGGCAGCCATAGAAGGAAATTCCCTCCTATGACCTCTTTCCTCCATTATATATATATATATATATATATATATATATATAGAGAGAGAGAGAGAGAGAGAATAATGGAGGAAAGAGGCCATAGGAGGGAATTTCCTCCTATGGCGTCGAAAAAATACTCTCCCCCTCATTTTTTCTGACTATCGGCACCCACCATCTTCATCGTTATCATCTAAAATGTGGGTATGCCAAATTTCATGTGATTCTACAACTTTTCACCGTTGATATAGCAATGTAAAAAGTTCTATTGTCGGTAAACCGTTAATTTTGAACCCACTAAATTAACGGTGAAAAAGTTTTAGAATCACATGCAATTTGGTGTAACGATGAAGATGGTGGGTGCCGATCATCGGAAAAAATGAGGGAGGGTGTATTTTTTCGACGCCATAGGAGGAAATTCCCTCCTATGGCATCTTCCCTCCATTATATATATATAGAGAGAGAGATAGAGAGAGAGAGATAGAGAGAGAACTAATTGATAGGTATAAACAACTATGACGGTCGACATGAATGATTTAGTAACAAATTGGTTACTCTTTGGTGGCAAGGTGATGAAAAGGAAAAACGAGTCTTCCGCTGTCGGTTTAACTTGAAACAACTTTTTAATTCGCTTAATAACGCATTCTAGTTACCAAGTTAACATGATCACTGAGGATGGCATTCACATAGCATCGATAATAACTGGGTGTAAGATAAACTTACCGAAATACAAGTCGATATAACAACCTATAACTTGTCGAGGCTATATCTCTTAAACAAATGACCATGAAATTTTGACACAGGGTATAAGAAAGGGTTTATGATTTTGGGTGAATTTTTGGAATTTTTTGGGAAGGTGAAACATGCAAAACCCTATATGTAGGCCCCTGAAATTTATTAAATTACGAAAAGCCCCTGGTTAACCCCCGGTAGCTGCCCCTGCTGAGCGGGCCGGGCTGGGCCGGATCGGTTCATGCGTCAAGCTTTGGGCTTTTTAATTAAAAGTTTTGATTTAAATTCTTTTATACTAAAAATAATACTATTAAATCCAAATTAAATCCTGAAAACCTCAAATAAATTTCATTAAATTCTTAAAAAAATTCTTCTTCACTTCTAAAAATATAAGGGATTTACTTGTACCCCCAAAACACAGCAAATTCCTTTCTACCCAAAAACTTGGTATTTACTTTTTAACCCCAAAACTAATAAGATATATCATTTTATCCCTTTTACGATTTCCGTCAACTTTTAACTGTATAATATCAAGTTTTTCTTTAAAATAGCCCAATTGCTTTTCTTTTTTGGAAATACTGAATTTTTTTCTCAAATTGAAATTATGGTTTAGGCTTCTGCTGCATCTTTCTCAAAATTGGCTGTGAAATCAGGAGCATCCTCAACGTCCTTCTCTAACTATGAAGAAATTGGATACTTCTGCGGTCTTACTTGTTGTTTTCGGTTACATGGTAAACCTAAAATTTATGAAGAAAAATTAAAATTAAAGTTAACGCGGTTTTTTCTGACGGAAATCGTAGAGGGGTAAAATGATGTATCTTATTAGTTTTGAGATAAAAGGTAAATACCAAGTTTGTTTTTGGGTAGAAAGGAATTTCCCCCCAAAAAAACCCTTTTGAGTAAAATTCTTCTTTCTTTTAAAATAAAACATCCCCATCTCTTAGAATAAATTTCCTTCTTTAAAAATTTTCAGCAAATGTTCACAAAAACATGTTTAAATTTGAGAATAAAAAAACATGTTTAAATTTGAGAATTATATATATATATATATATATATATATATATATAGAGAGAGAGAGAGAGAGGGGGGGGGGGGGGGGGGCTTAAGAAGCTTTTTTATCTAGGTAGCGTCGAAATCTACATCCTTCACTATTTTATTCGACCATCGGCATCCATCATCATTATCTTTATCATCTAAGACGTGGATACACCAAATTTCATGTGATTCCACCACTTTTTCATTGTTGAATTAGTAATGTAAAGAGTTCTATTATCGATAAACCGTTAATTTTGCATCTACAAATTCAACGGTGGAAAAGTGTTAGAATCACATGAAATCTGGTATATCGGTATATTAGACGATGGAGATCAAGATGGACGATGCCGATCATCGAATAAAATGGTGAAGAATGTAGATTTCGACGCTACCTAATGAAAAAAATCCTCTTAGGGCCTCTTTCCTTCATTGTTCTCGTGTCTGTGCGTGCGCGCTTGTGTGTATAACTACATGGTCCTTACACTTGCCTCTGTATTTATTCTGATCAGATCATTGATGATATCTATGAGCTTGGGAGGTTTAGCATAGGCCTCCCCTACATTTCTAAAAAGGCACTATATTCAGAGCAGCAGTAAACAATCAGCTAGGATTTAGCAATCTCTCAGCCTTCTTCACAGCAGCAACATCCACCAACCATCAACAGCTAAATGGCAAAAAGACCTAAAAGCAGTAACCTCTCCAAACTACAACAAATATAGGCATAAAGGATCATTAGCTAATAACCTTACCAGGTAATAAATTAGTCTAGAGTGAGCCAGTTAAAAATCTCTCTCTCTCTCTCTTTGGAAAGATGCTATAGGACTAATATTTTCAGCCGATCGCCACCCATTATCTTTATCGTTATCATCTAAAATGTGAGTACACCAAATTTCATGTGATTCTACAACATTTTCACCTTTGATTTAGTGGGTTCAAAAATAACGGTTTACCGACAATAGAACTTTTTACATTGCTAAATCAACGGTGAAAAAGTTGTAGAATCACATGAAATTTGGCGTACCCATATCTTAGAAGATAACGATGAAGATGATGGGTGCCGATCGTCAGAAAAAATGAGGGGGGACGTACTTTTTCGACGCCATAGAAGGAAAATCTCTCTCTATGGCCATAGGAGGAAAATCTCTCTCTCTCTATATATATATAGAGAGAGGTCATAGGAGGGAATTTCCTCCTATAGCGTCGAAAAAGTATGACGTCGAAAAAGTAAGGCCTTCATCGTGTTTTCCGACGACCGGAATCCATCAACTTCATCGTTATCATCTAAGATGTGGGTATGCCAAATTTCATGTAATTCTACAACTTTTTCACTGTTGATTTAGCAATGTAAAAAGTTATATTGTCGGTAAACCGTTAATTTTGAACCTACTAATTCAATGGTAAAAAAGTTGTAGAATCACATGAAATTTAGCTTACCCACATCTTAGATGATAACGTTGAAGATGATGGATTCCGATTATCAGAAAACACGATGAAGGGCTTACTTTTTTGACGCCATAGGAGGAAATGCCCTTCTATGGCATCTTTCCTCCATTATATATATATATATATATATATATATATATATATATATATATATATATATATATATATATATAGAATAATGGAGAAAAGATGCCATAGGAGGAAATTTCCTCCTATGGCGTGGAAAAAATACAACCTCCACCAATCGGCCCCCATCATCTTCATCGTTATCATCTAAGATGTGGATACACCAAATTTCATGTGATTCGACAACTTTTTCATCGTTGATTTAGCAATGTAAAAAGTTCTATTGTCGGTAAACCGTTAATTTTGAACCCATTAAATCAACGTTGAAAAAGTTGTGGAATCACATGAAATTTGGTGTACGCACATCTTAGATGATAACCATGATGATGATGGATACCGATCGTCGGAAAAAATGGTGGAGGTCGTATTTTTTCCACGCCATAGGACCCCTCCTATGGCCTCTTTCCTCCATTAATCTCATTTATATAAGATTAATGGAGGAAAGAGGCCATAGGAGGGGATTTCCTCCTATGGCGTGGAAAAAATACAACCTCCACCATTTTTTCCGACGATCGGCACCCATCATCATCATCGTTATCATCTAAGATGTGCGTACACCAAATTTCATGTGATTCCACAACTTTTTCACCGTTGATTTAGTGGGTTCAAAATTAACGGTTTACCGACAATAGAACTTCTTACATTCTTTTCTCCATTATTCTCATATTTATATATATATATATATCAGGTATAAAAGTAACAACATTAATATTAATAAAACAGCTTCAGTTAATTAATATCTTTATGATATCTCCAGGGGAATCCCATCATTGTTCACCAGATAAAATTTATTCTAATTTGACTTCACCTCTTCATATTAAGGTTAGCAACATCTGCAACTGTGTAACCATCCCAGGCTCAGCAAGCTGTGTAGAAGTCCGAAGGGAACAAACAAATTAAAAGTGGGCTAACTATAATATAAGGGCAAAGAAAAACAGAATATTTTTATGAGATTAATGGAGGAAAGAGGCCATAGGAGGGGATTTCCTCCTATGGCGTGGAAAAAATACGACCTCCACCATTTTTTCTGACGATCGGCACCCATCATCATCATCGTTATCATCTAAGATGTGCGTATACCAAATTTCATGTGATTCCATAACTTTTTCACCGTTGATTTAGTGGGTTCAAAATTAACGGTTTACCGACAATATAACTTTTTACATTGCTAAATCAACGGTGAAAAAGTTGTAGAATCACATGAAATTTGGTGTACCCATATCTTAGATGATAACGATGAAGATGATGGGGGCCGATCGTCGAAAAAAATGTTGGAAGTTGTATTTTTTCCACGCCATAGGAGGAAATCCCCTCCTATGACCTCTTTTCTCCATTATTCTCTATTTTTATAGGCAAACTAAGTGAAAAAACTGGAGCAGAAATAATCTATTAACATCATAAGCATCGTATGAAACAAAGAAGTTATTGATAGGAAAATGGTGTGTAACAACAAAGAGTAATTCTAATAGCCATATGATCTCAAAGAAGCCAAGCTGATATCTAAGGGGCAGCAATATATTCACAGTCAAGGCAGCAGGACAACATCTTACCTTTTCATCATTATTCACCTAGTAGGTGAACACAGAGGAAGCCCAAAAATAAAGAGTAAGTGACTTTTTAGCATTTAAAATTAAGCAGATTAATCTAAACAGAAGGAAGTGGATTAAAGGTTAATTTTCTGCAATAGATTGTCCACATCTCCACAATATATATCCTTTAACCTTCTAAACTGATCAGAGCTGGTTATTGCATCTTTAAAGTCAAGATGAAAACCCTCTATCCAAGTGAACAAAAATGGTATAATGATGTATGTAACACTTGATTATAAGAGCAGTTGACACCATTAAAAAATTTATTATTTCTTACCCTCCAAATGTTCCAGCAAATATATAAAAGCAGTGGTATCCACAAGCAATATATGCTTTTAGGAACATATTGTTAAGCCTCTGATCAGAGATAGCATTTGTAAAAGAATCTGGAGTGCTTCCAATATGGCTTTCCCTACCTTTCTGGCTATTTTGCACTTAAAAAAGAGATGATTGGAAGTTTCAATCATGCAATTGTCAAGCACACATGCAACATTGCGAAACCAACCCTTTTTAACCGTGTTATCTTTGGTTAAAACCTTATTTAATGCTAACGACCAGGCAAAGATCTTAATTTTAAGAGGAGCGGGATTAGACCAAATGCATGGTTTTATAAAAAGGAAAAGCCGATTATTAGAGTTAATGACCTTATAAGCAGAATTAACGCTGAACACGCCACTGTGACTACCAATCCAAATAAAGTCATCTTTATTTAGAGGATTAAGGGATTGAGTAGAAACAATGTTCAGAGGATTCTGCAGAATAGATTTATCCTCAAGAGAAAGAAATTTAGTAAAAGCAAGTTTCCAGCACCAAGAATTGTTACAATAGTGGCTCTGTGTATGAACATAAGCATTAGGGTTCCAAGCCAGTTTATAAAGAAAACGGAAATCAGTGGCAAGAGTGTTTTTAGAGGCCCATTAATCTTTCTAGAACAAATTAAATATGTTTCCCATCTCCTAAATTCCAGAAAACATTATCAAAGAAGATATCATTACAATCATGCAAGCCTTTCTAAAAAGATTAAGAATTATATATGATTACAAAAGATCCTATTAGTGGTGTTTGTTGTGAAGGTGTCATGTATATCTACGAGACGATAGATCCAAAAAAGGGGCGGACGTCTGAAAATTTGTGCTTCAGACGTCTGTCATTAAAGTTTCATAGTTTCAGAGGAGAGACATGCGTCTGACTAGTAACGGTCAGACGTCCGGATGAAATTTTTCTATAGGAATCGTAGACGTCTGAGCTTTGTGCTTCATAAGTCTGGCAACTCTCTGGCCAGACGTGCAAATTATGCTCAGACGTCTGACCCACAAGAGGCAGACGTCTGTCGACGGGCTTTCTATACGTGTTCGGTTCTGGATGGCAGTTTTGTAAATAAGAGAATCCTATTATATTAAAAATTTGTAACTTACTATAAATAGGAAACTAGGGTTAAAGTTTAACGGGCTTGAGATCTTGATTATAAGTTTTAAGAGAGACGACTCTACGGCTCCATGATGGATCAAGACGAAGCCCATTAAGAAGAACTTGAAAAAAAAGAAAGAGATCTCGTTGGAGATCTATAAGGAGAGGCTTTATTGTAACTCTTATAAGGTTTTTCTTTTTCTGTAAAAGTTCTAATAAAAATATTCTCCTATTTTCCCTGAATCTTTTGTGTTGCTATTTGATTGAGAATTTTGTTCTATTTGTTATTCGTTAAAAGATATCTGTAAGATCCATAAGGTTTCCGCGTGAGCAACAACAATTGGTATCATAGTCCTTTCTTTGGTTTTAGGATTTAAGTTTATGGTGGGTGATGACGCTTGTGTTCGCTCCCCATCTTCTTAAATCGTGATTCTGAAGATCCGTTGCATAAGTATCCGAGGGAAAGAATTTTGCTTTAAAATTAAAAATGATGAATAGTAAGATCAATAGTATCAAGTTCGAAGTAGAGCAATTCAATGGAAAAGGGATCTTCTCGATGTGGCAGAGCAGGGTTAAGTTACTTTTTTAAAAGGTCTTTTTAAGGTTCTTGACGGTAGTAAACTTACCGACATGACAAATGATGCATGGCAAGATATGGATCAGAAGGCACAATATACGATTGGGATTTGTCTGGTGGAAAACATGATATACAACGTCATGTCAGAAAATTCTGCGGAAAATTTATGGTTGAAATTAGAGAATTTGTATATGACAAACTTTTTGTCTAATAAGCTTTATCTAAAAAAGTAACTCTACGGTTTACACACTAAAAATGGTACTCAAATTCACGATCACTTAAATAGTTTCAATAAGATGGTTAGTGATCTACTATGACTTGAAATAAAGTTAGAGGAGAAGGACCAAGCGCTTTTACTCCTATCTTCGCTTCAAAATTCTTATGAACATTTAGTGACAACAATTCTTTATGGAAATGTGACTCTCGAGATGGAGGAGTTTACAGCTACGCTTCTCAACAATGAGATCATGAAGAAATTAAATCCATCAGAGAAGTCATCAGGGTTGTTTTCCGGTGAAAGGAAAAGGTCGAAGACTAGAGACAGAGGCAAAAGTAAAAGGGGAAATCCAAATCATCCGGTAAATATGGAAGTCCATACTTTTTTTGCAAAAAGCCAGGGCATCTGAAGAAACAATACCAAAAATACAAACATTGGTTGGAGAAAAAAGTAAAGATGCTAGTACAAGTAGTTCAGGTCAAGCCAGTATTGCGACAGAAACAGAGAAGAAGATTAGTGTGATGTACTCGCAGTACATACGGAGAAAGAAAATTCCGATGTTTAGATTCTTGACTCCGAATGTTTTTATCATATGTGTCTCAAAAAGGAGTTGTTCGACATTTATAAAGAGTTCAATGGTAGTAGTGTTCTCATGGGGAATAATATGGCGTGCAAGACCATCGGCATAGGTAACATCAAAGTCCGATGGTATAGTGCGAACATTTGTGAACGTGCGACACATTCCGGAATTAAAAAAAATCTGATTTCTCTAAAAAATTTGTTTGCCGCAGGATACAAGTTCATTGGTTAAGATGGAGTGCTAAAGGTTGTCAAGGGTATCCTAGTGGTCATGAAGGGACAATGATTGAAGAACTTGTATCGTATGGACGGCAGCACAATGACCGGTGATGCAGCCATAGCTATAGAGAAACAGGTGGAGAATACTGTAAAGCAGTAGCAAATGCATCTTGGCCACATGAGTGAGTGGGGTCTTCACGAACTGCATAGAAGGGGGTTTCTTACAGGTATTACTATGTGCAAGTTAAATTCCTGCAAATATTGCTCGATGGGAAAATAACATAAGGCCGGCTTCAAGCAAGCCGTGCACGAAACCAAAGGACTTCTCGACTATATACACTTGGATGTATAGGGGCTATCATCTGTTGCATCAAAAGGATGTGCCATATATTATGTCACTTTCAATGACGACTTCTCACGGAAGGTATGGATTTATTTTCTCAAACACAAGTCAGATGTGTTTTCCAGTTTTAAGGAATGGAAATCGGCCGTGGAGAAGCAAAAAGAGCTATCAGTGAAGTATTTGCAGACAGATAATGGAGATGAATACACTTCGAAGGAGTTTACAGACTACTGTAAACAACAGGGTATATAGAGGGAATGGACAGTGTTGAAAGTAAAAACCAAACGATGAGACTTTAAAGATAGTCTCACATTGTAAACAATAAAAAACACATGGGTATAAGATATAAGATGGGTCAAATCTCAACGAGCCTTAAGTCATATTGTTGGAATTCACATCATTAAAACCCCATGTGTAAAAGCGCAGAACTCTTCCAACTCTTCTCTAATTTTAAACTCTTCCTGACTTTAAAAACAACTTTAACCTGATGTGTTAGAGAAAATGGCTCGATCCTCCACCTGACAACCACTCTAAGAAAAAAGTGATAGTTGCATGTAACTCTTCTCGTGCTTTGCACATGACAACTACATCAAGAAAAATTGATGGTTGCACGTAACTCTACTCGTACTTTCCATGTAACAACCATACCAAGAAAAGTGATGGTTTCACATAAGGGGGAGTGTTGAAAGTAAAAACCAAATGATGGGACTTTAAAAATAGTCCTACATTGGAAACAACAAAAGAACTACAGGGTTACCTACGACGGCAGTAAGGTTTCGGGAGGCATCGTCCATGCCAAATTAAAAATTTACCGTTTTAGCTAACCCTAACTTGAATCGTAAACTATAAATATACGGAATCAAATGCAAATACTTTGCAATAAGTAAAGAGAGCGAGGAATATAACCTTTGTAAAACGGTCCTTCACTTCAATAGCTCCGTGTAGAAGTCCTCTTCGCTGCGATCGTAAACTCCGGACTCTAGAGAGGCTCCACGAAGAAACGAACATGCTTGCTTCGACGATTTCGAGGCCGAAGATGATCTACGTCGAGAAGACACTAACCCAAGCTATTTCTTCACTAGGTCAAGAACTTTGTGAAGAGAACACCCAATACTAAATGGCAAGTAGTAGAGCATGATGAAGTAGGAAGTGGGCTCACTTTAGAATTGATTTTCTCACATTTTTTCTCATACCTCCATTGAAGCTAGAAAGCTTTTGAAGAGGAAGAAGTAGATGAAGATAAACTCAAGTGAATAATTCATCCAAAAGAATTATATAACCATGGGTGAGTTAAGTCCTCATACTTAACTCATGTAGAGAATTAACCAAGCTATAAGGTTAAGGGTTTGGTTAAGTAATAACTTAAGGAATGACAAAAGAGTAGACTTTGTCAATATTTCTACAAGCTTCATGAAAGCATGACAACATTGACCAAGTCTTCTCTCTTTTGTTATTCTTTAAGAAATAAATAAACCCTAATTTAACCTTAATATGGTTTAAGTCTCATACACCCATCTTGTATGTATCATCAAGCATGACACAAATATGTACACTTGCATATATCACATATATACAATGTACACAATCTAGCGAGAAAAGAAATCTTAAGTGAGCTAATACTAGTTAATGTAATGTAATATATCTAATATATAATTATACATTAAATTATTAAATCAACTCTTGATTTAATAATCCGGCTATAACCGACTAATATCATGTGTAACAACTTATCGAATCAACACTTGATCCGATAACCTGGCTATATCACATATAACCGACCAATGCCACGAATCGTGAGAATACAATACAGTATCTCATATCGTATCAATCTCGGTCCCACACATATCATATATGTGCTCCTACTCCGTTTCGCTTGAGCCAGGAAACTCCTGTGTAGGACTCTAAAGACTCGTCAATACGCCGGCAGTAGGTGATGATCATATCAAACACCCATAAGCCGCAAGCGGTCTACTAAACGTAACGGCCACCCGGGTATTGAGCAATCAGAAGATCAACAAGCAAGTATGCTCACACTCTTGTGAATCCAATCAGTAACACTACCATACAGTTCGGTCTCTTCGTCTGATATGTCACATATCTCGTCTAGGGGTGGTAAACGTCAGACCCCAGTAACTCGATAAGTCGTGTCGATATGAGACTTATAACAGGTCGAGAAACTACTGATAATACTTACCAGTATATCTCTGAAGCAGCCTTGGCCAAGGACTTCCTGTTATAGCCAATCGAGCACAGCGCAACATCAACTCCCTATACCGGGATAGACAAAACCCCTCCTATCGCTCATTGCCTCCATGTGACTCGGGACTGTACCCAAAAGCCACCGTTTTGCACGTTCTCTTGAACGTGGTAATGTGGAAATCAAAGCACAGTGGGAATCACACAAGACTCTATGACGATCTCGGGTCTACAGACTAACCTGTACCAGTGTCACCAGAGAACTGCCATCTGACGTGAGGTATAATACCATCTGGGAGTTCTCGGTGAGTCCGTTCAGTGTACCCAGTCTCCACTGAGCACCCGTATACTCTCTCTGATGTCAAACACCAATGAATATGGGATCATCCATCGCCCATCTATATGGGTCGAGAAGCTATACGCTAGTCTAATTTGGTATATCGATGTCCTGTCTCGATACACCTACGACTAGGAACATTTGAAGGATGTACTTAGTGACTGCACTGTCCCCACTAGTATGATCTGCATCATAATCCTGGTAGTCAAGTACTGATCCTAAGGGCTTTATCAACATGTAACATAGAGACAATCAGAGTACATGTTAAGATAAAGAGCAACCAGATAGCATACTATCATGTCGAGCAAGAAAGTCCTCCATATATATGTCCAAGCATCCACTACAATATACATCGTATGTACATTAATGGCCTCTAGGGCATACATATCACTAACAAGAAATACATGGATATAAGATATAAGATGAGTTAAAACTCAACTGGGCTTGAGTCTTATTGTTGGAACCCACTTATTATTAAAAGCCAATCACTCCTCCAACTCTTCTCTAACTTTAAAATCTACTCTACTTTAAAAATAATTTTAACAGATAGTTCCAGGACGTCCAGAGCAAAATAGGATAGCGAAGCGCATGAATAGGACACTACTAGAGCGAGCCAGAAGTATGCGGTTGCAATCCAGACTTTCGGATGACTTCTAGGCAAAGGCAGTGAGTCATGCATGCTATTTGGTTAGAAGGTCTTCATCTACGGACATAAATCTTCATATCCCAGAAAAATATGGAGAGAAGAGACAGTCGGTTATGATTCCTTACGAGTGTTTGGGTGCTCTGCTTACTCACTCGTGAATCAGAAAGATAGGACCAAGCCGGATTCAAAATCAAAAGGATGCGTTTTCTTGGGATTCAAATTTGAAGTTAAAGGTTACAAGTTATGAGATCCGGAAAACAAAAGGGCGTTCACTAACCGAGTGTTGGGGTTCCTAGCGCTCTGGCCGTCGATCTCGGCCGTTGTGGAACGAATAATTTTGGTGTTTGGAAATTTGGCGCTAGAAATAATTATCTAGAATCGAAACCAAATATGAAATTAGCAAGCTACAAAGAGGTTAGCTACTGTGATAGAGTTGTTTTACCAAAAGATCCGTATATTTCGGTCTTTTACCCTCTTCCTTAGCTCTTTTAAGTCTCCTTGATCGAGCTTAACCACCGGTCTTCCTCCGTCGAAGATGATCACCCGAGAGATGTGATTCATAGCTCTAGCTTCGCACTAAAAAACTAGTGGAGCAACTAGAGACTCTAGCTTGCTAATCTAGAGTGTCTATGATATAGTGAGTTGTTCTTAGTGTATATCTATCTCTCTTTTACCCTTGATTCTCAGTACATGAGATTGTAGAGAGGAATATCAAGAAGGAGGAGGAGGAGCTCAAGAAAAGCTTGTGAGGAGAGATAAGAAAAATGGTGAGAATGGTCTCTTTCTTTTTTCATCCATAAAAAATGAGAGAAAACCATGAAGCATGGTTTTGTAAATTTTTTTTTCTAATAAACATATAGTAACCATACTTGAATAGTTTGCACAAGTGATTATACAATTCATTTGTCAACACTATTCAAGTATGGTTCTCACCATTCTCACCTCACTACCTTTACACCTCATTTTTCATTTAAATTAATAAGTAGATAAACTAAAATGAGCTATCCACCTTCTAGAATGTTTTCCGTATAAATACGGAATACACTCAACCGTATATACATACCCGTATTTGTATCAAAATACGAATACCTAAAGAGATAGAATAACACAAAGAACATAATACCAGAATATATATATATATATATATATATATATATATATATATATATATATATATCGAAATATATATACGTAAATTATCAAATAAATACTTAATTCAATAATCCGGTTCAATCCCAAGCCGGCTAGTATTATCAACCGTCCGATCGAAAGTCCGGGTAACTAGTACAATAATTTGATTGGAACCCTACACGTATCTCGATCGAAAGTCCATGTAACTAGTACAATCATTCTATTGGAACCCTGCACGTATCAAAATACAACTACTACATCATTTCGCCTGAACTAGGAAAACCCCCTGTGTGGGACTCTAAAGACTCGACAGTACGCTGATAGTGAGTTACTGGATAAATCTATAACCACAAGCACGTCAGCGGCACTAGCTGTACGTATCGGCTACCCGGGTACCTGTCGAAAAGGAAGGTTGACGAGCAAACTCATCCGGATCCCTACTGATCCTATCTGTGACAATCTCCGTATAGTCTGGTCTCTTCGTCTAAGAGTATCGCATACCGGGTTTAGGGGTGGTAAACGTCAGACCCTAATAACCCGATAATTCATGCCGATGTGGTTCAGGACCAATCCGGGAAACTACCGATCTAATTATCAGTAAATCCCAACTGCTTTGGCCAAGGTCTTATAGTACTGGACAATCGAACACAGTGCGATATCGACACCCTATACCGGGAGAGACGAATCCCTAACAATCGCTCACTGTATCCATGTGGCTCGGGGCTGTATCCAACTAAAACCTATTTGCACGACTCAGTAGATCAATGGTAGAGCAGTAATCTAAGTACAGTAGGAACTCACATGAGACAAATGGCGATTTCAGGTCTTAAGACTTACATGTACTCATGTCACCTGATAACTACTATATAACGATAGGTATAGTACCATCTAGAAGTTCTCGGTGAGTTCGTCCAGTGTACGCACCCCCAGTGAGCACCTGTAAACGATCTTAGACGTGAAAGACCAATGGCTGTGGGACTAACCACCGCCCCTTGTCGGGGTCTAGAAACGTATACGCCAGTCTACTCCGAAATATCGATGCCCAGTCTCGATACTCCTATGACTAAGGACATTTAAGGATGTGCTTATGGACTACCCAGCCCCCATATGTATGATCACCATCATAACGCTTGTAGTCAAGCAATAATCCTACGGACTTTATCAATATGTAATAGTGATCTGTAATACCACCCAATACATGTACATGATGATAAAGTCAAACCAGATAGTATACTATCATCTCGAGTAAGACTGTTCTACCCATATAGGTCATCACTCAATCATCACAATCGCCTGCCTGCGATTACAATAATTGACTTGAGAGCACAATATTAACTATCTTCCACTTGCACTTAAGGCTAATTATTGCGGTGTCGCATACTCACAGCCCGTGTGATACCGAACACCCAACTTCTCTACTAATCAGTCTCGCAAAGCACGTTTGTGAAACTATCGCGTTCGAGAAATAGCCTCAGTGAGCGGATCCGATCCAATATTTCTATCTTTTTCTCTCTATACCTTAACTTCGCGGAGAAAGACTATCTCTCGAAATGAGCGATACATGTCTTATAATTTGTCTGGATATCTGATGGGACCAAGTTCACAAATGAACTCCAAATCCAATCAAACTTCTCAAACCGTATCTTTCACTGAATTTAATCAGTATCATGCGCTATGCCTTCCTCAGTATCCTCTTGGACCACCTATCCAACATACTGCCCCTTAAAATAGGGAAAACTATTAACTCTGACAGCCACCCTGTCATCCAGGTCATATTGGAAGCTTGAAATGATAACTGTCTCCTTAAGGAGACTGCCGTTACCATATACCAAGAATATCCACTTATGTTCACAACTGCTTCCCAATATTTCTCCAGGATTGGATTAATATATACTTATTGCGGGTAGTGCAAAAAGAAATATCTGATGTGGTACTTGACATCTAATGATTGACTCACTTGCCTAAGCAAGTGATATGTCAATCATGCAAATCCCTCTCCTCATCAGTCTAGAAGGCATCTCGTTAGAGAAGGTGATTCCATCACCTGCGGGTACACCATCATGTCAAGAGTCGTCCATTCTAAAACACTTTAGAATAGTGTCTAAGCACCCAAATTAGGACACTTCCCAAATCTAGATCTAGCGACCAGAATCCCTGATACTTTATCCAGATTCTATGTGGAGAAACACTTTGTGACAACCACAGTATAACCGATCGTAGTATAGAAACATTACTTCCTATCAGGAGTACGCCATCCGAATACCAGGGCATCACTCCTAACTATCTTCTTACCAGGTCTATCTATTATTCTGATGAAGTCAAGCTCTATGACTGTCACATCAAAAATAGACGATCTATCTCCGCTATATTTGCTTTAGTCTATAAATAGACATAAGCTGCTGGCCCACCACGCTTTCGCTGCTCCCACTGACTACAACAACCCTCTGGCAGAGTCATATACATGTGCACTTCTAAAACTAATTTAGAACGACGTTATATTCATCCACCTGCCAGATCTCATAGTAGTGGCAAACATGGGTCATCAAAACCTCCCTTTCACTGTCTTTGAAGAGACCGAAGTACATCTCGGGTGGATAAGGATACCCACCAAATCTGCGGAGTGGCTAATGAATTGTCGAATCCAATTGAATCCTTAGGTTCTACTAAATTTTTAGTAATCGTTTGTGGTTCTCAAATCACTTCCAGTTCTACCATACTCCCACTAATGTTTTCTAAAAAGAATTCATTTTACTAATATGGGTGGCGAGTCAAGAACAATATAACTATTGATCCTCTAAATGGTAGAATGTTAACCCTCGTCAAAGTCCGGGATAACTCACATATTGTCATTACTGAAACGTGCATTGAGTTTATCCGGATCTGGTTTTACGCATAAGCCGGATTACTCTATATACCTCAACATCGTTAAAATATGAATCCATTCTATATCCAATATAGAAACAAAAGCACTAATTTAATTGGAAACAGATTCAAAATATATGCAGCTATTTTTAGTGTATATCGACTTAATGGAAGAATGCCAAGTAGCATTACTCATCAAGGAGCATACCCCATGGATGAGTAACCTGAGAAAGAAGCAAGTTCTCAAACATGTTACTTATGATGGAATACCTAGCATGAGTATCTACATTTTTGGTCACCTCGAGGAATTCTGATACTTGAAACGTATGGTCTCTACTTTATTCTTATACTTATAACTTCTCAAAATTTGGACATTGTTTTTCAACAAAATGTTTGTCTAAAACCGGAGAAGTCATAAGTAAACGGAATATAGTACGAGTACCAACCCCTTGTCTTAATAGACATCGGACAATATACAATAGTTTGTATAAGTCCTCTGAATTTAATAACTCAAACCCTGTGCGTCGTAGGTTGAAAACTGTGTTTATGGTCCGTGTTTATGGTTAAGAAGAATTACACCGTTATTGAATGCATCTTACTTAACCATCAATTGATATAAGTAAATGTCATAAATATAATTTTAAAAAGTTATATCACACTTTATAAAATAAACGTACAGATATATCAGTTTGAAATTAGTGCATAACAATAGATATTTAAAACCAAATATTTGTCGTTAGGCAAAACTCAGGCGATTTCCTCAAATATCACCAATTACAAAGAATTTTGATATTGAGGATCTAATTATCCAATTCCCAATATTCTACTCCCGCTCAGCATATGTAATGCTATACAGATGTGAGAATCAAGTCTGGTAAATACATACCCTGGAGTTAGAAACTAATTGGGAAAGCAGTTTTCAATTAATATCGCACAGCGAAACTGAAACATGAAAATGTTTCGCGAGGGTGGCCGAGTATTCCAAGTAATGCCTCTTCCACTATCCAAATTCATGACAGTAGTCACAATTTCTTTTGCCCTTATTCCAATCCTTTTATATGTCTTTACTTCTTACCTTCTATACACCATACTTAGGCTAATTAGTTTTCTACTTTCCCTACCTTTCGGCACTTGCCTAAGGTTTGAAAGAAGACTATCCAATAAACGTAATAGGTGTACTCTCCTAATAATAAGAGCTCTCGCAAACTGAGTGAAAAAACTGGAGCAGAAATAATCTATTAACATCATAAGCATCGTATGAAACAAAGAAGTTAATGATAGGAAAATGCTGTGTAACAACAAAGAGTAATTCTAATAGCCATATATGATCTCAAAGAAGCCAAGCTGATATCTAAGGGGAGCAATATATTCACAGTCAAGGCAGCAGGACAACATCTTACCTTTTCATCATTATTCACCTAGTAGGTGAACACAGAGGAAGCCCAAAAATAAAGAGAAGTGACTTTTAGCATTTAAAATTAAGCAGATTAATCTAAACAGAAGGAAGTGGATTAAAGGTTAATTTTCTGCATTAGATTGTCCACATCTCCACAATATATATCCTTTAACCTTCTAAACTGATCAGAGCTGGTTATTGCATCTTTAAAGTCAAGATGAAAACCCTCTATCCAAGTGAAAAAAAAATGGTATAATGATGTATGTAACACTTGATTATAAGAGCAGTTGACACCATTAAAAAAGTTATTATTTCTTACCCTCCAAATGTTCCAGCAAATATATAAAAGCTGTGTTATCCACAAGTAATATATGCTTTTAGGAACATATTGTTAAGCCTCTGATCAGAGATAGCATTTGTAAAAGAATCTGGAGTGCTTCCAATACGGCTTTCCCTACGTTTTTGGCTATTTTGCACTTAAAAAAGAGATGATTCGAAGTTTCAATCATGCAATTGTCAAGCACACATGCAACATTGCGAAACCAACCCTTTTTAACCGTGTTATCTTTGGTTAAAACCTTATTTAATGCTAACGACGAGGCAAAGATCTTAATTTTAAGAGGAGCGGGATTAGACCAAATGCATGGTTTTATAAAAAGGAAAAGCCGATTATTAGAGTTAATGACCTTATAAGCAGAATTAACGCTGAACATGCCACTGTGACTACCAATCCAAATAAAGTCATCTTTATTTAGAGGATTAAGGGATTGAGTAGAAACAATGTTCAGAAGATTCTGCAGAATAGATTTATCCTCAAGAGAATGAAATTTAGTAAAAGCAAGTTTCCAGCACCAAGAATTGTTACAATAGTGGCTCTGTGTATGAACATAAGCATTAGGGTTCCAAGCCAGTTTATAAATAAAACGGAAATCAGTGGCAAGAGTGTTTTTAGAGGCCCATTAATCTTTCTAGAACAAATTAAATATGTTTCCCATCTCCTAAATTCCAGAAAACAATATCAAAGAAGATATCATTACAATCATGCAAGCCTTTCTAAAAAGATTAAGAATTATATATGATTACAAAAGATCCTATTAGTGGTGTTTGTTGTGAAGGTGTCATGTATATCTACGAGATGATAGATCCAAAGAAGGGGCGGACGTCTGAAAATTTGTGCTTTAGACGTCTGTCATTAAAGTTTCATAGTTTCAGAGGAGAGACAGGCGTCTGACCAGTACAGTCAGACGTCTGGATGATATTTTTCTCTAGGAATCGTAGACATCTGAGCTTTGTGCTTCATAAGTCTGGCAACTCTCTGGCCAGACATGCAAATTATGCTCAAACGTCTGACCCACAAGGGGCGGACGTCTTTCGACGGGCTTTCTATACGTGTTCGGTACTGGATGGCAGTTTTGTAAATAAGAGAATCCTATTATATTAAAAATTTATAACTTAGTATAAATAGGAAACTAGGGTTTATGTTTAACGGGCTTGAGATCTTGATTATAAGTTTTAAGAGACGACTCTATGGCTCCATGATGGATCAAGACGACGGCCTTTAACAAGAACTTGAAAAAGAAGAAAGAGATCTCGTTGGAGATCTATAAGGAGATGCTTTATTGTAATTCTTATGAGGTTTTTCTTTTTCTGTAAAAGTTCTAATAAAGATATTCTCCCATTTTCCCTGAATCTTTTGTGTTGTTATTTGATTGAGCATTTTGTTCTATTTGTTATTTGTTAAAAGAGATCTGTAAGATCCATAAGGTTTCCGCGTGAGTAACAACAATTGGTATCATAGTCCTTTCTTTGGTTTTAGGATTTAAGTTTATTGTGGATGATGACGCTTGTGTTCGCTCCCCATCTTCTTAAATCGTGATTCTGAAGATCCGTTTCATAAGTATCCGAGGGAAAGAATTTTGCTTTGAAATTAAAAATGATGAATAGTAAGATCAATAGTATCAAGTTCGAGGTAGAGCAATTCAATGGAAAAGGGATCTTTTCGATGTGGCAGAGCAGGGTTAAGTTACTTTTTGTAAAACGTCTTTTTAAGGTTCTTGATGGTAGTAAACTTACCGACATGACAAATGATGCATGGCAAGAGATGGATCAGAAGGCACAATGTACGATTGGGATTTGTCCGGTGGAAAACATGATATATAACGTCATGTCAGAAAATTCTAGGGAAAATTTATGGTTGAAATTAAAGAATTTGTATATGACAAAATTTTTGTCTAATAAGCTTTATCTAAAAAAGTAACTCTACGGTTTACACATGAAAAATGTTACTTAAATTCATGATCACTTAAATAGCTTCAATAAGATGGTTAGTGATCTTCTATGACTTGAAATAAAATTAGAGGAAAAGGACCAAGCGCTTTTACTTCTATCTTCGCTTCAAAATTCTTAGGAACATTTAGTGACAACAATTCTCTATGGAAATGAGACTCTCGAGATGGAGGAGTTTACAGCCATACTTCTCAACAATGAGATCATGAAGAAATCAAATCCATCAGAGAAGTCATCAGGGTTGTTTTCCGGTGAAAGAAAAAGGTCAAAGACTAGAGACGGAGGTAGAAGCAAAAGGGAAAATCCAAATCATCCGGGAAATATGGAAGTCCATACTTTTTTTTGCAAAAAGCCAGGGTATTTAAAGAAACAATACCAAAAATACAAACAGTGGTTGGAGAAAAAAGTAAAGATGCCAATACAAGTATTTCAGATCAAGCCAGTGTTGCGACAGAAACAGAAGAAGAAGATCAGTATGATGTACTTGCAGTACATACGGAGAAGGAAAATTCTGATGTTTGGATTCTTGACTCTGAATGTTTTTATCATATGTGTCCCCAAAATAAGTTGTTCGACACCTATAAAGAGTTCAATGGCAGCAATGTTCTCATGGGGAACAATATGGCGTGCAAGACCATTGGCATAGGTAACATTAAAGTCTGATGGTGTAGTGCGAACACTTGTGAACGTGCGACACATTCCGGAATTAAAAAAATATGATTTCTCTAGAAAAATTTGTTTGCCGCAGGATACAAGTTCATTGGTTAAGATGAAGTGCTAAAGGTTGTCAAGGGTATCCTGGTGGTCATGAAAGGACAATGATTGAAGAACTTGTATCGTATGGACGGCAGCACAATGACTGGTGATGCAGCCATAGCTATAGAGAAACAGGTGGAGAATACTGTAAAGCTGTAGCAAATGCATCTTGGCCACATGAGTAAGAGGGGTCTTCACGAACTGCACAGAAGGGGGTTTCTTACAGGTATTACTATGTGCAAGTTAAATTCCTGCAAATATTGCATGATGGGAAAATAACGTAAGGTCGGCTTCAAGCAAGCCGTGCACAAAACCAAAGGATTTCTCGACTATATACACTCGGATGTATAGGGGCTATCATCTGTTGCATCAAAAGGATGTGCCATATATTATGTCACTTTCATTGACGACTTCTCACGGAAGGTATGGGTTTATTTTCTCAAACACAAATCAGATGTGTTTGCCAGTTTTAAGGAATGGAAATCGGCCGTGGAGAAGCAAAAAGAGCTATCGGTGAAGTATCTGCAGACAGATAATGGAGATAAATACACTTCGAAGGAGTTTACAGACTACTGTAAACAACATGGTATATAGAGGGAATGGACAGTGTTGAATGTAAAAACCAAACGATGAGACTTTAAAGATAGTCTCACATTGTAAACAATAAAAAACACATGGGTATAAGATATAAGATGGGTCAAATCTCAATGAGACTTAAGTCATATTGTTGGAATTCACATCATTAAAAGCCCATGTGTAAAAGCAGAACTCTTCCAACTCTTCTCTAATTTTAAACTCTGCTAGATTTTAAAAATAACTTTAACCTGATGTGTTAGAGCAAATGGCTCGATCCTCCACCTGACAACCACTCTAAGAAAAAGTGATAGTTGCATGTAACTCTTCTCGTGCTTTGCATATGACAACCTCACCAAGAAAAATTGATGGCTGCACGTAACTCTACTCGTACTTTCCACGTAATAATCACACCAAGAAAAGTGATGGTTTCACATAAGGGGGAGTGTTGAAAGTAAAAACCAAATGGCATGACTTTAAAAATAGTCCTACATTGGAAACAACAAAAGAAATACATGGATATAAGATATAAGATGAGTCAAAACTCAACAAGGCTTGAGTCTTATTATTGGAATCCACTTATTATTAAAAGCCCATCACTCCTCCAACTCTTCTCTAACTTTAAAATCTACTCTACTTTAAAAATAATTTTAACAGATAGTTCCAGAACGTCCAGAGCAAATAAGATAGCGAAGCTCATGAATAGGACACTACTAGAGCGAGCCAGAAGTATGCGGTTGCAATCCAGACTTTTGGATGACTTCTAGGCAAAGGCAGTGAGTCATGCATGCTATTTGGTTAGAAGGTCTTCATCTACGGCAATAAATCTTCATATCCCAGAAAAAATATGGATAGGAGAGACAGTCGGTTATGATTCCTTACGAGTATTTGGGTGCTCTGCTTACTCACTCGTGAATCAGAAAGATAGGACCAAGCTGGATTCAAAATCAAAAGGATGTGTTTTCTTAGGATTCAAATTTGAAGTTAAAGGTTACAAGTTATGGGATCCAGAAAACAAAAGGGCATTCACTAACCGAGTGTTGGGGTTCCTAGCACCCTGGCCGTCGACCGCGGCAATTGCGGAACGAAAAATTTTGGTGTTTGAAAACTTGGTGCTAGAAACAACTATCTAGAATCGAAACCAAATATGAAATTAGCAAGCTACAAAGAGATTAGCTACTGTGATAGAGTTGTTTTACCAAAAGATCCGTATCTTTCGATCTTCTATCCTCTTCCTTAGCTCCTTTAGGTCTCCTTGATCGAGCTTAACCGCCGGTCTTCCTCTGTCGAAAATGATCCACCCGAGAGATGTGGTTCATAGCTCTACCTTCACACTAAAAAACTAGTGGAGCAACTAGAGAATCTAGGTTGCTAATCTAGAGTGTCTAGGATATAGTGAGTTGTTCTTAGTGTATATCTATCTCTCTTCTACCCTTGATTTTCAATACATGAGATTGTACGGAGGAAGATCAAGAAGGAGGAGGAGGAGCTCAAGAAAAGCTTGTGAGGAGAGATAAGAAAAATGGTGAGAATGGTCTCTTTCTTTTTTTCATCTATCAAAAATGAGAGAAAACCATGAAGCATGGTTTTGTAAAAACATTTTTCCAATAAATATATAGTAACCATACTTGAATAATTTGCACAAATGAATATACAATTCATTTGTCAACACTATTCAAGTATGGTTCTCACCATTCTCACCTCACTACCTTTACGCCTCATTTTCCATTTAAATTAATAAATGGATAAACTAAAATGAGCTGTCCACCTTCTAGAATGTTTTTCGTATAAATACTGAATACACTCAACCGTATATACATACCCGTATTTGTATCAAAATACGAATACCCAAAGAGATAGAATAACACAAAGAACATAATACTAGAATATATATCGAAATATATATACGTAAATTATCAAATCAATACCTAATTCAATAATCCGGTTCAATCCCAAGCCGACTAGTATTATCAACCGTCCAATCGAAAGTCCGGGTAACTAGTACAATAATTCGATCGGAACCCTACACGTATCTCGATCGAAAGTCCATGTAACTAGTACAATCATTCTATCGGAATCCTGCACGTATCAAAATACGGCTACTACATCATTTCACCTGAACTAGGGAAACCCCCTATGTAGGACTCTAAAGACTCGACGGTACGCTGATAGTGAGTTACTGGATAAATTTATAACTACAAGTATGTCAGCGGCACTAGCTGTACGTATCGGCTACCCGGGTACCTGTCGAAAAGGAAGACCGACGAGCAAACTCATCCGGATCCCTACTGAGCCTATCTGTGACAATCTCCGTACAGTCTGGTCTCTTCGTCTGAGAGTATCGCATAGCGGGTCTAGGGGTGGTAAATGTCAGACCCTAATAACCCGATAATTCGTGCCGATGTGGTTCAGGACCAATCCGGGAAACTACTGATCTAACTATCAGTAAATACCAACTGCTTTGGCCAAGGTCTTATGGTACTGGCCAATCAAACACAGTGCGATATCGACACCCTATACCGGGAGAGACGAATCCCCAACAATTGCTTACTGTCTCCATGTGTCTCGGGACTGTACCTAACTAAAACCTGTTTGCACGACTCAGTAGATCCGTGGTAGGGCAGTAATCTAAGTACAGTGGGAACTCACATGAGACAAATGGCGATTTCAGGTCTGAAGACTAATCTGTACTCATGTCACCTGATAACTACTATCTAACGATGGGTATAGTACCATCTAGAAGTTCTCGGTGAGTTCGTCCAGTGTACTCACCCCCGGTGAGCACCTGTAAACGATCTTAAGTGCGAAAGACCAATGGCTGTGGGACCAACCATCACCCCTCGTCGTGGTCTAGAAACGTATACGCCGGTCTACTCCGAAATATCGATGCCCAGTCTCGATACTCCTATGACTAGGGACATTTAAGGATGTGCTTATGGACTACCTAGCTCCCACATGTATGATCGCCATCATAACGCTGGTAGTCAAGCAATAATCCTACGGGCTTTATCAATATGTAATAGTGATCTGTAATACCACCCAATGCATGTATATGATGATAAACTCAAACCAGATAGTATACTATCATCTTGAGTAAGACTGTTCTACCCGTATAGGTACTCACTCAATCATTACAATTGCTTGCCTGCGATTACAATAATTGACTTGAGGGCACAATATCAACAATCTTCCACTTGCACTTAAGGCTTATTATTGCGGTGTCGCATACTCATAGCCCGTGTGATACCGAACACCCAACTTCTCTACTAATCAGTCTCGCAAAGCATGTTTGTGAAACTATCGCGTTCGAGAAATAGCTTCATTGAGCGGATCCGATCCAATATTTCTATCTTTTTCTCTCTATACGTTAACTTCGCGGAGAAAGACTATCTCTCGAAATGAGCGATATATGTCTTATAATTTGTCAGGATATCTGATGGGACCAAGTTCACAAATGAACTCCAAATCCAATCAAACTTCTCAAACCGTATCTTTCACTGAATTTAATCAGTATCCTGCGCTATGCCTTCCTCAGTATCCTCTTGGACCGCCTGTCCAACATACTGCCCCTCAAAAGAGGGAAAACTATTAACTCTGACAGCCACTCTGTCATCCAGGTCATCTTGGAAGCTTGAAATGATAATTGTCTTCTTAAGGAGACTGCCGTTACCATATACTAAGAACATCCACTTATGTTCACAACTGCTTCCCAATGTTTCTCCAGGATTGGATTAATATATACTTATTGCGGCTAGTACAAAAAGAAATATCTGATCTGGTATTTGACATCTAATGATTGACTCACTTGCCTAAGCAAGTGATATGTCAATCATGCAAATCCCTCTCCTCATCAGTCTAGAAGGCATCTCTTTAGAGAAGGTGACTCCATCGCCTGCGGGTACACCACCATGTCAAGAGTCGTCCATTCTAAAACACTTTAGAATAGTGTCTAAGTACCCAAATTGGGACACTTCTCAAATCTAGATCTAGTGACCAGAATCCCTGATACTTTATCCAAATCCTATGTGGAGAAACACTTTGTGACAACCACAGTATAACCGATCGTAGTATAGGAACATCACTTCCTATTAGGAGTACGCCATCTGAATACCAAGACATCACCCCTAACTATCTTCTTACCAGGTCTATCTATTGTTCTGATGATGTCAAGTTCTATGACTGTGACATAAAAAATAGACGATCTATCTCCTCTATACTTGCTTTAGTCTATAAATAGACATAAGCTACTAGCCTACCACGCTTTCGCTGCTCCCACTGACTACAACAATCCTCTGGCAGAGTCATATATATGTGCAGTTCTAAAACTAATTTAGAACGACGTTATATTCATCCACCTGCCAGATCTCACAGTAGTGGCAAGCTTGGGTCATCAAAATCTCGCTTTAACCGTCTTTGAGGAGACCGAAGTACCTCTCGGGTGGCTGAGGATACCCACCAAATCTGTGGAGTGGCTAATGGATTGTCGAATCCAATTGAATCCTTAGATTCTACTAAATTTTCAGTAATCGTTTGTGGTTCTTGAATCACTTCCAGTTCTACCATACTTCCACTAATATTTTCTGAAAAGAATTCATTTTACTAATACGGGCGGCGAGTCAAGAACAATATAACTATTGATCCTCTAAATAGTAGAATGTTAACCCTCGTCAAAGCCCGGGATAAGCCACATACTGTCATTACTGAAACGTTTCTTGAGTTTATCCGGATTCTGGTTTTAATCATAAGCAGGATTACTCCATATAGCTCAACATCGTTAGGATATGAATCCGTTCTATATTCAATATAGAAACAATGACACTAATTTAATTGGAACCAGATTCAAAATACATGCACCTATTTCCAATGCATACGACTAAATGGAAAAAGGCCAAGCAGCATTACTCATCAAGGAGCGCACCCACGGATGAGTAACCTGAGAGAGAATCAAGTTCTCAAATATATTACTTACAATGGAATACCTAGCATAAGTATCTACACCTTCGATCACCTCGAAGAGTCCTGATACTTGCAACGTATGGTTCTCTACTTTATTCTTATATCTATAACTTCTTAAAATTTGGACCTTGTATTTCAATGAAATACTTGTCTAAAATCAGAGAAGTCATAAGTAAACGGAATATAGTACGAGCACCAACCCCTTGTCTTAATGGATATCGTACAATATACAATAGTGTAACGACTCTAATTTTACTGTACAAATTTTTTTAAAGTTAATGTACAGAAAAATGTTCCTTAGCCTGAGTACAAGTTATAAATTTAATTTGTTTAAGAACAGCAAGAAGCAACTTGTAGCTCATTGGTAAATCCTTGCACTGCTGTGACGTATCTTTGTGTTCGAATCCCATCAGCTACATATTTTTTCTGATTTTTCTTTTAAAATTTTTTGAAGCCCCAAAGTTTACACGTGCAATACACGTAAAAATGAAAAGACAGAAAAAATAAACATGTGTAAAATATTGAGTACACAGCCGAGAACACATGGCAAGAATCTAACCCCCCAGCACCCACACTTGGCCGGCGAGATTTGCATATGGGCCGGTGACGCCGGGCCATCCGTATGGGATGAGATCCATGCTTTGCACACAACACCCTTTGGCCTACCCATTACCCTGTTATGTTTGTTTTCTCTGCAATTTAACAGAGAATTTAAATTCATCTTTAATTTCATTTTAATACTTTTTAATTAAATCTTTCAATTCCAAAACCCTAATTTCACCCTATAAATACAAACTCATACCTTAGCCCCTTCTCATTCTGAAATCTCTCGTCAAAATTATCAAAATTCTCAAGTCCAAGAAGAGTACAAGTGGAGTTAGCCCAAGGTCAAATTCCGGCGAGAATTAGAGGCAATTTCGGCAACCCCACGATGTCACGAAGGCTACCACCCTCTTCTTCTACCTCCCCTATCTCCTTCTAACTTGTAAGTCCCACTCCCTTCTTCTCCTTCTAATTAAAAGGTCTCTTTTATAAAACATGTCGGTAAGTGGATTTATACCGATATTTGTTTCTAAAATCTTTAAAACTATAATTTTTCTTAAGGGTTACTCTTCCATATTCTATACCTTGAATTGTTAATCATTAAACAAATATTTAGAAATAAGTTTCACTCTAAAACTCTATGTTAATTAACTTTAATTAAGTTTTTACGTTTAAATACCATGAAATTTATATACGTTATCTTATAAATATTTTGCTTAGCATACCTTTAGAAAATTTCACGAGGTAATGACCTACTTCTCACATACAAACATATTGACATAGTATGATTCTCTTGAGACATAACTTTTGTGGCAAAATACAATTTTTTATAAAAATACCTTGAATTATAAAACTTTATTTTATTTAAATGGTGTTATCAAATTTATTGCGATTATGTCTCTACAACCCATTTTGGGGAACCCGCTATTGGATGGTGTGGATTATCGTACATTCTCGGGCTAGTAGAGCGAGATGCAGACCTCTTCACGGAGCATATGATCTCGAAAGAATTTTAATACGATTTTAAAGAAAAAAACTAGATTTTCTACTTAATAAATAAAATTAATTTTTAATAATTATATAAATATTATCAAACCATTTATTTTTAATATATAATAAAATTCCATGTTTTCTAGAAAATAAAAGAATGACAAGTTTCATTAAAATACCATCAAGTATCAATATAAGACAAGTTATACTTAAATATCATGAACTATTCAAGCTAGGTATATATTCACTAATATACCTCAAATCTTAAAAGTTACATCCATAAAAACCCCAAATACAAAAAATAATTACTCGATGTTTATTTTGAAAATATATAAAATATTTTTCATAAAACCCCCTCGAGTTATATAAATTACCGTTAAAGACTTTAGTAAATATGGGATTAAGCGAGATCAATTCTTTTGAGCCTCAGGGAGCCGGAAAAAGTGAGTGCTTGCCTATTTAAGGTAGAAAAACTTAACAGAATTATCAATAGTAATTGTCTTGAAAAAAGACACAAATCCTGCCGTCCATATGCAGCAGTTACCGATAACTCCTAAACCTAATTAGGATCCAAATCTATTTTTAAGTGTCGGACTCAAGTTTGATACTAAATCAATTTGAGTTCAATCCAAACATGAATCCAATTCAATATGAATCCAATATACCAAACATGACAACTTGAACTTGAACCTGAATACCAAAACAAGATCAATATGCAAATATGACTCGACTTGACCGAATCATTGCTATATTTTGAATTGATTACATGCCTACTTGATACATCCTGAAATCGTTTACATGAACAACTTGTAACCATGGTTTTGGCAAGTCTGATAACTACAATTTATATAATATACATTACGGGGTTTTAAAGGGGTAGACTGGTACGGAATGTGTTAAAAGTGGCACGATGATGGACACTAAAAGACACTTATATGAACATCCTGTGTCGTTGTCCTATGGGTTTTGACAGAGCCTTGTACTTACATGTTACCATAGTCCACGGGATAGTTGGACTCCTCTCGTATACACCGATACATTCTGTACCAAACTACAAACAACTACGTTAGCATAAAAAACAGATAATTTACCAGCTCTATTCTCTTTACTTGTCGGTTCCATTCTATCTTTTGGGACTTACCGAGCACTAATTCGCTGACGACATTCCTGTCTCTTCTTTCTTTGGAATGTTCGACAGGAGGACCCGATTCTCAGGAGACCGAGCCTAGCCAAGACGATTTGGAGTAGTTCACAGAGAAGCCAGACTTCTAGGCTTTTACTTGTACTTATTTTCTTTTCAGTTCAAGTACTTATTTTCTTTTCAGTTCAAATGCCACTGTTTTGGCATTGCTTTCTATCATTGTACATTTCTTTTAAGTTGTATGTAAAGAAAGAATATTAATAAAAGTTACTGTTTATATTACATCTCTTGTCATTCTTGTGCTGTTATTTATATATTGGTTATTTACGCTTAACGTGTTTACTTCTGAGTAAATACGTCACATGCCTTGCCACATCTACTTCTTCGTACACCGGGAAGCGGGGTGTGATAGGTTTTGTTGGCGGCCCATGCAGGTCAGTTCTGCATGGAAACATAAGCAACATGTTTCAAGAATTATAGAAATCGGCAACTAAACATTCCTTACATTTCTAAACTTTTGAATCTATCCTAACCCTTCCTTTTCTCTCAAGGTTATGGATTCACCGAACAACACCAGCACTAACGTGAATGGAAACACTCCACCTCCTTTACCACCACCTCCTACCGTTACAGCTCTTATCAATGAGCATACGGTATTGCTTGAGGCGATAAAAAGCCTCTTGGAGCATCAGCAGCAGGAGACTACTATCCTCTTGCACTACCTAGAAGCTGAGGCACTCGGAGAAAAACAATTCCGGGAATTGCACCCTAAGGACTTTTCTGGGAAAGAGAGCCACTAGAGGTAGAGGAATGGGCTCGGTCCATTGAAGATGATCTGGCAGCAGCACAAGTATCAGAAATTTCTTGGATGAGAGTTGCAAAGCTGCAACTCACTGACAACGCCAGAGTATGGTGGAAGGCTGAAGAAGCTCGACTCGCACAACCGATTGAATGAAAGACTTTTTGCGACATGTTCGATACGAAATATTTCCCTGAGACTGCCCGTTTCGACATGGAACAACCGTTCATCCACTTGTAACAAGGCTCTATGTGGAGCAAATCCGTGGATGAATACGATGCTGAGTTTACCATGCTTAGCAGGTAAGATATGTCTCAATATTCAATTTATTGATATCACATAATACATTGCTAACACAAGACCGTAACAGATTCGCGGTACATCTAATCCCGACTGCTGAGATCCGGGTGCGAAGATTTTAACAAGGGTTGGACCCGGAGATCTAAGCTGTATTAGCTACAGGGGATTTTCCAACCCATGATCTTACGCTAAAGGCTTCCCGACGATACGAGACAGTAGTAAGAAGAAGGGCAGACCTTAGACTGCTGGTGTGAAGCGTCCTGCCACTTAGATAGCAGCAGGAGCCTCTTCCAGGCCTATTTTTGTACCAGAAGACCGGGAGTACCATTTAACCGGCCCACTCCAGACTTTTTCTTCTACTGCAAGAGAAATGGACACCTGGCGAAGGATTGCAGGCATACTAATCGCCTATGTTTAGTTTGTGGCGCATCCACTCACGCCATTGGATATTGTCCCTATCATCTCACCCCAGCTCCCGCACCCCGACTAGCGATCACTTATCCGCAGCGGCCAGCTATTCAGGCTCCTGCACCTCGCTTAGCCCTACCTTCTCCACCTCCTCATAGACCTCTTACACAACCTTATCGTTAGTTCCATCAGGCACAGAGGAACATGCTTCAAGGACAGAGGAACGGATAGAGGAATGTGCCTCCAGTAAGGAGGAATGTACCTAGGCGTCAGGCTTTCACAATGACTGTAGAAGAAGCTGAAGCCACTGGCCAAGTCATCACTGATAACTCTCCATATTTCAAATCTTTTCAATCCTTATATATCAATATATTCTTTTCTTATACCTAAATATATTCCACACAACTTAAGTACAATCTTAGTAGTCTCTCTACCAGCCTTAGCACTCTTCGATACTGGAGCATCATATTGCTTTATGTCGCAACGGTTAGTCCGAACTCATGTGATTCCAGTTAAACCGCTTGTATCCAGCTGGAATGTCAGTTTAAGGAACGACGTTCTAAAGGTAACTCTGGGATACGATCTGTGTCCAGTGGTCGTCTGCAGCAGAGAATTTTATGCGGACTTCAAGGTGCTGGATATACCAAACTTCGACGTAGTCTTGGGAATGGACTGGCTAGGAACTTTCTTCGCTACCATCGACAGTCGTCAAAGGAGGGTAGTGTTCGAGATACTAGATCGCCCGGTCTTTTATTTCAATAGTGGAGACTGTATCCTAGAACCTAGCACTTACAAGGCTAAACCAAGGAAGGCAGTGATTGCAACAATATAAGATGAAGAAGACAAGCCAGAGGTAGTTCGAGAGTTTGAGGATGTATTCCCTAAAGACATCTCCGGTTTGCCTCCTGATCGAGCTCTTGAATTCAGTATTGACTTAGTACCTGGTGCACAACCGGTGATCAAAGCTCTGTACTAGTTAAGTCCTGAAAGATTGAAAGAGATCCATACTCAGCTAGACGGACTTTTAAAGAATGGATGGATTCATCCCAGTACTTCAAGTTGGGGATCTCCAGTTCTGCTAGTGAAGAAGAAAGAGGGTTCATACAGAATGTGTATAGCTTACCGAGCTCTGAATGAAGTGATGATAAAGAACAAGTATCCACTACCGCGCATCGATAATCTGTTCGATCAGCTAAGTGGGTCTTGTGTTTTTTCAAAACTAGATTTTCGTTTGGGTTATCATCAGGTGAAGGTCAAAGAGTCCAATATTCCCGAAGACGGCATTCAGGACTCGCTATAGTCATTATGAGTTTCTCGTGATGCCATTTGGAGTGACCAATGCACCTGCTATATTTATGAATTTGATGAACCAAGTTTTCCGAGAGTACTTAGACAGGTTTGTTGTTATTTTCATTGACGACATCCTAGTGTATTCAAAGAATCGGAAAGAGCACGCAGAAAATTTGCGGATTTTCCTGGTGAATTTACGACAGCATCAACTCTATGCCAAGTACAGTAAGTGCGAATTTTGGCTAGATCAAGTCGAATTTCTCGGACATATTGTTTTGGGTGAAGGAATCTCAGTAGATCCATCTAAAGTGGCAGCTGTCAGCGAATGGCCGACACCGAAGATGGTGGAGGATATTCGAAATTTCTTGAGTTTAGCAGGATACTACCGAAGATTCATTGAAAGATTTTCAAAGATTGTAGCACCCCTGACCAAGCTCACACGTAAAGATGAAGTATTCGTGTGGTCAGTAGCATATGAACAAGCTTTTGTAGAACTCAAGTCAAGATTGACATCAGCTCATATTCTTATAATACCGGACCAATCTGGAGGATTCATTGTGCATTGCGATGCATCTGGTAAGGGATTAGGATGTGTTCTACACCATCATGGAAAAGTTGTAGCCTTTGCATCAAGACAGCTGAAGATTCATGAGTGCAACTATCTAACACATGACTTAGAGTTTGAGGCCGTTATCTTTGCACTGAAGATTTGGCATCATTATCTTCTGGGAGAACGAGTGGATATATTCATGGACCACAAAAGTTTGAAGTATGTGTTTATTCAGAAGGAACTGAATATACGGCAGAAAAGATGACTAGAACATATGGCGGACTTTGACATCAACCTACAATATCATCCAGGAAAGGTGAATGTAGTTCCTGATGCACTTTGTCGCCAGAAAATATCAATGAATCTCACCACATAGTGGAAGCTACAACAAGAATTGCACGGGATGGATATAAAAGAGGTTATGCCAGGTAACGCTTCGTATTTGATGAATTTACAAGTTCAGTCAACTATTGTCAATCAGATCAAGACAGTTCAAGCAAGTGATGCCAAGCTGTAAAAGATCCGAGAACAAGTAGAAAGTGGACTGCGAACAGACTTCATCATCCACGAAGACGGATCTTTGAGATACGGAAGTAAGTTGTGTGTACCGTAAGGTTCTGTTCGGGAAGAGTTGATGAAAGAAGCTCACAACTCTCCTTACTCAGTACACCCTGGTGGTATAAAGATATACAAAGATCTACGGTAATATTACTGGTGGCATGGAATGAAGTGCAAAGTAGCCAGAAGCATAGTCAAGTGCTTGGTGTGTCAGCAAATGAAGGTTGAATATCACAGAACTGTTGGTTTACTTTAACCGTTACCTATCCCAGAATGGAAATGACAACACATCACCTTGGACTTTGTGATTGCACTTTCTCGTAGCATGAAAGGTAACGATGCGGTATGGGTTATTATGGATCGACTCACCAAGTCAGCTCACTTCATCCCATTTCGAGTTGGCCAATCTACCGAGATGCTAGCAAAGAAGTACATGGAGGTAAGCTTGAATCTAAAGTAAGACTTAAGCTCAAGATGTATTATTTCTTATACCCATGAACTCATGCAGGAGATCATGAGATTACATGGTGTACCAGTTTGTATCATCTCTGATCGTGATACCAGATTCCGATCACAGTTTTGGCAGAGTCTGCAAGCTAGCCTGAGAACGAGTCTAAACTTAGCACAGCTTACCATCTACAAACAGATGGACAGTCTGTGCGAGCAATTCAGATTATAGAAGACATGCTAAGATCTTGTATGTTAGACTTCGGAGGATCGTGGGAAGATCACCTACATCTTGTGGAGTTTTCATACAACAACAGTTACCCGGCGAGTATTGGAATGACACCTTTTGCAGCTCTCTATGGAAGGTAGTTTCATTCACTACTAAGTTGGGACCACATCGAAGATCGTGAACTTCTTGGACCAGAGATGATCATGGCAACTGTGGACGTAGTTTGCACGATCAGGGAAAAAATACACATAACCCAAGATCGACAGAAGCACTGGGCTGATGCAAAGCATCGACACCTAGAGTTCCAACCTGGAGATCATGTTTTTTTAAAGATCTCTCCAAACCATGGAGTAATTTTCTTTGGCAAGAGGGGTAAGCTCATTCTGAGATATATAAGACCGTTCGATATTCTCAAACGAGTCGGAGAAGTGGCATACCGTTTGGTACTTCCACCTTCATTGGAAAGAGTGCACAACGTGTTCCACATATCCCAGCTTCGAAAATATGTGAGCGACCTCAGCCACATCCTTGATCACTCCGATCTCACTGTACAGACAGATCTATCTTGCGAGCAACAACCCGTTGAAATCCTGGAACGAAAGGTAAAGTCACTGAGGAATAAGAAAGTAAATTTGGTCCGAGTGATGTGGAGAAAAAAGTCGCCAGGATAATCAATTTGAGAGCGAGAAGACGACATACGTGCAAGATACCATTTCTTATTTGTAAATTAGTTCTTATGTAAATGTAAATTTCGAGAACGAAATTTTTATAAGGAGGGTAGAATGTAACGACTCTAATTTTACTGTATAAATTTTTTTTAAATTAATGTATAGAAAGGAGTTCCTTAGCCTAAGTACAAGTTATAAATTTAATTTGTTTAAGAACAACAAGAAGCAACTTGTAGCTCATTGGTAAAGTCTTGCACTGTTGTGACGTAGTTCTGCGTTCGAATCCCATCAACCACATATTTTTTTCTGATTTTTCTTTTAAACTTTTTGGAAGCCCAAAAGTTTACACGTGCAATACACGTAAAAATGAAAAGACAGAAAAAATAAATATATGTAAAATGTTGAGTACACAGCCGAGGACACGTGACAAGAATACAATGTAACATTTCAGAAAAATAAAATATTATTTTTGGAATTTAAATATTAAAATAATATATTTCACAAAAACTATTCAATTTGCGAATTAAGGTTTTTGTAAAATGGTATAATTATATACCAATATTTGGAAAATATTTGGAGATTAATATGTATTAATTATTAAAAAGGTATTTATTGGATTTGGGTATTTTATAATTAATTATATGCAAATTTAAATTAAACTTAATTAGTGCACTACTAATCATAATTAAGTCAAATCCGTATTTTTAATTGACCATGGTTAGTGCACCATGACATGTTATATTTTATTACATGTTTGTTTCATTTGTATTTATGTTATATTGTGATTTTATTTAAGTGAGAAAAGAGAAAGAAAAGGAAATGAGAAGAGGGGACAAGAAAGAGAGAGAGTGTATGGGGGGACAAGTTATGACATGGAGACATGGCATGAGAGCATAGGCTATGAGAGAGAGTGATAGTGAGAAAGAGAGAGAGACCCTTGACCCTTTCTTCACTTCACTATTTCCTCAACTCCTCCATCTTCATCTTTCTTCATATCCTCCTTCACCCTCCTCTACCTCTATGAATCATCTCCAAAATGCCAAAACACCACCTCACCTTCATTAAAAATGCACACAACTTCATCCTACACTCCATGGTGGAAACAAGTTTGGATTTTGAGCACTTGGAGCATCTAGGGTTTTTCTTGAGTTGCTTCCAAGAGGTATAACCTTCTTTTCTCATCTTGTTAATTGTTTCCTAACTTTCTAGTTTAGTTTAGAGTTCGATTTAGTGAGATTTGTGATCTTAGAAATTTCTAAATTGATATTTAGTGGAAGTTTGGGTTGTAAGTGGTAAATTGAGATGTAGTGAGTATTTGAAAGACCTTAGTGATGATTTTATTGGACAAGACCAGAAACTAGAACCTAATACACGAACTTAGAATTTGCCCGACTTTGGATTTTTACAGTTTGATGATGTTTTGGAATCTGGAATGACCCGAGAGACCTATAAATTAAGTTCCCATGACAGTGAGACGTGTAGGCAACCATGAAGCAACCCTTGAAACCCAAGCTCCAAACTTGTTGACTTGGCTGATGATTTATCTGTTTTGGCCGCAAATTGCGGCCACATTGTGGGAGAATGGTGTGATTTTTGGTGAGTGGCTTTGTTATCTAGTAATTAGACTAATCCTATATGCAAAATGTCTTGATTTGACCTAGGGTAGAATCTGGGAGTGCTTTCCTTTGTCCCTGATTTCGTGTTTTCCGATTTATGAAACTTAAGTTTTGGTATTTGATATTGTATTTCGTCGTTGGACTTATGTACATCAACGATAAGGGTTATTTAGCTGTTTTTGCATGCATAGGCTATAGGTTTTAACCTATGAGCAGTTCGTGTGCCGTATCGGTTTTCCGGACTTGGTTTTAATAACGTTATGATGTGTGTTGATTTGTAGGTACCTTCGCGTGGACTTCCGAGACGACGAAGCATATTGACTTCGACTAAGTAAGGAGATTAACAGGTGAGTAGATTTACATCTATGGGGAAGTCGGATGGATGGCGTATAGCACCCCCGCAACTAATGATGAAGAACCAATATATAAATTATAGTTTGGAGAAACCTAAGTATGAACCTATGGATATGATTAAAAGATATGATATGAGATTATAATGAGATAAGATGATATGAGCGGATACGATTGATATGAGGATGTGAGGCGGTATAGATGCACAATACATGTGCCAAGATATATAATGAGATTAATATAGCGATGACATGAAATTGATGCTATATATATATATATATATATATATATATATATATATATATGGATGAGAATCAAAGATGATATACTGTATGAGACCTTAGATCCGTACCTTTGTTGATGAATAGGACGATAGGATCCTTATTCTATCTGATGCCACCATACGATGGATTACTATACGCGATAAGTTATACCGGATGATTGATCCACGCTCGTGATTTGAAGATGATATTCGAGGATATTGCCACATCTAATACTATGAGGCTGGATCGCCGACGTAAAGATTTCACTTGAACCATACTTATGCATTTTTAAATGAAAACCTCAAGGGACGCTACGGATTTTCAAATGGTGTTTTTACCTCAAAAGCACCGTAGCCTCCAGTTTCAAAACTACGATTCGTATCATTTAAACTGACCGTATGGTTCATGCATAGTTATGTACCTTATTATCGTTCATGTTTATGTTGGTTTATCCCTCGTGAGATACGCGTTAAGTTCCGGTATTTACCGTTGTTTTATATCGTCTGCTAGTACACCTGCACTATTACCGATGATGCGCATGTTATACTTACACAGATTTGCCGGCTCACACATTCATCATCGGTAATTTCTATGCCACTTGCACAGTAGAATTGCTATATCATGATATTATTCTTAACTGTAAAGTACATTCATTGTTCAGTACTATCACCTGACATGCTTGCATGATATTCTTGATATGCTCACATTACTGTTCTATGTTTGCATACATCGTTCTTTATGGTTATATGCATTGAAATACTTTTTTCATGAGATCTCTGGATTTAAAAACCGTGGTTATATTTCAAAGGTAATTATGTACTGTTTTAAAAACGCGGTTTCTCATGATATGATATTTCTTGTCCACCACGAGTTTTCTCGGTTCTGAGCTATGTGATACCCGATTCGAGGAGTTGGATGAGCCGTCTGCGGGTACATGGTGGACCAATAAGGTACCCCGGGGCGAGAAATTTATGAGGATGATGATGAGCTTGGAAGGGGAAGCACTGCCTACCGGTGATTATATGTAAATTCGGCGGATATCTGGAGGATACCGTTCGGAGTTAGATGGTGAGATGGATATGAGGGTCGATCTGAGAATGCGGTGCCTGAAAATATAAGGATTTACGTGTTGATACTGGACACGTATTTCATGATATTTTCGAATGTCGATGTTGGACACTCAGTTTCCATGATATTGTTATGTCGTTGATGGACACCCGTGGATGATATCCATACAGGCATATGATTTTAGATGTTTGTTTTTACATGTCATTGGCATTGACTCTATTGTTGACATATATGCATACATGGTCACCGTAAATATCATAGTATTACCTTTATGATATAGTATGACCTAGGAATCACTGGTTATTCGATTTCTACCTACCGATGTTTTCTACTCACGAGTTGGCAACTCACTCCCGTTGTGCTATAGTTTTCTTGCAGGTTCGACCGCTTGGATCAGTAGCGGTATCACTGGTACACAGTTCCTTCAGGGTGTTTTCATTAGTAGGCGGGACACACATTGGATCGTGACCCTTCTTGTACCTTTATATTCTATTGTATTTAGATAAACTCCATCAAATTAGAAACTAGATTTTGTATATTGGTAGATCTAGACAGATTTGTGTTTGCGAGACTTATAGCGATGGGTGTATGTTTGTTATTTGAGGTTTTTGATGTCTTGCTTTATTTATTGTTCTTTTTGTATTTGATCTTCGCCTTAGCGCATCGTATATTTACTACTTTATTGTGTGGTTGTGATTCCGCCAATTGGCGAAGAGCTAGCTCCCGCTTGGGGATGCCTTTTATTTGCATGTATGTGGTTTTGGATCAATATTTACAAGGAAGGTGCTGCCTAAATTTTTAAATGACGAAAAATGTTTTCAACTAGTATATAATTCATTTGCATTTTCATATATTATTATTTATGCATTTAAATAAAAACATTGATTTCATTATACATTTTTTTCAAAACTGCACCTCCACTATTTTCCGCACAAAGATTTAGATTTCTAGGTTTCGGCTTACTTGAATTATGTTACGCCTTTAGACGTTGCGTGATTCTCGTGCCGATCACGTGCAAAATTTCTGGGTCATGACAAAATTGGTATCAGAGCGTTAGGTTTAACCTTGTTCAAGTTTAGGCTTGACCTTACGGAACATAGACTTGACTGAGGGGGTGTTAGACCTGAACTTTCGTCGCGTAGGTTGACCTTGGTTGATTGAGTAGGTAGCTTGAGTAGAGTGACGTACCGTATGTATGTTCTGCGGCATACTTACGACACGCTGCTCCGCTTAAGTGACCTTAGTATGAACATTTGTTCAGATCCGTGATTTTATTCGTTCCTATGATCATACTCCCATTGATTTTGTTCTTTCTTATGATCATATATCTATTTTAGACTAGTTGATTCTTTTTGTTCTTTCTGTCTATCTTCATCGATACCTGCTTAAGGTTCCTGTCACCAGGGTGTTGAGCGCAGAGAGAGCTGCTGCTAGAGATGCGGTCAAGCGAGCTCGTCATGGACGAGGGCTGACCATGGTGTTTTCTAGTGACATAGAGACGTATCGATATAGTGTTTGTGTTTAGATCTCTCTTTTGAGGCAACTGTTTGTATTTGCATCGGATGATCGGGCATTGATAGAGGCTGACAGATTGAGAGGACTGTTGATGTACAGCCTACCCCAGAGATCGCGATGTTGTCTACCATGCAGACAGATGACTCAGCTGTTGCTGTGATCGACGGGATGTCGCCTCCAGAGTTAGGAGTTGAAACCACTGGAACTTTTAGACAGAGATGTGACAAAAGAACGCTAGTCCATCTTGGATAGAGTGACTGAGATGATTCGTCTGATCTGATACGCCGACGCAGGCTCAGCTAAGTTGAAGAATTCCAATTTTGAGGATTTTACTCAGATCTAGAGTAAATCGATCAAGAGAGGACGTTGTTCGTTGGATGATCTGATGTAAGATCAGTAAGTTGACCAGCTTCAGATTGAAGGACCTCACCCAGATGCGTTGTGAGTTGACCGAGAACGGACGAATGAAGCGTATTCCTCCGATAAATTGGACAATTTTCCGAGGATGTAATCGGCTAGATATCTTCCATAAAGTGGTAAAGATACCCGAGTTTGTAACTTTGAGTCCACGTGAGAGACTCCGGATTGACTGTAGCCAAGAACGAATTGCCGTACAAAGATAGCAAGAGATGACATCGAAGTGGGTGATAATGAAGACGAGTAGAACAAGAGGTTCGTGTGAGATTTTAACGAACTGTGTTACTCCCCGTTAATGCCAGAGGATTGATACATATGCAGAGGCATTGGATACGACCAAATTCCAGAGGAAAGCCGTGCTGAGGACGCAGCCGTCCGGATATGAGAAAAGAGTTAAGTAAAGAGTGCCAACCTCTGTATTATTTTGCATAGGTGAGATCGGAAGAGAGCTAAGCAGTTTCTTCCAGGATACCGTAGCGATAAGGATTTGCACCAAGGATAATTGTATTGCGCATATTCATTAGGCCAGATGCGGCCATCAGTAACGTGTCGTTTTGCGAGTGGTCATGTTAATTGGCCAAGAGATGATCAGAGGAGTGCTAGAGCGGAACTGTTCCATCATTTTAGCTGACCGGGTCGACAAGTAGAAAGATGGTGGGATTGGTAATCCACAGAGAAGACAAGGACCCAGAGACAGACGGCGCCAGACCGTGAGCAGGAGGCAAGTGGATGTTCTTGCTCTGCCAGCTTTGGGCGCACCGACATTTTTCGACATTGAAAGAGGTGTACCTCAATCTCATTTATTGCGATTTGCATTTTGCGATCCGAGTATCACACTTTTATCGCTTGGACTTGAGTTTTGATGATTTGGTTTTGTGATATTTTGTTTTTGTGCACCATGGCTGCACCTATTGGATATTTATATTTTTGTACACAGTTATTGTACTTGATTATGTTTTATACACCGTTATATTGGTTTACGATTTGTGCATATCTATTTCACTTGATATCGATTTTGTGCTTTGGCTGCACATATTTATGATTCCGTGGATTTTGATACTGTTGATTTGATTCCGTGCATGTTGTATGCACTCGACTTGACTAATGCACTCGGTAGAGCTCACATATGCTTGCAGTGCATTGGTATGGATTTTGTGCACACAGTTGCACACGTTTATGATTTTATACACCTTGGCGTGCTCGGTATTGTTTTGTGCGCTTTTGGTGCATCGGTGAGTTTTCGGGCACCTAGCGCACCTGATATTGGTTTTTGTGCATTTACTGCACTAGATATTTTGTGTGGAGCTGACGCACTTGATTTGGATTTTCATGCATACTGGGCGCATGGGTTAAGATTTTGTGCACACCAGATGCACTTGATTAAGATTTTTATTCGTGCATGTTAGTTGCACTTGGTTGAGATTTCCGTGCACTCTAGATGCATTTGGTATTATTGTCGTGCATACCAGCTGCACTTGAGAGATACTTTCGTGCACACCCGTTGCACTTAGTTTTTACTTTTGTGCACATTCATGGCACTTGTTTTGACTTGGATTTCCGTGCGCACCAGACGCACGTGATGTTAGATACGCCTTCTGAGGCTGATTTTACTCATGAGCATCAAATTTTGATGTTGGGTACTATATTATAGAGTAACCGAGCAGGACTGATCTGAGGACGGTACCTGAGTACTTTTGTATGTATAAAAGTTTATCAAGAGGTTTTCAAAAAAAGAGCTATAGTCTCTCTATTTCCTACGTGTTCGTGAATGGCACGAACCTTTACGAAGGAAAACCTTATAGGATATTTCAAAAAGGGCGGACGTATATTTTGAGCAAAACATATATAGATATATATCTATTTCTTTACAAATGAGTGTCCACCACTTGTACCGTGAGTTATGCATCGCACGACGATTCGGAAAAGATTTTGCATGTGTTTTATTCAGCTTTTAAAATGGTTTTAAAAGGATGCGTACTATATACGTATTACGACTTTGACTATAGTATATTTGGATTTTAGTAGTGGATTTTGAGATTTTCATCTCCATTATAACTCCGGTAATTGCGTTGCGCTTGACGGAGTTCGATTTTGAGTTTCGTATTCATTTTTCATGCGCACTCGATGCACTGTGATATTTTTGAGTATTCCATGATTTCGGAGCCTTGTTGATTTAAAAGGATTATTGAAATGTTTTAGTATTTGGGGGTTTAAATTTAAATTCGGAGAACGAATTTATTTAAGGGGGGAGATTGCAACATTTCAGAAAAATAAAATATTATTTTTGGAATTTAAATATTAAAATAATATATTTCACGAAAACTATTTGATTTGTGAATTGGGGTTTTCGTAAAATGGTATAATTATATACCAATATTTGGAAAATATTTGGAGATTAATATGTATTAATTATTAAAAAGGTATTTATTGGATTTGGGCATGTTATAATTAATTATATGCAAGCTTAAATTAAACTTGATTAATGCACTACTAATCACGATTAAGTCAAATCCGTATTTTTAATTGACCATGGTTAGTGCACCATGATATGTTACATTTTGTTACGTGTTTGTTTCATTTGTATTTGTGTTATATTGTGATTTTATTTGAGTGAGAAAAGAGAAAGAAAAGGAAATGAGAAGAGGGGACAAGAGAAAGAGAGAGAGAAAGAGTGTGTGGGGGACAAGTTATGACATTGAAGTATGGCATGAGAGCATGGGCTATGAGAGAGAGTGAGAGTGAGAAAGGGTGAGAGAGAGAGAGAGAGAGGCCTTTGACTCTTTCTTCACTTCACCGTTTCCTTAACTCCTCCATCTTCATCTCCTCCTTCACCCTCCTTAACCTCCATGAATCATCTCCAAAGCCTTGCCAAAACATCACACCGCCTTCATTAAAAAATGCACACAACCTCATCCCACACCCCATGGTGGAAACAAGTTTGGATTTTGAGCACTTGAAGTATCTAGGGTTTTTCTTGAGTTGCTTTCAAGAGGTATAACCTCCTTTTCTCATCTTATTAATTGTTTCCTAACTTTCTAGTGTAGTTTAGAGTTTGATTTAGTGAGATTTGTGATCTTAGAAATTTCTAAGTTGATGTTTAGTGGAAGTTTGGGCTTGTAAGTGATAAATTGAGGTGTAGTGAGTGTTTGTAAGACCTTAGTGATGATTTTACTGGACAAGACCAAAGACTAGAACCCAATACATGAAATTAGAATTTGCCCAACTTTGGATTTTTATAGATTTTGATGATGTTTTGGAATCTGGGATGACCCGAGAGACCCATAAATTAAGTTCCCATGACAGTGAGACGTGCAAGCAACCATGAAGCAACCCTTGAAACCCGAGCCCCAAACTTGTTAACTTGGCCACAGATTTATCTGTTTTGGCCACAATTTATGGCCACATTGTATGAGAATCATGTGATTTTTGGTGAGTGGCTTTGTTATCTAGTAATTAGACTAATCCTATATGCAAAATGTTTTGATTTGACCTAGGGTAAAATCTGGGAGTGATTTCCTTTGTCACTGATTTTGTGTTTTCCGATTTCTAAAACTTGGGTTTTGGTATTTGATATTGTATTTCGTTGTTGGACGTTTGTACGTCAACGACGAGGGTTATTTGACCGTTTTTGCATGCATAGGCTATAGGTTATAACCTATGAGCACTTTGTATGCCGTATTGGTTTTCCAGACATGGTTTTAGTAACGTTATGATGTGTGTTGATTTGTAGGTACTTTCGCATGGACTTCTGAGACGACGAAGCACATCGACTTCGACTAAGCAAGGAGATTAGCAGGTGGGTAGATTTATATCTACGGGAAAGTCTGGTGGATGACGTATAGCACCCCCGCAACTAATGATGAAGAACTGATATATAAATTATAGTTTGGAGAAACCTAAGTATGAACCTACGGATATGATTAAAATATATGATATGAGATTATAATGAGATAAAATGATATGAGCAGATATGATTAATATAAGGATGTGAGGCGGTATAGATGCAAAAATACATGTGCCAAGATATATAATGAGATTAATATTGCGATGACATGAGATTGATGTTATATATATATGGATGAGAATCAAAGATGATATGCTGTACGAGATCTTAGATCCATACCCTTGTTGATGAATAGGACGATAGGATCTCTATTTTATCTGATGCCACCGTACGATGGATTACCGTACGCGATAAGTTATACCGGATGATTGATCCGCGCTCGTGATTTGAGGATGATATTCAAGGATATTGCCACATCTGCTACTATAAGGCTGGATCGCCGACGTAAAAATTTCACCTGAACCATACTTATTTCCAGAACCGACGAATCGTATGCACTTTTAAACGGAAATCTCAAGGGACGCTACGGATTTTCAAATGGAGTCTTTTTCTCAAAAACATCGTAGCCCCTACTTTCAAAACTATGATTCATATCATTTAAATTGACCATATGGTTCATGCGTAGTTATGTACCTTATTATCGTTCATGTTTATATTGGTTTATCCCTCGTAAGATACGTGTTATATTTCCGGTATTTACCGTTGTTTTATATCGTCTGCTAGTACACCTATACTATTACCGATGATTCGCATGTTACACTTACACAGATTTGCCGGCTCACACATTCATCATCGGTATTTGCCATGCCACTTGCACAGTAGAATTGCTATATCACGATAGTATTCTTAACTGTAAAATACATTGATTTTTTAGTACTATCACCTGACATGCTTGCATGATATTCTTGATATGCTCACATTACTGTTCTATGTTTGCATACATCGTACTTTATGGTTATATGCATTGAAATACCGTTTTCATGAGATCTCTGGATTTGAGAATCGTGGTTATATTTCAAAGAAAATTATGTATTGTTTTAAAAACGCAGTTTCTTATGATATGATATTTCTTGTCCACCATAAGTTTTCTCGGTTCTAAGCTATGTGATACCTGATTCGAGGAGTTGGATGAGCCGTCTGCGGGTACATGGTGGACCCGGTAAGGTACCCCAGGGTGAGAAATTTGTGAGGATGACGATGAGCCTAGCAGGGGGAGCACTACCAGTGATTGTATGGAAACTCGGCGGATATCCGGACGATACCGTTCGGAGTTAGATGGTGAGATGGATATGAGGGCCGATCTGAGAATGCGGTGCCTGAAAATATAAGGATTTACGTGTCGATGCTGGACACGGATTTCATGATGTTTTCGACTGTCGATATTGGACACTCGGTTTCCATGATATTGTTGTGTCATTGATAGACATACGTGGATGATATCCAAATGCATACAGGCATATGATTTTAAATGTTTATTTTTACATGTCATTGACATTGACTCTATTGTTGACATATATGCATATATGGTCACCCTAGATATCATAATATTATATTTATAATATAGTATGACCTAGGAATCACTATTTATTCGATTTCTACCTACTGATGTTTTCTACTCACAAGTTGGCAACCCATCCCCATTATGCCACAGTTTTCTTGCAGGTTCGACCGCTTGAATCAGTAGCGGTATCGCTGGCACACAGTTCCTTCAAGGTGTTTGTTTTGGTAGGTGGGACACATATTGGACTGTGACCTCTCTTGTACCTTTATATTCTATTGTATCTAAATAAACTCCATCAAATCAGAAACTAGATTTTGTATATTGGTAGACCTAGATAGACTTGTCTTTGCGATACTTAGAGCGATGAGTATATGTTCGCTATTTGAGGTTTTTGATATCTTGCTTTATTTATTGTTCTTTCTGTGTTTGATCTTCACCGTAGTGCGTCGTATATTTACTGATTTATTATGTGGTTGTGATTCTGCTAATTGGCGAAGAGCTAGCTTCCGATTGGGGATGCCTTTTATTTGTATGCATGTGGTTTTGGATCAATATTTACAAGGGAGGTGCTGCCCAGATTTTTAAAGGACGAAAAATGTTTTCAACTAGTATATAATTCACTTGCATTTTCATATATCATTATTTATGCATTTAAAGAAAAACATTAATTTCATTATATGTTTATTTCAAAACTGCACCTCTACTATTTTCCGCACAAAGGTTTAGATTTCTGGGTTTCGGCTTACTTGAATTACATCACGCCTTTATACGTTGCGTGATTCTCGTGCCAGTCACGTGCCAAATTTCCAGGTCGTGACATCCAACCCCCCAACACCTATACTTGGCCGGCGAAATTTTCATATGGGCCGGCGACGCCGGACCATCCGTAGGGGATGAGGCCCTTTCTTTGCACACAACACCCTTTGGCCTACTCCATTACCCCTGTTCTGTTTGTTTTCTTTGCAATTTAACAGAGAATTTGAATTCAACTTTAATCTCATTTTTAATGCTTTTAATTCAAACTTTCAATTCCAAAACCCTAATTTCACCCTATAAATACAATCCCATACCCTAGCCCCTCCTCATTCTGAAATCTCTAATCAAAATTATCAAAAATTCTTAAGTCTAAGAAAAGTACAAGTGGAGTTATCCCAAGATCAAATTCTGGCGAGGATTAGAGGCTATTCCGGCAACTACACGATGTCACGAAGGCTACCACCCTCCTCTTCTATCTCCCATTTCTCCTTCTAACTTGTAAGTCTCACCCCCTTCTTCTCCTTCTATTTAAAAAGTCTCTTTTTATAAAACGTATCAGTAAGTAGAGTTACACCGATATTTGTTTCTAAAATATTTAAAACTACAATTTTTCTTAAGGGTTACTCTTCCATATTCTATACCTTGAATTTTGAATCATTAAACAAATATTTAGAAATAAATTTCACTCTAAAACTCCATATTAATTAACTTTAATTAAGCTTTTACGTTTAAATACCATGAAGTTTATATACGTTATCTTATAAATATTTTGCTTAGCATACCTTTAGAAAACTTCACGAGGTAATGACCTACCTCTCACATACACACATATTGATATAGCACGATTCTCTTGAGACATAACTTTTGTGGCAAAATACGACTTTTCATCAAAATACCTTGAACTATAAAGCTCGGTTTTGTTTAAATGGTGTTATTAAATTCCTTACGATTATGCATCTACAATCCATTTTGGGGAATCCTCTATTGGATGGTGTGGATTATCGCACATTCTCGGGGCTAGTAGAGCGAGATGCAGACCTCCTCACGGAGCATACGATCTCGAAAGAATTTTAATACGATTTTTAAGAAAAACACGAGATTTTCTACTTAATAAATAAAATTAATTTTTAATAATTATACAAATATTATCAAACCATATATTTTTAATATATAATAAAATTCCATATTTTCTAAAAAATAAAAGAATGATAAGTTTTATTAAAATACCATCAAGTATCAATACAAGACAAGTTACACTTAAATACCATGAACAATTCAAGCTAGGTATATATTCATTAATATACCTCAAATGTTAAAAGTTACATCCATGAAAACCTTAAATACGATAAATAATTACTCGAGATTTATTTTGAAAGTATATAAAATATTTTTTTATAAAACCCACTCGAGTTATATAAATTACCATTAAGGACTTTAGTAAATATGGGTTTAAGCGGGATCAATTCTTTTGAGCCTCAGGGAGCCGAAGAAAGTGAGTGCTTGCCTATTTAAGATATAAAAACTTAATGGAATTATCAATTGTAATTGTCTTGGAAAAAGACACAATCCTGCCATCCATATGCAACAGTTACCGATAACTCCTAAACCTAATTAGGCCAAATCTGTTTTTAAGTGTCGGACTCAAGTCTGAGACTAAATCAATCTGAGTCCAATCCAAAAAAGAATCCAATTCAACATGAATCCAATATACCAAACATGAATACTTGAACCAGAATACCAGAACAAGATCAATATGCAAACATGACTTGACTTGACCGAATCATGGCTATATCTTGAATTGATTACATGCCTACTTGATACATCCTGAAATCGTTTACATGAACAACTTGTAACCATAGTTTCGGAAAGTCTATAACTACAATTTATACAATATACATTACGGGGTTTTAAAGGGGTAGACTGGTACGGAATGTGTTAAAAGTGGCACGATGATGGACACTACAAGACACCTACATGAACATCCTGTACCGTTGTCCCGTTGGTTTTGACGGAGCGTTGTACCTACATGTTATCATAGTCCATGGGATAGTTGGACTCCTCTAGTATACACTGATACATTCTGTACCAAGCTACAAACAACTATGTTAGCATAATAAACAGATAACTTACCAGCTCTATTCTCTTTACTTGTCGGTTCCATTCTATCTTTTAGGACTTACCGAGCGCTAATTCGCTGACGACATTTCTGTCTTTTCTTTCTTTAGAATGTTCGTCAAGAAGACCCAACTCTCAGGAGACCGAGCCCAACCAAGACGATTTGGAGCAGTTCACAGAGGAGCCAACTTCTAGGCTTTTACTTGTACTTATTTTCTTTTCAGTTCATATGCCACTGTTTAGGCATCACTTTCTATCGTTGTACTTTTCTTTTTAGTTGTATGTAAAGAAAAAATGTTAATAAAAGTTGCTATTTATATTACATCTCTTATCATTCTTGTGTTATTATTTATTTATTGCTTATTTACGCTTAACGTATTTACTTCTGACTAAATACGTCGCGTGCCTTGTCATGTCTACTTCTCCATACACCGGGAAGCGGGGCATGACAAATAGTTTGTATAAGTCTTCTGAGTTTAATAACTCACACCCTGTGCGTCGTAGGTTGAAAACTGTGTTTATGGTTAAAAAGAATTACACTGTTGTTGATGCATTTTACCTAACCATCAATTGATATAAGTAAATGTCATAAAAATAATTTCAAAAAATTATTTCTCACTTTATAAAATAAGCGTACAGATATATTAGTTTGAAATTAATGCATAACAACGGATATTCAAAACCAAATATTTGCCGTTAGGCAAAACTCAGACGATTTTCCTCAAATATCACCAATTACAAAGAATTCTGATATTGAGGATCTAATATCCAATTCCTAATATTCTACTCCCACTTGGAATCTGTAATGTCATACAGATGTGAGAATCAAGTCTGGAAAATACACACCCTGGAGTCAGAAACTAATTGGGAAAGCAGTTTTCAATTAACACCGCACAGTGAAACTGAAACATGAAAATGTTTCGAGAAGGTGGCCAGGTATTCCAAGTAATGCCTCTTCCACTATCTAAATTCATGACAGTAGTCGCAATTTCCTTTGCCGTTACTCCAATCCCTTATTATGTCTTTACATCTTACCTTATGTACACCACACTTAGGCTAATTGGTTTTCTACTTTCCTTACTTTTCGGCACCTGCTTAAGGTTTGGAATAAAACTATCCAATAAGTGTAATAGGTGTACTCTCCTAATATTAGGATCTCTCGCAACCTGAGAGAAGAGAAAAAGAAAAGACAACCGAATAATCTTATTCAATTTCTCTAAACCGGAATCCATCCTCGAACCGAAACAAGTTTCTTCGAGTTCGTATGTAACTATACAATGGCATACCCAAGCAATATGGATCTTAGTAGTGATACGGAGTGTTTAGAGAAATGCAAAGTGGGAGTAGGAGTAGCAGGGTTATATGCGACTTTGTCGTAAATCACGACAATCCAAAAGCCAAAGTGTTTAAGAAGGTTCGGTTAACTTGGTTCATGAGTCATAGTTTAAGGTAGGTCATGGTCGCTGTCACAGAGAAAGAGAGAGAGAGAGAGAGAGAGATACACTCAGCATGCACTCTAACCTATATTAGATTGGTTAATCACTTTATCTAATCAGGATGGCTTCCACTGTTTCCTCGAATTCTCTTTCAAACCTTAAAAAGAGAACTGGTTGGGATTATTAACACCTCACAATTTCGCTAACTATTCAGCCAGGTCGGTGTTGGTACTCTGAGGGAGGTTCTCCATGTTAGAAATATGTATGCCCTAGAGGCCATTATTGTACATTGATGTATATTATAGTGGATGCTTGGAAATATATATAGAGGACTTTCTTGCTCGACATGATAGTATGCTATCTGGTTACACTTTATCTTAACATGTACACTTAGTATTATTATATTGTCTCTCTGTTACATGTTGATAAAGCCTTTAGGATATGTACTTGACTACCAGGACTATGATGCAGATCATACTAGTAGGGTCCGGATAGTCCACAAGTACATCCTTTAAATAGTTCTTAGTCGAGGGGATATCGAGACATGACATCGATATTCCAGAGTAGACTAGTGTGTACGTTTCTTGATCCTGTATGGGGCGATGGTTGATCCCACAACCATTGGTGTGTGACATCAAAGATTGTACGCAGGTGCTCATTAGAGGATGGGTACACCGAACAGGACTCGCCGAGAACTCCTAGTTGGTATTATACCTATCGTCAGATAGCGGTTCTCTAGTGACACTAGTACAGGTTAGTCTATAGACTCGAGATCGTCATAGAGTCTTGTGTGGATCCCACTATACTTTGATTTCCTCCCTACCACAGCTCAAAGCAGTCGTGCAAACAGGTGGACTTTAGATACAGTCCCGAGTCACATGAAGGTAGTGAGCAATAGGAGGGGTTTCGTCTCTCCTGGTATTGGGAGTTGATGTTGCGCTATACTCGATTGGCTATAACTGGAAGTTCCTGGCCAGGGCTGCTGATGAGATTTACTGGTAAGAGTTACCAGTAGTTTCTTGAACCATTATGAGCCATACATCGTCATGACTTATCAAGTTACTGGGGTCCGACGTTACCACCCCTAGACTCGATATGCGACATATCAGACGAAGAGACCGGACTATACGGTAAGTGTTACTTACAGGCTTCATGGGAGTTTGGATAAGCTTGCTTGTTGATTTTCTAATCGGTCAATACCTGGGTAGCCGTTATGTCCAGCTAGTACCGCCGACGGCTTGTGGGTGACTGATGTGATTATCACCTACTGCTGGCGTATTGACAAGTCTTTAGAGTCCCATACAGAAGTTTTCTGGTTCAAGCGAAACGAGTAGTAGGGCACATATGTTGATATGTGCGGGGGCTTGATTAGATGCGTGTATGTGATACGGTATTCTAATCTGGCGGTTATTTGGTATCGATTAGGTTATATGTGATATAACCGAATTATTGAATCAAGTGTTGATTTGATAATGTGATATACAAATAAATGATATTAGTCGGTTATATGTGATATAACCGGATTATTAAATCAGGTGTTGATTTAATAATATGATATATATTTATATTTGATATAATTATATATTAACTAAAATTATTAACTCACTAATTGCTTTATTAATATATATATATATATATATATATTATTAAATGAAGCATGGCTGAATTTCTATTTTTGGAAAATAGAAATAAAAGGTGGAAATTGGAGAGATATTTGTGGTATGGTTCAAGGCGTGGGTTTTTATATTTGTTTACTCATTTGTTTGCACTATTGAAGCATGGTGCATTTTTGTATTGCATTTTATTCCATGCATCAATAATGTGTGAGCTATGAGTTTGCTATGATACACTCTTTCTTGTGTTGAGTTTTATGCCTTAGGCAATTTTTTCTTGAGCTCTTGCTCTTTAGCTCTTTCCGTTTTTCCTCACCTTACCTCCAAGCTCAATCTCTCACATGAGTTGTGAACCCTTAAGCTTGTGAGAACCCTATGAAAGGTTCCTTAGCACCCTCACTGTTTTTCTAGGGAATCAAGTATGCAATTTTAATAAACCTAGAGTGCTAAGCAACCAATAACCAAGGATCTAACTAGAGGATTAGAAGTAAGCAAACATGTAATCAAATATTACACTAAGTGAATGAGGAATACAACCTTTCTAGACCGGTCCTTCACTTCTAAAGATCTATGTAGTAGTCCCTTCGCTTCAAGTAGTGATCTTCCGGACTCTAGTAAGGGTTCACAAGGCGAAAGAAACAAGCTTGCTTGAAGTCTTCATCTTCGTCGAAAAATCTCTAACTCAAGCTACCTCTTCACTAATTGATGAACTAGTGAAGAAAACAGCGTATACTAAATGGCTAGTTTGGTATAATTGGTGAAGTAGGAATTTTGCCCACCTTAGAATAATTTTTCTTCTTTTCTTTTCACCTCATTCAAAACTCAAGAGAGCTAGGAAAGAGATGAAGAAGAAGCTCAAGTGGTCAATTTGAACCATAGAATGGCAACCATGGGTGAGATATATCATATATAACTCATGTAGAGACTGGACCATGGCTAATAAGATAATGGTTAGGTTAATAAATATCTAGAGTAAAACGAAATTAGTGGACTAAGTCAATGGTTACTACAAGCTTCTACAAGCTTCACAACCATGGCAATTTTCCACTTAATTTTGATTTACCCTTAATAATTAAAACCTCATATTATCTTAAGTATGGTATGAGTCTCACATACCCATGTCCAATGTATCATCTAGCATGACACAAAAATAAATACATTAACATATATCACATATATATTAAATATACAAAGAGAAAACATTTTCTTAAGTGAGCTAATATTAGTTAATGTATATTAATATATCAAATATATAATTACACATTAAATTATTAAATCAACACTTGATTTAATAATCCGGTTGTATCGCATACAACCGACTAACATCATTTATATGCATATCACATATACATATAATATATCATTGACTCAACACTTGATTCAACAATCAGGTTATATCTCATATAACCTGTATCGCGAGAATAGAATACGGTATCACATACACGTATTAATCTCGGTCCCGCACATATCACATATATGCCCTACTTCGTTTCGCATAAGGTAGGAAACCTCTGTGTAAGACTCTAATGACTCGTCAATACGCTGGCAGTAGGTGGTGATCATATCAGTCACCTACAAGCCGTTAGCTTTACTAGCTGGACGTAACGGCTACCCGGGTATTAAGCGATCAGAAGATCAACAAGCAAGCTTGTCCATACTCTTATGAATCCAGCAGTAACACTACCGTACAGTCCGGTCTATCCGGCTGATATGTCGCATATCTAGTTTAGGGGTGGTAAATGTCAGACCCCAGTAATTTGATAAGTCATGCCGATGTGAGGCTCATAACGGGTTGAGAAACTACTGATAACACTTACCGGTAAATCTCAGTATCAGCCCTGGCCAGGGACTTCCCGATATAGCAAATCGAGCACAGCGCAACATCAACCCCCAATACCGAGAGAGACGAATCCCCTCCTATCGCTCATTGCCTCCATGTGACTCGAGACTGTACCCAAAACCACCGTTTTGCACGCTCTCTTGAACGTGATAAGGTGGAAATCAAAGCATAGTAGGAATCACACAAGACTCTATGACGATCTCGGGTCTATAGACTAACCTGTACCAGTGTCACCCGAGAATTGCTATCTGACATCAGGTATAATACTATCTAGGAGTTCTCGGAGAGTCTTGTTCAGTGTACCCAGTCTCCACTGAGCACCCGTATACCATCTTTGATGTCAAACACCAATGGATATAGGATCATCCATCGCCCATCATATGGGTCAAGAAGTGTATACGCTAGTCTATTCTGGAATATCGATGCCCCGTCTAGATACACCATCGACTAGAAACAATTAAAGGAAGAACTTATGGACTACCCTGGCCCCACTAGTATGATCTCCATCATAGTTCTGGTAGTCAAGTACACATCCTAATGGCTTTATCAACATATGAGAGAAAGACAGTATCACAATACTAGTTTACATGTTAAGATAAAAAGCAACCAGATAGCATACTAGCATGTCGAGCAAGAAAGTCCTCCCTATATATGTCCAAGCATCCAATGTAATATATAATCATGTACAACAATGGTCTCTAGGGCATACATATAACTAACAATCTCCTACTTGCACTAAGGCCAGTTGTTGTAGTATCTCATACCCAACGTCCCAAAAACTCTTAAACTGTTTATGGGGTTTTGGCCTCTGTGAGTGAATCCGCCGTGTCATTCTTCCTATCAACTCTCCTGACCTCGATCGCCCGGAGATCAACCATCTCCCTGATCAGGTGATACTGCCTAAGAATATGTCTGGAACACTGATGGGACCGGGGTTCTTAGGCCAAAGCCACAGCTCCATTGTCACCAAAATGGTAGGAACCAAGTTCATCTCATGAACATCTTATACCCAGACAACCTCTTTGGTAGCATCGTTGGCATCGATGTAATCACGCTTTATCGTTGAGTCTGCCACGATATCTAGCTTGGAACTCTTCTGACACACCGTCCCTCCACTGAGGGTAAAGACAAAACCCGTAACTTTCTTACAGTCGACCTTATCACTCTAGAAGCCCGAATCGGTAAAGGACTCCACATGGAGTTCACCGTTACCAAACATCAAGAACGTTTCTTTAGTGCTTCATAAGTACTTTAGAATGTTCTTCACAGCTATCCAGTGTTTCTCTCCAGGATCTGATTGACACCTACTCACTACACCTAGTGAGTATGTTAAATCCTCTTAGATCCATCTCTATAGATCTTAATCACTGGATGTAGGAGGCATCATCCAGATCCTCCATGGAGAAACATTGTGATAAGAGGAGCTTGACCGAATGTAGCATAGGAACACCATTTCCTATCAAGAGTATGTCATCCACGTACAATACGAGAAAGAAAATCTTACTCTCTACAACCTTCTTGTATATACAAGATTCATCTACCATTTTGATGAAGTCAAACTCTTTGACTGCCACATCAAAACAGATATTCCAACTCCGCGATACCTGCTTTAATCCATATATTGATTTAAGCAACTTGCACACCTCTTCGCTGCTCCCACTGTCTACGAAGCCCTCTGGCTGTGTCATGCATACGCTCTCTTCTAAATCATCATTTACAAAAGTGGTCTTGATGTCGATCTGCCTGATTTTGTAATCATAGTATGCATCAATGGCAAGTAGGATCCGGATGGACTTAAGCATGGTCACTTGAGAAAATGTTTCATTAAAATCCATACCTGGTTATTGACGACAACCTTTTGCAACAAGTCCAGCTTTGAAAGTCTCAACTTTTCCATTTACACCATGAATCTTCTCAAGATCCACATGCTCCCGATAGGTTTTACACCTTTAGGTGCAACTACCAAAGTCACTACTTTGTTGGTGTATATGGATTCCATCTCAGATCGCAAAGCATCCAGCCATTTCATAGAGTCCCCACTTGTGATGGCCTGTTCGAAACTAGTCGGGTCATCATCTTCCATGATGCAATCCTCGCTTCCACTGTCATTGAGAAAACCGTAGTATCTCTCAGGCGGATTGTTAGTCATATGTATGCCCTAGAGGCTATTATTATACATATGATGTATATTATAGTGGATGCATGGACATATATAGGGAGGACTTTCTTGCTCGACATGATAGTATGCTATCTGGTTGCTCTTTATCTTAACATGTACACTTATTGTCTCTCTATTACATGTTGATAAAGCCCTTAGGATGAGTACTTGACTACCAGGATTATAATGCAGATCATACTAGTGGGGCAGAGGTAGTCGGTAAGTACATCCTTCAATTGTTCTTATTCGTGGGAGTATCGAGACGGGGCATCGATATTCCAGAGTAGACTAGCGTATACGCTTCTTGACCCATATGATGGGCGATGGATGATCCCATATCCATTGGTGTTTGAAATCAGAGAAGGTATACGGGTGCTCAGTGGAGACTGGGTACACTGAACGGACTCGCCGAGAACTCCTAGATGGTATTATACCTATCGTCAAATAGTAGTTCTCTGGTGACATTGGTACAGGTTAGTCTGTCGACCCGAGATCGTCATAGAGTCTTGTGTGATTCCTACTGTGCTTTGATTTCCACCTTACTACGTTCAAGAGATCGTGCAAAATGGTGGTTTTTGGATACAGTCCCGAGTCACATAGAGGCAATGAGCAATAGGAGGGGATTTCGTCTCTCCCAGTATTGGGGGTTGATGTTGCGCTATGCTCGATTGGCCATAATAGGAAATCCCTGGCCAGGGTTGCTGAGATCTACTGGTAAGTGTTATCAGTAGTTTCTCGAATCGTTATGGGCTTCAGATCGGCATGTACCTATCAAGCTATTGGGGTCTGACGTATACCACCACCAGGCTATGATATGCGACATATCAGACGAAGAGACCGAACTGTACGGTAGTGTTACTAATTGGATTCGTAGGAGTATGAGTAGGCTTGCTTGTTGATCTTATGATCGCTTAATACCCGGGTGGCCATTACGTTTAGCCGACCGCTTGCGGCTTGTGGATGACTGATGTGATCACCACCTACTGCCGGCTTATTGACGAGTCTTTAGAATCCTACACAGAGGTTTCCTGGCTCAAGCGAAACGAAGTAGTAGCACATATGTGATATGTACGGGACCGAGATTAATACGTGTATGTGAAACCATATTCTATTCTCGCGATGTGATATCGGTCGGTTATATGAGATATAGCCGAGTTATCGGATCAAGTGTTGATTCGATAAGTTGATACATTTGATATTAGTCGGTTGTATGTGATATAGCCGGATTATTAAATCAAGTATTGATTTAATAATTTAATGTATAATTATATATATATGATATATTAATTTACATTAACTAATATTTTCTCACTTAAGCATTTCTTTTTCTCACTTGTGCATTTAATATATATGTGATATATATTAATGTACATTTTTTGTGTCATGTTTGATGATACATGTGACATGGGTGTTTGTGACTCACACCAAGCTTAACATAATCAAGGGTTTTATTTATTTAAAGTAATTCAAAATTTAGTGGAAATTAGTCATGGTTAAAGCTTAATGGAAGCTTGTAGAATCATTGACTAAGTTCACTAATTTTGTTTTACTTAAGATATTTATTAACCCAACCATAATGATTAGCCATGGTTTAGTCTCTACATGAGTTAGTATATGATATTAACTCACCCATGGTTCCCATTCTACACTTGATCTTTTCTATGGTTGCTTTTCTTCATGTCCTTCCTCTAGCTCTCTTGCAATTGGGGCGGTGAAGAAAATGAGTGAGAAAAATATTTTTAAAGTGAGCAAAATTCCTACTTCATTATCCTCTACTAGATTAGACATTTAGTTTAGGGTGTTTGCTTCACTAATTCCATATTAGTAAAGAGGTAGCTTGATTTGGTGTCTGCTCGACATAGATCATCTTCGGCCTCGAAGACTTCAAGTAAGCTTGTTCCTTTCATCTTGTGGAGTCTTTCTAGAGTCCAGGAGTACACTACTTGGAGCGAAGGGACTACTACATGGAGCTATTGAAGTGAAGGACCAGTCTACAAAGATTGTATTCCTTGTTCACTTAGATGTAAAGATGTTACATGTTCTATTGTCTAATTCTCTAGTTAAGATTCTAGGGTTAGGGTTGTTCAGCATGGCAATTTTTTGAAAATGGTATGGACGATACCTCCCGAAACCTGGTTGTCGTGCTAGGCATTCCTACAGTGGTATCAGAGCCAAGCTAGACAATTAGATGATATTTGTAGAATTACGAAACCGAAATAACTCCGAAACACTCGAAATAAAAACCAAGTTTATGTCGAAATTTTTAAGGTGTCTAAATTTTTTTTAAGCAATTGCAGAATGTTATATTAGATGTAACATGAACACTACAGAAATTTGAGCCCTCCTCACCGGATTTTGTCCGGCGACATCACAATAAATTCCGAGCTCGCCGGTTTTGTAGTGGGCTTCTGGCTTCAAATTTTATGGTGTTCCAGTCTCTGGGTTTTGGTATTTCAGGTGTTGCTTGTTTTTACTGATATTGCATGTGATGTTATATTTCTGTAAAGGCAATTCAGAGTGTTTCGTAGTCGTAATTCTAACATCGTTTCGGGTTATTTAGACGACGTTAAAAAGTTCGAACGGATATCAATAACCCATTTTATCCCTCGCTGGAAATTTTCCAAGAGTTGGATTTTTCCAAGTTTAAAATCTTCAGAAAATCATGCAGGCGTTTTCTATGGACCCTCTAGAAGAACGAAACCCTAACTCGATTCTATGACTGTCGGAACCGCCACCAAACCCTAGGGTTTGTGGTAGTTCTGCGGCGCCATAGGTGAGGCAACGGTTGACCTTTCTACGGTTGGTCCATAGGTGTTATGGCATGTTCTGGGTGATTTTTAAATTGCGCTCAAGTGTTAAGTTTTCTGGGAAATTTTGGGTGTTTGTTGATCCGATCGAAAAGTTTGATATCGTCTAGCTATCTGTGATTGTGATACAATACTTGGAATCCACAATATTTAGTTTTAAAAAATCAAATTTGAATTTTATAAATCTAGCAATTTAGTCTCAAATGATCGGTTGCCACGGGATTTCGATGTGGATCAGAAGTCCGTCGTAATTACATAGCATACGCGGATACTCGCCGGGTAATCTTACTAGATAGCCACGCCCTATAGCCCCGACCAAGTGACTGTAGGAGAACTCCGTTTCCAAAAGACTCCGTTCGGGTTCTCGCGACCGCGGTGTTTCGCCTAAGTGCACTTCGTCGACGGCATCGGGGGTGCGGCCGTCTACTAAAGTTTCCGACGAGCATTCGATCAGGTTGTCGGGAATCTTGTTGAATTACCCGACTGGTTATTGAAAAGTGTTTTCAATATCGAGACTAAAATGCGGGGTTTATAATTTTTAGGCATGTGATGTCTAAGGAATTCATTTGGTTAGGCATGAAATCCAAAGTATGTGATACATTGGGTTTATGATGTCTAAGGTGGTTGCGGATTCCAATTGTTATAGTTTTTCACTTTCTTTTCTGCGACCATATGTGTAATATGTGGTGTATCGTCAGTTTCATTTGTATATGTCAATGACAATTGGGATACGCATATTTACTTACGTTGATGATATGTGATGTTATGTGTTGTTGTGATATGTTATATTGGATCGTCGTGTTTGAGTAGCCGGGGTTTTTTTTTATGTGAGATGAGAGTTTTTCATTTTCATTCATGTAAAATCTTGTATGTAATATTCTTTTATTGGGACACTTCCGGGTTGAGGATGATGTCACCATTGATTTATATTATTTACTTTTCCGCATTAGGATGACCCAAGGAGGAGAGCACAAGTAACCGGGTTCTAAGGTCCAGTGGGAGACCATCTCGAGGAGTCGAGACTGGGTCTCCTAACTCTAAAATTGGTAGGGTTGCTTGTCGCTCACGTAGGGGTCTAGGGGTGTGGGTTTGGCTATTCATCGTGACCGTGGAATCCGTGTATTTAACTGGCTTAAATAAAATATAGAATTCCTAGTATATCCAATATTTCAAATGTGTTCTTCTGCTGCTGATATTCTGTGATGTGATCACTTGATATGTTGAGACGAATGTTTATATTATATATATGATATATAATAAATATTGCTGTTTTCGTTTCTTCTGTGATGCTTAGGAAGCATAATTGATGGGACTTCATTAATGAGATTAATGAAATAAAAGAAACTAAAGATATTATAGAATCTTGTTTTAAAAACCGGTAGCTCTAGTTCTTGCTTTGCATAGAGGTATTCCTTATAGAATATCCAGTACCTTATTCGATAAGGAAAGAGCTGAGATCCCTTCATCGGGAGTGACCTCTTTAGTGAAACTGGCAGATGCTACAACCCACTCGGTTTTGTCTTTTGATTGCTTTTTTAGTTCATGCTTTGCATAGTGATATTTGTGAAATATCCAGCACCTCATTCGATGAGGAAAGAGCCGAGATCCCTTCATTGGGAGTGACCTATTTAGCAAAACTAGTAAAAGTCTAAAAAACATTCTTTTTTCAAATCACTCGTTTTTACAACGATATCAAGTTCATTACGCAAAAGGTTTTCTTAAAAACCTGTCGTAACCCTCCGTCATTTTAGGAAGTAGAGTACTTAGTATTCGTGCTACGTTTGTTGACCATAGTTAAGGCGTAGAGTGCAGTAGCTAAGTGATATCTTCCTACATAGCATATGATGAGATTAATTAGGACAGTCATATGACTTTGTTTACCATAATTAAGGGTCATGTGGGTGAGTCTAATTAATCACGAAATGACGGGTAGAACTTGACTAGTGCTTATGATTTGGTGACCATAGTTAAGGTCATAAATCACTAGGGGTAAAATATTATCGGGAATTTCAAGCGTTGAAATTTGCAATGAGATTGCATACCTTCTATGTGATAGTTGGATCTCGATACCCACTGCGAGTAAGAGTTACTTCTCGGAGAGTTTTGCACATTATAATTAGCCAATCAAGTAGGTGTCTAGAAAAGTGTTAACGGGGTTACGCCCCTGGGAAAACTAGGTTTGTTTTAATTAGGTCCGTGCGAAAGCACGGGGAACCTCCCTTAAAGTACCTACACTGGCCTGGCCGAAAGATTGGCGAATTTGTAGGGTGTAATTAATCCCGGCTAGTCTTACCTTTTAGGGTTTGAAAGAAGATTTGATAAAAACAGTGGGAGCCATCCTAATTAGATAAAATAATAACCAATCTGATCTTGCAAGAGTATACACTGAGTATTTTCTTCTCTCTCTCTCCTGATAGTGACCGTAACATGCCTTAATCAAGATAATAATATGGATGTATTGACCAAACCTGCTTATTATACTGAGCTGGGAACGTTGGTTCCGCTCTATCTTATAATTGTTATAAGTCCGAGCAGGAAATAGGGGAATACCAGGATTCCCATGCCACCCATTCGAGAAATGAGCATGTTGATGCATATTTTTGGGTGTGTTCGTTACCGAGAATTGTTTCTCAGTATTCTCTACGTCCTAGGAATGAGATACCGCATCAGGATCCCATATATGTAATCTGTTACATGGGCTACAGAAAAGTAGAGAACTGGGATTAGGTGATATGTCTCTAAGTGTTACAGAATGTTGCAATTGTTACAGCCAAATCAGTTGGCAAATATCACCTTGTATTACCAAATGGTAAATACATCGATTCTGAACGAATGTTATTACATACCAAACCCGATATACAACATTATATCAGATTCTTTATTAAGTTAAAGAAGAATATAATTATGTATTGGAGGATAATGTTGTGAACATTTTCCTGAATCAAGAGTTGATTGGATCAGGCATGTTATATAATAGCATATACGTTCTAAATCAAACTACAGTTCAAAGTATATAGAACACACACAAGAGGAGTAGTTCAGAAATGAACGAATCCTTCTTGTGGCATTGTAGACTAGGTCATATCAATGCAACACAACTAGCTAAGTTACATAAGGATGAATATTTGAATCCGTTTGAATTTTCATCTTATGATACTTGTCAGTATTGTCTCAAAGGTAAAATGACCAATACTCCATTTACTGGAAACAGAGAAAGAGTTACTGAACTCTTGGGATGGATACATGATGATGTATACGGTCCTATGTCTAAAAATGCCAAGATTGGTTCTTCGTACTTCATTATATTCACTGATCATCTCTTAGGATTCGGACATATGTTCCTGTTGAAACACAAGTCTGAAACTTTTGAGAAATTCAAGGAATATAAGCTTGAAGTTGAGAATCAGATGGGTGGAAGTACTAAAGTCCTACGATGTGATCGAGGAGGCGACTATTTGGGCATGGAGTTCCTAGATTTTCTAAAACAGAGAATAGGATTCTCTCTCAGCTTACTCTTTCGAATACACCACAGCACAACGTTGTATCGGGATGGAGGTATCGCACCCTATGAGATATGGTGTGCTCTATGATGAGTACTGCTGAGTTGCCTGTTTCCTTTTGGGGGTTATGCACTTGAGAAGCTGCATACCTATTGAATGGGGTTGCAACCAAATTAGTGTCTATCACTCCATATGAGATATGGTATGAGAAGAGACCATGTCTTAAACGAGTTAAAATATGGGGTTGTCCGGCCTATGTTGAAAAACAAAATCAGGATAAGTTCGAGGCAAGGTCGGTTCTGTATAAGTTTGTTGGATATCCCAAACATTTGCGAGGGAATATCTTCTACCACACTGAGGAGCAAAAGGTGTTTTGTTTCTTAGCATGCCACCTTTTTTAGAAAAGAAATTTCTTGTGAAGAAATTAATGGACATGAGGTAGAACTGGAAGGAGTTCCAGCTGGACAAACTAACAGTTGATGTTTTGGTAAAACCAAAGGATTCAATAGTCTCCAATAAACCTCATCCTCTCCGTGAATCTGGTAGGGTTCCTCATCCACCTGAGAGATACTACGGTTTCCTCGGTGACGGTGAGAGCGAGGATTGCATCATGGTAGATGATTACCTAACCAGGTTCAGGCAGGCTATCACGAGTGGGGACTCTGTGAAATGGCTGGATGCTATGCGATCAAAGATGGAATCCATGTACACCAACAAGTATGACTTTGAATGTTGCACCTGAAGGGGTAAAACCCATTGAGAGCAAATGGATCTTGAGAAGATTCTTGGTGTAGATGGAAAAGTTGAGATTTTCAAAGCTAGACTCATAGTAAAAGGTTTTCGTCATGCAACCATGTGTGGATTATGATGAAACTTTTTCTCCAGTGGCTATGCTTAAGTCCATCAGGATTAAAGCACGTATCGCGGAGTTGGAACATCTGTTTTGATGTGGCAGTCAAAGAGTTTGACTTCATCAAAAGGTAGATAAACCTTGTATATACAAGAAGGTTGTAGAGAGTAAGGTTGTCTTCCACGTATTGTACATAGATGACATACTCTTGATAGGAAATGGTTTCCTATGCTACACCCGGTCAAGCTCCTCTTATCATGAGAATTCTCTATGGAAGATCTGGATGATACCTACTATATCTTATGGATCATGATCTATGGTTATAGATCTAAGTGGATGTTGGGAGTGTCCCAAATCTAGGTACATTAACACCGTACTAAAAGGGTTTAGTATGAAAGATTTTAAGCGTGGTGGTTCGTCAACTTACTCAGGAATCACTCTCTCCAAAAAAAAATGTCTTCCAAGACTGATTTGGGGAGAGCTCGCATGCAAGGGATACCCTATGCTTCGGCAGTAGACTCTATCATGTATGCGATGTTATGTACTAAACCAGATATAGCCGACTCACTAGGTGTAGTGATCAGGAATCAATCGGATCTTGGGAGAATCACTGGACAGCTGTGCAGGACATTTTAAGTACTTGAGAAGCACTAAAGAAATGTTCTTGGGATTTGGTAACGGTGAACTCCAGTGGGAGTCCTTTACCAATTCGAGCTTTCAGAGTGATAAGGTCGACTGAAAGTCAGTCTCGGACTTTGTTTTTACTCTTAGTGGAGGGGCGGTATGTTGGAAGAGTTCCAAGCTATATACCGTGGCAAATCTAGACGATAAAGGCTGAATACATCGCTACCAACGATGCTACCAAAGTGGATGTCTGGATAATTCTTGTTCATGAGATGAACATAGTTCCTACCATTGAGCATCCAATAACTGTTATTGTGACTACAATGGAGTTGTGGCTTTAGCCTAGGAACACCGGTCCCATAAGCGATCCAGACATATTCTGAGGACAGTATCACCTGATCAGGGAGATGGTTGATCTCCAGGAGATCGAGGTAAAGAGAGTTGATGCGAAGGATAACACGGCGGATTCACTCACAGAGGCCTTTCCGGACTTTTATGGAACGTTGGGTATGGGATACTACAACAAATGGTCTTAGTGCAAGTGGGAGATTGTTAGTTATATATATGCCCTAGAGGCCATTAGTATACATGTGATGTATATTATAGTAGATGCTTGGACATATATAGGGAGGACTTTCCTGCTCGACATGATAGTATACTATCTGGTTGCTCTTTATCTTAACATGCACACTTATTGTCTCTCTATTGCATGTTGATAAAGCCCTTAAGATGAGTACTTGACTACCAGGATTTTGATGCAGATCATACCAGTAGGGCAGAGGTAGTCGGTAAGTACATCCTACAATTGTTCCTAGTCATGGGAGTATCGAGACGGGGCATCGATATTCCAAAGTAGACTAGCGTCTACGCTTCTTGACCTATATGATGGGTGATGGATGATCCCGCATCCATTGGTGTTTGACATCAGAGAAGGTATACGGGTGCTCAGTGGAGACTAGGTACACTGAACGGACTCGTCGAGAACTCCTAGATGATATTATACCTATCATCAGATAGCAGTTCTCTGGTGACACTGGTACAGGTTAGTCTGTCGACCCGAGATCGTCATAGAGTCTTATGTGATTCACACTGTGCTTTGATTTCCACCTTACCACGTTTAAGAGATCGTGCAAAACGGTGGTTTTTAGGTACAATCTTGAGTCACATGGAGGTAATGAGCGATAGGAGGGGATCTCGTCTCTCCCGGTATTGGGGGTTGATGTTGTGCTATGCTCGATTAGCCATAACAGGAAATCCCTATCCAGGATTACTGAGATCTACTGGTAAGTGTTATCAGTAGTTTCTCAAATCATTATGGGCCTCAGATCGGCATGACTTATCAGACTATTGGGGTCTGACGTATACCACCCCTAGGCTATGATATGCGACATATCAGACGAAGAGACCGGACTGTACGGTAGTGTTATTGATTGGATTCGCAGGAGTATAAACAGGCTTGCTTGTTGATCTTCTGATCACTCAATACCTGGGTGGCCGTTACGTTTAGCAGGCCGCTTACGGCTTGTGAGTGACTGATGTGATCACCACCTACTGTCGGCGTATTGACGAGTCTTTAGAGTCCTACACAAAGGTTTCCTATCTCAAGAGAAATGAAGTAGGAGCACATATGTGATATGTGCGGGACCAAGATTAATACGTGTATGTGATACCGTATTATATTCTTGCGATATGTGATATCGGTCGGTTATATGAGATATAGCCGGGTTATCGGATCAAGTGTTGATTCGATAAGTTAATACATTTGATATTAGTCGGTTGTATGTGATATAGCCGGATTATTAAATCAAATGTTGATTTAATAATTTAATGTATAATTATATATGTGATATATTAATTTACATTAACTAATATTTGCTCACTTAAGCATTTCTTTTTCTCACTGGTGCATTGAGTATATATGTGATATGTATTAATATACATTTTTTTGTGTCATGCTAAATGATACATGTGATAGGTGTGTATGTGACTCACACCATGCTTAAAATAATCAAGGGTTTTATTTATTTAAAGTAATTCAAAATTGAGTGGAAATTAGTCATGGTTGAACCTTAATGGAAGCTTGTAGAATCATTGACTATGTCCACCAATTTTGTTTTTCTTTAGATATTTATTAACCCAACCATTATGATTAGCCATGGTTTAGTCTCTACATGAGTTAGTATATGATATTAACTCACCCATGGTTCCCATTCTACACTTGATCTTTTCTATAGTTGCTTTTCTTCATCTTCTTCCTCTAGCTCTCTTGCAATTGGGGAGGTGAAGAAAATGAGTGAGAAAAATATTTCTAAAGTGAGCAAAATTCCTATTTCATCATCCTCTACTAGATTAGCCATTTAGTTTAGAGTGTTTCCTTCACTAATTCCATATTAGTGAATAGGTATCTTGAGTTGGTGTCTTCTCGACGTAGATCATCTTCGGCCTCGAAGACTTCAAGCAAGTTTGTTCCTTTCATCTTGTGGAGCCTTTCTAGAGTCCGGGAGTACACTACTTGGAGCTAAGGGACTACTACACGGAGCTATTGAAGTGAAGGACCGGTCTATAAAGGTTGTATTCCTTGTTCACTTAGATGTAAAGATGTTTACATGTTCTATTGTCTAATTCTCTAGTTAAGATTCTAGGGTTAGGGTTGTTTAGCATGGCAATTTTTTGAAAATGGCATGGACGATGCCTCCCGAAACCTTACTGTCATGCTAGGCATTCCTACAGCGGATGTGGAACCCTACTAGATCTGCGGAGAGGCTGAGGTTCGTCGGGAACTAATGAATCCTTCGGTTCTACCAAATCATCAGCTGTTAGTTTGTGTAGCTGGAACTCCTTCCAGTTCTACCTCATGACCACTAATTTCTTTCATAAGAAATTCATTTTCTATAAAGGTGGCATGCTGAGAAAACAAAACACTTTTTTCACCTCAGTTTGGTAGAAGATGTATCTGTTCGCTGCCGAAAAGACACGACCGGGACGTTGGGACGTCCGGCCTGAATTTTGGGGGCGGATGCTATTTGGTTTTATCCATCCACCTCTCCAAAGATACCAAGTTGATTTATGGCACTATGTATCGGAGGTTTAGACGGATGTGCTCTTGTAGCAGATTTAGTCAGATTCCCCCTCGTTGTGAAGGGTTTTTGATTGTGGGGACGCTCTTCCCTGCAGGTGCAAGCCCCTGCAGTTAATTACATTACCACGTAGCGGTAACAACTTTCTCCTACTCCAGAAGGTCACTTCGTGTCGTGTGTGTTTGTTTTGTTTTTGGTTGCTCGTGAATTGTATACGGAGACTAATTTGTGTTGTCGCCCGTAGGGCGTGGATTAGTCCAAATCTGTATTTTCTTAGATTTAGGTTTGGTTTGGGTTTAAGAATCGTTATTTTCATTGAGATTAAGATCAACTTAAACGTTTGTTGAGGATATGTTAGTCTAATTTTAGACTAAGATCTACTCAACAAGATTTTGAGATCATTTAGATCCAACGAAAAAGTATTTGGACTCTATCGTTTTAGTTTAGGGACATTGCGGTCCACCGTTTAAGGACATCATAGTCCATGAGTTTAAGGACCTCATAGTCCGTAAAGTTTAAGGACGTCATAGTCCATGAGTTTAGGGACGTCATGGTCCATTGGGTTTAAGGACATCATAGTCCGTAAAGTTTAAGTACATCATAGTCCATGAGTTTAAGGACCTCATAGTCCGTAAAGTTTAAGGACCTCATAGTCCGTAAAGTTTAAGGACCTCATAGTCCGGTTTAAAGACATCATAGTCTGGTATTTTGGTTTCACAATTTAAGGATGCGCCTAAAGTTTTTTGGTTATTGGGACCCCTCCATCTCTCTGAAGACGTTGAAGAATTACAACGGCATGTAACAGAGGTATGAAGAGATGTACCATTGAACCAATATTGGTTGAGAGATCTATAGTCAGGTTTAGGACCAAGACCAATTAAAAAGAATATGAGCACAGGAGCTCAGTTAATCTGAATTGAGGACTTATGGCCAACTTGGACTCAGCCCGCTTAAATTTGAATAAAATGTTGAACATTTGTTTGGGCTCAGTCCCTTTTTGGTTCAATAATGATGAGCATTAAATTGGGTTCTGACACCCTTTTTTTTGTCTTTTACTGAGTGTTGAACACTTTTTATGGCGCTGGGCTTTATTTAAAGAACACTTTGTATTCCCTCAGCGCACACGTGAGGAGCACGTGGTGCGCTTGGCGCTGAGCGCCAGTCCTGGAGCGCTGAAGCGCTTCTTTTGAAATAGTGCACACATGAGGAGCACGTGGTGCACTTGGTGCTGAGCGCCAGACCTGGAGCGCTGAAGCGCTTTTTTTGAAATAGAGCACACATAAGGACCAAGTGGTGCGGTTGGCGCTGAGCGCCAGGCTTGGAGCGCTGAAGCCTTTCTTTTAAAATAGCGTACACGTGAGGAGCACGTGGTGCGCTTAGTGCTGAGCGCTAGACTTAGAGTGCTGAAGCGTTTCTTATGAAACAGCGCACATGTGAGGAGCACGTGGCGCGCTTGGCGCTGAGCGCTAGATTTGGAGTGCTGAAGCGCTTCTTATGAAATAGCGCACACGTGAGGAGCACGTGGCGCGCTTGGCGTTGAGCGCCAGACTTGGAGCGTAAGGCGCTGCTTATGAAAATGGCGCACACGTGAGGAGCACGTGGCGCGCTTGGCGCTGAGTGCCATCCAATGAATCCAGAGTGCTCTTTATTAAGTAGCGCCTACGTAAGGAGCACGTGGCGCGCTTGGCGCTGAGCGCTAGCCAATGAGTGCAAAGCGCTCTTAATCAATTCTGTGCTCGGAGAATTAAAAGACTTTGTCTCGTGGATCCAAGAACTAAGTTCTTATTTTAATAGGAGATGCTATGATCTCTTCTGTTTTTTATGAAAGATTTTGTCTTTGTCTTATAGATCTGTGATCTAAAGAGAACTAAGTTCTTCTCCCTCCTTTTTTTTATGATGAGATGCTCCAATCTCTTCTACTCTTATGAAAGATTTCTGTCTTTGTAGATCTATGATCTAGAAAAATAACTAAGTTCTTCTTATGTTAGAGTTAAACTCTCCAAAGTCGAAGAGCTGTTATGATTTCACTTATTATCATTTACCTTGAAAAAAATTTCTTCTTCTTAGAGCTTGTTCTTCTCTTTTCTATTTGAAGTTTAGGGGGGGTTCTCTCTTTAAGACTTGAAGTCTTGGGTCCTTTATATAGGGGAGGCTGATTTGTTGAATCAGTTAACGAAATCTTTCCTCTGATTGATTTGGGGATGTTTCCCACCGTTGGATCTTTGATCCAAGGGCTTCTGTTTTACAGAAGGCAATCTTCTTTTTTTTAACAAGATTAGGAAAATATTTTCCCATACAGAACTTATTCTGTATCTTGGTGATTTTTAATCACCATTGGATCTTTGATCCAACGGTGCTCTGATTTTCAGAGGACAATCTTTCCTGTTTGGAAAGATTTGAGGAGTATTTCCTCAATAGAACTTTTTTTCTGGTAATTTGATGGTTTTTAATCATCTTTGCTGGATTTTTGATCCAAGGGTGGGGATTATTTAGTTCCAACGCTAGCGCTCTCGTGCTTTGCCCGCGAGCACTGCGTCAGAGTCTTTGATTCTTGGTGCTAGCGCACTTAGCGCTAGCGCTCTCGTGCTTTGCACGTGAGCGCTGCATCAGAGTCTTTGACTCCTAGCGCTAGCGCACTTAGCGCTAGCGCTCTAGTGCTTTGCATGTGAGCGCTGCATCAGAGTCTTTGACTCCTAGCGCTGGCGCTCTTGTGCTTTGCACGTGAGGCACTGCCTCAGTTCAAATTTTGAATTTTGAATAGAGCTTTGCTCTCAATTGAGACCAAATTTTGAGAACTCTTCCCCCCTTTTACAAGGGAATAAGTAGCTCTTGGCCGAAAATTTTGGCGGGAACAGTACTCTCGCAAATGTTCAGGATATCCAACAAACTTATACAGTACTGACCTTGCCTCAAGCTTGTCCGGATTTTTCTTTTCAACATAGGCTGGACAACACCATATCTTAACTCGTTTAAGACATGTTCTCTTCCCATACTATATCTCATATGGAGTCGTAGGCACTGATTTGGATGGAACCTTATTCAATACGTATGCGGCTTCTCAAGCACGTAACCCTAAAAGGAAACAGGCAACTCAGCAGTACTTATCATAGAGCTTACCATATCTAATAGGGTGAGGATCCTTCGCCCCCGATACACCGTTGTTCTGTGGTGTATACGGAGGAGTAAGCTGAGAGAGAATCTCATTCTCTTTTAACTAATTCAGGAACTCCGTGCTCAAGTATTCTCCTCCCTGATCACGTTGTAGGATTTTAATACTTTTACCCGTTTGGTTCTCTACTTCGCATTTATATTCCTTGAATTTCTCAAAAGTTTCAGACTTGTGTTTCAATAGGAATACATGCCCGAATCTTGAGAGATCATCGGTGAATATAATAAAGTACGAAGAACCAACCCTGGCATCTGTAGAGATAGGGCTGCATACATCACTATGAATCATTTCCAAGGGTTCGGTAACTCATTCTCCGTGTCCAGTAAACAGAGTTTCGTTCATTTTGCCTTTGAGACATGACTGGCAAGTATTATAAGATGTAAGTTTGAACGGATTCAAATATCTATCCTTATGTAACTTAGCTAGTCGTGTCGCATTGATATGACCTAGTCTACAATACCACAAGAAGAACTCGTTCATTTCTGAACTTTTTCTCTTGTGTGTGTTCTGTACGGTAAGAACTGTGGTTTGATTTAGAATGTATATGCCATTACTTAACGAGCCTGATCCAATCACCTTCTGATTTAGAAAAATGTTCATAACATTATCCTGCAATACAAAATTATATACTTCTTTACTTAATAAAGAAACCGATATAATATTTTATATCAGGTTCGGTATGTAATAACATTCGTTCAGAATCAATGTATTCACATTTGGTAATACAAGGTGATATTCACCAACTGCTTTGGCTGCAACACTTACACCATTCCCTACTCGTACAGAATGATCACCTATTCCCAGTTCTCTACCTTTCCTTAGCCCATGTAACATATTACATATGTGGGATCCTGATCCGGTATCTCATACTCAGGACGTAGAGTGTATTGAGAAATAGTTCTCGGTAATGAACACACCCAAAGAAAATACATCAACATGCACATTCCTCGTTTAGGTTGCGTGGGAATACAAATATTCCCCTATTTCCTGCTCGGACTTATAACGGTTATAAGATAGAGCGGAACCAACGTTTCCCAGCTCAGTATAATAAGCAGGTTCGGTCAATACATCCATATTATTATCTTGATCACTAAAGAGTTTAGTGAAGAGATAGCTTGGAATATAGAGGCTTCGGGTGGATCATCTTCGGCACGATGATCACGAAGGAGGCTCGTTCCAACTTCAAGAGGAGCCTAGTGGAGTCACGTGGACTACAACCTGGAGCATTTGAAGAGAAGGACACAATCTACAAAGGTTGTAGTTTCGTTCTCTTAGCTAGTTTTTTATATATGATGATTAAAACCTTAATCATCTAGTTAAAGATCTTAGTTAGTGTTAATTAGTACCCCAAAAATTTAAAAATGGCATGCTTGATGCTAGTAAAACCCGGTAGTGGTGGTAATAAACATTTTCATGGTATCAGAGCCAAAGCTAGAAGATTAGACGATATTAGTTAAATCACGAAAACAAAACAACTCCGAAACCGATACCCTAATCACCAAGTTTCTGTCGACTTCAAAATGATTTCTGAAAATTTTTTAAACAAGTGCAGAATGTTACATGAGATGTAACTAGAACACCAGAGAAAAACGAGCACCAAATTTGATTTTTTGGCCGGCGAGAATGCCAAATAGGCCGGCATCGCCAGTTCTTTAGTGATGGAATGGGTTCGTTTTTGTTTGGTGTTTTGTGGTGTTGAGTATAGGGTTTCATGGCTATGTTTGATTGGCCTAGTTTGTATGTGATGTTAACAATTCTGTTAGGGCTAATACGGAGTGTTTCGTAGTCGTAATTTTAACATTGTTTTAGGTTTAAATATGATATGTGATGAAATAGTTGAGCCCACAGTTAATTAGTTTTGTGAAAACTAGTTTGTTTGTAAATCTAGCATGTTAGTCTCTTTTGATCGATTGCCATGAAGTTTCGATTCGGATAGAAACTCCGTCGTAATCGCGTATCGTACGCGAATATTCGCCGAATAATTTTACTAGATAGCCACGCCCCATAGCCCCGACCAAGTGACTTTAGGAGAACCCCGTTGCAAACAGCATCTACTCGGGTGCTCGCGGCCACGGTGTTCCGCCTAAGTGCACTTGGTCAATGGCATCGGGGGTGCGGCCATCTACTAATGTTTCCGACGAGTATTCGATCGGGTAGTCGAGAAGCTTGTTGAATTACCGGACTAAATTATTGAAAAGTTTTTTCGATTTGTGACTAAAATGCAAAGTTTAACTGGTTAGGCATGAAATCCAGAATATGAGACATTCCGGGTTTATGATGTCTAAGGAAAATGCGGATTCTAAATATTGTAGTTTTTCATTTCTTTTCTGCGACTGTAAGTGTAATATGCGGGGTATCCCAAATCTTGTTGCTATATGTCAACGACATTCGGGATACGCGTATTTACTTACATTGATGATATGTGATATTATATGTTGCTGTGATATGTTTTATTGGATCATCGTGATTGAATAGCCGGGGGTTTTATGTGACATGAGAGTTTTTCAATTTTCATTCATGTAAAAATGTATGTAATATTCTTTTATTGGGAAACTTCCGGGTTGAGGATGGTGTCGCCATTGATGTATATTATTTACTTTTCCGCATTAGGATAGACCTAAGATGGGGAGCATAAGTAACCGGGTTCTACCGTCCAGTGGGAGACCATCTCGAGGAGTCTAGACCGGGTCTCCTAACTCTAGAATTGGCAGTGTTGCTTGTCGCTCTCGTAGGGGTCTAGAGATATGGGATTGGCTATTCATCACGACCATGGAATCCGTGTTTTACATTACTGGCTGAATTTAAAACACGGACATCTTAGTATATCCAATATTTTATATGTTGACTTCTGCTACTATATTCTGTGATGTTGATTATATAAATGCGTGAGACAAATGTTATATTATATATATGATATATAATAAACGTTGCTTATGTTTTTCACCCGCGCTAGTCAGCCCCCGCTCCGCCGTCAGTTAAGTAACCCAACGGTACATGACGGGGCCCGTGGCGAATGCGGATGGCATAAACGTACGTTCTATTTTCATTTCATTCTTCTGTGATATTTAGAGAAACATTAAATGATGGGCTTTATTAATGAGATTAATGAAAAGAAAAAAAACTTAAAGATTTTGTAGAATCAAGATTTTTTTAAAAATGGTAGCTCTAGTTCTTGCTTTGCATAGTGGTATTCTTTGATGAATATCCCGCACCTCATTCGATGAGGAAAGAGCCGAGATCCCTTCACCGGGAGTGATCTCTTTAGTGAAACTTGCAAATGCTACAACCCACTTAGTTTTGTCTTTTGATAGCTTTTCTTGCTTTGCATAGTGGTATTCCAGAATATCCAGCACCTCATTCGATGAGGAAAGAGCCGAGATTCTTTCACCGGGAGTGACCTTTTTAGCGAAACTAGCAAAAACTACAAAAATACTCCTTTTCAAAATCACTAGATTCTACAACGTTATCAAGTTCATTACGTTAAAGGTTTTGTTAAAAAACATTCGTAGCCCTCCGTCATTTCAGATAAGTTCTATTTACTATTCGTGCTGCGTTTATTGACCTTGTCAAGGCGTAGTGTGCGGTAGCTAATTAGTGCTTATCTGCAGCATGTGATGCGATTGAATTAGGGTAGTCATACCGCTTTGTTGACCTTGTTAAGGGTCGTACGGATGGGTTTAATTCAATCAAGAAATGACAGGTTAAACTTGGCTAGCGCTTATGATTTGTTGACCTTGTTAAGGTCATAAGTGGCTACGGGTAAAAACAGATATTGGGAATTTCAAGAGTTGAAATTTGCAATGAGATTGCATACCTTCTATATGATAGTTAGATCCCGATACCCATTGCGGGTAAGAGTTGCTCTTGGGAGAGTTTTGCATTTTACAATTAGCTAATCTAGTATGTGTCTAGAAAGGTGTCAACGGGATTATGCCTATAGGGAAACGAGATTTATTTTAATTAGGTCTGTGCGAAAGCACTGGGAAGCTCCCTCGGAGTACCGACACTGGCCTGGCTGACCGGTTAGCAAACTTGTAGAATGTAATTAATCTTAGCTAATCTTACCATTTATGGTTTGAAGGAAGATTTGATAAAAACAGTGGGAGCCATTCTGATTAGATAAGATAATAACCAATCTAATCTTGTAAAGAGCACACGCTAATGCGTTTCCTTCTCTTTCTCTCCAGGTAGCGACCAATGACACGCCTTAATCAAGATAACAATATGGATGTATTGACCGAACTTACTGTTAGGTTATGTAAGCGCCCCGGCCATCAAACCATGACCATTGCGGAACAAAATTTTTCAAAAACCGACGCTAGAACAAACTGATAACCCGGATCGACCCATAAGCCCTAGATAACAAAAACATGCATAAGAGATAAAATAAGGGGTTAGAGTGATTATACCGAATTGATCCGTGTCCTTCGGTCTTTAACCACCTTCCCAAGCCCCTAGAGTCTTCCTTGATCAAGCTTGATCTCCGGTCTCCTTCTATCGAAGATGATCCACCCGAGAGTCTATGAATCGAGCTCCAACATCATATTCGAGGTAACTAGGGTACCTAGATCGCTACACTAGATATCGTAGAAGAAGTAGAGAGTGATGAAGAATTAATTTGTTTCAAGACACCCAAAGTTTCTCAACACATGAGAGGGATTGGGTGGAGGAAGAAGAAGATGCCATGAGAATGAGAGTGTTGTAGGAGAGAGAATGGATAATGACTTAGTCTTTTCTTTGTTGTGAGATTAGTAATAAATAATGGAGCCACCCAATAAAAAATCCCATGTCTCCAAAATATCTAGAGTCAACCAAAAATATCTCAAGTCAATAATAATCTCACAGCAAACAAAAACATAAGCATGCTTAATATAGTAACCATGGGTTATTACCAAGCCATGCTACAATAATGTAATAAACACCTCATCCTCCACCTTAATAACCTTTTAATCCAAAAAGGTCTAAACCATAATGAGGTGTAATCTTCTAAAATTAATCTTGTAAGAAATTATAAGAACATCCCTCATTCGTACAAACATACCTGCATCCGTATTCCGAAGAATACGAATACAATGAGACGAAAATAATCCAACAATATAATACTAGGATCCGGCTTAAACCAAAGTCCACTAGTATTATCCGTCCGAGCATCATCCGTGTACAAGTACATGTATGTGATCGAACCCTGTCATAAAACCATACGCCCTCTACATCATTTCGTCCGAAGCAGGGAAACCCTCTGTGTGGGACGCTAAAGGCTCGTCAATACGCTGGCAGTGGGTTTAACCACAAGCACGTCAGCGGCACTAGCTGTACGTAACGGCTACCCAGGTATTGAGCGAAAGAGAAGCCGACGAGCAAACTCATCCTGAAACCCCTACTTAGCCTTGACAGTGACGATATCCGTACAGTCCGGTGTGTTCGTCTATGCATATCGCATATCGAGTCTAGGGGGTGGATAAAGTCAGACCCCTAATAACGCGACATTTAGTGTCGGTATGAAGCCTATCATCCACTGAGAAACTACTGATCCGAATCAGTAATTCTCAACTACCTTGGCTAAGGATTTCTGGTGATGGCCACCCATGCACACCATGACATCAAACCCAAATACCGGGAGAGACGAATCCCCTGACGATCCGCTCACTGCCTCCATGTGGCTCGGGACTGTACCCAACTAAAATCTGTTTGCACAACTCTTTTGAGTCGTGGTAGGGTAGTAATCAAAGCACAGTAGGAACTCACACGAGACAAGTGACGATCTCAGGTTGATAGACTAACTTATACACATACACCTAGGAACTGCTATCTGACAATAGGTATAATACCAACTAGCATGTTCCCGGCGAGTCCGTCCGGTGTACTCATAACCCAATGAGCACCTGTATACATCTTAGGTGAACAAACTGACACCAATGGCTTGTGAGACCGGCCATCTCCCCTCGTCGGGGTCTCGATCAGTATACACTAGTCTACTCTCGAGTATCGATGCCCAGTCTCGAAACTCCCACGACTAGGGACATTTAAGGATGTGCTTATAGACTACCCAGCTCCCACGTATATGATCGCCATTATAATGCTGGTAGTCAAGCAAGAATCTTATGGGCTCTATCAACATATAATAGCGATCTGTAATGCCACCTAATACTGTACATGATGATACAGAAAAACTAGATAGCATAATATCATCTCGAGTAAGGCTGTTCTACCGATATAGGTACTCCCTCAATCATCATAATCACCCGCCTGTGACTATGATAATTGCTTTGAGGGCACTATAGCCAATAATCTCCCACTTGCACTTAAGGCTAATTATTGTGATGTCGCATACTCACAGCCCGTATGATACCGAACACCCAACTCCTCTTCTAATCAGTCTCGCAAAGCTCATTTCCGAAACTATTATGTTCGAGAAATAACCTTAGTGAGTGGATCTGCTCTAATGTTTCTTTCTGTATTTCTCTATATCTCAATTTCGCGGAGAAAGCCATCTCCCGAAATGAGCAATACCTGTCTTAGAATATGTCTGGATATCTGATGGGACCCAGTTCACAAATGAACTCCAAATCCAACAAACTTCTTAGACTGTATTGTCCACTGAATTTAATCAGTATCCTGCGCCATGCCTTTCTCAGTATCCTCTTGGACCACCTGTCCAACATACTGTCCTTCAAAAGAGGGAAAACTAAAACTCTGACAGTCACTCTATCATCCAGGTCACCTTGGAAGCCTGAAATGATAACCGTCTCCCGAAGGAGGCTGCCGTTACTAAATCCCTAGAACATCCACTTATGTTCATAAACTGCTTCCCAATGTTTCTCCAGGATTAGATTAATATATATATACTTATTGCAGCTAGTGCAAAAACAACATCTAGTGTGGTACTTGACATCACATGATTGACTTAATTGCCTAAGCAGGTGATATGCCAATCATGCAAATCTCTCTCCCCTTTAGTCCGAAAGACATCCTTTAGAGAGGGTGACTACATCACCTGCAGGTACACCACCATACCAAGAGTTAACCATTCTAAAACATCTTTAGAATAATGTCTAAGTACCCAGATTAGGACACTTCCCAAATCTAGATCTAAAACCATAGATCTAGTAACTAGAAACCCTGATATTTTATCCATATCCTATGTGGAGAAACAATTTTGTGACAACCACAGTATAATCGATCGTGGTATAGGAATTTCACTTCCTATAAATTGCATGTCATCCAAATACTAGGACATCACACCCTACTATCTTCTTACCGGATCCATCTCCTATTCTGATGAGGTCAAATCCTATGACTGTCACATCAAAAATAGATGATCTATCTTCGCTATATCTGTTTTAGTCTATAAATAGACACAAGCTACTTGTTCACTATGCTTTCGCTGCTTCCACTGACTACAACAACTCTCTGGCAGAGTCATATACACGTGCATTTCTAAAACTAGTTTAGAACGACGCTATACTCATCCACCTGCCGGATCTTATAGTCTAGAATAGCAACAATGGCAAGTCTGGGTAAACAAGAACCTCCCTGTCACCGTCTCTGAGAAGACCGAAGTACCTTTCGGGTGCCTGAGGTTACCCACCATATCTGCGGAATGGCTAATGGAATGTTAAAACTAATTGAATTTTTAGGTTCTATTAAATTTTCAGTAATCGTTTGTGGTTCTGGAATCACTTCCAGCTCTACCATACTCCCACTTATTTTTTCTGAAAAGAATACATTTTACTAAAACCGTGGTGAGTGAAGAACGATATATCTATTGATCTTCCAGATGGTAGATAGTTAACCCTCGACATAGCCCGAGATAACCTACAAACAGCCATTACTGAAACGTGACTTGAGTTTTTCTAGAGTCTGGTTTTAAGCATAAGCTGGACAACTCCATATACCTTAACATCGTTAAGAAATGAACCATTCTATATACAATATAGAAACAGAGGCACTAATTTAATTGGAACCGGATTCAAATCATGCAGCTGTCCCCAGTTCATGTCAACTAAGTGGAATGAGGCTAAGTAGCATTACTCATCTAGGAGTGCATTCACATATGAGTAACCTGAAAGGGAAGCAAGTTCTCAAAACCATTACTATCAACGGAATACCTAGCATAAGTATCTACATTTTCGATCACCTTGAAGAATCCTGATACTTACAACATGTGATTCTCTACTTTATTCATATACCTATAACTTCTCGAAATTTGGACCTTGTATTTCAGTGAAATACATATCTAAAAACTAGAGAAGTCATAAGTAAACAGAATATAGTATGAGTACCAACTCTTTTGTCCTAGTGGACACTGGACAACATACAATACATTGTATAAGTCCTCTGAGTTAAATAACTCATACCGTATGCGTCGTAGGTTGAAAACTGTATTATGGTTAAGAAGAATTACATCGTTATTGAATGCTCCTTACCTAGCCATCAACTGATATAGATAAATATCATAGAAATAATTTCAAAAAGTTATATCTCACTTTATAAAATAAATATACAGATATATCATTTTTTAATTGGTGCATAAAAATCGGATATTCAAAACCAAATATTTGTCGTCGGGCAAAATTCCCAGGTGATTTCCTTAAATATCACCAATTACAACGAATTCCGATATAATGAGGATATAACCACCTAATTTCCAATATCTTACTCCCACTCACCATCTGTAACACCATACAGATGTGAGAATCAAATATGGTAAATACATACCCTGGAGTAAGGATCTAATTGGGAAATCAGTTTTCAATTAACAACACACAGTGAAACTGAAACATGAAAATATTTCGAAGGGGTATTCGAGTATTCCTAGTAATTCCTCTTTCACTATCCATATTCATGACTGTAACCGTATATTTCCTTGCCATCTCTCCAATCTCTTTAATTGTCTTTACATATTACCTTCTGTACACCACCCTTAGGCTCAATGGTTTTCTTCCTTTCCTACCGTTCGGCACCGGCCTAAGGTTTGGAAGAAAATTATCCAATAAGAATAATAGGTGTACCCTCCTAAACCTAGGAGCCCTTGCAACCTGAGAGAAGGTAAAGAGAAAAGACAACTGAATAATCCTTATTCTATTTCTCCTGAACCAGAAACCATCCTCGAACTAGAAGAAGTTCCTTCGAGTTCGTATGTAACTATACGATGGCGTATCCAATAAATTTGGATCTTCATAGTGATACGGAATGTTCCGAAGAAATGCAAAGGTGAAGTAGAAGTGGCATTGATATATGCAGTTTCTTCGTGAATAATAACAGTCGCAATTTACTTTGCCCTCTTTCTAATCCCTTTATTTGTCTTTACTTATTACCTTATGTACACCATACTTAGGCAAATTGGTTTTCTTCCTTCCCTATCCTTCGGCACCAGCCTATGGTTTGGAAGAAGACTATCCAATAAGCGTAATAGGTGTACTCTCTTAATACCAGGAACCCACGCAACCTGAGAGAAGGTAAAGGGAAAAGACAACTGAATAGTCCTATTCAATTTCTCCAGAACCGGAAACCATCCTCGAATCTAAAACAAGTTTTTTCGAGTTCATATGTAACTATACGATGGTCATATCCAATAAATGTGGATGTTCATAGTGATACGGAATGCTTCATATTCTATTCATCACAAATGTGCCATTCTCACTCACTTGCTATTTTTTCCTCACTAGGTTTTCCTCAAGTCCCCTTCTTCTTCCTCTAGCCCTTCATGTCTCATGTGTTGAGAAACCTAGGGCTATTAGAGACATACTAATCCATTAACACTCTGTACATCGTCTAGGATATCTAGTTTAGCGAACTAGATGACGTAGTTACCTCAGATTTAAGGTTGGAGCTTGGACTATAGACTCTCGGGTGGATCGTCTTTGATTCGAGGAGGCCGACAAGGTTGCCCAATTCAAACGATCCTTAGAGCCTATGACGAGGAGGAGGATAGCGACAAGAAGACCCGAAGGACATGGTATCATGAGGTATAACATTCATCCGAGTAGTTAAACCTCATACAAGTTTGGTTAGCTAGGGTTTATCATCGATCCTGGAGTTCAAGTCGGTGTTGCGAGCTTTGAAAAATCGTTTTTTAAATATTGCGCCTCCCTGGGAACCCGTGGGGTGCGCGACATCTACTTACATGACGAATCTCAGCCACTCCACCGATCTAGTAGGGGTCCTCATCCACCTGAGAGATACTACGGTTTTCTCGTAGACGGTGGGAGTGAGAATTGCATCATGGAAGATGATGACCTAACTAGTTTCGAGTAGGCCATCACAAGTGGAGACTTTGTGAAGTGGCTGGATGCTATGCGATCTGAGATGGAATCCATGTACACCAACAAAGTATGGACTTTGGAAGTTTTTCCTGAAGGGGTAAAACCCATCAGGAGCAAGTGGATCTTTAAGAAGAAACTTGGTGTAGATGGAAAAGTTGAGACTTTCAAAGCTTGACTTGTAGCAAAAGATTTTCGTCAATGACCAGGTGTCGACTATGACGAAACCTTTTCTCCAGTGTCTATGCTTAAGTCCATTAGGATCCTACTTGCCATTGCTGCATACCATGACTATGAAATCTGGCAAATGGACGTCAAGACTGCTTTTCTAAATGGTGATTTAGAAGAGAGCGTGTACATGACACAGCTAGAGGGCTTCGTAGACAGTGGGAGCAGTGAAAAGGTGTGCAAACTGTTTAAATCCATCTATGGATTAAAGAAGGCGGCGCGGAGATGGAACATCTGTTTTGATGAAGTTGTCACAGAGTTTGACTTCATCAAAAATGTAGATGAACCATGTATATATAAGAAGGTTGTAGAAAGTAAGGTTGTCTTCCTCGTATTGTACGTGGATGACATACTCTTGATAGGAAATGATGCTCCTATGCTACACTCGGTCAAGCTCTTCTTATCACATAAGTTCTCCATGAAAATCTAGGTGATGCCACTTACATCGTGGGGATTAAGATCTATAGAGATAGATCTAAACGGATGTTGGGATTGTCCCAATCCAGGTCCATAGACACCATAATAAAGAGGTTTAGTATAGAAGATTCCAAGCGTGGTAATTACTCCGCTTGTTCAGGAATCACTCTCTCCAAAGAGATGTCTCCCAAGATTGATTTGGAGAAAGCTCGCATGCAAGGGATACCTTATGCTTCGGCAGTCGGGTCAATCATGTATACGATGTTGTGTGCCAGACCGTATGTAGCTTATTCACTAGGTGTAGTGAGTAGGTATCAATCAGATCCTGGGAAGAAACACTGGACAGCTGTAAAGAACATTCTTAAGTACTTGAGAAGGATTAAAGAAATGTTCTTGGTGTATGGTAACAGTGAACTCCAGGTGGAGTCCTTTACCGATTCAAGCTTCCAGAGTGATAAGGACGACAGTAAGTCGGTCTCGGGTTTTGTCTTTACCCTCAATGGAGGGGTGGTATGTTGGAAGAGTTCCAAGCAAGATACCGTAGCATACTCGATGATAGAGGCTGAATACATCACTGCCAATGATGCTACCAAAGAGGCTATTTGGATGAAGAAGTTCATAGCTGAAGTTGGTATGGTTCCATCGATTAAGTATCCAATACCTGTGTATTGTGATAACAATGGAACTGTGGCTTTAGCCAAGGAACCCCAGTCCCATCAGCGATCCAGACATATTCTTAGGCGGTATCACCTGATCGGGGAGATAGTAGATCGCCGGGAGATCGAAGTCAGGAGAGTTGACACGAAGGACAACGTAGCGGATCCACTCATGAAGGCCCTCCCTCGGACGCAGTTCGAGAGACATTTTGGGATGTTGGGTATGAGCTACTACAACACATGGCCTTAGTGCAAGTAGGAAATGTTAGGAATATGTATTCCCTAAAAGCCATTATTGTACATTGTTGTATATTATAGTGGATTCTTGGACATATATATAGAGGACTTTCTTGCTTGACATGATAGTATACTATCTGGTTACACTTTATCTTAACATGTACATTTAGTATTATTATACTGTATCTTTGTTACATGTTAATAAAGCCCTTAAGATGTGTACTTGACTACCAGGACTATGATGCAGATCATACTAGTAGGGCCAAGGTGGTCCACAAGTACATGTAAACAGTTCCTAGTCGAGAGGATATCGAGACAGGGCATCGATATTCCAGAGTAGACTAGTGTGTACGTTTCTTGACCCTGTATGGGACGATGGTTGATCCTACAACCATTGGTGTGTAACATCAAAGATTGTACGCAGGTGCTCATTAGGAAATTTGTACACCGAACAGGACTCATCGAGAACTCCTAGTTGGTACTATACCTAGCGTTAGATAGCAGTTCTCTGGTGACACTGATACAGATTAGTCTGTAGACCCGAGATCTTCATAGAGTCTTGTGTGGCTCCTACCGTGTTTTGATTTCCTCCCTACCATGGCTCAAAGAACTCATGCAAACAGGTGGATTTTGGGTACAGTCCTGAGTCACATGGAGGCAGTGAGCGATAGGAGGGGTTTCGTCTCTCCCGGTATAGGGAGTTGATGTTGCGCTATACTCGATTGGCTATAACTGGAAGTCCCTGGTCAGGGCTGTTGATGAGATTTACTGATAAGAGTTACTAGTAGTTTCTCGAACCGTTATGAGCCATATATCAGCATGACTTATCAAGTTACTGGGGTCTAACGTTACCACCTCTAGACTCGAAATGCGACATATCAGACGAAGAGACAGAACTATACTGTAATTGTTACTTTATAGGCTTCATGAGAGTTTGGACAAGCTTACTTGTTGATCTTCTAATCACTCAATACCTGAGTAGTCATTACGTCCAGCTAGAATCGCTGATGGCTTGTGGGTGACTGATGTAATCATCATCTACTGCCGGCTATTGACGAGTCTTTAGAGTCCCACACAGAAGTTTCCTGGTTCAAGCGAAACGAAGTAGGGCACATTTGTTGATATGTGCGAAGACCTGATTAGATGCGTGTATGTGATATAGTATTCTAATCTGGCGGTTATTTGGTATCGATTATGTTATATGTAATATAACCGGATTATCGAATCAAGTGTTGATTTGATAATGTGATACACAGATAAATGATATTAGTCGATTATATGTGATATAACCGGATTATTAAATCAAGTGTTGATTTAATAATATGATATATATTTATATTTGATATAATTATATATTAACTAATATTATTAGCTCACTACTTGCTTTATTAATATATATATATATATATTTAAATAAAGCATGGTTCAATTTCTATTTTTGGAAAATAGAAATAAAAGGTGGAAATTGGAGAGATATTTGTGGTATGGTTCAAGGCATGTGTTTTTATATTTGTTTACTCATTTGTTTGCATTATTGAAGCATGGTGCATTTTTGTATTGCATTTTATTCCATTCTTCAATAATGTGTGAGCTATGAGTTTGCCATTCTAGACTCTTTCTTGTGTTGAGTTTTATGCCTTAGCCATTTTTTTTCTTCAGCTCTTGCTCTCTAGCTCTCCATTTTTCCTCACCTCACCTCCAAGCTCAATCCCTCATATGAGTTGTGAACTCTTGAGCTTGTGAGAACCCTAGTGAGCAAACTACACCCCTACTTCACTATCCTAGTTTGAATTAGAAATTTAAACTAGTGTGTTTCCTTCACTAAAGAGTTTAGTGAAGAGAGATAGATTGGATTAGAGAGGTTTTGGGTGGATCATCTTTGACACGAAGATCACGGAGGAGGCTTGTTCCAACTTCAAGAGGAGCCTAGTGGAGTCTCGTGGACTACAACCCGGAGCATTTGAAGAGAAGGAAACAATCTACAAATGTTGTAGTTTCATTTTCTTAGCTAGTTTTTAATATATCATGCTTAAAACCCTAATCATCTAGTTAAAGATCTTGGTTAGTGTTAATTAGCACCTCAAAAATTTAAAAATGGCATGCTTGATGCTAGTAAAACCCAGTGGTGGTGGTAATAAACACTTTCACCCCATGTTCTCGCATGGACCTAATTAAAATAAACCTCATTTCCGCAGAGGCGTAGCCCCATTAACACCTTTCTAGACACCTAATAGGTCAGCTAATTGCGAAGTGAAAAATATCTCCCAAGAGTAATCGTACTCATCAGTGGGATCGGGATCCAACTATCATTGCGTGATAAACTAGATGGAAGCTACTCTAGTCACCACACTCTAGAAGGTATGCAACGTTAGCAAGTTTCCTGTATATTTGAAACTCCCGAAGTGGTTTTTGCCCCTAATGCTTATGATCTTGACGTAGGCCAACATATCATAATTCGTTAATCAAGTTCAACCCGTCATTGTCCAGGATTAATGTAGACCCACCCGTACAAGTCCTTGACGTAGGCCAAAATAATGATACGACCATCCTAAATAATCGCATATCTATGCAGCAAATAAGCATTACCCAGTGACTATTCACTATGTCTTAACGTAGGCCAACATACATAGCATGAATACTATGTGATACTTGTAAGAAATGACGGAAGGCTGTGGCTGGGTTTTTGGTGAAAAACCCTTGAACATTTTGAACTTGATATCATTGAAGGAACCGAGTAGTTTTGAAAAGGAGTGGTTGCCCAAAGGCGACCACGAACAATAGGGTCCGCTTTTGAAAACTAGTGGTTTTGAGAAAAATTGAGTAATCTATGGTAACATAAACTTTTTCTCAAGAGGTCATTCCCCATGAAGGGATCTAGGCTCTTGCCTACTCGAATGAGGTGCTGGATAATTTTAAACGAATACCACTATGAAAAGAGAAAGAATACGACTATTGTTTTGCGAAATTTATTCCAACAATATCTTTTAGGTTTCTTTTTTTTGCATTAATTAAAATTAATGCGGTCCCGTTAATTAATTCTTATCAAATCAGAAAAGAACGAAAATACAATTTATGTATATGCCATCCACATCCGCCACGGGGCCCCGTCACGCACCGTTAGGTTACTTAACTAACGGCAGAGCAGCGGCTGAAGTTGCGCGGATGCAAAACATATACAACATCTACTATTATATATAAATATATATATAACAAATCGTCCTAGGCATGACATAAGCAACATCACAAAACAGTGATAAGAAACACAGAATAATGGATAATCTAGAAGCCCCAGGTTTCATTTGAACCGCAAATGAAACCCGACATTCCCCGGTCATGTAGATAGCCCATGCAATAACGAACTTAGACCCCTACGAGTGCGGCAAGTTATCCGCCAATCCCGGAAGTGAGGCAACCCCAATCAACAAAGTGAATGTGTCATCCAGCACTTCACGGAATCCGGTAACTTAAGCACCTCTCCATGGGTCATCCTGTACCACCTACGAGTGCGGTGAATAGCTCGCCAATTTTAGAGTAAGGCCCCCTCCATCTCAACGTCATGAGGTGCGGGCCCGTTGCCCTCTAGAATACGGCTATTGAGCACTCCTCCATGGGGTAATCCTAGTACAGAAAAGAGAAACATATATACAATGGTGACAACGACCTCAGCCCGGTCGTGCCCCAATAAAAAATATACAAACTGGCGGAAACGGTAGTCCATAAGTCGGACGCTCGTCCTGCAATAATGAATATACAAATGAGTCTGAACTGTACAACTACCATTGCACTAGGGGCTATCCCACACGACAATCCGAACAAACCATCATAGATAACAACATCATAGCAGTATAAGCAAGTATGTGCAACCATGTCTAAATAACAAATAGCAAATAGGCGTCGTTTGGAAAACACATACACCATATCACAGATAACGATGCAAAATTTCAAGTTTTGAAACTTTCCAAGTTGCCCCCAAAGCAAAGATAATACTAAGTGAAATCTGGGATAAATCAAACAAGACCAAAAATATCAATTTACAAAATCCCAGATACTGGATGAAAACGAGGTACAGTGGTGAACAGTGAACCGTCAGAAATGGGAATTTAGGCATTTTGGTCGGCCAAAGTAGAGTGGATCCGCCTTGTTTTCATCATGTGTCATATACATGTCTAGAGTAAGTCTCTGTACTTGTTTAAAAAAATTTCAGAGACCAAATTTTTTCGAGACCAAAAAAGGGGTTTTGAAATCGGAATTTTTGGGTTTTGAAACTAATGCATCGTCTACTACTAGTTCTAATATTTAGGTAGCTCTGATACCATACTGGGGTTCCTAACACCCTAGCCATCTACCATGGCTATTGCGGAATGAAAATTTTTGGTGTTTAAAAACTTGGCGCTTGAAACAACTACCTAAAATCGAAACCAAATAAGAAACTAGCAAGCTACAAAGAGGTTAGCTATTGTGATAGAGTTGTTTTCCCAAAAGATCCATGTCCCTAGGTCTTCTACCCTCTTTATTAGCTCCTTTAGGTCTCCTTGATCGAGCTTGACTGCCAGTCTTCTTCCGTCGAAGATGATCCACCCGAGAGATGTGGTTCATGGCTCTAGCTCCACACTAAAAAATTAATGGAGCAACTAGAGATTTTAGATTGCTAATTTAGAGTGTTTAGGAATAGTGAGTTACTATTAGTGTATATCTATCTCTCTTCTACCCTTGATTCACAACATATGAGATTGTAGGGAGGAAGATCAAGAAAAGGAGGAGGAGCTCAAGACAGGCTAGTGAGAATAGATAAGTAAAATTGTGAGAATGATCTCATTCTTTTTTCATCAATAAAAAATGAGAGAAAACCATGAAGCGAGGTTTTGTAAAAACATTTTTCCAATAAATATATAGCAACCATACTTGAATAGTTTGCACAAATGAATATACAATTCATTTGTCAATATTATTCAAGCATGGTTCTCACCAATCTCTCCATACTACCTTTACACCTCATTTTCCATTTAAATTAATAAATGGATATGTTCACCGCCGAAAGACCGGAATGAGACGTTGGGTCTTCTAGCCTGAATTTAGGGGAAGTTGCTATTTGGACTTCTCCATTCACCTCTCCGAAAATACCAAGTTGATTTATGGCCCCATATATCGGAAGTTTGGACAGATACGAATGTTGTAGCGCACTTTATCAGATTCCCCCTCGTTTATGAGGGGTTTTTAATTGTAGGGACGCTCTTCCCTGCAGGCGCAAGCCTCTGCAGTTAATTACATTACCGCGTTGCGATAACCACTTTCTCCTTCTCCGGTGATTCACTTCATGTCGTGTTATGTTTGTTTTATTTTGGTTTGCACGTAGATTGTATACGGAGACTAATTTATGCCGTCGCCCGTAGGGCGCGGATTAGTCCAAATCCGTATATTTGAGATTTGGGTTTGGGTCAAGGATTTGCTTGACGGGGTCTACGTTGGTAGCTTGGTTTGCCAACGGGAATGAACTTAGGACGCATTTCTTACATTTGTGAGGTACATCCATTCATAAGATATTTGAGTTTGATCTAAGAATCGTTAGTCATATTTGATGCTAAAATCAACTTAGAAACAAGTGAGCATATGAGCTCAATTATATTAGTTTAAGGACATCACGGTCCAACATCGCCTTGTTTGGAGCGAATATTAGTTTAAGGACGTTTCGGTCCATTATCGCCGAATTTGGGGTGAATATTAGTTTAAGGACATTTCGGTCCAACATTCTTGTCACGACCCGGAAAGTACGGAACATGACCGGCACTTAAACTACGAAACGTCTCGAGGCGTACGTAATCTAAGTAAGCCAAAACCCAGAAATCCAAACCAAGTAAAGCAGTAGAGTGAAGGAAAAACCAATTTAAAAGCAAGAAATTTAACAACATAAGCCGAAATATGCACTTTTAAAATCTCAAGTCTATTCTGAAAATTTCGGCAGAGTTTCTTTTGTAAAAACTGACCCCAAAAGGGTACAAACCTGATAAAGCATATATAATGAATAAAGGCATCCCCAAGCGGGAGCTAGCTCTTCGACAACTGGCAGACAAAACTACACAATGCAATATAATATACAACGCCGAAGGGCGAGGATCAAAACTGAAAAGGAAACTCAAAACAACATGAAATCTATAATAATACAAGTGTGACTCTAAGGTCGAAATAATATACATTGGTCTTCTATGTCTATCAAATAATACAAGTCTGGTTGATGGATTTTTACTAGATACAACTGAAATAACAAATATATAATGGTGGTCCTGATGCAAAAGAACCCACCTACCAAAGCAATCACCCGGAAGGGACAGTGTGCCAGCAAAATCGCAACGAGACCTGTGCGGCAAAACCTGCAAGAAACTGTGGCACAACGGAGGTGAGTTGCTAACTCGTGAGTAGAAAACATCTACGAGTAGAAATCGCATGCATAACGCTATCCTAGGTCATATCAGGTAATATCCTCAAATAAATATCCTGGTCCAGCTATGTATAAGTGTAATACTACATGCTCGTGTCAGTATCTTAGAAAGCAACATATCAGATATATGATGTATGAATGCATGACGAATGGAAACAGAATACATTATGAAATCAACAGAGAAGTCAGTGTCAAGCATCGACACAAAACATAAATCTGTGCCCAGCATCGGCACGTAAATCCTCATATATCTCAGGCTCCGTATCATCTGCGGGATCGGTCCGCGGCTCCGGCAGTACGGATCGGCCTATAACCATCTCATGACTCCGGTTGGTATCCTCCGGATAACCGCTAGGTCCAAATGCCATCACCGGTAGGCAGTCTGCCCCTGCCAGGCTCATCATCTACCATGAAAATTAATCTCACCCCGGGGTACCATACCGGGTCCACCATATACCCGAGACGGTTCCTATGTCTCCTCGAATCGGGTCTCAAAATCCAACAGCTACTATGAAAACTCATGATGGACGACTCATACATCACGAGAAAACCGCAGCTTGCATTTTAAAAGAGAGAGAGAGAGAGAAGTTTATATATTCTTGCGGTTTTCACCCAAGTCCCGAAATCTCATGGAAATCCGAAATCCAAAATCAAGAGTAAGTAAACAGTGAATATCGGCACAAATCTCCATAATACTGCATGACCAATGAATATATGAATGTATCTGATAGCATGCAATTAATGCAATAGTTAAACTAGCATGTGAAAGCTATAATATATCGCAACTATCAACTAGCAAGCTATGTCAAGAAATAGTATTTTCTAAAGTGTACGTGATATGGCAATTACCGATGAAGATGTGTGTGAGCCGGCAAGCAAGTGTATGTGGAGCATACGCATCATCGGTAATGGTGCTGGTGTCCTGACAGCAGGGTTTCATGATAATTACAGATAACATATGCACAAGCATGCAATGCGATGAAACATCATGAATATACAGGAAGTGATATAGTAACAGCAACAATGAGGACTAAACCCACCCAATATACGAGTCATACAGTTTAGTATATAAACATACTCACGACTCCCCACTTTTGAAAATGAGTATGACTCGAGCCCAGTCAAAAGGGTAAGGGAATCCGCCTAAGTCTGAGTCGATCTATACATATATACCTGGTAGTCGGTGATCTCGCCTCAATAATATCACATACGATACAATAAATAATATGGCATCCTCAAGTCAAGAGTGCGGATCTATCCTCATAACTATCTCTCGTATGGTAAATATATCATACGGCATCCCAAATCCGGGTACGGGTCAAACATAACATTGATCTCATTACACATCTGATATACTTATCATCACATATCGTGAATAGGGGGTACTGATCTAAGTCCAGTACAATACTAATATCATCAACATAATCATGATCTGGCTACTGATCTACAGCCTCATACAATCCGGTGTCATCAATACTTATCATCATATAGGAGTATACATCGCCCAAGCGATCTATTATAAATATCTGAACATATCTCATCTCATATCTCGATCATACGTCAACTATCATATATATATCATCATCCACATAGTATCGTCGTCCAATGATCCGCTATAACATCTTGACGTATCTCTGTCACACATTAAATATCTCACGGCATCATGCCCGATCATATCGACTCATTTCCAAGTATCATATAACATTTTCATCATCCAAGCGTATGAATACCAATATATATATATATATATATATATATAGGTCTGTGTGTGTGTGTGTGTCCCCAATACGCATAAGAAAGTAAATGTATGCGAGTATGTGTATGTGCGTGTATGCATTTCTTTACTCTAGGGTTTCACGACTAAAAAATCGCTTAAAGTCCTTTCTTCAATTCTCGCTAACACTAAACCCATGATCACCTAAAGCTTCTCTTGCTAAGTGTCCCTATCTCTCAACAACATATAAATGTATATCTATATCAAAACACTTCAATTCTTACAACTTTGCGGGGGTACTATACGCCATCCACCCGACTTCTCCCCGTAGATATAAATCTACTCACCTTACTCTTGCTTGCCGATGTCGATGTCGCCATCCTCTTTTTCATTGTCTTGAAATCCTCATAGGGTACCTACATATCATAACACATCGCAATTGCGTATTAAAATCAAGTCGGAAACCAAACGACACGTTAAAGGCCTATATGTTAGAACCTATGGAACACGCCTTCAAAACCACCAAATAACCCTCGATATCGTCGTACAAACGTCAAGTAATCGAGGTAAAACACAGATACAAAATCCAGAATTCAAAATACGCAAAACAAAATCCTGAAATAAAACAGCAACTCATGAAACTAGTCTCAGATTTTACCCTAGGCCAAATTATCCAATTTTGCATATGTGGAGGGTTTAGATTACAGATACTGGAGCTACAGACGAAGCACGAACAAAAATGGTGGGACCCAGGCCGCAAATTGCGGCCTTCTGGGTTAAATCAGTAGCCAGGTTGGGGAGGTAGGGGTTAGGGTTTCAGTGGGGGGTCCTAGGTTGCATGTATGCATCACTGTCCTTGCTAAATAATTTTTCAAGTCCCCGAGTGTTAGCAGATTTCCAAATACCATCAAAAGTTCACAGTTTTTCCGATGTCGGGGTTTCTAAATTCGTATTCCAGGTTTCTAGTCTCTGGTTTAGGTCTCCAATCAATCACCACAGGGGTTTTAAGGTCATTACTACACTCAATTTCACCTTTGGATAAAATTCAAAACCCTAACCTCATCTAGGGATTTTCTAAGTTCACAAAACCACTCGATATTGATACTGAACCACTCGATATTGATACTAAACATATATGGATACATAAGAAATTGAAATGCAAATCTAAAGGTGCAGAAATTAGCTCATTTGGCAACTCAAGAATTTTCTTGAGTTGCCCAAAGTCCTCAAAATTCGATTTTTCTTGGTCCAATGTGCTTCTCTTGAGCTTGTGCATGCTTTTTGGTGGAAAGGAGATGGGCTTTTGGGTTTGTTTTAGTGGTGTTTTGAGCGTTTGTAGTGGAGGGGAGGGACGAGGTGTTGCCATGAGAGAATGAAGGAGGAGAAAGATGAAGATGATGAAGAGAAAAGATGAGCCATAACTATGGTTGACCCCTCACCCTCTCTCTCTCTCATGCCCATGCTTCACTCCAATGATTATGTCTCCTCAAGTCATCATTTCCTTCTTTTTTCCTTTCCTTTTCTTTTCTAAAGTCAACAACCATGCATGATAAATGAAGAAAAGACCATGATAAAATGTAACAAGTGTTAAAATAACTTAGTGCATGTCATGTGCACAAAACACGCTTAATACACGATTAGCGATATTTAATCGCGATTAGCACTGAAATGGTGTATAATAAATCATAAAATCTCATAATTTGCATAAATCACATAAACCACCATCTTTTCCGTAATTTCCAAAATTTTCCCAAATTTATCGGTATTTAATTTTACCGCCTTATTAAAATATTCAATATAATATTATTTAATTATAAAAATTCCCAAAATTAATATTTTATTTTCCTGAAATGTTACAATCTTCCCCCCTTAAAGAAATTTGGTCCCCGAATTTAAATTTAAACCCCTCAATACTAAAATATTTCAGTAAAAGACTAAGCCGTCGGGGTCCCGAAACCATCAATACATAAAACACGTCGTAGCGCAATGCATGCGCATGAACAAAGAGCAGAAAACTCAAAAACAAAACTCCGTCAAGCATCCCGCAATTATCGGAGTCATGGTGAAGACACAAATGTCACATCCAAAACGAACCCAACATGATATACATCAAAACTATACATGTAAACATCTGATGGAAATGCATGCCAAACCCTTATAAGTCGCTGTGCAATGCGCATATCACTGTACAGTGGCGGACGTCTAATATAAGAAAATAACTACACACACAAACACACACATATCCTTTGTTTAATATGCACGTCTCGCCGTTTTTTGAAACAATTTAGAAGGGTTCCCTTATTTTAAACGTTTTGTGTTATATCAGACACGTAGGTAAATACTGAGACTATAGCTCTCTTTTTGGAAATCCCTTCGATAACTATCGATGCATGCAAAAATATATTCAGGTACTGTCCTCTGACTAGTCCTGCCCAGTACGAAAACAAATAGCAAATATCATAAAACGTACTGCTCCAAAAATCAATCCCGAAATATGCATAAGAATGCCGCGTGCGTCTGGTGCGCACGGAAATCGAAATCCATGAATGTGCCATACAAGTGCACAGAACAAAATCTTAGTGCAACGGGTGTGCACGAAACACCTGTCAGAGGCAACGGTGTTCCTGACAGCAAAATTAGGTACATCTGATATGCATAAGGAATCCCGATTTTGTGCATCTGGTGTGCACCAAAATCGCATTAAGCGCCCAAGTATGCGCAAGAATCCAAATCCAGTGCACAAGGTGCACGAAAACAATACCAAATATCATAATCGAAATCGATGGTGTATAATAAACCTCAATCCAATCAGGTATACCATGGTATAAAATCTCACAATCATGTGCATCAGCATGCACAAAATCGAATCAAAATACTAAAAGTATATGAAAACTATACCGAAAGCATAAGTCAAATCACATGCATACCATAGGCATGAAATCAAAATCAACATCAAGTGCAATAAATCTGCACAAATCATAAATCAACACAACGGTGTATGAAAACACATCTCAAGTGCAATAACTATGCACAAAACGTAAATACCCAGTAGGTGCAACCATGGTGCACAAAAGCAAATATCATGAAACTCGGTCATCAAAACTCAATTATGCAATAAATCACGCAAAATACCGAAATCCATTATGGCGGAATAGTCCTGCTCAAGCACATCCTCTAAGATTCTCTGCCCAACTATCGTGGTCACTCGTAACATGTCTCGTCGACGATGCCGAACTCTGGCCTGCTGGTGTGCGTAAAATGACCACTCCTGGGTCCCAGTCTTCTCGTGCATTATTCCAGAGCTGTCGAGGTCTCTCCCAAATCTCGTCTCTGCCGAACTGTCCGGAAGTTATCACCCTTCACTAAATCTGTTTCTTGTTCCGGAACGGCTGCATACTCATCGCGACTCCTTCTGGAAGATATATCCATATACAATGCCTCTGCATGCGTATCACATCTCTGATGTCGGCGGAGTGGAATATCAACTCATTAAGATCTCGTACAAAGCTCTTACTCCACCTTCTCTACTGTCGACTGCTTCGGACTCGTCTCATCGTGGCTGCATGGACTGCGCTCCAACGGCTATACTCGTATCTGGAGTCTCCCAAGCAATGCATCTCACCACATAGCATCCGAATGAAGTCAAACCATTCGATCGATTCGTCAAAACCTCATAATCCTCCAAGAGCTTAACATCTTGGGTATGGTTTAATAGTATCGATTACATACCACAGTATCGGTGGATCAGCCGTAGAAGGGCAAACCCAAGCCTCACTAATGGCACCGCGAAACTGCCGCAAACCCTAAGGTTCAAAGGCTTTCACACGGTCATTATGTCGAGTTAGGGTTTCACTCTTCTAGAGGGTCCATAGAATTGCTTGCATGTCTTTCTGAATACTTTAAACTTAGAATATGGGTTTCTGACATTCGATCGCCTCTATCGACTCTCAACGTATCTACATGAAGTCGTCTCTAACTGGAATCAATCTATCTGATGACCTCGTATCGGGGTAAGCGAACGAACCACATGTCCTAGTCATTCATCCTCGGATGACTAGCAACCTTCCATCATATCTCTAAGTATATACCCATGCTGCAGTAGCTCCAAGCATCTGGGGTGATATCTCATCCTTCGGAGCAACAACTGGCTCATTCGTCCACATGCTGAACAGTGCCTCAATCATCATGAATAAGCGATACATCAATGGTCATCACATTCTTGCTGGCCTCTATCAGTGGCTCAATCCTCTGGTGCAAATCTGCACGTCCGAGAAATCTCATTACAGCGATCCATCAAACGCTCATGGCGCGAAAACACAATAACACGGTGCATCTATGCAAATCGTATGTCCATAGAATCATGCCCTGGTCAGTCCTCGTTCATGACGAGCTCGTGCTGTCCGCAACTCTAGCCGTAGCTCTCCGTGCCCGTACAACCGTGGTAACAAAACCATAACTGCTATCGATAAGGCTAGATCATAGGAAGGAATATAATATTGTGCAAGGAAATGTACATCCTAAGGTTTCTTAAGCGGAGTAGCGTATCGTAAATATGATGTGGAACATACGTACAGTACGTCACTCTACTCAAGCTACCTACTCCATCAACCAAGGGTCATCCTACACTCCGAAGGTAAAACCTAACGCTCTGACACCAATTTTGTCACAACCCGAAAAGTACGGAACATGACCGGCACTTAAACTACAAAACGTCTCGAGGCGTACGTAATCTAAGTAAGCCAAAACCCAGAAATCCAAACCAAGTAAAGCAATAGAGTGAAGGAAAAATCAATTTAAAAGCAAGAAGTTTAACAACATAAGACGAAATATGCACTTTTAAAATCTCAAGTCTTTTCTGAAAATTTCGGCAGAGTTTCCTTTGTAAAAACTGACCCCAAAAGGGTACAAACCTGATAAAGCATATATAATGAATAAAGGCATCCCCAAGCGGGAGCTAGCTCTTCTCCAACCGGCAGACAAAACCACACAATGCAATATAATATACAACGCCGAAGGGCGAGGATCAAAACTGAAAAGGAAACTCAAAACAACATGAAATCCATAATAATACAAGCGCGACTCTAAGATCGAAATAATATACACTGGTCTTCTATGTCTATCAAATAATACAAGTCTGGTTGATGGAGTTTTACTAGATACAACTGAAATAACAAATATACAATGGTGGTCCTGATGCAAAAGGACCCACCTACCAAATCAATCACCCGGAAGGGACAGTGTGCCAGCAAAACCGCAACGAGACCTGTGCGGCAAAATCTGCAAGAAACTGTGGCACAACGGGGGTGAGTTGCCAACTCGTGAGTAGAAAACATCTACGAGTAGAAATCGCATGCATAACGCTATCCTAGGTCATATCAGGTAATATCCTCAAATAAATATCCTGGTCCGGTTATGTATAAGTGTAATACTACATGCTTGTGTCGGTATCTCAGATAGCAACATATCAGATATATGATGTATGAATGCATGACGAATGAAAACAGAATACATCATGAAGTCAATAGAGAAGTCAGTGTCAAGCATCGACACAAAACATAAATCTGTGCCCAGCATCGGCACGTAAATCCTTATATATCTCAGGCTCCGTATCATCTGCGAGATCGGCCCGCGGCTCCGGCAGTACGGATCAGCCTATATCCATCTCATGACTCCGGTCGGTATTCTCCGGATAACCGCCAGGTCCAAATGCCATCACCGGTAAGCAGTTTGCCCCTGCCAGACTCATCATCCACCATGAAAATCAATCTCGCCCCGGGGTAACATACCGGGTCCACCATGTACCCGAGACGGTTCCTACGTCTCCTCGAATCGGGTTCGAAATCCAACAGCTACTATGAAAACTCATGGTGGACAACTCATACATCACGAGAAAACTGCTGCTTGCATTTTAAAAAAAATGAGAGAGAGAGAAGTTTATATATTCTTGCGGTTTTCCCCCAAATCCCGAAATCTCATGGAAATCCGAAATCCAAAATCAAGAGTAAGTAAACAGTGAATATCGGCATAAATCTCCATATTACTGCATGACCAATGAATATATGAATGCATCTGATAGCATGCAATTAATGCAATAGTTAAACTAGCATGTGAAAGCTATAACATATCGCAACTATCAACTAGCAAGCTATGTCAAGGAATAGTATTTTCTAAAGTGTACGTGACATGGCAATTACCGATGAAAATGTGTATGAGCCGGCAAGCAAGTGTATGCGGAGTATATGCATCATCAGTAATGGTGCTGGTGTCCTGACAGCAGGGTTTCATGATAATTACAGATAACATATGCATAAGCATGCAATGCGATGAAACATCATGAATATACAGGAAGTGATATAGTAACAGCAACACCGAGGACTAAACCCACCCGATATAGGAGTCATACAGTTTAGTATATAAACATACTCACGACTCCCCAATTTTGAAAATGAGTATGACTCGAGCCCAGTCAAAAGGATAAGGGAATCCGCCTAAGTCTGAGTCGATCTATACATATATACCTGGTAGTCGGTGATCTCGCCTCAACAGTATCACGTACGATACAATAAATAATATGACATCCTCAAGTCAAGAGTGCGGATCTATCCTCATAACTATCTCTCGTACGGTAAATCTATCGTACGGCATCCCAAATCCAGGTACGGGTCAAACATAACATTTATCTCATTACACATATGATATCCTTATCATCACATATCGTGAACAGGGGGTACTGATCTAAGTCTAGTACAATACTAACATCATCAACATAATCATGATCTGGCTACTGATCTACAGCCTCATATAATCCGGTGTCATCAATACTTATCATCATATAGGAGTATACATCGCCCAAGTGATCCATTATAAATATCTGAACATATCTCATCTCATATCTCAATCATACGTCAACTATCATATATATATCATCATCCACATAGTATCGTCGTCCAACGATCTGCTATAACATCATATGACATATCTTTGTCACACATTAAATATCTCACGGCATCATACCCGATCATATCGACTCATTTCCAAGTATCATATAACATTCTCATCATCCAAGCCTATGAATACCAATATATATATGTGTGTCCCCAATATGCACAAGAAAGTAAATGTATGCGAGTATGTGTATGTGCGTGTATGCATTTCTTTAATCTAGAGTTTCACGACTAAGAAATCGCCAAAAGTCCTTTCTTCAATTCTCGCTAACACTAAACCCATGATCACCTAAAGCTTCTCTTGCTAAGTGTCCCTATCTCTCAACAACATATAAATGTATATCTATATCATAACACTTCAATTCTCACAACTTTGCGGGGGTGCTATACGCCATCCACCCGACTTATCCCCGTAGATATAAATCTACTCACCTTGCTCTTGCTTGTCGATGTCGATGTCGCCATCCTCTTTTTCACCGTCTTGAAATCCTCGTGGGGTACCTACATATCATAACACATCGCAATTGCGTATTAAAATCAAGTCGGAAACCAAACGACATGTTAAAGGCCTATAGGTTAGAACCTATGGACCACGCCTTCAAAACTACCAAATAACCCTCGATATCGTCGTACAAACGTCAAGTGATCGAGGTAAAACACAGATACAAAATCCAGAATTCAAAATACGCAAAACAAAACCCCGAAATAAAACAGCAACTCATGAAACTAGTCCCAGATTTTACCCTAGGCCAAATTATCCAATTTTGCATATGTGGAGGGTTTAGATTACAGATACTGGAGCTACAGACGAAGCACGAACAAAAATGGTGGGACCCAGGCCGCAAATTATGGCCTTCTGGGTTAAATCTGCGGCCAGGTTGGGGAGGTAGGGGCTAGGGTTTCAGTAGGTTGTCCTAGGTTGCCTGCATGCATCACTGTCCTTGCTAAATAATTTTTCAGGTCCCCGAGTGTTAGCAGATTTCCAAATACCATCAAAAGTTCACAGTTTTTCCGATGTCGGGGTTTCTAAATTCATATTCCAGGTTTCTAGTCTCTGGTTTAGGTCTCCAATCAATCACCACAGGGGTTTTAAGGTCACTACTATACTCAATTTCACCTTTGGATTAAATTCAAAACCCTAACCTCATCTAGGGATTTTCTAAGTTCACAAAACCAATCGATATCGATACTAAACATATATGGATACATATGGAATTAAAATGAAAATCTAAAGCTGCAGAAATTATCTCATTTGGCAACTCAAGAATTTTCTTGAGTTGCCTAAAGTCCTCAAAATTCGATTTTTCTTGGTCCAATGTACTTTGCTTGAGCTTGTACATGTTTTTTGTGAAAAAGGAGATGGGCTTTTGGGTTTGTTTTGGGGGTGTTTTGAGGGTTTGTAGTGGAGGGGAGGGAGGAGGTGTTGCCATGAGAGAATGAGAGGGGAGAAAGATGAAGATAATGAAGAGAAAAGATGAGCCATAATTATGGTTGACCCCTCACCTTCTCTCTCATGCCCATTCTTCACTCCAATGATTATGTCTCCTCAAGTCATCATTTCCTTCTTTTTTCCTTTTCTTTTCTTTTCTAAAGTCAACAACTATGCATGATAAATGAAGAAAAGACCATGATAAAATGTAACAAGTGTTAAAATAACTTGGTGCATGTCATGTGCACAAAACACACTTAATACGCGATTAGCGATATTTAACCGTGATTAGCACTAAAATGGTGTATAATAAATCATAAAATCTCATAATTTGCATAAATAACATAAAACACCCTCTTTTCCATAATTTCCATAATTTTCCCAATTTTTCCCAAATTTATCGGTATTTAATTTTACCGCCTTATTAAAATATTCAATATAATATTATTTAATTATAAAAATTCCCAAAAATAATATTTTATTTTTCTGAAATGTTACAATTCCCGTTTTGGAGACGAATGTTAGTTTAACGATATTTCGGTCCAACATTCCCGTTTTGAGGACGAATGTTAGTTTAAGGACATTTCAGTCCATTATTCGTCTTGCGCGCACATGTATTTGTTACGTAGCGGCATGAACGATGGAGACATGGAATGCACCCAATTTGGCGTGCGGTCTGATTTGAGTTATGCACGTCAATTTGGAAGTGTATCAATGTGGGATGTATCATTCTCTGTCTTGATGAAATTTTACATCATGTTGGGATAAGTAAAGAGTTGTTGGTTGTTGGGACCTGCCACCTCTCTGAAGATATTGAGGAATTACAACGACATATATCAGAGGTGGGAAGAGATGTACCCTTGAACCAAATCCCATATTTGAGAGAAAAGATCATATTGGATCATCTAAGAATCATTAGCCTTATTTGAGACTAAGATTACCTTAAGAGATATGGGATGAATATCATTTTTGATATCATCAATGAGAGATCATTAGTCATGTTTGAGACTAGGATCAATTTGGAAATCACGAGCATATGGGCTCGCTTGAAGAATCAAAGAGCTTTAACCTCAGGAAACATAGCCAATTTGGGCTAAGACTGGGTGTACTACTCAGCAGTGCTAAGCACTCAGTTATACAGCACTCATGTGTGTTTCATGTGAGGCGCTGAAATAGTGATAGGCACTAGTTTTTGTGGCGTCCACGTGTGTTTTACGTGAGGCGCTGAGATAATGCTAGGCACTAGCTTTTTGTGGCGCCCACGTGTGTTTCACGTGAGACGTTGTACTAGTGCTAAGCACTAACTTTTTCAAGTGCTCGCGTGCGTTTCACGTGAGGTGCTATGTAACTTGGCCTTGAGCGCTCACGTGCTTTTCACGTGAGGCGCTGAGTTTTTTTCGGAGATTTAATTTCTGTTGATATTTTTAGGAAACTTAAATCTCTGTTATTGGTATTTTGACCATTAACGATCATCAAGATCATTATTTTGAGAATATGGGATCATGTTCTTTAAGAACTAAGTTCTTGATTTGAAAGAACTAAGTTCCTGGAGTATTATGAACTCCATGTTTTCCATGTTCATGTTTTCAGAGAGGTTAAACCTCTTTTAATGGTATTTTGACCATTAAGGATCACCAGGATCACTATTTTGAGGATCTTGGATCAGGTTCTTTAAAGAACTAAGTTCTTGATTTGAAGAAACTAAGTTCCTGGAGTATTATGAACTCCATCTTCTTTCTTTTCAATTTTGTTCTTCCCTGAATTTTTTATTCTCAAGAATAAGATCTTCCCGATGAGAATTAAATTCTCAACTTGTGTGAAATTTGTCTTGCGGATCTTAGATCTATAGAAAGAACTATGTTTTTTGAGAATGGTTAAACTTTTATATATGATATGATAGGTAAAGAAGATATTTTGATCTCGATATTTTCTTTAGCTAGGGTTTTGAGGAAGAAGATTCTGTTTGAGAATTAAATTCTCTGTTGTCTTTTAGGAGATTGTGAGAGCCTTCTGTATTTTTTTAGAAGCTTATAGGGGGTCTTCTCTATATTTCAGATTTAATCTCTTTACTCCTATTTATAGGAGAAGAGAAAAAATCAATTTGTTGAGAAAATCTCTTATTGAGAGATCATGATTAATTTCAATCAAAATGATCTTTTAGATTAATTGGTGAATTTTATTCACCGTTAGATTTTTAATCCAAAGGCTCTCTGATTAACAGAGAAGATTTCTTATTTGTTTAACAAGATTAGCAAATATTTTCCTAAAATAGAATTTTATTCTATCATATGAATATCTTATTAGTTTAACAATATTGGAATTTTATTCTATCATATGAATATCTTGTTGGTTTAACTAGATCAAGAAGATATTTTTCTAAAATAGAATTTTATTCTATCACAAGATTAGGAATATATTTTCCTAATATAGAATTTTATTTTTTCTAATAGAGAAGATCATTCTTATGTGTTTATCAAGATTAGGAAATATTTTCCTAAAATATAATTTTATTCTATCATATGAATATTTTATTAGTTTAACAAAATTAGGAAATATTTTCCTAACCATAAAATTTAATTCTGTTTAATAGAGAAGATCTCTCTTATTTTAGGAAGATCAGACAAATATTTTCCCATAGAATATAATTCTATTAGATGGTTTAATTGGTGATATTTTATCATAATTGGATTTTAAATCCAAGATTCTCTGTTAGAGAAAAATCTTTCCATATTAGAAAAATCAGGGAAAATATATCCCAAAAATAGAATTTAATTCTATATAGTATTCAATTCTATTTAAATAGCGGCGCTCACATGCTTTGTATGGAGCGCTGCCAAAAAAATGCGGCCAGGGAACTCACGCGTTTAACTTGTGACCCCTAGTGTGGGTTTTAACCTGTTTATTTTCAGTGCTCATATGCTGCATATGAGCGCACACGTGTTTAACATGTGAGCCATGTTTGGCCTTTAGTTATTTATGCTTAGCGCTCATATGCTTTGCATATGAGCGCTCACGTATTTAACTCGTGAGGTATGTTTTCCCTTTTTGTTATTTTCTTTCAGCGCTTATATGCCTTTGTATATATGCGCTCATGTGTTTAACACGTGATACCAAATTGCGGGAATTTTTTTCCTCTTTCTTCTCTCCCTTTTTTTTTATAAGGGAAAGAATAGCTCTTAGCCAAAAAAGTTTGGTGGGAACAAATGCCCCCCACTATCTTGCCCATGTAAGTATGTACGTGGGTGAAGTAGTGCAGAGTTATGCATGGCCATAGAATTGATGGTTTAGCAGACAAGTTTATGATCCTTATAGATTAAGGCTTTTTCATCTTCATGAGTCGTAAAAGTCTTAAGAAGGTTTTTCTCCCTATGAGTTATGAGGATCTCATAGGTGCATATTCTCCCTAGAAATTGTGAGAATTTCGAAGTGTGCGTCACCTTCATGAGGTGTAAGAATCCCACTCAGGTATTTTCTTCTTACGAGTCGTGAGGACCTGTAAATGCATTTTTACTTTATTGGCGATGTGGCCCATGGATAGTATACAAGAGTTAGTTTGGACCTCCTTGTAGGGCAGCGATGGTTTAGAAAATAGGTTTTAGATCTGTTGCCTAATGCTTTTCAACTTTATGAGCCGTGAGGGTATGATAAAGACTTTTCTCCCTACGAGTCGAGACGATCTTGTAGGTGTCTTTTCTCCTTAGAAGTTGTGAGGATTTCTAAGTATGTTTTCTCTTGAGATTCGTAAGGATCTTACAAGAGAATTTTCCCCTTACGAGTCAAGAGGACTCGTAAGCGGTTTCTCCTCCTCATCGGTATGCGAGTTTAGAGAATGTGACCCGTGTATAGTATACAAGAGTCAATTTAGACTTACTTATAGGGCCATAGTGCTTAGAAAACAGGTTGATATCCCCGTCGCCTAAGGCTTTTCACCCTCATGAGCCGTGATGGTCTCATAAAGATGTTTTTCTCTACGAGTCGAGAGGATCTCGCAGGTGTATTCTAACGTGAAATATAGATAACCCCTTTTTTGATAGGGGTCCGTTAGGTTTGTGGTACTAAGGTTTTAGTCCATGGTACCGTCGCTTTGGTTGATGTATTCCTCGATATGCAGTATTTAAGCCGTTGTTCGAGTAGTCCCGCGACTGTCCTATCTCTCATCCCTTCGGGGGCTGGACGGGGGCTGGACAAGACGTATTCAAGTAATCTCCTTAGGTCATATTACCATCGAAAGAGCAAACGTTAGGAATTTATCATGACGCTTTTTACTTGAGGTTAGGCTCAATTTGGAGCCCCGATGAGACATAACTACACCCTTCTGGGGTGGGATGATCTTCAATGGTTTTTTAGGCTTTATATGAGTTGCCGTCAAGACCCGAACCTGAGAATATGCCGTCACTTTGCTTTTTTTTTTTGCTTTGATGATGTCATGCCGATTTTTTGCTGATGTAGGGTAGACATTTGTAAGACCTCTATGCTGCGTGTATCGCAGCTGAAGTCCGGAGCTAGAAATATGCTATTGCTCCAATTTTATTTGATAGCCGTGTTCGCATCCTGCAGAAATGAGGGGGAACACCGGGATAGTCTCTAGGTTGTATATGTACCGTAAAGACTTGGAGCTAGGATTTTGCTATTGCTCTATTTTTGTTTTGGCCCTTGGGTCTTTTGTTGACATTGCGTCTGCATCCTGCTGGAATGAGAAAAACGTCGGGGTGATCTCTAGACTTTAGATGCTGCCATTAAGACCTGAAATTAGGATTTTGCCGTCATTTCACTTTTATATGATTGCCGTGTCTGCCCCTGCTGGAATGAAGAGGGAAGGGACACAGGGATAGTCTCTAAGTTGTATATGTATCGTCAAGACTTAGAGTTAGGATTTTGCCATGGCTCTATTTTTGCTTTGACCCTTGGGTCTTTCTTTTTTTTATAATAACGTTGCGTCTGCATTCTGCTGGCATGAGAAGCACGTCGAGCTGGAGTTAGGATTTTGCCATTACTCCACTTTGCTTTGACCCTTGGGTCTTTTTTTAAATAATGACGTTGCATCTGCATCCTGCTGGAATGAGAAAAACGTTGAAGTGATCTCTAGGCTGTAGATGTTGCCATTAAGATCTAGAGCTAGAATTTCTCCATCACTCCACTTTAATTGACCCTTGGGTCCTTGTTGACGTTGCGTCTTCATCCTGCTGGCATTTGAAGCACGTCGAGCTAGAGTTAGGATTTTTCCATCACTACACTTTTTGATTTTGCTTCTTGAATTCTTTGTTGACGTCGCATTTGTATCCTGTCGGAATGAGAAGAACGTCGGGATGACCTCTAGGATGTAGATGTTGTCATTAAAATTTGGATCTCCCTTTGACGGAGCCTGGTGGGAAAATATGGTTACCTTTCTTTCATTTATGCTGATGGATTGTTTACAGGGGTCGGTGTGGACTTACTTGCAAGGTAGAAATGTTTCATTTTCATTCATTTTTTTCTTTCCGCGATGCTCTATCTTTTCAGCTTTTTTGTCGTGAAAGTCGCGATTGCCTAATCATTTCGGCTATTTATTCGCGGTGCCCAATCATTTCAGCTGTTTTTGCTTTTACTCACTTCTTTTTATTGCGAGTTGCTCTATCATTTCGGCTCTTTTTTTTGAGTTGGGGATTTGAAATCTGATCCCAATCTTGGTATCAGTATTGCTACCACTGGAATATTGTCAGGAGCGAATCATCATTTGCTGTGAGAGAGCTTGGAATTTGACACTCGTTCAGGCATCAACATCGCTACATCATTTGCCCTTGTTGATTTGAATAAATGTGGCTTAGAAAATATGGTTAAGATCCTGTTGACTAATGCTTTTTGACCTTATAAGCTGTAAGGGTCTCATAAAGTTATTTCTCCCTATGAGTCGTGAGGACTTCGTAGGTGTATTTTCTTCTTAGGAATCGTTGGGGTTCCTAAGTGTGTTGCTCCTTTGTGAGTCGTAAGGATCTCACATAGGTTTTTTCTTCTCACAAGGTCGAGAGGACCTTGCAAGTGCACATAATTTTTTTTATTTTACAAGTTTGCGCCCTTTTTGGGTTTTCACAAAGTCGCCGGCAGTCCTGCTGTTTTTACTCACGGCAGCCTTTGGATTTTCATTCGTGCCCATTTTTCTTATGGACATACCGGTTTCTTTTTTTTTTCTCTTTTTTTAATTATTTTTTAAAAACGAGATTGCACCCTTTCGGGTTTTCACAAACTCGCCTGCAATCCTGCTGTCTTTACTCACGGCGCCCTTTCGGATTTTCATCCGTGCCTATTTCGCTCGTGAACATACTATTTTTTTGCGAACGATGGAACTCTCAAAAGTAGTTTCACCGCAGGTGACCCATCTGTTTTCTAGTGGGACTTGGTGGTGGCTTTATCGCTGGAGTAACTGTGTAGCCGACAGGACTTGAGTTGCAACCTTCGCCGTTAGGAATTCAATTGCAATATAGATCTCAAGGGAAAATATCGCTGTTTTTTGGGCGATGATCTAGTTTAGGGACATTCCGGTCCATTATCGCCATTTTTGAGGCGACGTGATAGTTTAGGGACATTCCGGTCCATTATCGCCGTGTTTGAGACGACGCACTACTTCAGAGACATTTCGGTCCATTATCGCCATGTTTGAGACGAAGCTCTAGTTTAGGGACTTCCCGGTCCATCATTCCTATGTTCGAGACAAAATGCTAGTTTAGGGACATCTCGGTCCAACATCGCCGTGTTTGGAGCGACACACTAGTTTAGGGACTTCTCGATCCATTATCTATCATTTGGTCGGTGAGTTACATAACTCATTTCTTCCAACGCTTGCTTGCTGAGGCGCTGCTTCATGTCTTTTGTATACATGTACACTTCACGCCTTAGGTTGTCTTCGCCTTCTTAGACTGCTCATTTTACCATCGCAACAATCGGGTTGTTTTGCGGGAAATACCGGGTATTTTAAACTGCACCTGCCCCCTGCTTATCAATGTCTCTTCCCGCTACTGATGGAGCGTCTTCTTCATATACGAAGGAATGAGATATCACGTCATTCCTTCTGTCGAGTCTTCTTCCTTGTTGGAAGAATGAACTTGACTTGGGGGGTTTTCCCCTCATCGTCTGATTCGGAGTGGGACATGGATTTCACATCCATCCCATGGTTTATTTGTTTCAAGCGGGATATTCCACTTGATTGTAAGACCCGTTTGTAGGTCCCTTAATATCCTTCCTATTTTTTTTTTTTGGAAAAAAGACCATCTGGCGTAGAGATTATTCCGCCAGTGAGCAATATGCCCCTTGAATATCTCCCGGGGGAGCGAGTATTCTTGCCCCAATCTTTTGAAGGGTAGAACCCGTGCTGTCACTGTTTTGGTGATAGGTTGCTTCAAAGCCGCTCATTCTTTGTTGAGCATTGGCGACAAACGCCGCCTTGCTTTTGCCTTTCATACATCTTCTTCGGATGAGGAAGAGTCTTGACCTATCTGATCCAATCGAGTCATTTTATCTATAAGTTCTTGGAAGGTCGTCGGCTTGCAGAGGGCCATATATGGGAACACCTTTGAATTTGGGTCAAGGGTGGCTATGAAGATTCCCACGGCTGTAGCTTCGTCGATGCGTTGCTCGCATTTTGACCTGAGATTTCGCCATCGGGTAGCATATTGAACCCAGGTCTCATTCGGTCTAACCCTTTCATTGACCAACGTCGTTACGGTAGTGCGTTTATTCACACTAGCGAATATTTGACAGAAGAGTATCTCCATATCGTCGAAGGTATTCATGGAGTCATTTGGGAGTTCCGCATACCATTCGAACGCAGTGCCTGCCAGACTGCTGATGAACTATTGAAGGGGCAGTATATAATTTCCTCCAGTATTGTTGCACATGAATTTAAATCGTGCAATGTGCTAGCGAGGGTTCCCAGTTCCTTTGTATATATGGAACGTCAGAAGTATATATTCTGGCGGGTACTGTATTTGATCGTACCATGCCGGATGCGGTCGACCAGTCTTGATTGATCTATTTGCAGCTTCACAGGCGTAGTGAGTCTTGATTTGCTGAGCGATATATTCGTCCATCTTTGCTTGTGGAACCATTTCTTCCTCAGCCATTGATGAGGCTTGTAGAGGATTCGAAATGTCATCTTTGTCTTTAAGAGCGACTACCGACAGTTCATCCGCCAGTGGTTCTAATGGGACCATCATTCCGGACATGTTCTGGATCAAAAGGGCCATTTGGTTCATTTTAGTGGACATTTCTGCCGCTTCTTCATCTCTCTTTTTGAGAGCGCGCTGTAGGACGTCAGCATCCGACTCCTGTCCTGTTCTTTCTCTATGTGGGTCTTCGGGATTTTCCTTAGATGATGGATTAGCGAGTATTGCCGCCTGAGCAAATATCTCCTGCAGCTTTTCACGTTGCATTTGAGCCTTTGTCAGGGATCGAGTATGCGGTCCGTGACTAGTATAAGTGTGACTTTCGTTTTTGGAGTTCATCATGTAGACCGTATGAACTATTATGCCACCAAGCTTAGGGCATTTGGAGCTTTGACCTTCGGAGTTTGCCTCGGGCACTTGGGCTTTATCAGAGTCCTTTTTTTTATGAGAAGCTACTTTAGGAGGAACCAATGTATCAGGAACCGTCTTAAGATGAGTCTCCTTGTATTTGAAAGGGGATTTGTCAGAATTTGACTGACGTTTAGGGAAAGAGCCGCGGTTGACAACTGAGTCCTTCACCCGCTTCCATACCTTATATATAGATGAGGAAAGTTTTTTTAGGGAGCGAACTGCTTTCTGCTCTCGTTGGATTTTCACGAACTGTAGAGTTTTCTTCAATACTGCGGTGGGAGAATTTTGTCTGACCCTTCGCAGCAGTTTGCAGCTGTTCCCGGTTGGAACAGCGGCATTCATTATCAGAGTTGAAGTAGGTGGAGTCAACGTTGATGGAGAACTGCCCCCAGCTCGTTTTTTATGACACTGATATCGATGTCGACCATTTCTTACGGCCGAAATTTGATTAGCCTGAAGATTTTGCTGAGCCTGCCCCCTATTTCCTTTAAGAGCTTAAATATTCTGCCCCCTACGTCGACTTTGTTCTTTGGCAGGTGCTAGTTGTTTGAGAACTGATTCCGTCGACAAAGCTAAAGTTGGAGGATCTAGTCCATAGAAGACAGACTTCTTCTGGGCTTCCACCTTCGGCGTTGAGACGCCGACGGTAAGAGATGGGAGCATAGACCCGAAGATAAGCCCATTGATTTCTTGAAGAGCTGGATTGCAGAGATTTGAGATTGCAAGTGGCCCATATTTAACTCCACCAGATATGATAGAGCCTGAGTTGCTATGAGTGGAAGAAACGCCATTTTGCATAGAGACGAAATGCCGAGCTTCAGTATCTCATCACCCAAGAGCAACTACAAACATATATACCATGATTATTTGATCACGGAAAAACACGATATACGAAGTGTGGAGTGGAAAGAGAAAGATGTCCCACCGGGCATGCCAGAATCTGTTCACTGCTGAAAGACCGGACTGAGACGTTAGGACGTCTAGCCTAAATTTGGGGGCAGATACTATTTGAACTTCTCCATCCACTTCTCCGAAAATACCAAGTTGATTTATAGCACCATATATCGGAGGTTTGGACAGATACGACCATTGTAGCGGACTTTATCAGATTCACACTTGTTTGTGAGGGGTTTTTGATTGTGGGGACGCTCTTCCCTGCTAGCGCAAACCCCTGCAGTTAATTACGTTATCGCGTTGCGATAACCACTTTCTCCTTCTCCAGTGGTTCACTTCGTGTCGTGTCGTGTTTGTTTTATTTTGGGTTGCACGTGGATTGTATACGGAGACTAATTTATGTCGTCACCCGTAGGGCGCGGATTAGTCCAAATCCGTATATTTGAGATTTGGGTTTGGGTCAAAGATTTACTTGACGGGGTCCACGTTGGTAGCTTAGTTTGCCAACGGGAATAAACATAGGATGCATTTCTCACATTTGTGAGGTCCATCCATTCTTAAGATATTTAAGTTTGATCTAAGAATCGTTAGTCATATTTGAGACTAAAATCAACTTAGAAACAAGTGAGAAAATGAGCTAAATTATATTAGTTTAAGGACATCACGGTCCAATATCGCCATGTTTGGAGAGAATATTAGTTTAAGAACGTTTCGGTCTATTATCGCCGTGTTTGGGACGAGTATTAGTTTAAGGACATTTCGGTCCAACGTTCCCGTTTTGGGGACGAATGTTAGTTTAAGGACATTTCGGTCCAACATTCCCGTTTTGGGGATGAATGTTAGTTTAAGAACATTTCGGTTCATTATTTATCTTGTGCGCATGTGTATTTGTTACGTGGCGGCGTGAACGATGGCGACATGGAATGCACCCAATTTGGGGTGCGGTCTGATTTGAGGTGTGCACGTCAATTTAGAAGTGCATCAATATGTGATGTATCATTCTCCGTCTTGATGAAATTTTACATCATGTTGGGACGAGAAAGGAGTTGTTGGTTGTTGAGACCCTCCACCTCTCTGAAGACATTGAGAAATTACAACGACATATATCAGAGGCGTGAAGAGATGTACCCTTGAACCAAAATCTAGTATTTGAGAAAAGAGATCAAGTTAGATCATTTAAGAATCATTAGCTTTATTTGAGACTAAGATTACATTAGAAGATATGGGGTGAATATCATTTTGGATATCATCAATGAGAGATCATTAGTGATGTTTGAGACTAGGATCAGTTTGGAAATCACGAGCAAATGAGCTCTCTTGAAGAATCATAAAGGTTTCATCTCAGGAAACTTAGCCAATTTGGGCTAAGACTGGGTGTACTACCCAGTAGTGCTAAGCACTCATTTATACGGAACTCACGTGTATTTCACGTGAGATGCTGAAATAGTGCTAAGCACTACCTTTTTGTGGTGCCCGCGTGTGTTTCACGTGAGGCGCTGAAATAGTGCTAAGCACTAGCTTTTTGTGGCACCCACGTGCGTTTCACGTGAGGCGCTATGTTACTTGACTTTGAGCGCTCACGTGCTTTTCACGTGAGGCGCTAGTTTTTTTGGAGATTTAATTTCTTTTGATATTTTTAGGGAACTTAAATCTCTGTTAATGGTATTTTGACCATTAATGATAATCAAGATCATTATTTTGAGGATATGGGATCATGTTCTTTACGAACTAAGTTCTTGATTTGAAAGAGCTAAGTTCCTGGAGTATTATGAACTCCATGTTTTCCATGTTCATGTTTTTAGAGAGGTTAAACCTCTTTTAATAGGGTTTTGACCATTAAGGATCACTAAGATTACTATTTTGAGGATCTTGGATCGGGTTCTTTAAACAATTAAGTTCTTGATTTGAAGGAACTAAGTTCCTGGAGTATTATGAACTCCATCTTCTTTCTTGTCAATTTTGTTCTTTCCTGAATTTTTTATTCTCAAGAACAATATCTTCCCGATGAGAATTAAATTCTCAACTTATGGGAGATTTGTCTTGCGGATCTCAGCTCCATAGAAAGAACCAAGTTCTTTAAAAAGAGTTAAACCCTTATATATGATATGATAGGTAAAGAAGATGTTTTGTTCTTGATATTTTCTTTACCTAAGGTTTTGAGGAAGAAGATCCTGTTTGAGAATTAAATTTTCTGTTGTTTTTTGGGAGCTTTTGGGAGCCTTCTGTATTTTTTTAGAAGCTTATGGGGGGGTCTTCTCTATATTTTAGATTTAATCTCCTTACTCTTATTTATAGGAGAAAAGAAAAAATCAATTTGATGAGAAAATCTCTCATTGAGAGATCATGATTGATTTCAATCAAAATGATCTTTTAGATCAATTGGTGAATTTTATTCACCGTTGGATTTTAATCCAAAAGCTCTCTGTTTTACAAAGAATATTTTTTGTTTGTTTAACAAGATTAAAAAATATTTTTCTAAGATAGAATTTTATTCTATTATATGAATATCTTGTTAAATTAATAAGATTGGAATTTTATTCTATCATATGAATATCTTGTTAGTTTAACAAAATCAGGAAGATATTTTCTTAACATAGAATTTTATTCTATCACAAGATTAGGAAGATATTTTACTAATATAGAATTTTATTCTGTCTAATAGAGAAAATCATTCTTGTTTGTTTATCAAGATTAGGAAATATTTTCCTAAGATAGAATTTTAGTCTATCATATGAATATCTTGTTAGTGAACAAGATTAGAAAATATTTTCCTAACCATAGAATTTAATTCTGTTTAACAAAGAAGATCTCTCTTATTTTAGAAAGATCAGGCAAATATTTTCTACATAGAATTTAATTCTATTAGATAGTTTAATTGGTGATATTTTATCACAATTGGATTTTAAATCCAAAATTCTCTGTTAGAGAAATATCTTTCCATATTGAAAGATGAAGGAAAATATTTCCCAAAAATAGAATTTAATTCTATATGGAATTCAATTCTATTTAAATAGCGGCACTCACATATGAGCGCTGCCAAAAGAATGCGGCAAGGGAACCCACGTGTTTAACACGTGACCCCTAATATGGGTTTTAGCCTGTTTATTTTCAGCGCTCATATGCTGCATATGAACGCTCACGTGTTTAACACGTGAGGCATGTTTGTCCTTTGGTTATTTATGCTTAGCACTCATATGCTTTGCATATGAGCACTCACGTGTTTAACACGTGAGGCATGTTTGCCCTTTTTGTTATTTGCTTTCAGTGCTTATATGCCTTTACATATAAGCGCTCACGTGTTTAACACTTGATGCAAAACAGTGGGAATTTTTTTCCTCTTTCTTCTTTCCATTTTTTTATAAGAGAACAAATAGCTCTTAGCCAAAAAAATTGGCAGGAATAGGATAACTAAAATGATGTGTCTACCTTCTAGAATATTTTCCGTATAAATATGGAATACACTCAACCGTATAAACATACCCGTATTCGTATCAAAATACAAGTACCCAAAGAGATAGAATAACACAAAGAACATAATACTAGAATATACATATCGAAATATATATATATATATATATATATATATATATACACGTAAATTATCCAATCAATACCTAATTTAATAATCCGGCTTAATCCCAAGCCAGCTAGAATTATCAACCGTCCGATCGAAAGTCCGGATAACTCGTACAACCATTCGATCAAAATCCTACACGTGTCCCGATCGATACAATCATTCGATTGGAACCCTGCACGTATCAAAATACGGCTATTACATCATTTCGTATGAACCAGGGAAACCCTCTATGTGGGACTCTAAAGACTAGACAGTACGCCGGCAGTGAGTTACTGGATAAATCCATAACCACAAGCATGTCAGTCGCATTAGTTGTACGTAACGACTACTCGGGTACCTGTCGAAAAGGAAGTTCGACGAGCAAACTCATCTGGATCCCAACTAAGCTTATCTGTGACAATCTCCGTACAGTCTGGTTTTTTCGTCTGAGAGTATCGCATACCGAGTCTAAGGGGTGGTAAATGTCAGACCCTAATAACCTGATAATTCGTGCCGATGTGGCTCAGGACCAATCTGTAAAACCACTGATCTAACTATCAGTAAATCCCAACTGCCTTGGCCAAGGTCTTATGGTGCTAGCCAATCGAACACAGTAGGATATCGGCACCATATACCGGGAGAGACGAATACCCAACAATCTCTCACTGCCTCCATGTGGCTCGGGACTGTACCCAACTAAAACCTGTTGACACGACTCAGTAGAACCGTGGTAGGGTAGTAATCTAAGTACAGTAAGAACTCACACGAGAAAAATGATGATTTCATGTCTGAAAACTAACATGTACTCATGTAACCTGAGAACAGCTATCTGATGCTACGTATAGTACCATCTAGAAGTTCTTGGTGAGTCCGTCCTGTGTACTCACCCTCAGTGAGCACATGTATACGATCTTAGGTGCGAAAGACCAATAGCTGTAGGACCAACCATCGTCCCTCGTCGGGGTCTAGAAACGTATACACCAGTCTACTCCAGAATATCGATGCCCAGTCTTGATACTCTCACGACTAAGGGAAATTTAAGGGTGTGCTTATAAACTACCTAGCCCCCACATGCATAATCGCCATCATAACGCTGGTAGTCAAACAATAATCCTACAGGCTACATCAACATGTAATAGTGATCTGTAATACCACCTAATGCATGCACATGATGATAAAGTCAAACCAGATAGCATATTATCATCTCGAGTAAGACTGTACTACCCGTATAGGTCCTCTTTCAATCATCACAATCGCCAGCCTGCGATTACAATAATTGACTTGAGGGTACTATATCCAACATCGAGATGTGTTCTTTGATGAGGAATCCATGTTAAAAGACATGGCTGAAGACAATAAGACGGCAGGTGAAGTATCAGGTGACAATGATCCGGTGAAGGTGAAGTTTTCTGGCACTCATAAGGATATAAACACTGAAGCGCAATTTCATCTTATTGATGCGGAGTTGGACGGACAAAATAAGAGACATACAGTGAGAACCAACCCTAACAGGACCCATAGACAATGGCGTTAAGGAGATCAATATGTACAATAATCCACCAGTCAAGTACGGTTTCAAAGATATGGTCACATTTGCTCTAACACCGAAAGCGGAGATCCCAGCTCTTATCAGGAGGCCATTGGACAAGAAGATAGGGATCGATAGATTGTTGCGATGACAGAGGAGATGGAGCCATTTCAAAAAAAAACATGGAAGCTGATTGAGCTACTGAAAGGGAAAAAAGCTATTAGCTGCAAGTGAGTATTCAAAAAAAAGGATAATGAGCAATACAAGGCACGGTTAGTTGCGAAGGGTTTTGCTCAGAAGAAAGGGGTTAACTACAATGAGATTTTCTCTCCTATAGTCGAGCATATATCTATTAAAGTTTTGTTGGCAAAGGTAGCACTTCATAATTTAGAGTTGGAGCAAATGGATGTGAAAACGGCTTTTCTTCATGGTGAGTTGGAAGAAATAATCTTCATGAGGAAACCTGAAGGATTTATAGAGCCCGACAAGGAGAATCATGTATGTGAACTCAAGCGGTCTCTATATGGGTTAATGCAATCTCCTAGGCAGTGGTACAAACGCTTCTATTTTTTTATGAAGAAGACCAACTACTCTCGATATAAATATGACAGCTGCGTGTACTTAAAGCGGTTTAAGGATGGCTCGTCGATATATCTACTCCTATATGTTGATGACATTTTAATTGCTGCTAAGAGAATAGCAGATAAAGATGCTCAACGCTTCATTGAGTGCAGAATTTGACAAGAAGGCTAGAAAGTTTTGGCTATCCTAAGGATGGTATATTGAGAAGGTATTCGAGAGATTCAACATTAAGGACTCAAGACAGGTGGGTATCTCTATCGTTGGCCATTTCAAGCTATCTTTTAAGGAGTTCCAAAATCAATGGGGAAGAAGGAAAATATATCTTGAGTACCATATGCAAGCGCGGTGGGATTACTAATGTACACTATGGTATGCACATGTCCAGATATATCCTATGCGTTAGGTCTGGTTAGTCGGTACATGCCAAATCCAGGAAAGCTTCATAGAGAAGCTATAAAGTGGATACTTTAGTATCTAAAAGGAACTAAAGATCTCGGTTTACTCTTTCACAAGTCAGAAAATAAATCGAGCCAGTTGCAGGGATATGTAGATGCAGATTACGCTGGTGACTTGGACAAGAGAAGATCTACTACAGGCTATGTATATACAGTTTTAGAATCTCCAATCAGTTGGAAGTCGACACTTCGGGATACTATAGAGCAATCAACGATGGAGGCAGAATACATGGCAGCGGTGGAAATATCTAAGAAAGCCATATGGTTAAAGAGCTTAGTTGGCGAGTTCGGTTTCGATGAGGGGTCGGTCCTTTTATTTTGTGACTGCCAAAGTGTTGGCTATAGTGCCCTCAAGTCAATTATCGTAATTGCAGGCAGGTGATTATGATGATTGAGGAAGGACCTATACCGGTAGAACAGTCTTATTCGAGATGATAGTATGCTATCTAGTTTGTCTTTATCATCACTATTACATGTTGATAGAGCCCATAGGATTCTTGCTTGACTACCAGCATTATGATGGCGATCATATATGTGGGAGCTGGGGGTCTATAAGAAAATCCTTAAATGTCCCTAGTCGTGGGAGTTTCGAGATTGGGCATCGATACTCCAGTGTAGACTAGTGTATACTGATCGAGACCCCGGCGAGGGGTGGTGGCCAGGTCTCACAAGCCATCGGTGTTAGTTTGTTCACCTAAGATAGTATACAGGTGCTCATTGGGTTATGAGTACACTGGATGGACTCGCCGGGAACCTGCTAGTTGGTATTATACCTATTGTCAGATAGCAGTTCGCAAATGATATGTGTACAGGTTAGTCTGTCGATCTGAGATCGTTATTTGTCTTGTGTGAGTTCCTACTGTGCTTTGATTACTACCCTACCACGGCTCAAAAGAGTCGTGCAAATAGGTTTTAGTTGGGTACAGTCCCGAGCCACATGGAGGCAGTGAGCGGATCATCGGGAATTCGTCTCTCCCGGTATTGGGGGTTGATATCGCGTTGTGCTCGGGTGGCCATCGCCAGAAACCCTCAGCCGGGGTAGTCGAGAATTACCGATCCAGGATCGATATTTTCTCAGGTGGTGATGGGTTTCATACCGACACTAAATGTCGCGTTATTAGGGGCCTGACTTTATCCACCCCCTAGACTCGATATGCGATACTCATAGACGAACAGACCGGACTTTACGGATATTGTCACTGTCAGGCTCAGTAGGGGTTCAAGATGAGTTTGCTCCTCGACCTCTCTTTTGCTCAATACCTGGGTAGCCGTTACGTACAGCTAGTACCACTGACGTGCTTATGGTTAAACCTACTGCCAGCGTATTGATGAGTCTTTAGAGTCTCACACAGAGTGTTTTCACGGTTCAGGTGATATGGTGTAGATGACGTATGTTGGTACATACAGGTGTCCGATTAAATATGTGTGCAGGCTGCACAGACTTTATTCGGACGGTTGATAATACTAGCGGCTTAGGATTAAGCCGGATTATTAAATCAGGTTTTGATTTAATAATTTATATATATGTATTTATATGTATGTATTCTAGTATTATTGTTCACTTTTCATTTTCTCTCTTGGCTATTCGTATTTTTGTACGAATACGCGTATATATATTTCGATACGTATACTGGGTTGCATTCCGTATTTATACGGAATTGTTTCTAGAAGATGACCACCTCATTAATTGATTTTCTTTTTAAAAAATCAATTTGGGAAATGAGGTGGAGGGTGAGTTGGTATGAGCATGGGCTTGAGCATGTAGAGAGATATGGCATGTAATTGTTTATTGGAAAAATGAAAAGAGATATTTTGTGTGTGCATGATCGAGAGAGAAAGGAGGCAGCCACCACTTCTTGAGTTGCCTTGCTCATTTTCTTTTTCTTTACTTACTCATTCTATTCTCACTCACTTAGAAAAACCACTTAGCCATTTTTCTTTAGTTGCTCATGCCACATATTTCCTCACCTCCTCTTCATATTCTTGAGTTGCTCTCGGAGAATTTGTGATGAGAGAAATATCATAGTGACACATTCTTACACCTCCACTCTCCATTGCTCGCAACCATGGAGTGTCGGTTGTCTCGATTGGCGGGGTTGGAGCTTGCGCCGTTTCCTTCAGGTGGATCATCGTAGATGGAGGAAGACCGGCAACCAAATTCGATCAAGGAGCCTCTAGGAGCTTGGGAAGATAGTTCAAGACCGAAGGACACGGATCAACTCGGTATAACCATCTAACTTCTAGTTATATATATTGCTAGTATAGGGTTTAGGGTAGATCCGAGAATCGGGTCATGGTAGCGCCAGTTTAGAAAATTTTTGTTCCGCATTTGGCCACGGTTTGATGACCGGGGCGCTGCCGTAACCAACATGGTATCAGAGCCAACCTGTAAACCCCTTACTAGTAGTTTTAGACAATGTTAAAGTATCGAAATCGAAACAACTCCGAAACAACACCCCGATATATTCCAATTTCTGTCGATTTATCAAAGTCTTCAAAAAAAAATTTTAGCAACTGCAGAAGACTACTTATATGACCACTAGAACACTCCCTAAATATGAACCCATTCCACCCATTTGGGACCGGCCACATGTACAAATATTCCGGTCTGGCCGGCCATTTTCATGAGTTGGGACTTCGTGTTTTGGGTGTGGTCTAGTCTCTGAAATATTGGTTCAGTGGTATTGCAAGTTCAGCCCAGTTTGGATATGGTTTTATCTAGTTGTTTGGGGCTATTCGGGGTTGTTTCAAAGTCGATAATTTAACACTGTTTAAATGTTTACAGTACATGCATTACTATCTGCGACCGTGAATGTCATTAGAGCGGTACAACTCGTCTAATTTCTATATGTCCTTTTAGACGAGTTTGCAAACGTGACCTTCACGTTGATGTTCTGTGTTGTGCTGTGATAGTGGTTGGATCGTCATGATGGATAGTTTTGGTGCAATGTTAGTACAGTTTAGTTTCATTTGTACATTTGATATTGCGGGATGAGCGTCCGACATGTGGACTGCCGTCACTGCCAGTTTGTATATTATTTGTTTGGGGCACGACTGGGTTGTGGTCGATGTCATCCTTGTATATTATTTTCTTTTCTGTACTAGGATTACCCCGCAGTGGAGTACACGAATAGACGGGTTCTAGAGGGCAACAAGTCCGCATCCCATGGCATTGAGACGGAGGGAACCTTACTCTAGAATTGGCGGGCTATTCGCCGCACTTTTAGGGGGTATAGGTTGACCCACGGAGGGATGCTCAAGTTACCGGATTCCGTGAAGTGCTGGGTGACCCATCACGTTGTTGATTGGGGTTGCCTCGCTTCTGGGATTGGCGGGTAACTTGCCGCACTCGTAGGGGTCTAGGTCTTCATTGCACAGGCTATCCACACGACAGGAAACGTCGGGTCTCATTTGCGGCTCAAGTGAAACCCGAGGCTCCAGGATTATCCACCACTCTGTGTTGCTTGGCTGATTTTCTATGAAGCTTCTGTGATGTTGCTTTATATCATGCCTGAGACGATTGTTATATATATTTATATATATACTAGTAGATATTGTATATGTTTTGCACCCGCGCTAATCTAGCCCCCGCTCTTTCGTTAGTTAAGTAACCTAACAGGTGATGATGGGGCCCAGTGGAGAATGCGGATAGTATATACGTACATCATATTTTCGTTCTTTTCTGGTGTAATATGTTTAATTGATGGGAATGTGTTGATTCTGATCAATGCAAGGAAAACAAACCTATATATGATGTTTTTGGAACTAAGGTTTTTAAAACTGACATTACAAACATTCTCTTTTTCTTTGCATCGTGGTATTCGTTTGGGAATATCCTGCACCTCATTCGACGAGGCAAGAGCCGAGATCCCTTCATCGGGAGTGACCCCTTAGGCAGAATTTTGCGTCAGTGTAATAACTTTACTATAGTCGATTCTTTTGCTTTGCATCGTGGTATTTAGTTTGGAATATCCTGCACCTCATTCTATGAGGAAAGAGCCGAGGTCCCTTCACCAGGAGTGATCACTTTAGCAAAAGTTTACGCCGCTATATATTAGCAAAACAAGTTGGATTCCTTCAACGATATCAAGTTCATTACGTTGAAGGTTTTTCGCCAAAAACCAGCCGTAGCCCTCCGTCATTTCAGATTAGTATTGCTTATTATTCATGCTACGTATGTCATGCTTAGCCGAGGCATAGTGTTTGATAGCTATGTAGTGCTTTTCTGTTGCATGGATATGCGATTGGTTAGGACAGTCGTGCAGTCATTTTGGCTCAGTCAAGGACTCGTGCAGGTGGGTCTAATACAATCAAGATAATGACGGGTTGAACTTGACTAGAATCCTTTGATATGTTGGCTTGGTCAAGGTCACTTGGTTCCTAGAGGTAAAAACTCACATCGGGAGTTTCAAACATACAGGAAATTTTCCAGGCTTGCGCATACCTTCTGGAGTGTGGTGACTTGAATGGCTTCCATCGAGTTATCATGTGATAATAGTTGGATCCCGATTCCCACTGATGAGTAGGATTACTCCTTGGGTGATTTTACATGATCCCGACTAATTCTCTTTTTGGGTTTGGAAGAGAATTCGAGGAAACGGTGGGAGCTATCCTGATTAGATAAAATGATTAACCATTCTGATCTAGGTTAGAGTGCACGCTAAGTGTTTCTTTTCTCTCTCTCTTTGGTAGCAACCATGGCCCGACCCTTGACTAAAACTCATGAACCAAATTAACCGAACCTTCTTAAAACACTTTGGCTTTTGGAATGTCATGATGTCGCATATATAATTGCCACTTCTATATCACTTTTGCATTTCTCCAGAACACCCCGTATCACTACGAACATCCACTCCTATTGGATAAATCTATCGTATAGTTACATACGAACTCGAAGGAACTTGTTCCAGATTCGATGATGGATTCTGGTTCTGAAGAGATTGAATAAGATTATTCAGTTGTCTTTTCTCTTTACCTTCTCTCAGGTTGTGAGGGCTCCTAAGATTAGGAGAGAGTACACCTATTGAGCTTATTGGATAGTCTCCCCCCAAACCATAGGCAGGTGCCGAAAGGTAGGGAAGGAAGAAAACCAATTAGCCTTAGTGTGGTGTACAGAAGGTAATAAGTAATGACATATAAAGGGATTAGAATAAAGACAAAGAAAATTGCGACTACTATCATTCACGAAGAAACCGCGTATACCCCTGCCACTCCTAGTTCACCTTTACTTTTCTCCGGAACATTCCGTATCACTACGAAAATCCACATTTATTGGATATGCCGTCGTATAGTTACATACGAACTCGAAGAAACTTGTTCCAGTTTGAGGATGGTGTCTGGTTCCGGAGAAATAGAATATGTTTATTTAGTTGTCTTTTCTCTTTACCTTCTCTCAGGTTTCGAGGGCTCCTGGTTAGGAGTGTACACCTATTATGCTTATTGGATAGTCTTCTTCCAAACCTTAGGCTGGTGCCGAAGGGTAGGGAAGGAAGAAAACCAATTAGCCTAAAGGTGGTGTACAGAAGGTAATAAGTAAAGACAAAATAAAGGGATTGGAGTGAGGGAATAGAACTACACGGTTACAGTTATGAATCTGGATAGTGGAAGAGGTATCACTAGGAATACCCGGATACCCCTTCAAAACATTTTCATGTTTCAGATTTACCGTGTAATGTTAATTGAAAATTGTTTTCCCAATTAGAATCTAACTTCAGGGTATTTATTTATCAGATTTGATTCTCACATCTTTATGGTATTACAGATGGTGAGTGGGAGTAAGATATTGGAAATTAGGTGATTGGATCCTCATTATATCGGAATTCGTTGTGATTGATGATATTAGAGGAAATCACCTGGGTTTTTGCCTGATGGCAAATATTTGGTTTTGAATATCCGTTGTTATGCACCAATTTAAAACTGATATATCTGTAAGTTTATTTTATAAAGTGAGATATAACTTTTTGAAATTATATCTATGACATTTACCTATATCAGTTGGTGATTAGGTAAGGTGCATTCAACAGTGGTGTAATTCTTCTTAATCATAATACAGTTTTCAACCTACGACGCACGGGGTTTGAGTTATTAAACCCAGCGGACTTATACAAAGTATTTTATGTTGTCCGGTGTCCATTAGGACAAAGGGGTTGGTACTCGTACTATATTCTGTTTACTCATGACTTCTCCAGTTCTAGACAAGTATTTCATTGAAATGCAAGGTCCAGATTTTGAGAAGTTATAGGTATAAGAATAAAGTAGAGAATCATTTGTTGGAAGTATCGGGTTTCTTCAAGGTAGTCGAAGATATAGATAATTGTATTTGGTATTCCGTTGATAGTAATGGTTTTTTAGAACTTGCTTCTCTTTCAGGTTACTCATATATGGATGCACTCCTTGATGAGTAATGCTGATATGCCTCATTCCATTTGATTCATATGCACTGGAGACAGCTGCATGATTTTGAATCTGGTTCCAATTAAATTATTGCTTTTGTTTCTATATTGGATATATAGAATCAATTTATATCTTAACGATGTTAAGGTATAGGGAGTTGTCAGGCTGATGCTTAAAACCAGAATCCGGATAAACTCGAGACACGTTTCAGTAATGGAAGTTTATGGGTTATCCCGGGTTTTAACGAGGGTTAATTTTCTACGATCAGGAAGATCAATAGTGATATTGTTCTTGACTCGCCACAGTTTTAGTAAAATGGATTTTTTCAGAGAAACATAAGTGGGAGTATGGTAGAACTGGAAGTGATTCCAGAACCACAAACGATCACTGAAGATTTAATAGAACCTGAGAATTCAATTGGATTTTACATTCCATTAGCTACTCCACAGATTTGGTGGGTAACCTCAGGCACCTGAGAGATACTTCGGTCTTTTCACAGACGGTGTCAGTGAGGTTCTTGTTTACCCAGACTTGCCATTGCTATTGTTCTAGACTATACGACCCGGCGGGAGAATGAGTATAGCGTCGTTCTAAACTAGCTTTAGAAATGCACGTGTATATGACTCTGCCAGAAGGTTGTTGGAGTCAGTGGGAGCAGCGGAAGCATAGTGGGCAAGTAGCTTATGTCTATTTATAGACTAAAGCAGGTATAACGGAAATAGATCATCTATTTTTGATGTGACAGTCATAGGCTTTGACTTCATCAAAATAGAAGATGGATCTGGTAAGAAGGTAGTAGGTTGTGATGTCCTGGTAAATGGGATGGCATGCACTTTGTAGGAAGTGAAATTCCTATACTACGATCGGTTATACTGTGGTCGTCACACAGTTGTTTCTCCACATAGGACATGGATATAATATCAGGGTTTCTGATTACTAGATCTATGGTTTAGATCTAGATTTGGGAAGTGTCCCAATTTGGGTACTTGACACTATTCTAAAGTGTTTTAGAATGGATGACTCCTGACATGGTGGTGTATCTGCAGGTGATGGAGTCACCCTCTCTAAAGGTGTCTTACAGACTAAAGGGGAGATGGATCTGCATGATTAGCATATCACTTTCTGAGGCAATTGAGTTAATTATGAAATGTCAAGTATCAAACCGGATGTTGTTTTTGCACTAGCTGCAATAAACATATATTAATCCAATCCTGGAGAAATGAAGGGAAGAAGTTTATGAACATAAATAGATGTTCTAGGGATATGGTAACGGCAGCCTCCTTTAGGAGACGGTTATTATTTCAGGCTTCCAAGGTGACCTGGATGACAGAGTGACTGTCAGAGTTATAGTTTTTCCTCTTTTGAGGGACAGTATGTTGGAAAGATGGTCCAAGCGGATACAGTGGATGGAATGGCGCTTGATACTGATTAAATTCAATGGATGATACAATCTAAGAAGTTTGCTAGATTTGGAGTTCATTAGTGAACTGGGTCCCATCAGATATCCAGATATATTCTAAGATAGGTATTGCTCATTTCGGGAGATAGCTTTCTCCACGAAATTGAGATATAGAGAGATAAAGAAAGAAACACTGGAGCGGATCCACTCACTGAGGCTATTTCTCGAACACAATAGTTTCACAAACGAGCTTTGCGAAACTGCTTAGTAGAGAGGTTGGGTGTTCGGTATCACACGAGCTGTGGGTATGCGACACCGCAATAATTGGCCTTAAGTGCAAGTGGGAGATCGTTGGCTATAGTGCCCTCAAGGCAATTATCGTAGTCGTAGGCAGGTGATTATGATGATTAAGAGAGGACATAAACCGGTAGAACAGTTTTACTCGAGATAATAGTATGCTATCTGGTTTGTCTTTATCATCACTATTACATATTGATAGAGCCTATAGGATTCTTGTTTGACTACCAGTATTATGATGGCGATCATATATATGGGAGCTGGGGGTCTATAAGCAAATCCTTAAACGTCCCTAGTCGTGGGAGTTTCGAGACAGGGTATCGATACTCCAGTGTAGACTAGTGTATACTGATCGAGACCCTGACGAGGGGTGGTGGCCAGGTCCCACATGCCATTGGTGTTAGTTTGTTCACCTAAGATAGTATACAGGTGCTCATTGGGTCATGAGTACACTGGACGGACTCGCCGGGAACCTGCTAGTTGGTATTATACCTATTGTCAGATAGCAGTTCCCAGATGACATGTGTACAGGTTATTCTGTTGACCTGAGATCGTCATTTGTCGTGTGTGAGTTCCCACTGTGCTTTGATTACTACCCTACCACGGCTCAAAAGAGTCGTGCAAACTGGTTTTAGTTGGGTACAGTCCCGAGCCACATGATGGCAGTGAGCGGATCGTCGGGGATTTGCCTCTCCCGGTATTGGGGGTTGATGTCGCGTTGTGCTCGGGTGGCCATCACCAGAAATTCTCGGCCGGGGTAGTTGAGAATTACCGATCCAGGATCGATATTTTCTCACGTGGTGATGGGTTTCATACTGACACTAAATTTCGCGTTATTAGGGGCCTGACTTTATCTACCCCCCTAAACTCGATATGCGATACTCATAGACGAATAGACCGGACTGTACGGATATTGTCACTGTCAGGCTCAGTAAGGGTTCAGGATGAGTTTGCTTGTCGGCTTCCCTTTCGCTCAATACCTAGGTAGCCGTTACGTTCAGCTAGTGTCGCTGACGTGCTTGTGGTTAAACCCACTGCCAGCGTATTGACGAGTCTTTAGAGTCCCTCACATAGGGTTTTCACGGTTCAGGCGATATGGTATAGATGACGTATGTTGGTACATACAGATGTCCGATTAAATATGTGTTCAGACTGCACAGACTTTAATCGGACAGTTGATAATACTAGCGGCTTAGGATTAAGCCCAATTATTAAATCAAGTTTTGATTTAATAATTTATATATATGTATTTATATGTATGTATTCAAGTATTATTGTTCACTATTCATTTTCTCTTTTGGCTATTCGTATTTTTGTACGAATACGCGTATATGTATTTTGATACATATGTCGGGTTGCATTCCGTATTTATACGGAATTGTTTCTAGAAGATGGCCACCTCATTAATTGATTTTCTTTTTGGAAAATCAATATGGGAAATGAGGTGGAGGGTGAGTTGGCATGAGCATGGGCTTGAGCATGTAGAGAGGTATGGCATGTAATTGTTTATTGGAAAAATGAAAATAGATATTTTGTGTGTGCATGATTGAGAGAGAGAGAGGAGACAGCCACCACTTCTTGAGTTGCCTTGTTCATTTTCTTTTTCTTTACTTACTCGTTCTATTCTCACTCACTTAGAAAAACCACTTAGCCATTTTTCTTTAGTTGCTCATGCCACATATTTCCTCACTTTCTCTTCATCTTCTTGAGTTGCTCTTGGACAATTTGTGATGAGAGAAAAATTATAGTGACACATTCTTACACCTACACTCTCCATTGCTAGCAACCATGGAGCGTCGGTTGCCTCGCTTGGCGAGGCTGGAGCCTGCGCCGTTTCCTTCAGGTGGATCATCGTAAATGGAGGAAGACCGGCAACTAAATTCGATCAAGGAGCCTCTAGGAGCTTGGAAAGATAGTTCAAGACCGAATGACACTGATCAACTCGGTATAACTATCTAACTCTTATACATATTGCTAGTATAAGGTTTAGGGTAGATCCGGGCATCGAGTCATGGTAGCGCCAGTTTAGAAAAATTTTGTTCTGCATTTTGCCACGATTTGATGGCCGGGGCGCTGCCATAACCCAACACAAAGCGCCATTCACTTGGCAAAAAATCAGATATATCATAGTCGAACTAAGCACATCGGTGTTCGGTATCACAAGAAGGGAGTGGGTCATAAAAGAGTTCGATTTGATCAAAATCGATACAAAGGTGAATCCGGCGAATATGCTAACGAAGGTAATTCGTACGGAGAAGTTCAAGTCAGTATTAACTTTTATTCAGGTACTTAAATACGAGGAAGGCATGCGACCTCGGTCAGAGGGTCGCATAGTTTTGCAGTTCTGAGAAAAAATTGTACCAGTTCGCAGTTTTAAGATTTGGTGATGTGCCAACAAGGGAAATAAGGAGAACTAAGACAACTCTAAAGGATACAAAATAAGAGAAACTAATTTTCAAGGCGGCTATAAGGATATATAGGCCAAGGTGGAGATTGTTGTGAAGATGTCATGTATACTTATGAGACTACAGATCCAGAGAAGGGACAGATGTCTAAGCATTTATATTTCAGATGTTTGTCATTAATGTTTCAGAGTTCAAGAGGAGAGGCAAACGTCTGACTTGTAATGGTTAGACGTCTGAATACGCTTTAATATTTTTCCATAGGAATCGCAGATGTCTGAGCTTTATCCTTCAGACGTCTGGCGACTTTCTGGCCAGACGTGCAGATTATGCTCAGATGTCTGACTCATAAGGGACAGACATCTGTCGGTGAGCTTTCTGCTCGTGTTCAGTTATGGATGGCTGTTTTGTAAATAAGGGTATTCTATTATATTAAAGATTTGTAATTTAGTATAAATAGGAAACTAGGATTAAAGTTCAAAGTGCCTGAGATCTTGATAATAAGGTTTAAGAGAGACGACTCTATGGCTCCATAAGAGATCAAGACGAACGCCATTAAGGAGAGCTTGAGAGAGAAGAAAGAGATCCCGTTGAAGACCTAAAAGGAGAGGGTTTATTGTAACTCTTGCAAGGTTTTTCTTTTTCTCTAAAGGTTCTAATAAAAATATTCTCCTTTTTTCCCCAAATCTCTTATGCTGCTATTTGATTGAGAATTTTGTTCTATTTGTTATTCGTTAAAAGTGATTTATAAGATGCATAAGGTTTCCGTTGTAGATGGACCTGAGAACATCCAATGAGTATATATCAGATTTGTAAGGTTTCCATATCCATTTACAAAGTAGGGAAATATTCATGTATTCAATATTCTTAACACCTAAACCTCTCTTTCTCTTTGTAGTGCAAACTCTACCCACTTAACAAGGTTATAACCCTTACTTTTAGTGTTCACCCCTCTTCAGAGGAAGTGAGCCATTATAGAATCAATCTTTTTAATTATCCATTTAGGTAATTTAAGGAAAGACATATAGTAAAGAGGTAAATAGGTCATAATGAGCCTGCCCCCTATTCATAAGGCTTTCCCTTTCCAGCTAGAAAGTTTAGCTTGAATTCCAGCAATAGGTATTTGCCACTTATTCTTTTCCACATCTCCAGCTTTAAGAGATAGACGTAAATAAGTAGTAAGCAGAGTAGCAAGCTTGCACTTAAGAATGTCAGCTAGGTGCTTGTCTAAAAAAGGCTTTTTCCCAGAATAAAACATAAACTTTTAGAGAAATTAATTTTAAGCCTAGATTGCCCTACAAAGACGACATATAAAATCTGTTTCATTGTGAGTATTTCACAGTCGCTAGTTTTAACGAACAAAATCGTATCATCGGCGAATTGAATAGAGGGTGGGGATATAAGGTCACCTTCCAAGGTTGGTGTGGACAACATGTCTTGATTCGTATCCAATAATAGCATCCTTGCTGGTGTATCCACAGCTAAATTGAAGAGTAGAGGGATAAGGAATCCCCATGTTTTAGGCCCCACTTGCTTTTGATAATATTTTTGCGGGCTTCCAATGATAAGTACCTGTGAACTGGATGAATGCAAGATCATGGAAATCCAACTAATCCATTTTCAAACCTCACTTTCAGCAAATCAATTAGGTAATCGATTGAGTCGAAGGCCTTACGAAAATCTACCATTAGGAGCACAGTTTTAGATTTGGTTTTAGAGCAATTGATTTGGTTTTAGAGCAAGTGTTAATCAGCTCATGTGCAATGGAACAGCAGTCTAGAGCTGGACAAGTTTATAATCAGAATTAGTATTAATCACCAAATTTGAAGATCCATCTTCTAGCCTGGCCTAGTTTATGAGCCAAAAGGCTATCTTTTTTTCCTTTTATTTACTATTTTTTACATTTTGTGTGTCGTTCCCATAAGCATTTGGGGTAGGGCGATGGATTCCTTGGTCCATTGGAAATTGCTCCACTCAAAAACTCCCCTTTGCCATTGCAACTGGAGGGATCCGAACCCAGGATCTCCCATCTTATGAGGGAGTAGTGTTTTTGCCACTCGAGTCAAGGTTTTTTGGCGTTTTATTTTTCCTTCAGATTTGTTTTGCACGTAATTCTAACACTAACCCATCTTATAGCCTAAACCCTATCCACCAAGAAGCCAGCTAAAACCGTAATAATGATTAGTAAATAATTATATCAAAGTAATAACTAGTAGCTAATTATGACAAAAAATAATCAATAGCCAATATATGTCTTCATCTTTACTATTCATACATATAAAAGTGTTATCTTCATGCCCTTAGATTTTTATCCATTCTTCTTAGAAGAAGATATATACATGCACTTTGCATGGGAAAAAATCATATGGGAATCTATCTATACAACTTTTTATAGGGAGGAGAATCTACTGTATACGTGGCAGATTGGGTATGGATCTACTGTATATGTCTTCATCTTTACTAGTTATTTTTTGGCCTATGATAGGTTTTATATTGGCTTTCCTGTATATCCTTCCCATATGATTTTTTTTCCCTTTGCATGCGTGTTCACATTTTGGTGACATGGCAGCTCCCATTCTGTACTCTTCTTCCAAGTCAAGTCTATATGGAAAACATGTGGTGAGCAGTTACAAGAAAGAATCTGACCTTTTACGGGATCCACCCATAAAAATCCGAAAATTCATCAATGGATGCAAAAAGATTGGTTCTAAATCTGAAATTTTTTCCATGGGGTGTTTTAAGGCCGGGGTTTCTGACAGCTGGAAAAATTGCTTGGGGGATTTTGACAATTTACCCTAATTATTTTAACCCAAACAAAATGAAGCACAATTAAGGTTATGGGCAAATTGCATCATCTTAAAGATATTTATGGTCAATTCTGAAGGCAAAGTCAACCTCAGCGTACACAGGCTGACCAATGAATCAGTCGTCAACACATGTGAACCTTCTCCAAATCTATATAAGTTACCATTGAATTCCAAGCCAAGCATATTTAACATAAAGTATGAGCAGAGATTAGGTCCAAATTCATGTCCATATATTTATTTAGTAGTCATACTTGTCAATGAGAGAAGATTCCATCACAATTCTTGACGATATATCCAGGAATTTTGATGAGAGGAGACATAATATGCAACAAGGTTTTGTTAAGATTTGATTAAAATGATAGGTCGATACTTTCTTTCCCCAAAAAATAAAAATTAATTATGCCAATGGTGAAAATTTGAACCCACGGCCTCTTACTGGATAATACCATGAATTACCAAATAAGTCATTTGTGTTGTGCTTGTGAACTCAGTATGTATAATATAGATGCATAATATGGTCTTGCATTGATAAATTAAAAAAGAAATTTCCTTTTCTTTATAATCTAGTGGGGGCAAGTGGGCCCCAATGGGTTGTGTGTGGATCCTCCCATATCACCTATTATTCCAACAATTTAAAAAGTCTTAGGATGCCCCTTAGGAGGTAATCCTAGATCACCATAAAATATTACCATACTTGTATATGTATAAAAAATATTCCCGAGAATATAGAATTACCATGGTAATCAAATGACCCAAATTCAAGGTAATCCTATTTCTCCTAAAAGATGTGTCTATCCTATATTACCACGAAATATTTCCTCCTGACATTAAATGAGCCATGACCATCCGCCGCCGGCTTCTCTCGCCATCTGCTTGTCGGCGGGTCTCACCGCCTATTGTCGGTTGTCCGCCGGCCGACCCGCAGCCGATCGTCCGTTCGCCATCGGCCGGCAGCGGGTCATCTCCGATCGTACGCCGGTCGGCCCGCCGCCGATCGGCCGTTAGCCACCGACTGGCCGTAGTTCGTCTCCAGCCCTCCTCCGGCCCGGCCTTGCCGCCATCCACCAGCCCTCCTCCGGCCTCGCCGCCGATCGACGGTCGTACATAAATATATTAACGGGAACGATTAAAATATACCAAACACGTTAATACAAGATTTCTTGGAATTAGATGCCCAATCTTTCCATTCGAGAGAAAGCGAGAATTCCCGGTAATCTTCCATTACATGTACCAAGCGCAACCTGGGCTTTTCTTAGATACATACCATATACTTTATTGATTAAGTTAAATATAGTAACCATTCTTATTTACATGTCAGTCGCATTTAAATACCATTCGGTATAACCCCATCCGGTTTTGTTATATAAAGTCTAAAATACAGAAACCCTCTTATTTTTATCCGAAAAGCAGAACATCCTTATGAACTTTAAAAAAACATGCAATTTAGCCCGTAATAAGGCCTTTAGTTTTTAGGTGTATATTATTACCCAAAATGCCCCTCAGGCCTTTGGTCTTCAAATTCTCTCTTTAATTTCTATAAAAATTTTCATCTGTAAACTTTTGAAAATCATTTTTCCTTAAATATTTAATTCAAAACATCACTTTATCTTCACCGTAATCCTTCAAAATTGAGCATGGATTCAAGAGTATGAATTTGAAAAAAAATAAAGAAAAGAAAGAAAAGAGAATATTAGGTGAGTCAATTAAATATATTAAAGGGTGATGGAGCTCCTTTTCGGGCCTCCGTCAGATGTTGTTTTCCGTTGATCTCGCGGTGAACTTAGCTGATTATCCTTCGTTGCGTGTGGGTCTCAATGGGTTTTTGGAGGAAGAGGTGAGGTGAGTGAGCTGTTGCCGAGTACCTGCAAAGAAGTCCCGGGGTGGTTGGGTTCCACCAAGGACCCTCCGACGCTCAAGTTGGTGATGAGATCCGAGCAGAGTAACGGCATAAAGGTGTTAAAAATGGCTTACTCGACCCCTCTGTGATGGGGTATATAGCGGTGGAGCACGTAGCAGCGGGCGCGAGAATCTCGCCGACAGTTACGCCCTCCCGACGTCACGTCCGCGTAGAAAGCGGATCACCCATTAATGGGGATTGATGGCATGGAACATGGGATGTTGCTGGCGTGAAATCTGCGCATGGCGAGATTCGAGGAGCCGTGGTTACGCCGGTGAGCGGTGGAGTTGGTCGGAGGTCCGAAGAAGACGGCCTCGGCCAGGAGCTCGGGGTCGAGCGAGGAGGCCGAGGGGTCTTGGTCTGGTGGCAGCTCGGGGCGAGTTGAGGGGCTGAGGAGGCTAATTTGCAGGGGCCTCGAGGGGGGCCAGCCTGTGCTTGCAGGTCGAGCACGGGGTGGCCTGGTCGGCCCCTGCGGGCCCTTTCTTCCGGGTTCCGAGACACGTCATCTGCCACGCGTCATCATCTTGGGGATCGCCAATATCGAGCACTATCATTAGCCCCCCACTCTTGTTCCGACCAGCTAGTGGTCGGGTCAGGAGTGGACTGCTGGGCCTCCCGAGGTGAGATCCCTTCTATGGTTTCGTCGGGACGAGTCCTCGGGCCGTCGGTTTTCTTTTCCGCTAGCGAATCAGGGTGAGATCTTTGCATTTAAAGAAGGCGCGCCGGTTTGTGCACTCTTCAGTCGAAGCGACGGCCCACGTATCGAGCGTCGATTAGCCGATGCGACGTGCGCAGGTCTGTGGCGTCTGATGGGACTCGGTCCAGCGCTGGGCCGCCACGTGGAACGATCGGAGCCGCTAGGCACGAGGAGCCCTTTCGGCGGAGACGATGGGCGCCGTTGGATGCGGCAATAAATACGGGTGGGGTCCGCCCTAGGGCCCTTACTCTTTCATATTTTCCTCTCTCAAGCCTCAGCTGCTCAGCGCTCGTCTCTCCTCTTTCGTTTCCAGCCTTTGAAGAGTTTCTTTTCCCAGGTTAGATGTCTTCTTCTGTAGAACCAGTAGATGTTGTAGGAGCAGATGCTAGGGTTCCTTTAGATGTGTCTGAGTCTTCTCGGGGAGCAGGGGCTAGGCCCTCTCCCCAGGGTTGTGAGGCGGGGGCCGCCTCTAGGGAAGAGGCGGAAGATGTGGCCCCCAGCACCTCGTGTTGGGTGAGGCATGAGGGCGAGCTCGCCAACGCTCGGGCTCACTTCCACATTCCCCCGCGCTACACGCTTTGTCTGGCCGAGGAAGGAGAGAGGGCAGACCAGGTACGGGGCAGGGAGATTGCCCTGTATTTGGAAGCTTTTTAGGGCGGAATGTGCCTGCCTTTCTCTCCTGAGGTCATCGCCGCCCTGAATTTCTTCGGTTTGGCCCCCGGCCAGTTAGTGCCGAACGCATTGAGGATTCTCCTTGGGTTCTTGATCCGCCTGAGGCTACAGGCGATTCCTTTCAGTCTTTCCCTTCTTGATTCCTCCCTCGTTTTCAAGAGTCACCCCGGCGGTCGAGCTGGCGACCCGAGATGGGTTTGCTTTACTTTTAGGAAGCGGCCCGGGGTCGCTGCGGGGACCAGGGTCGTGGCCTTGCCCTCCTCCATTCATGATTGAAAAAAGAAATTTTTCTTCGTTTCCCCTCCCGAGGGCGAGGACTGGCCGGTGCCCACCAAGTGGTCGAGGGAGAAGTGTCTGCCGGGGAACCTGTCCGATGACCCCGCCGCGGTGAGAGTGGCGTCATGGGAGCCCGTCCCCCGACATGACGTGCTGCTGTCCGAGAGGGTTTTGAGCTGGGCCGGGCTTAGCCCCGTCGAGTTTATCGGTAAGTTAGGCTTGCTTTTTGGGTTTACATTTTACTCATGTTGCTGATTTGTTGGGTGTTCATTTCATGCAGGATCCATGGACTTTGGCTCTCTCCGAGATGCTATGCGCCAGTCGAGGCAGCCTACTAGGGCCGGGGGCGCCGGCTCTTCTCGGGCGCAGCCCGCTCCGGCTCTTACTGCCCCGGAGGCGGCGCCTCGAGGATGCTTGGTGGTAGATCCCGCCCCGGGACCCAGCAAAGCATCGGGTCGGAAGCGGGCCCTAATTCTGGAGGACACGGCTTCGAAAGAGGAGATCGGCTCTCCCTCGGAGCCGCTCAAGAAGAGTTCCCGGAGACCCTCCCGGGGCTGGTCCTCGCCGACCGTAGTGGAGGAAGGGCGGCTCCGGTTCGCGGTGCCGTCGGGGCTGTCGGTCGCGGACAGCCTCCTGCACGAAATAGAGACCTCGGCCGGGGGTCGAGTTCCTGGAGGGACCCTCAGGGCCCAGCTGGCGTCGATAGCCCAGGAGTCCGTGCAGGTAAGTCCCCAGTTCATCGTGAGATTTGGTGCCCCTTTCTGTTTTCTGACCTTTTTGTGTCTTCCCAGGTTCTCCAGCACGTGGCCCTCGCCCTCCGCGTGGAGACCGATGTGGTAGCCCCGGTGTTGGAGGCCGCGAGTCAGCTCGCCTCGCTGCAAGAAAGCTCCAGGCAAGAGCAGGAGGCGATGTCGGCAAAGATCGCCGCCCTAGAGGGCGAGGTGGTCGCCGGGAAAAAGGAGGTCGCCCGGCATCGCGAGGCCACTGTGATCGCCGAGGGCAAGCTCGAGGACTCCCAGGTGCTTGCCGGCAACCTGAAGAGGACGGTGAAGGCCCTCCGAAAGGAGCTGGGGGCGGCGGCAGAGGCGTTTAAGTCGGCTGAATCGAGGGCCGTGGCGAGCTATAAGGGGTCAAAGGATTTTTATAACGACCTGGCCGTAACCACGACCCGCATTTGGCACGACACCCTCGACGCCGTTAAGTCCCGGATGCCCGGGTTCAACGACGCGGATCTCCGGGCTGAGTTCCCCCTTGTGGGCGCCGACGAGCAAGGGGAAGAAGTTCCCGATGAGGGGGCGGCCGAGGACCCAGCGCCCTAAGTGGTGGAGGTCGAGGACCTCGAGGTCGCGCCCGGCCTCGAGGTGTAGAGCCCCCATTCTCCCCTTTTCAATTTGTTTTTCTTTTGAATTTTGTAAGGCTGGGAAGCCTAAAAAATACTCTTTGTAAAGAAAAACTTTTGTCTTTGGCAGTAGTAATAAAGTTTTTCTTCAGCTCCATAGAATTGTGCTCTGCCGTCTATTGAAGAATGTTCGTGAGATATTTTTTGCTTGTACCGTTGTCCTTTTACGTCAGGTCGGCCATTTGTCTAACGATCGCCCGTCGAGTTGACTGCAATCACTTGCCGACCGACAAGCTTTTCCGAGGAGGTATCTCCCTGGGCCCCGGAGTCGAGGGGAGATTGTTTGGACCTGGACAGACTGGACGTCCCTCACTGGGGTCTCGGTTTCTCCGCGGGCCACAGAGCATCTCTGATTTAGAGCATTGGCCACCATTCGGGGGTGACTGGGCAGGGCAGCTGCCCCGTCACCCCCTGCAAAGGCTTTAAGCTTCCTGGCGTGGTGGCAGGGGAGTCTCCCGCCAGGGATGGCCGAGCAGGGTAGCTGCTCGGTTGCCTCTTGCGAGGGCTTGGGTCTTTAGCGTTTGAGGGGCTGTAAGAATCCCACTAGGGATGTCCGGGCAGCGAAGCCGCGCGGCTGCCTTTTGGCGAGGGCTTTGGCCTCTGGCGTCATGGGTAGGCAACCACTGGCCTGGGACGAATGGGCGGGGCAGCCGCTTCTGTCCCGGCGTCATGGGTAGGGAGCTACAAGCCGGAGTTTTTACCGAGCAGGGTAGCTGCTCGGTTGCCTCTTGCGAGGGCTTTGATCCTTCAAGACGGAGACCGAGCAGGGTTACTACCCAGTGCCTCTTGGCGAGGACTTTGATCCCTGTCAGTTGTGGTAGGAAGCTACCAGCCGGGGATAGCCGGGCGAGGGCCCGACTGCCTCTGGGAGGACTTTGGTCCTTGGCGCGGGAAGAGCTATAAGGCTATAAGAAGCCTACCAAGTACCCTTGGCCGGACAGGGTTACCGCCTGGTGCCTCTTGGCGAGGGCTTTTGTCCTGAAAGATAGCCGGGTGAGGGAACCTCGGTCTCGACTGCCTCTGAGAGGGCTTTTTGATCCCCGGCGTTGTAGCAGGGAAGCTGCCCGCTGGGGATAGCCGAGCAAGGGAACCTCGGGCTCGACTGCCTCTGAGAGGGCTTTATGATCCTCGGCATTATGGCAGGGAAGCTGCCCGCTGGGGATAGCCGAGCGAGGGGACCTCGGGCTCGACTGCCTCTGGGAGGGCTTTTTGATCCCCGGCGTTGGGGCAGGGAAGCTGCCCGCTGGGGATAGCCAAGCGGGGAGACCTCGGGCTTGAATGCCTCTTGGAGGGCTTTTTGATCCCCAGCGTCGCGGCAGAGAAGCTGCCCGCCGGGGACGACCGAGCAGGGAAGCTGCTGGGCTGAATCTTGTCGTGGTGAATCCCGACCGTTCAGCCGCAGGTATGGGGAATGGGAACGGTCGGGGCAACGACGCGCGTAGCTAGCCTATCAAATGCGGGGGAAGGCGAAGCGTTAGGGGAAGGCGAAGCGCTAGGGGCGCGTCGCTTCGATTCCACCGGAGAAGGCTTGATGGTTGCCGCGTAGCAGTGATTCCCTGGGCAAAAGGGTGCGACGGTTGGGCTGCGCAGTAGGCTATATAAGGCTGAAGGAGTACTGGTCTTTTCATCCTTCATAAACAGGTCGCCGAGAATGTAGGACTTCCCGTTCACCATCCCCGACATCATCCGCTTCGAAGACGTGTACCTATACGACCCATACTGCACCGAGGACACGGTGCGGCTGGTCTATGGGAGTATCGAGGACCATTTTGGCCGACTGCTCCCCCGACGCTCCTTCCTGCTGCAGCTGCTGATGTACTCCATCTGGAGGGCATCGCCGGGGCTTTACAACCCCCTGTCTGAGCTGCTCTTTGACGAGGCCGTGGGCAAGCTGCGGTCTTTGAGGCTCTTCGGCTTAATCTCCACGAACCGGCTGGCCCGCTCAGAGGCGCTCGTCCGCGAATGCTACGAGTTGAGGCTCAGGGTCGATGCCCGCGGAGGGAACCGGGGATAGAGGCTGGAACTGGCGAGGCCCCGGTTGGCGGAGATTTTTACCGAGTACCACGAGCAGTGCTCGCTGCACCCCCTTCCCCCACTATTGTAATTTTCTTTTCTTTTTGCATGTACGGCTGAGGAGCCCATAATACCCTTTGAATAAACAAAACTTTTCTTTCTTTTTTGCAACGCTCCATTGATCTTTATTAAATCAACAATAGATTCTAGGAAGAGTTTACATTGCTTTAAAAGAAAGGTACAGGCTAGAAGATGACTTTATTGGTTAGGGCCGAGCTCCCTGAAGGGATGTCTGCCCCCGCACTTGGTATATGGCATGGGGCTCCTTGAGCTCCGGGTTGGCCGTCCGCTGAAGCAAGCATGATCTGACCGATGGTCAGGTCGGCAGGAGGGCGATGCTGCTCCTGCTCACGGTTGGTCTGTCGTTTGTCCCTCAGGTAGGCGGCGAGGTGGCCAGACCGGATGAGCTCTTCGATGTAGTCCTTCGGTTGTTTGCAGTCCTCCGTGGCATGGCCCAGTACCCGGTGGAAAGTGCAGTAGGGGCCCCGGGTTCGCTTTGCGGCCTAACGTGGGACCGGAGGGAACTTGAAGAACCCCTCGTTCTGGGCCTCCTCCAGCAACACCGCGAGGGAGACGTTGAGAGGGGTATACTCATGGAACTTCAGGTGGTAGGGCTGCTGACGCACCGGCCTCTCATCTCGAGCCCTCTTTTTCTGGTCGGGCCGTTCTGCCCGGGGAAGGTTAGAGTTCACCTCGGATTCCAGCTGGACCTCGCGCTCAGTCCACGCCTTGACCTCGGCCATGGTCTTAGGTTGCGCCAGTGCAAAGGAGCGCAACCATTCCTTGTGCCTCAAACCAGATCTGAGTGCCGTTATGACGGTTTTGTCTCGGTGCTCGGGCACCTCAAGAAGGGCGTTGTAGAAACGGGTAATGTATGCCTTAAACGTTTCCTTATCCCCACTCGTAACCGTGAAGAGGTAGTCGACCGTGCGCTTCTGTCGACGGTTCCCCACGAAATGGCTAAGGAATTGAGTAGCCAGTTCTTCGAAGGTCGAAATCGAGCGGGGCTCGAGCCCCCGGAACCAGTCCCAACCTGTGCGGATGAGGGTGGCCGGGAAGGCTCTGCACTGGGCGGCGTCGGAGTGATCCTGGAAGCTCATCCCCGCAGTGAAGGCGTCCAAGTGGCCCTTCGGGTCGGTTTTCCCGTCAAACAGAGAGACCTTTGGGGGCTTGTTGTGCGAGGAGACGTGGACGGCGAGCAGTTCCTCGGTGAACGGCTTCGTGAGCGAGTCGGAGGCGTACTTAGCTCCGTCGCTCGAGAGGTGAGCTTCTCGACGCATGCCCTCGATCTTCTTCTCGAGGGCATCGAGCCGACCGTGGTACCCCGAGGAATCGGCGCCTCGGGATCTCTGGCCCCCGCTGTGGGTGACCTGCTTCTGGGAGCGTCCCCGGTTCTTCTCAATGAGGTGGTCCCGGGGTGAGGTAGCTCTTGAGCCGCCTGGCCGGACCTCTTCTGTGCGGCCCCACCGGTGGCGGTGGGGTCGACCACGCCCGTGTATAGGCGAGGTGATCGACATCTCCTCAGGGGGATAGGGGTCGCGAGGAGGCTCGAGGTGAGGCGCCCTGGCGGTGGATCTCAGTGTAGAGCCCTGGGGCGCCCAACGGGCCTCAAGGAGCACCGGTTCGAGAGACTGGCAGCTAGGGGACGCAGCCTGTTGGTGGTCGGCCGTCCAGACAAGGGCAGAGCCTTCTGGAGGGATTGGAGCGGCGATCTGGGGCCCGGGCGCGGCCGTTTGGACACGGACGAGGGCCTCCACAAGGGATTGCAGGCGATCTATCCGGCCTGCGAGGGCGTTGATGACTGTCAGGGGAGGAGGTTCATCCCCGCCTTCAGTGAGTGGAGGACGGCGGCTGGTACCGGGATCCCCAGGATGGTCGTCTGCCATAAGGGTGGAGATAGGAAGGCCAACTTTGTATTTTGTGGAGTCAGTTCCTACAGACGGCGCCAACTGATGGAGCTCCTTTTCGGGCCTCCGTCAGATGTTTTCTTCCGTTGATCTCGCGGTGAACTTAGCTAATTATCCTTCGTTGCGTGTGGGTCTCAATGGGTTTTTGGAGGAAGAGGTGAGGTGAGGGAGCTATTGCCGAGTACCTGCAAAGAAGTTCCGGGGTGGTTGGGTACCACCAAAGACCCTTCGACACTCAAGTTAGTGATGAGATCCGAGCAGAGTAACGACATAAAGGTGTCAAAAATGGCTTACTCGACCCCTCTGTGATGGGGGTTTATATAGCGGTGGAGCACGTAGCAGTGGGCGTGAGAATCTCGCCGGCAGTTACGCCCCCCCCCCCCCGACATCATGCACGCGTAGGAAGCGGGTCGCCCATTAATGGGGATTGATGGCGTAGAACGTGGGATGTTGCTGGCGTGAAATCTGCGCATGGATAGATTCGCGGAGTGGTGGTTACGCCAGTGAGCGATGGAGTTGGTCGGAGGTCCGAGGAAGACGGCCTCGGCCAGGAGCTCGGGGTCGAGCGAGGAGGCCGAGGGGTCTTGGTCTGGTGGCAGCTCGGGGCGAGCTGAGGGGCCGAGAAGGCCAATTTGCAGGGGCCCCGAGGGGGGCCAGCCTGTGCTTGCAGGTCGGGCACGGGGTGGCCTGGTCGGCCCCTGCGGGCCCTTTCTTCCGGGTTCCGGGACACGTCATCTGCCACGCGTCATCATCTTAGGGATCGCCAATATCGAACACTATCAAAAGGGCATTTTTCTGATATAAGAAAGGCTTATGGATGGAAAAACCAACACCATTAGGGTTTTGAGAGGTAAAGTGTATATTTTTTAAGTTTATGGGGGTTTCTTATTTTTTTCAAGCAAAAATGAGAAGGTTTCCCACATTTTAAATGATTATATGACTATCACATACATAATATATTTTCTTCTGCTCTTATCTTGGGCACACACATGAAGAATAGTTTTGCTTTTACTTAAATAAACAAGAAAAAAAGGGATAGTGGAACTAGGTTGGAATGTTGGAGCCAAATAAAACAATGATGGTAAGTTTAAGTGATAAATTAAACAAAAAGGGATAGTAGTCATAAGACATCAAATGGCGATTCAATTAGTATTTTTTGGTCAATTGGTATTTATCTGTAATACGTCTGAGATATCAGCCAGTATACAAGACTCGTACATCTTGTGGTATAATACAAGCAATATTGTTTTGCCTATATAATGTTGGATATAGTACTATCCTTAAGGCAATTATTGTAATTACCAGTAGGCGATTATGATAATTGAGTGAACAGTCTTACTTGAAATGATAGTATACTATCTGATTTGTTTTTAACATTGATGTGTATACATTTTACTTGCTATTACGTGTCGCTAATATATAATGATAAAACCCGTAGGATTCTTACTTGACAACCAGTGTTATGATGGCGATCATATACGTGAGAGATGGATAGTCCATAAGCACATCCTTATATGTCACTAGTGAGCGAGTATCGAGAATGGGCATCGATATTCCAGAATAGACTAGTGTATACATTTCGAGACCCCCACGAAAGGCGGTGGCCGGTCTCATAAGCCATTGGTATTGTGTCACTTAAGATGGTATACAGGTGCTCACTGGAGGTGAGTACACCGAACGGACTCGCCGAGAACTTCTAAATTGTATTATATCTATCGTCAGATAGAAGTTCTTTAGTGGCATGAGTACATCTTAGTCTTTTGACCTAAAATTGTCATTTGTCTCGTGTGAGTTCCTACTGTTCTTAGATTACTATCCTATCACAGCTCAAAGGAGTCTTGCAAACGGGTTTTAGTTGGATACAGTCCCGAACCACATGGAGCTAGTGAGCGACTTTCAGGGATTCTGTAGGGTTACGGCAGCGCCCCGACCATCAATCCGTGGCCAAATGCGGAACAAAAACTTTAAAAATCTGGCGCTAATGGAACCCTAATCGACGGATCGTACCATTAACCCTATACTAGTTCTATACAAAGGAGTTTAAGAGATTATACCGATCGATCAATGTCCTTCGGTGTTCAATCTCTGTCCTTAGCTCATCGCAGCTGCCTCGATGAAGTTCGATCTCCGGTCTCCCTCGTCGAAGACGATCCACATCGAGGATTAGTAATACGTGCTCCTGCTTCAAAACCGAAGCAACTCGGACATCCAGTTTGCTAGTCTAGATGCACAAGATGAAGTAGAGATTATGTGTGAATACTTTGTGTCAAAACACCCATGGATTCTCAACTCATGAGGCAATAGGATGGAGGATGAAGAAGAAGCCATATGAAGAAGTGTGAGCTCAAGTTTTGGCAAAAGAAAAAGTGATGAAGAAAATGTTCTCTGTTCTTTTCTTTAGTTGTGAGTTGTGAGGTATTTGTGTGTTGCAAGCAAAGAAAATTCCCAGCACCAAATAATGAATTTCCCCTATACAAATATCTCACCTCATGAATCACACAAGGCCCAACACCATGAGTCACCATGCCACAATCAATGCACCATGCCAAGACTTGCACTCACACTTTCCATCACAACAATATTAAACATATAAACAAAACCCTAAATGTTTAATACTAGAAAAAGAAATGGCATCTTCAAAAGTAATCTTGTAACAGATTACAAGAATACCCCTCATCCGTATATACATACCCGCATCCGTATTCCGACTGAATACAACGAGACGAAAATAATCCAACAATACAATACTAGGATCCGGCTTAAACCAAAGCCCACTAGTATTATCCGTCCGATCATGATCCGTGCACAAGTGCATGTATATGATCAAACCCTGCCATAAAACCATACGGCCTCCACAACGTTTCGCCCGAACCAGGGAAACCCTCTGTGTGGGACTCTAAAAACTCGTTAATACTCTGGAAGTGGGTTTAACCATAAGCACGTCAGTGGTACTAGCTGCACGTAACGGCTACCCAGGTATTGAGCGTGTTAGTTGTATGTATGCCCTAGAGGCCAGTATTGTATAGATGATGTATATTATATTGGATGCTTGGACATATATAGAGATGACTTTCTTGCTTGATATGATAGTATGCTATCTGGTTGCTCTTTATCTTAACATGTACACTTGTCTTTTTAAACTGTCTTATAGTTACATATTGATAAAGCCCTTAGGATATGTACTTGACTACCTGGACTATGATGCAGATCATACTAGTGGGGACATGGTAGTACACAAGTACATCCTTCAAGGTCCCTGGTCGTGGGTGTATCGAGACAGGGCATCGATATACCAGAGTAGACTAGCGTATACGCTTCTCGACCCATGAGATGGGCGATGGATGATCCCATATCCATTGGTGTTTGACATCAGAGATGGTATACGGGTGCTCAGTGGAGACTGGGTACACTGGACGGACTCGCCGAGAACTCCCAGATGGTATTATACCTCACATCAGATGGCAGTTCTCAGGTGACACTTGTGCAGGTTAGTCTGTAGACCCGAGATCGTCATAGAGTCTTGTGTGATTCCCACTGTGCTTTGATCTCCACCTTACCAGGTCCATGAGGGCGTGCAAAACGGTGGTCTTTGGGTACAGTCCCGAGTCACATGGAGGCAATGAGCGATAGGAAGGGTTTCGTCTCTCCCGGTATTGGGAGTTGATATTGCGCTGTGCTCGATTGGCCGTAACAGGGAAGTCCCTGGCCAGGGCTGATCAGAGATTTGCTGGTAAGTGTTACCAGTAGTTTCTCGACCCGTTATGAGCCTCACATCGGCACGACTTATCGGTTATTGGGGTCTGACGTTTACCATCCCTAGACTTGATATGCGACGTATCAGACGAACAGACCGGACTGTACGGTAAGTGTTACTGGTTGGATTCACAGGAGTGTGAGCGGGCTAGCTCGTCGATCTTCTGATTGTTCAATGCCCGGGTGGCCGTTACGTTTAGCAGACTGCTTGCGGCTTGTGGGTGCTTGATATGATCATCATCTGCTGCCGGCGTATTGACGAGTCTTTAGAGTCCTACACAGAGGTTTCCTGGCTCAAGCGAAACGAAATAGGAGCGCATATGAGATATGTGCAGGACCGAGAATAATGCGTGTATGTGATACCGTATTTCATTCTCGCGATGAATGTATCGATTGGTTATATTCGATATAACCTAGATATCGAATCAAGGTTTGATTCGATGAGCCGATACATAGGATACTAGTCGGTTATATGCGATATGACCGGATCGTTAAATCAAATGTTGATTTAATGATGTAATGTATAATTATATATTTGATATATTACTTTGCATTAACTAGTATTGGTTCACTTTAAATGGATTTTCTCACTTGATGTGCAAGAAGTATATGTGATATACTTTTGTGCACATATTTGTATCATGTTTGATGATACTAGATCATGTGGTTAAGTGTAAAGGATTAAACCATGGTTAAGAGATGATTAGGGTTTTGCTTTTTCATTTATTTATTTGTTTATTTATTTGGAAATGATTTAGATAAGAATGGTGGCTTCTTTTGTTTCTAGTTGAAGCTTCATGAAGCTTCGACTTATGCAACCATTCTTGTCTTCATGCTTAACCCTAACTCATCCAAGTAACCATGGTATATTCTCTACACTTAACCTTAGTTAGGATATGATAAGTATTGTTTTCTTTTTCATTTTAAAATAACTTATCATATTCTTTCTTCTTCTTGATCATCTTCTTCTTCAAGAAAAGCTTAAGCCCATCAATGGCAACATGAGCAAAAGTGAGTGAAATCCAATTCTAAAGTGAACCCACCTCCTATTTCTTTACCCTCTACCTCTTGCCAAGTTGTTTTGGGTGTTTTCTTCACAAGTTTCACAACTTGGTGAAGTTGGAGCTTGAACTTGTGCAACCTCGACGTAGATCATCTTCGGCACGAAGCCGACGACGTATTCCGCCCATTTCTCCGATGAAGCCGACGATAGAGTTCGGGATTCGAGATGGACAGCGAGAGGACGCGTACGAAGAGCTAAGGAAGTGGAGAACCGAATCTACAAAGGTTGTAGCCTCTCTCCTTTAGTTAAGATGTTAACTAGTTCCGTTTGTCGCCTAAATTTCTAGTTAACGATCCGTATTAGGGTTTCTCGGCACCCATAATTTTTGAAATTGGCATGGTTGTTGCCTTGTGAGACCTCTACAGTGTGCCTAGGAACCCTACAGTGGTATCAGAGCCTAGCTAGAGCCTTAGGCGGAGTCTAGACGACGTTTGAAACCCGAACGAACCCGAAACCCTAAAACCCAAGTGCTCTCTGGACTTTTTCTAAAATCTGGGATTTTTCCAGATTAAAAATTGCTAAAAAAATCAGCAAGGAAATCTATGAATTACGGTGCAAAAATTACTTGATGAACCGCGGCCTAAGCCTGCTTAGGCGGCGGTTCCGCGGCAACTTTATTAAATTATCATATAATATTTGCACAGTAACTGATATCTTCTGGTGTTGGATTTTCTGAGAATTTTTAAAATTTATTCAAGAGTTGAATTTTCTGGGGTGTTTTAGAGCTTCGAAGTTTCGATCGGATTATCAAATTTCGTATTTGTGTATTTCCGGATAATTTTTGAATTTGTTAAAAAGTTCGACCGGATATAAATACCCAATTTTTTCCCTGTCGGGAAATTTCCAAGTGTTGGATTTTTCCGTAATTTAAATACGTTCTAAGTAGTGCAAGTAACGCGATGGACCCTCTAGAAGACAACAAACCTTAACTCGATTATGTGACTGTCTTGAACTGTCCTTTGAACCTTCGGGTTTGGGGCAGTACGGCGTGCCACATGTGAGGCGTTGGCTTGACCCTTCTACGGCTGGACCGTTGCTACTGAGGCACGAACTGAATATTTTTAGACTTGCTTCATGTGTTGAGCTGTATCGGGAAAACTTGGGTATTCGACTGTTCGATCGGAAAGTTTAACATTTTCTGTTTATCTGGAATGTGATACAATAATTGGAATTCACAAACAGTTATGAGATAACTGAATGAATGTTATAAATCTAGCGGTTTAGTTTCACTTGATATTGAAAAGAGTTTTCGATAATGAGACTAAAATGCGGGGTTTATAACTGTTAGGCATGTGATGTCTAAGTATTTCATTTGATTAGGCATGTGATGTCTAAAGAGGTTGCGGATTCCAACTGTTGTAGTTTAACACTTTCTTTTCTGTGACCGTAAGTGTAGTATGTTCATATCGCCGGTTTCGTTGCTATACGTCAACGACAATTGGGGTATGCATACTTACTTACGTTGATGACATGTGATGTTATGTGTTGCTGGATATGTTATATTGGATCGTCGTGTTTGAATAGCCGGGGGTTTTTATGTGAGATGAGTGTTTTTCATTTTCATTCATGTAAAAACTTGTATGTAATATTCTTTTTATTTGGGGCACTTCCAGGTTGCGGAAGTTGTCACCTTTTGTATATTATTTACTTTTCTGCATTAGAATAGACCCAAGAGGGGAGCACAAGTAACCGGGTTCTGGGGTCCAGTGGGAGACCAACTCGAGGAGTCGAGTACGGGTCTCCTAACCCTAGAATTGGCAGGGTTGCTTACCGCTCTCATAGGGGTCTAGGGGTGTGGGATTGGCTATTCATCACGACCGTGGAATCCGTGTTTTATACTGGCTCGTATTGAAAACACGGACGTCCTAGTATATCCAATATTTCATATGTTTCTTCTGCTGCGATATCTGTGATGTGATCATGTGATGTTCTGTGATGGATACAGTATATAGTATATATGATATATTATTTAGACGTTACTTATGTTTTACACCCGCACAAGCCCTGCCCTGCTCTGTCGTTAGTTACCTAACCTAACGGTGCACGAGAGAACATCGAGGCGAATGCGGATGGCATAAGTGTACGTCGTATTTATCTGTGATGTTTACGTACTTAAATGATGGGACTTCATTAATATGATTAATGAAAGAAAAGAAACCAAATGATGTTGTAGAATCAAATCTTAAATAAAACAGGTAGCTACAGTTCTTGCTTTGCACAGCGGTATATATGATATGCCCTGCACCTTATTCGATGAGGAAAGGACCGAGATCCCTTCACCGGGAGTGACTCCTTTAGCAATAACTGGCAGATGCTACACACTCGATTTGTTTTTGATTGCTTCTATAGTTTCTGCTTTGCACAGTGATATATATGATATATCCCGCACCTCATTCGACGAGAAAAGAGCCGACGATCCCTTCACCGAGAGTGACCCCTTTAGCAAAACTAGAAAAGCCTCAAAATCACTCCATTTCAAAACTTCATTTGATTCTACAACGATATCAAGTTCATTACGCAATAGGTTTTCAGAAAAACCTGTCGTAGCCCTCCGTCATTTCAGATAAGTCCTGTTTAGTATTCGTGCTGCGTTTGTTGACCTTGTCAAGACGCACTGTGCGGTAGCTAACCAGTATTTATCTGCTTATGCATATGATGCAGATTGGGTTAGGGTAGTCATACAGCCTTGTTGATCTTGTCAAGGGTCGTGCGGGTGGGTTTGATTCAATCAAGAAATGACGGGTTGAACTTGACTTGCAGTCTATGATTTGTTGACCTTGTCAAGATCATAGATCGTTCGGGGCAAAATATTATCGGGAATTTCAAGTGTTGAAATTTGCAATGAGATTGCATACCTTCTATGAGATAGTTGGATCCCGATACCCACTGCGAGTAAGAGTTACTCCTGGGAGAGTTTTGCACATTGCAATTAGCCGATCAAGTAGGTGTCTAGAAAGGTGTCAACGAGGTTACGCCTCTGGGAAAACGAGGTTTACATTAATTAGGTTCGTGCGAAAGCATGGGGGACCTCCCTCAAAGTACCGACACTGGCCTGGCTGAAAGATTGGCGAACTTGTAGTGTGTAATTAATCCCGGCTAGTCTTTCCTTTTAGGGTTTGGAGGAAGATTTGATAAAAAGCAGTGGGAGCCATCCTGATTAGATAAGATAATAACCAATCTGATCTTGCACGAGCATACGCTAAAGTGTTTTCTTCTCTCTCTTCAGGTAGCGACCATTTCATGCCCTAATGAAGATAATAATATGGATGTATTGACCGAACCCGCATGTTATACTGTGCTGGGGAACGTTGGTTCCGTTCTTTCCTATAAGAGTTATAGGAATGAACAGGATATAGGGGAATACCAGGATTCTCATGCCACCCGAATGAAGAAAGTACATGTTGATGCATTTTCTTCGGGTGTGTTCGTTACAGAGAACTGTTTCTCCATTTGCCCTACGTCCTGGGTATTAGATACCGGGTCAGGATCCCATATATGTAATCAGTTACGTGGGCTTAGGAAAGGTAGAGAACTTGGAGAAGGTGATAAAGACATTAGAGTTGGAAATGGTGCAATTGTTGCAGCTAAGACTATCGGGGAATATCACCTTGTATTACCGACTGGTAATACATTGGTTCTGAACGAATGCTATTACATGCCGAACCTGATATGCAACATTATATCGGTTTCTTTATTGAGTAAAGAGGGATATAATTTTGTATTACAGTACAATGTTATGAACATTTTCCGTAACCAAAACTTGGTTGGATCAGGCACGTTGTGCAATGGCATTTATGTTCTAAATCAATCAACAGTTCTGAGCATAACAAACACACACAAGAGGAAGAGTTCAGAACTGAACGAATCCTTCTTGTGGCATTGTAGACTGGGTCACATCAATGCGACACGATTAGCTAAGTTGCATAAAGATGGATATTTAAATCCTTTTGAATTTTCATCTTATGACACTTGCCAATCATGTCTCAAAGGCAAGGTGACCAAAACTCCGTTTACGGGACACGGAGAAAGATTACCGAACTCTTGGGACTGATACATAGTGATGTATGCGGTCCCATGTCTACACATGCCAGGGATGGTTCTTCGTACTTCATTACATTCACTGACGATCTCTCTAGATTCGGATATGTGTTCCTGATGAAACACAAATCAGAAGCTTTTGAGAAATTTAGAGAATATAAACAAGAAGTCGAGAACCAAACCGGAAAAAGTATTAAAATCCTTCGATCTGATCGAGGAGGTGAATACTTAAGCAATGAATTCCTGGACTTCCTAAAAGAGAATGGGATTCTCTCTCAGCTGACTCCTCCATATACACCACAGCACAACGGTGTATCAGAACGGAGGAACCGCACCCTATTAGATATGGTGCGCTCTATGATGAGCACAGCTGAGTTACCTATTTCCTTCTGGGGATATGCGCTGGAAACAGCAACATACCTATTGAATCAAGTTCCATCTAAATCTGTACCTACCACACCATATGAGATATGGAGTGGGAAGAGACCATATTTTAAACGAGTTAAGATATGGGGTTGTCCGGCCTATGTCAAAAGGCAAAATCCGGACAAGCTCGAGGCACGGTCAGTTCTCTGCAAGTTTGTGGGATATCCAAAGAATTCATATGGGTATTTTTTCTACCACAGTGAGGAACAAAAAGTGTTTGTTGCTCAACATGCCACCTTTTTAGAAAAGGAATTCCTTGAAAAAGAAATTAGTGGCAAAGTGGTAGAGCTGGAAGAGGTTCCAGATATACAAACCGTAACTGAAGATTTAGTGGAACCAGAAGATTCAGTAGCTCCCAATGAACCTCAGCCTCTCCGCCGATCTAGTAGGGTTCCTCGCCAACCTGAGAGATACTACGGTTTTCTCATGGATGGTGGGAGCGAGGATTGCATCATGGAGGATGATGACCCAACTAGCTTCGAGCAGGCCATCACGAGTAGGGACTCGGTGAAATGGCTGGATGCTATGCGGTCCGAGATGGAATCCATGTACACCAATAAAGTATGGACTTTGGACGTTGCTCCTGAAGGGGTAAAACCCATTGGGAGCAAGTGGATCTTCAAGAAGAAACTTGGTGTAGATAGGAAAGTGGAGACTTTCAAATCTAGACTTGTAGCAAAAGGTTTTCGTCAAAGACCAGGTGTGGACTATGACGAAACCTTTTCTCCAGTGGCTATGCTTAAATCCATCCGGATCATGCTTGCCATCGCTGCATATCATGATTACGAAATCTGGCAAATGGATGTTAAGACCGCCTTTCTAAATGGTGATTTAGAAGAGTGCGTGTACATGACTCAGCCAGAGGGCTTCGTAGACAGTGGGAGCAGCGGGAAGGTGTGCAAGCTGCTTAAATCCATTTACGGATTAAAGCAAGCATCGCGGAGTTGGAACATCTGCTTTGACGTCGTTATCAAAGAGTTTGATTTCGTCAAAAATCCAGATGAACCTTGTATCTACAAGAAGGTAGCAGAGAGTAAGATTGTCTTCCTCGTATTGTACGTGGACGACATACTCTTGATAGGAAATGACATTCCTATGCTGCAATCGGTCAAGCTCTTCTTATCACAAAGATTCTCAATGAAAGATCTTGGTGATGCCTCCTGCATATTGGGGATCAGGATCTATAGAGATAGATCCAAACGGATTTTGGGATTGTCCCAATCCAGGTACATTGACACCATACTAAAGAGGTTTAGTATGGAAGAATCCAAGCGTGGGAACTTGCCCACGATCTCTGGGGTCACTCTCTCCAAAGAGATGTCTCCCAAGACTGATTTGGAGAGAGTTCGCATGCAAGGGATACCCTATGCTTCGGCTGTAGGCTCTATCATGTATGCGATGCTATGTACCAGACCCGATGTAGCATACTCACTAAGTGTAGTGAGCAGGTATCAAGCTGATCCTGGAGAGAATCACTGGACAGCTGTGAAGAGCATTCTCAAGTACTTGCGAAGGACTAAAGAGATGCTCTTGGTGTATGGTAACGGAGAACTCCAAGTGGAGTCCTTTACCGATTCGAGCTTCCAGAGTGATAAGGACGACTCTAAGTCGCAGTCGGGATTTGTCTTTACCCTTTACGGAGGGGCGGTTAGCTGGAAGAGTTCCAAGCAGGAAACCATGGCAGACTCGACGATGGAGGCTGAATACATCGCTGCCAACGATGCTGCCAAAGAGGCTGTCTGGATCAAGAAGTTCATTACTGAACTTGGAGTGGTTCCATCTATTGAGCATCCAATACCTTTGTATTGCGATAACAATGGAGCGGTGGCTTTGGCCAAGGAACCCAGGTCCCATAAGCGATCCAGGCATATTCTGAGGCGGTATCACCTGATCCGGAAGATAGTTGATCGCCGGGAGATCGAGGTCAGGAGGGTTGACACGAAGAACCCACGGCGGATCCACTCACGAAGGCCATTCCCCAGATACAGTTTGAGAGACTCTTCGGGATGCTCGGTATGCGATACTACAGCAGCTGGCCCTAGTGCAAGTGGGAGATTGTTAGTTGTATGTATGCCCTAGAGGCCAGTATTGTACAGATGATGTATATTATATTGGATGCTTGGACATATATAGAGATGAATTTCATGCTCGATATGATAGTATGCTATCTGGTTGCTCTTTATCTTAACATGTACACTTGTCTTTTTAAACTGTCTTATAGTTACATGTTGATAAAGCCCTTAGGATATGTACTTGACTACCTGGACTATGATGCAGATCATACTAGTGGGGACATGGTAGTCCACAAGTACATCCTTCAAGGTCCCTAGTCGTGGGTGTATCAAGACAGGGCATCGATATACCAGAGTAGACTAGCATATACGCTTCTCGACCCATGAGATGGGCGATGGATGATCCCATATCCATTGGTGTTTGACATCAGAGATGGTATACGGGTGCTCAGTGGAGACTGGGTACACTGGACGGACTCGCTGAGAACTCCCGGATGGTATTATACCTCACGTCAGATGGCAGTTCTTAGGTGACACTTGTGCAGGTTAGTCTGTAGACCCGAGATCGTCATAGAGTCTTGTGTGATTCCCTCTGTGCTTTGATCTCCACCTTACCACGTCCATGAGGGCGTGCAAAACGGTGGTCTTTGGGTACAGTCCCGAGTCACATGGAGGCAATGAGCGATAGGAGGGGTTTCGTCTCTCCCGGTATTGGGAGTTGATGTTGCGCTGTGCTCGATTGGCCGTAACAGGGAAGTCCCTGGCCAGGGCTGATTAGAGATTTGCTGGTAAGTGTTACCAGTAGTTTCTCGACCCATTATGAGCCTCACATCGGCACGACTTATCGGTTATTGGGGTCTGACGTTTACCACCCCTAGACTTGATATGCGACGTATCAAACGAACAGACCGGACTATACGGTAAGTGTTACTGGTTGGATTCACAGGAGTGTGAGCGGGCTAGCTCGTCGATCTTCTGATTGTTCAATACCCGGGTAGCCGTTACGTTTAGCAGACCGCTTGCGGCTTGTGGGTGCTTGATATGATCATCATCTGCTGCCGGCGTATTGACGAGTCTTTAGAGTCCTACACAGAGGTTTCCTGGCTCAAGCGAAACGAAATAGGAGCGCATATGAGATATGTGCAGGACCGAGAATAATGCGTGTATGTGATACCGTATTTCATTCTCGCGATGAATGTATCGATTGGTTATATTCGATATAACCTAGATATCGAATCAAGGATTGATTCGATGAGCCGATACATAGGATACTAGTCGGTTATATGCGATATGACCGGATCGTTAAATCAAATGTTGATTTAATGATTTAATGTATAATTATATATTTGATATATTACTTTGCATTAACTAGTATAGGTTCACTTTAAATGGATTTTCTCACTTGATGTGCAAGAAGTATATGTGATATACTTTTGTGCACATATTTGTATCATGTTTGATGATACTAGATCATGTGGTTAAGTGTAAAGGATTAAACCATGGTTAAGAGATGATTAGGGTTTTGCTTTTTCATTTATTTATTTGTTTATTTATTTGGAAATGATTTAGATAAGAATGGTGGCTTTTTTTGTTTCTAGTTGAAGCTTCATGAAGCTTCGACTTATGCAACCATTCTTATCTTCATGCTTAACCCTAACTCATCCAAGTAACCATGGTATATTCTCTACACTTAACCTTAGTTAGGATATGATAAGTATTGTTTTCTTTTTCATTTTAAAATAACTTATCATATTCTTTCTTCTTCTTGATCATCTTCTTCTTCAAGAAAAGCTTAAGCCCATCAATGGCAACTTGAGCAAAAGTGAGTGAAATCCAATTCTAAAGTGAACCCACCTCCTATTTCTTCACCCTCTACCTCTTGCCAAGTTGTTTTGGGTGTTTTCTTCATAAGTTTCACAACTTGGTGAAGTTGGAGCTTGAACTTATGCAACCTCGACGTAGATCATCTTCGGCACGAAGCCGACGACCTATTCCGCCTATTTCTCCGATGAAGCCGACGATAGAGCTCGGGATTCGAGATGGATAGAGAGAGGATGCGTACGTGGAGCTAAGGAAGTGTAGAACCGGATCTACAAAGGTTGTAGCCTCTCTCCTTTAGTTAAGATGTTAACTAGTTCCGTTTATCGCCTAAATTTCTAGTTAACGATCCGTATTAGGGTTTCTCGGCACCCATAATTTTTGAAATTGGCATGGTTGATGCCTTGTGAGCCCTCTACAGTGTGCCTAGGAACCCTACAGAGCGAAAGGGAGGCCGACGGGCAAACTTATCCTGAAACCCTACTGAGCCTGACAGTGACAATATCCGTACAGTCCGGTTCGTTCGTCTATGAGTATCGCATATCGAGTCTAGGGGGTGGATAAAGTCAGACCCCTAATAACACGACATTTAGTGTCGGTATGAAGTCTATCACCAACTGAGAAACTACTGATCCGAATCAGTAATTCTCGTCTACCCCTGCCGAGAATTTCTGGTGATGGCCACCCTTGCACTCCGCAACATCAACCCCCAATACCGGGAGAGATGAATCCCCTGACGATCCGCTCACTGCCTCCATGTGGCTCGGGACCATACCTAACTAAAACCTATTTGCACGACTTCTTTAAGCCATGGTAGGGTAGTAATCAAAGCACAGTAGGAACTCACATGAGACAAATGACGATCTTAGGTCGATAGACTAACTTGTACACATGTCACCAGGGAACTGCTATCTGACAATAGGTATAATACCAACAATCATGTTCCCGGCGAGTCCTTCCGGTGTACTCATAATCCAATGAGCACCTGTATATATCTTAGGTGAGCCAACTAACACCAATGGCTTGTAAGACCGGCCAACGCCTCTCGTCGGGGTCTCGATCCGTATACACTAGTCTACTCTTGGAGTATCGATGCCCAGTCTCGAAACTCTCATGACTAGGGACACTTTAAGGATGTGCTTATAGACCACTCAACTCTCATGTATATGATCGCCATCATACTGCTGGTAGTCAAGCAAGAATCTTATGGGCTCTATCAACATGTAATAGTGATCTGCAATGTCACGTGAAGCATGTGCATGATGATAAAGACAAACCAGATAGTATACTATCATCTCGAGTAAGACTTTTCTACCGGTATAGGCCCTCCCTCAATCATTGCAATCAGGTGCCTGAGATCCAGTAATTAACTTGAGGGCACTATAGCCAGCAATCTCCCACTTACACTTAAGGCTAATTATTGCGATGCCGCATACTCACAGCTCGTGTGATACCGAACACCCAACTCCTCTACTAATCAGTTTCACAAAACTCATTTGTAAAACTATTATGTTCGAGAAATAGCCTCAGTGAGTAGATCCGCTCCAATGTTTCTTTCTATATCTCTCTTTAACTCAAGTTTGCGGAGAAAGCTATCTCCCGAAACGAGCAATACCTGTCTTAGAATATGTATGGATATCTGATGGGACCCAGTTCACAAATGAACTTCAAATCTAGTAAACTTCTTAGACTGTATCGTCAACTGAATTTAATCAGTATCCTGCGCTATGCCTCTCAGTATCCGCTTGGACCACCTGTCCAAACTACTGCCCCTTAAAAGAGGGAAAACTATAGCTCTGACAGTCACTCTGTCATCCGGGTCATCTTAGAAGCCTGGAATGATAACCGTCTCCTGAAGGAGGCTGCCGTTACCATATCCTTAGAACATCCACTTATGTTCAAAAACTGCTTCCGAACGTTTCTCGAGGATTAGATTAATATATCAACTTATTGCATCTAGTGCAAAAACAACATCCGGTGTGGTACTTGACATCTCATGATTGACTCAATTGCCTAAGCAAGTGATATACCAATCATATACATCCCTCTCCTCTTTAGTCTTTAAGACATCTTTAGAGAGGGTGACTCCACCAGCTGCAGGTATACTATCATGCCAGGAGTCTTCCATTCTAAAACACCTTTAGAATAGTGTGAAAATACCCAGATTGGGAAACTACCCAAATCAAGATCTAAAACAATAGATCTAGAAACCAGAATGCCTTATATAAAATACATATCCTATGTGGAGAAACCACTGTATGACAACCATAGTATAACCAATCGTAGTATAGGAATTTCACTTCCTATAAAGCGTATATCATCCAAATACCAGGATATTACACCTTACTACCTTCTTAACAGATCCATCCCCTATTCTGATGAAGTCAAAGCCCATGACTGTCACATCAAAAACAGATGATCTTTCTCCGCTATACTTACTTTAGTCTATAAATAGACATAAGCAACTTGTCCACTATGCTTTTGCTGCTCCCACTAACTACAACAACCCTCCGGCGGAGTCATATACACGTGCACTTCTAAAGCTAGTTTAGAACGACGCTATACTCATCCTCCTGCTGGGTCTCATAGTCTGGAACAACAGTAATGGCAAGTTTGGGTAAACAAGAACCTCCCTGTCACCTCCTCTGAGAAGACCGAAGTAGCTCTCGGGTGTCTGAGGTTACCCACTATATCTGCGGAGTGGCTAATGGAATGTCAAACCCTGATTGAATTTTTAGGTTCTATTAAATTTTCAGTAATCGTTTGTGGTTCTGGAATCACTTCCAGTTCTACCATACTCCCACTACTGTATTATGAAAAAATCTATTTTGCTAAACTGTGGCAAATCAAGATCAATATCACTATTGATCTTCTAGATGTTAGAAAGTTAACCCTCGTCATAACCTGGGATAACCCACAAACTGCCATTACAGAAACGTGCCCTGAGTTATCCAGAGTCTGGTTTTAAGCATAAGCCGGACAACCCCATATACCTTAACATCGTTAAGATATAAACCATTCTATATACAATATAGAAACAGAGGCACTGATTTAATTGGAACCAGATTCAAATCATGCAGCTATCTCAAGTGCATGTCAACTAAATGGAGAAAGGCCGATCAGCATTACTCAACTTAGGACTGCATCCAGATATGAGTAACCTGAAAGAGAAGCAAGTTCTCAAAACCATTACTATCAATTGAATACCAAAACACAAGTATCTATATTTTCGATCACCTTGAAGAATCCTGATACTTGCAACATATGGTTCTCTACTTTATTCTTATACCTATAACTTCTCAAAACTTGTACCTTGTATTTCTACGAAACACTTGTCTAAATCTGGAGAAGTCACAAGTAAACAGAATATAGTACAAGGACCAACCCCTTTTTCCTAATGGACAATGGACAACATACAATACTTTGTATAAGTCTCCTGAGTTGAATTACTCATACCCTGTGTGTCGTAGGTTGAAAACTGCACTATGGTTAAGAAGAATTACACCGCTGTTTAATGCTCCTTACCTAACCATCAACTAATATAGATAAATGTCATGGACATAATTTCAAAAAGTTATATCTCACTTTATAAAATAAATGTACAGATATATCAGTTTAAAATTGGTGTATAACAACGGATATTCAAAACCAAATATTTGTCTTCAGGCAAAACCCCAGGGGATTTCTTCAAATATCACCAATTACAACGAATTCCGATATAATGAAGATATAATCACCTAATTTACAATAACTTACTCCCACTCATCATCTGTAAAACCATACATATATGAGAATCAAACCTGGTAAATACATACCCTGGAGTAAGGATCTAATTGGGAAATCAGTTTTCAATTAACAACGCATAGTGAAACTGAAACATGAAAATGTTTCGAAGGGGTAGCGGGTATTCCTAATAATGCCTCTTCCATTATTCAGATTCATGACTGTAATCGTATATTTTTTGGCCATCTCTCCAAATCCCTTTATTTGTCTTTACTGATTACCTTCTGCACACCATCTTTAGGCTAAACGGTTTTCTTCCTTCCCTACCGTTCGGCACCAGCCTATGGTTTGGAAGAAGACTATCTAATAAGCATAATAGGTGTACTCTCCTAATCCTAGGAGCAGTCACAACTTGAGAGAATGTAAAGATAAAAGACAACTGAATAAACCTTATTCTTTTTCTCCTGAACCAGAATCCATCCTCGAACTGGAACAAGTTCCTTCGAGTTCGTATATAACTATATGATGGATTATCTAATAAGTGTGGATCTTCGTAGTGATACGGGGTGTTCTGAAGAAATTCAAAGGTGAAGTAGGAGTGGCGATGATATACACGGTTTGGTCATGAATGATAGCGGTCGCAATTTACTTTGCCCTCTTTCTAATCCTTTTATTTGTCTTTACATATTACCTTCTGTACACCACACTTAGGCTAATTGGTTTTCTTCCTTCCCCACCGTTCGGCACTTGCCTATGGTTTGGAAGAAGACTATCCAATAAGCGCAATAGGTGTACCCTCTCCTAATCGTAGGAGCCCTCACAACCTGAGAGAAGGTAAAAGAAAAAGAAAACTGAATAGTCCTATTCAATTTCTTCAGAACCGGAAACCATCCTCGAATTTGAAATGAGTTTCTTCGAGTTCGTATGTAACTGTACGATGGTGATATCCAATAAATGTGGATCTTCGTAGTGATACGGAATGTTCCGGAGAAAAGCAAAAGGTAAAAGTAGGAGTAGCAATGAAGTATGCAACTCTGACAATCCAGAGTCAATATGTTTTAATGAGGTCCGGTTAACTTGGTTACTGAGTTATAGTCTAGGGTCGGGTCATGGTCGCTGCCAGAGAGAGAGAGAGAGAGAGAGAGAGAGAGAGAAAAGAAACACTCAGCGTGCACTTTAATCTAGATCAGAATGGTCAATCACTTTATCTAATCAGGATGTCTCCTACCGTATCATCAAATTCTCCTCCAAATCTGAAAGAAGAATTAGTCGGGATTATCTAAAATCACCCGAGGAGTAAACCAACTCATCAGTGGGTATCGGGATCCAACTATCATCGCATGATAACCTGATGGAATCCACTCAAGTTATCACACTCCAGAAGGTATGCATATGCCTGGCAAGTTTCCTGTATATTTGAAACTTCCGATGCGATTTTTACCCTATACTCTTATGACCTTAACGAAGGCCGACATATCATAAGTCACATGTCAAGTTCTACCTGTCATTGCCCAGGTTAATTTGAACCCACCTGTACAAACCTTTGACGGAGGCCAAAATAGTAGTACGACTATCCCAAACCAACGCATCTATCTATGCAACAGAAAAGTAACAAATAGCTACCATACACTATACCATGACGAAGGCCAACAAACATAGCATGAATACTAAGTGTTGCCCGTTTGAAATGACGGAGGGCTATGAATGGTTTTTGGCGAAAAACCTTTAACGTAATGAACTTGATATCGTTGAAGGAACTGAATAGCATTTTACAAATATATAGTGGCGAAAACTTTTGCTAAAGAGGTCACTCTGGCGAAGGGATCTCGGCTCTTTCCTCATGAAATGAGGTGCAGGATATTCCTACTGAATTTCACGATGCAAAGCAAAAAAGTAATCGACTATAGTGAAGTTATTACCCTGACGCAAACTTCTGCTAAAGAGGTCACTCTCGGTGAGGGGATCTCGGCTCTTGCCTTGTCGAATGAGGTGCTGGATATTCATAACCGAATACCGCTGTGCAAAACAAAAAAAATGCCCTTATAATAACAACTTTTTAAAATTGTTCCAACAACATCAATTAAGTCTGTTTTCCTTGCATTGATCCGAATCAACGCAGTCCCATCAATTAATCACACCACAAAAGAACAAAAATATGATGTATGTATATGCCATCCGCATTCGCCACTGGGTCCCGTCATGACCCGTTAGGTTACTTAACTAACGACAGAGCGGGGACTGGACTAGCGCGAGTGTAAAACATATACAACATCTACTAATATATATACAACAATATATAATAATCTCTCCAGGCATGATAAATGCAACATCACAAATAAGCAATAAGCATCACAGAACAATATAGGTAATCTGGGAGCCCCGGGTTTCCTTTGAGCCGCAAGTGAAACCCGATGTTCCCCTGGTCGTGTGGATAGCATGTGCAATGAAAACCTAGACCCCTACGAGCGCGGCAAGTTACCCACCAAAACCATAAGCGAGGTAGCCCCTCCATCAAAGTGAATGGGCCACCCGGCACTTTACGGAATCCGGTAACTTGAGCACCCCTCCTTGGGTCAACCTGTACCCCCTACGAGTGCGGCGAATAGCCCGCCAATTCTAGAGTGAGGCCCCCTCCTTCTTAACGCCATGAGATGCGGACCCGTTGCCCTCCAGAACCCAGCTATCCGTGCACTCCATCACGGGGTACTCCTAGTACAGAAAAGAAAATATGTACAATGGTAATATCGACCTCAACCTGGTGGTGCCCCAAACAAATAATAGACAAACAGGCAGTGACGGCAGTCCACATGTCGGACGCTCGGCCTGCGATATCAAATGTACAAATAAAACTAAACTGTACTATCATTGCACTCAAGCTATCCACCACGACGAATCCGCAACAAACACAGCACAACACAGAATATTAACGTGAACGTCACGTTCACAAACCTATCTAAATGAACTATAGCAATTAGACAAGTTGTACCGATCTAATGACATTCACGGTCGCAGATAGTAATATAAGTACTGAAAACTTTAAACAATGTTAGAAATATCGAGTTCGAAATAACCCCGAATAGCCCCAAACAACTAGATAAAACCATATCAAAACTGGGCTAAACTAGCAATACCACTGAACCAATATTCCAGAGACTAGACCACACACAAAATACGAAGTCCTAACTCCCTATTCTGGCCGGCCAGCTCAGAATTTACAGCATTGTGCTCGGGTAAATTCAGGTAGAAGTGGCTCATATTTGGGGTGCAGTCTAGTGGTCATACAAGTAGTCTTCTGCAGTTGCTAAAATATTTTTAGAAGACTCGGAAAATTTTGACAGAAATTAGAATATATTGGGTATTGATTTGGAGTTGTTTCGGTTTCGATACTTTAACATTGTCTAAACAATTAGTATGCGGTTAATGGGTTGGCTCTAATACCATGTAGGATTACGGCAGCGCCCCGGCCATCAATCTGTGGCCAAACGCGGAACAAAAACTTTAAAAATCCAGCGCTAACGGAACCCTAATCGACGGATCGTACCATTAACCCTATACTAGTTCTATACAAAGGAGTTTAAGAGATTATACTGATCAATCCATGTCCTTCGGTCTTCAATCTCTATCCTTAGCTCGTCGCAGCTGCCTCGATGAAGTTCGATCTCCGGTCTCTCTCGTCGAAGACGATCCACGTCGAGGATTAGTAATACAGGCTCCCACTTCAAAACCGAAGCAACTTGGGCATCCAGTTTGGTAGCCTAGATGCACAAGATAAAGTAAAGATTATGTGTGAATATTTTGTCTCAAAACACCCATGAATTCTCAACTCATGAGACAATAGGGTGAAGGTTGAAGAAGAAGCCATATGAAGAAGTGTGAGATCAAGTTTCGGCAAAAGAAAAAGAGATGAAGAAAATGTTCTCTGTTCTTTTCTTTAGTTGTGAGTTGTGAGGTATTTGTGTGTTGCAAGCAAAGAAAATTCTTAGCACCAAATAATGAATTGCCCCCACACAAATATCTCACCTCATGAATCACACAAGGCCCAACACCATGAGTCACCATGCCACAATCAATACACCATGCCAAGACTTGCATTCACATTTTCCATCACAACAATATTAAACATTTAAACAAAACCCTAAATGTTTAATATTAGAAAAAGAAATGGTATCTTCAAAGGTAATCTTGTAACGGATTACAAGAATACCCCTCATCCGTATATACATACCTGCATCCGTATTCTGACTGAATATGAATACAACGAGACAAAAATAATCTAACAATACAATACTAGGATCCGGCTTAAACCAAAACCCACTAGTATTATCCGTCTGATCATGATCCGTGCACAAGTGTACGTATATGATCGAACCCTGCCATAAAACCATACGGCCTCCACAATGTTTCGTTCGAACCAGGGAAACTCTCTGTGCGAGACTCTAAAGACTCGTCAATATTGTAATATTTTAGAAAATTTTAAATATTAATTTATAATTTTCAATATGAATTCAAATAAAGTTTGCAAAGTGATATCACATACGGCTTTTGATACCGGAATTATATCCGTAAAAATGTGGTTATTTCGGTAAAATGCGAATAAAAGTGTGTGATGTCATAAAAATGATATTTTAATTATTTTAACATAACATTGCATTTGTCATTAAGTAAATGATAATTAAGTGATAGATTTATCATTTCATATATTCTATGTCATATGGATTTGGATTTATAATATGAAAGTTTTCTTTATTGTTATATTTCTTTTAATAATGGATGGCATATGATATTCTATGCTAAGCTTCACAAAACACCTCATCTTCACCATGCTCAACTCTTTCCACCTCCTCCTTCATAACTTTCCACATCCTTCTTCAAGTTTAACACCTCCTCTTTCCTCCATGCCACCTCCACCTCTCAACCTCCACCTCATGCTTTCTCTACATACATCCTCACCCCAATTACACATATTCTTTCTTCTTATCTCAACTGAACAATATACTTCTTCGGCCCCAAACCAAGAAAATTTCTATGTGTTCATATCAAAAGAAAGAGAGCAATGATTTCCTTCATCACGTGTACCCTTCATCAAACTCAATACACCACAACCCTTAGATGATTCCATCATAGGATTCTTGAGCTGGTGTTCTTTTGTGAATCATCTCCATAGGTATAATTCCTTTTCATCTTTGCAAGTTCGGTACAATTCCATATCTGTTTTAGTGTGCAGTTTAGGAAAACAGTGTATTTTGTGATGTTAATCCTACTGTAAATGAATCTGGAACCATTAGGTATAATTACTAAAAAAACTAGTAAAACCAAAAGTATGATAAGAACACTAGGAGACTTCACTTAAAGCCCGAACCCCAAAGTCCACACTTGAACCGGCAACACCCATCATTGGTCCAAGCTCGCCGGCCCCCCTAGGGATTTTGGTGTTGAATTTTGTTCTGTAGGCTTATCATGGTATTTTGTAAGTTACTGTGTTGTTTGATTTTTCCAATAATTACACAGTAAAATCTGGGAATGTTTTAGTAATGGTTTTACCAAATTTCAGATATTTACGATACGGAGTTTTCGTATTTTGAACTGCAACTGAACCATTAACGTTTATACGTTAACAACAGGTTTATATTGTCGTTTTTTGGGTTAAGTATTCTGTAGGTTCTAACCTATGGGCGCCTATCTCGTTGTTTTGAGCTTTGATATGATATTTATATCGATGTGATTTTAAATACGATTATAGGTACGATTTCGAGGATTTTCGAGACGGAGTTGGTGGACATAGCAGTGTGGATTTCAGTGAGCTCAACGAGTTGGTGAGTAGATTTACATCTACGGGGGAAGTCGGGTGGATGGCGTATAGTACCCCCGCAACCTTATAAATAGTATTATGATATCTAGTTAATTTAGTATTTATTCAAGATATTGATATAGTATCGCATCTAGTATGTCCTTCATTTGCATATAGTTTCATACATAGTTTTAAATGAGATACATACGTGATGTTAGATCCGTACGATGTGGATATGATTTGATGGATTCGTACGAGGGATCATGCCGTACTTGAGATGATACAGATACAGTGATACGATGGGGTATTATACAAGAAATTTTACGTATTGGAAATGATGAGATTCGTATGCCGAATAACGGCCAAGTTTTTCTTTGGACTCGTAAAGTTAGATTATATTCCGTTTTAGGAGGTAATACTTGTGTGAGATATATTCTTTTAAAAACTACGATTCGTTTCTCTTTTAATGATAAAATACAAGAATGCGATACCAATTTCCAAAACGAATATCTATTTTAATCTAAGGCAGCTTCTTTATTTCAAAACCAATGTTTCGTTTCATTTCTAAAGATAATGGTATAGCTCATGGCAAGTAATTACAATAGTTACGCTTAGATTACTTTACATGTTAGCGTTATATTATCGATGTTATACGTTTCCGCGATACCAACATTCTGATAGAACACTGCACAACTACCAATAGGTACTATGCTGCACAAACACGTATACCTATGTTACACTACACCTCATTGGTACTGCCATGTCACTGTAGGACCATTATGATATATTGCATATGTAGATTTCGATATGAGTAGGCTATTACACTTTTAGAACACTTGTACAAATACTAATGATTGCCATGCTGCACAAACACAGACGCGTATGCTACACTACATATCATTAGTAGTGCCATGACACAGTAGGATTCATATCACTATGCCTATATGATTAATTAAGCAGCCTTTCCTTATTTCCTGTTGTAAATTACGAATATCAGTACTATAGATGTTGTATTTGATTCTTATAGATTTTCTGGATTTTCTACTCCTGATGATATATATCGGTGGTATGGGACACTGTTATATATGTATATATATAATATATCATCAGAATGATCTATGCAAGTATTCTCATTCTTTACTTGATATTTTTGTATATGATGAGTTGGCGTCCATCATGAGCTTTATGTTTTCTGATTATTTTATTCCGAACCGAGTGGGGAGGGCTATACGGTTTCGAACTTATTACTTATCCAGAGTAAGGTGGGGGGCTATATAGTCGGATACATGGTGGACCCGGTTCGAGACCGAGGGGCAGGATAGCCGCATTATAGGCGGGGAGCCTAGCAAGGATGCTTGATACCGGAGATAGAGTTGAGCACGGTAGATATCCCGGGATACTGATCGGGGTTCGATTGGACACGGCTGATATCCAGGGAATACTGACCGGGGCCAGGGATATCAGGTTGCGATCATCTGTTGAGATGGTGTCAACGGTATCTGCATTTACGTGTCGGTGATGGACACGAGAGATTTGAGGATTTGCGTGTCGGTTATGGACAGGAGAGATTTCCGATTTCGGGTGTCGATGCTGGACATCCATATATATTGATATGTTGCTATCATGTACACAGTTATATCATAGTTATTGTAGCCGACCAGGACTGATCCGGGGGACAGTACCTATATATATTCATACGGGCATTCATGTACACAAAAAGTGGTTTCAAAAATCGAGCTATAGCCTCATTAGTTTTGACATGTCCGATACGACATTGAAATCTTTTAATTTGTAAACCTCTTAACACTATTCATTAAAATAGAAGGACGTATATCTTAATTAAGATATCTATTATATTTTATACTATCATGTCTACTTTATGCCGTGACATATCTATTCCGCGGCTATTTTAAAGAAGAGTTTTATATATATATATATATATATATATATATATATATATATATATATATATATATATATATATATATATATATATATAATTTCGGTTACATTGAGCTTATACCTAGATATAGGTTAATTGCATTGGATATATTCTAATTGGGATTACATGATAGTTAGTGTTGCATTATGATACATATGTATATCATATAGTATATTGTACAGATTATGATAGTATTATACTTATGACCTAGGTATCGTCGTGCATTTCAATTTCTACCTTTAGATGTACTTTTATTCACTGAGTTGGCAACTCATCCCCGTTGTGCCATAGTTTTTTGCAGGTTTTACCGCTTGGATTATCAGCGGTTTTGGGCACACATTCCTTTCGGTGATTGCTTTGGTAAGTGAGTTACTATTGTATCGTACTCACACTTGGTTATTCATATATTCTTGTATCCAGAGAAAACTCCATCAACTTAGAAAGGGTATATTGTGGACTTAGAAGCGAGACTTAGAGTTTGTGTATTGTGGTGTCGCACTCATGGGAGTTGACTATTTTAGATTGTTGATTTTGTTTCACTTTTCTTTTCTTCACCATTGTGCGTCGTATATCGTTTGCTTGGTTGCTCCGTCATTTAGGCGTGAATGTTAGCACCCGTTGGGATGCCATTTATATTATTATGTTGTATCGGGTATTAAAAAAAATGCAAAGGAGGTGCTGTCGACTTTCAAAACGTCATAGATGCTTTTCAAACATACTTAGTTAAATTTAAACGTTATTTAAACTGATTCCATCTGATGACTATTTTAAACTCACCTCCAATATTTTTCAAAAAGGGTTTAGATTCCGGGTTTCGGCTTACTTGAACCGCGTCGACGTCTTTAAATGTCACGTGATTTAAGTGCCGATCACGTACCACATTTGGGTCGTGACAAATACTCTGGCAGTGGGTTTAACCACAAGCACGCCAGTGGCACTAACTATACGTAACGGCTACCCAGGTATTGAGCGAATGGGAGACCGATGAGCAACCTGAAACCCTACTGAGCCTGACAGTGACAATATCCACACAGTCTGGTCCGTTCGTCTATGAGTATCGCATATCGAATCTAAGGGGGTGGATAAAGTCAAACCCCTAATAACGCGACATTTAGTGTCGGTATGAAGCCTATCACCAACTGAGAAACTATTGATCCGAATCAGTAATTCTTGTCTGCCCCGACCGAGGATTTCTGGTGATGGCCACCCGTGCACTCCGCGACATCAACCCTCAATACTGGGAGAGACGAATCCCCTGACGATCCGCTCACTGCCTCCATATGACTCGAGACTGTTGTTGGAGATAGTGCCCTCAGAGTCAATTATTGGATCACAGGCGCGTGATTGCAATGATTGAGGGAGGACCTATCCCGGTAGGACAGTCTTACTCGAGATGATAGTATGCTATCTGGTTTATCTTTATCATCGTGCACTGCTTTAGGTGACCTGACATGTCGCTATTACACGTTGATAGAGCCCCTAGGATTCTTGCTTGACGACCAGCAGTATGATGGCGATCATATACGTGGGAGCTGGGGTCTATAAGCACATCCTTAAACGGTCCCTAGTCGTGGGAGTTTCGAGACTGGGCATCGATACTCCATTAGTAGACTAGTGTATACAGTCGAGACCCCGACGAGGGGCGGTGGCCGGTCTCACAAGCCACTGGTGTCAGTTGGTTCACCTAAGATGTATACAGGTGCTCATTGGGTTATGAGTACACCGGACAGGACTCGCCGGGAACCTGCTAGTTGGGCTTATACCTGACGTCAGATAGCAGTTCCCTGGTGACATGTGTACAGGTTAGTTCATCGACCTGAGGATCGTCATTTGTCTCGTGTGAGTTCCCACTGTGCTTTGATTACTACCCTACCACGGCTCAAAGGAGTCGTGCAAACAGGTTTTAGTTGGGTACAGTCCCGAGCCACATGGAGGCAGTAAGCGGATCTTCAGGGGTTCGTCTCTCCCGGTATTAGGAGTGAGGTCGCGCTGTGTCTAGGAGAGCCATTACGCAAAGCCCTCGGCCGAGGCAGGAGATTTACTGGTAGGTATTCCAGTAGTATCTCAGGGCGTTCTGGGCTACACTCCGACACGACTTGTACCGCTTTTGGGGGTCTGACTTTTACCAACCCCCTAGGCCCGACATGCGATGCTCATAGACGAACGAACCGGACTGTACGGATATTGTCACTGACAGGCTCAGTTGGGTGTCGGGGTGAGCTTCCTCATTGACGTCCCTTTTGGTCAATAGCTGGTGGCCCGTCACGTATTGGCTAATACCTCTGACGTGCTAGTGGTTAAATCCACAGCCATAGTATTGACGAGTCTTTAGAGTCTACCACCCTTTCAGTTACTCAGCTTTCGGGCGAAACGCTGTAGAGGCCGTATGGAGATATGGCAGGGTCCGATCAGATACGTGCGGTATTGCACGGATCAGGATCGGACAGCTTTGTACTAGTGGCCGTATAGTTATATGGCAGGGTTTGATCTGATACGTGCGGTATTGACGGATCAGGATCGAACGGATTTTACTAGCCGGCTTTGGCTTAAGCCGGTCCTAGTTTAGTACAGTGTAGATTTTGTCTCATTGCATTTGTATCCGGTCGGAATACAGATGCAGGTGTGTATGCACAGTATCGGGGTTTTCCTGTAATTTATTACGGGACCAGTTTTCTGGAGTTGCCAGTTTGCATTCCGTTCCGGCCGGTTTTCCTTTGTTCTTTCCCGGCCGGACTTTTCCGATGGAGGGGTTTATTTGCAGTTTTGCAAATAACACTTTGTGGAGGGTTTTATTGCTAAAAGATTTATTATGATAGCTTTCATTTCTTTTGCTCCATGATGCATTTATTGTGATTAGATGAGGGTATGGGTGGGTTTAATTACAAGCATGGTTCATGTTTGTTTGTGGTCACCTTTCTACATCTCCTACACTCACCTCCCTTCATGCTAGATATTGATTTCTCTCCACCATTCCTAAAAATTTTTGGCCGGCCACTAATTGGGGAGAAGAGAGAAAATGAGAGATTCATTTTTGTATCATTTGTTCATCTCATTTTCCTTGCAAAAAATTGATAGCATCATTTGCCTCCAAAGTTTCATTCTTCCCTCCATCTAAAGGCAACTCCAATACCCCAAAAAGAGACTACGATTCTACACTACACTTCCTACAGCAAATCTTGGACGCGTCGATTCGCCAGCTTCGCGCCCGAGTTGCCTCGGTATTGAGGCGGGACCCGTAAAAGACGCAGGCGATGTGGTGCCCTTTCTGGCGAGGAGGCGACGATATGGAGACTACACTTTCCGCGGGAGATCGGGACGATGACGAGAAGACCGGAGGACTCGGATCACTCGGTATACTTCTCACCCTATCTCTTGATTGCTAGCATTAGGTTAATGGTAAACGATCCGGGTTTTCTTTGTCCGCGGTAGCACCGATTTCCGAGTAAGGAAAATTTTTGATTCCGCAATTTGGCCTCGGATAGACGGCCGGGGCGCTGCCGTGGCGCAACATGGTATCAGAGCCACGCCATTAACCTTACCTAGCTTCGTTTGATGTGTTTGCGTTTCCGATCGACCAAAATTTCCAAAAACCGTATTTTTCCTTCACATCAGTTTCTGTTGAAATTTTTTGAAGTCTAAAAATTTTTCAGGTGGTCTCAGAAAGATGTGCAGGGAGTTCTAAGAACTCTGGAAAAAAACGAGACAGTGAACCCATATCTCGAGCGCGGAAGCGCTGCAATCCCCCCCTTTCTGCCGCGCTTCCGCCGCAATATGGTGGGGTCATTGCTTTGTCTTTTTTCAGTGGGCTTCTGGACTTAAATTAGGAGTTTTGGAATATTAAAATTGGGCCCAGGTTTTCTGTGAGTGCTACAGTTTTGATTGGGGGCCCACTTGTTAATTTTTGGTCAAACGGAAAATTTTAAACACATTATTTCACAGTTTTTACATTATATCTGCGACCGTGAATGTCACTCGATCGGTAAATCCGGTCTAACTGCTATAGCCCGGTTAGACGGATTTGCGAACGTGACTTTCACGTTGATGTTCTATGTTTATGCTGTGATGTTGCGGATCGGTCGTGGGGGATAGCCTGGATGCAATGCTAGTACAGTGCTGTTGTATTATGTACATTTGATATTGCGGGGCGAGCGTCCGACATGTGGACTGCCGTCACTGCCTGTTTGTATTATTCATTTGGGGCACGACCTGGTTGCGGTCGATGTACCCGATGTGTGTATATTTTACTTTCTGTACTAGGGTTGCCCCGCGGTGGGGTGCATGGATAGCCGGGTTCTGGAGGGCAACGGGCCCGCATCTCAGGGCATTGAGACGGAAGGGGCTTCAGTCCAGGATTGGCGGGCTATTCGCTGCACTCGTAGGGGGTACAGGTTGACCCAGGAGGGGTGCCCAAGTTACCGGATTCCGTGAAGTGCTGGGTGGTCCATTCACGGTACTGAAGGGGGCTGCCTCGCTTCAGGTTTTGGCGGATGACTTGCCGCGCCCGTAGGGGTCTAGGACTTCATTACACAGGCTATCCACACGACCAGGGAACGTCGGGTTTCAGCAGCGGCTCTGTGAAACCCGGGGCTTCCAGATATCTGTATTGTTCTGTGATGCTGTACATTTCTGTGATGTTGCTTTTTATTCACGCCTTGAGCGAAATACTATATATTGGTATATATATTAGTAGATGTTGTATATGTTTTACATCCGCGCTAGTCCAGTCCCCGCTCTGCCGTTAGTTAGCTAACCTAATGGGTGATGACGGGACCCAGTGGCAAATACGGATGGCATATACGTACGTCAGTATATTTTCGTTCTTTGTGGTGTGATCAATTGATGGGACTGCATTGATTCGGATCAATGCAAGTTTAAACAAACCTATTCTGATGTTGTTGGAACACTTTTCAAAAGGCTGTTATTGCAAGGACGTTCGCTTTTGTTTTGCATCGTGGTATTCATTTGGAATATCCTGCTCCTCAGTCGACGAGGCAAGGGCCGAGATCCCTTCACCGGGAGTGACCCCTTGGACAGAAGTTTGCGTCAGGGCATTAACTTCACTATAGCCGATTACTTTTGCTTTGCATCGTGGTATTCAGTTGGAATACCCTGCACCTCATTCTACGGGGAAAGAGCCGAGATCCCTTCACCGGGAGTGACCTCTTTAGTAAAGGTTTTCGTCACTATATTTTCTAAAAAGTTATCCAGTTCCTTCAACGATATCAAGTTCATAACGTTAAAGGTTTTTCGCCAAAAACCAGTCGTAGCCCTCCGTCATTTCAGATTAGTATTACTTAGTATTCGTGCTGCGTTTGTCGTGCATTGCCGTGGCGTAGTGTTCGGTAGCTATGTAATGCTTTTCTGTCACATGGATAAGTGGATTGGTTAGAACAGTCGTGCGGTCTTGTTGGCATTGTCAAGGACTCGTACGGGTGGGTTTAATGCAATCAAGATAATGACGGGTAGAACTTGACTAGGACTCTTTGATTTGTTGGCATTGTCAAGGTCACTTGGGTCGTAGGGGTAAAAACATATATCGGGAGTTTCAAAAGAACTGAAACTTGCCAGACATGCGCATACCTTCTGGAGTGTGGTGACGTGAGTCGATTCCGTCACGTTATCATGCGGTGATAGTTGGATCCCGATTCCCACTGATGAGTTAGCTTACTCCTCGGGTGACCCCGACTAATTCTTGTTTCAGGTTTGGAGGAGAATTTGAGATACAGTGGGAGGTTTCCAGATTAGACAAAGTGATAACCATTCTGATCTAGGTTAGAGTGCACGCTGAGTGTTTCTTTTCTCTCTCTCTTTGGCAGCGACCATTGACCCGACCCTGGACTTTGACTCAGTGACCAAGTTGACCGAACCTTCTTAACACAGGCTTTTGGATTGTCAGAGTTGCAGACCTCGTTGCCACTCCTACTTTTACCCTTTTCTCCAGGACACCCCGTATGACTACGAACGTCCACTTCCATTGGACAAAACCATCGTATGGTTATATACGAACTCGAAGGACTTCGAGGATGGTTTCTGGTTCTGGAGAAAACGAATAGGATTATTCAGTTGTCTTTTCTTTTCACCTTCTCTCATTATGAGTACTCCTTGGTTTAGGAGATAGTACACCTATTATGCTTTTTGGATAGTCTTCTTCCAAACCTTAGGCTGGTGCCGAACGGTGGGGAATGAAGAAAACCAATTAGCATAACGATGGTGTGCAGAAGGTATTAAGATTAAGACAAAGTAAGGGATTAGTAAGAGGGCAAAGTAAATTGCGACTGATATTCACGACCAAGCCAAGTATTTCTTCGCCAATCCTAAATCACCTTTGTATTTCTCCAGGACACTCCATATCACTACGAAGATCCACAGTTTATTGGATACTCCATCGTATGGTTATATACGAACTCGAAAGGAACTTGTTCCAGTTCGGGGATGGATTCTGGTTCAGGAGAAATAGGAATTAAGTACATTCAGGTGTCTTTCATCTTCACCTTCTCTCGCATTGCGAGTGTTCCTAGGATTGGGACAGTACACCCTTTATGCCTTTTGGATAGTCTTCTTCCAAACCATAGGCTGGTGCCGAACGGTAGGGAAGGAAGAAAACCATTTGGCCTAAGGGGGTGTATAGAAGGTAATGACTAAAGACATAGAAAGGGATTTAGAAAGATGGCAAAGAATTACAAGGTTACAGTTGTGAATCTGGATAATGGAAGAGGCATTACTAGGAATACCAGGATACCCCGACGAAACATTTCAATGTTTCAGTTTCACTGTTTGATGTTAAAAGAAAACTGATTTCCCGATTAGACACTTGCTCCAGGGTATGTATTTACCAGGTTTGATTCTCACATCTGTATGGTTTTACAGATGCTGAGTGGAAGTAAGTTATTGGGAATTAGGTGACCATCCTCATTATATCAGGATTCGTTGTAATCGGTGATATTTGAGGAGATCATCTGGGCTGTTTGCCGGTCGGCAAATATTTGGTTTTGAATATCCGCTGTTGTGCACCAATTTCAAATTGATATATCTGTACGTCTATTTTCATAGAGTGAGATATTCCTTTTGATTTTATGTCGATGACATTTACCTATATCAGTGGATGGTTAGGTAAGGAGCATCAAACAGCGGTGTAATTCTTCTTAACCATAAGTACAGTTTTCAACCTACGACGCACAGTGAAAGAGTTGTTAGACTCAGTGGACTTATACAGAGTATTGTATGTTGTCCAGTGTCCATTGGGACAGAGGGGTTGGTCCTTATACTATATTCTGTTTACTTTTAACTTCTCTAGTTCTTAGACATATGTTTCGTTGAAACAAAGGGTCTGAGTTTTGAGGAGTTATTGGTATAAGAATAGAGTAGAGAACCAGGTATTGCAAGTATCGGGATTCTTCAAGGTGATCGAAGATGTAGATACTTGTGTATGGTATTCAGTTGATAGTAATGAGAACTTGCTTCTCTTTCAGGTTACTCATAATTGGAAGCATTCCTAAGTTGAGTAACGCTGATTGGCCTCTCTCCATTTAGTTGACATGCACTGGAGACAGCTGCATGATTTGAATCTGGTTCAATTAAATCAGTGCCTCTGGTTCTATATTGGATATAGTACAGTTCATATCTTAACATTGTTAAGGTACGGGGAGTTGTCCGGCTTATGATTAAAACCAGACTCTGGATAACTCAAGGCACGTTTCTGTAATGGCTGTTTGTGGGTTGACCCAGGCTATGACGAGGGTTGACTTTCTACCATCTGGCAGATCAATAGAAATATTGTTCTAGACTCGCCACAGTTTTATTAAAAATGGATTTTTTCAAAAAACAGCAGTGGGAGTATGGTAGAACTGGAAGTGATTCCAGAACCGCAAACGATTACTGAAGATTTGATAAGGAACCTAAAGATTCAATCTGATTTGACATTCCATTGGCCACTCCGCAGATACGGTGGGTAACTTCAGGCACCCGAGAGGTACTTCGGTAGCCTCAAGGACGGTGACAGGGAAGTTCTTGTTTACCCACACTTGCCATTGTTGTTGTTCCAGGCTGCGAGACCCGGCAGGAGGATGAGTATAGCGTCGTTCTAAACTAGCTTTAGAAGTGCACGTCTATATGACTCTGGCAGAGGGTTGTCGCAGTCAGTGGGAGCAGCGGAAGCATTGGTGGAATTCATGCTAATGTCTATTTATAGACTAAAGCAGATATAGCGGAGTTAGATCATCTGTTTCTGATGTGACAGTCATGGGTTTGACGTCATCAGAATAGGGGATGGATCTGTTGAGAAGGTAGTAAGAAGTGATATTCCTATACTACGATCGGTTATACTTTGGTCATCACACAGTGTTTTCTCCACATGGGACTTGGACATTATATCAGACATACTGGTTACTAGATCTATGGTTTTAGATCTAGATTTGGGTGGTTTCCCAATCAGGGTACCTTGACAGCATTCTATGAGTATTTAGAATGGACGACTCCTGGTATGGTAGTGTACCTGCAGGAAATGGAGTCACCCTCTCTAAAGGTGTCTTACAGACTAAAGGGGAGAGGGATACGCATGATTGACAGATCTCTTGCTTAGGCAATTGAGTCAATCATGAGATGTCAAGTACCACACCAGATGTTATTCTTGCACTAGATGCAATAAGTTGATATTGATCCAATCCTGGAGGAACAGTCGGAAGCAGTTTTAGAACATAAGTGAATGTTCTAGGGATATGATAACGGCTGCCTCTTTTAGGAGACGGTTATCACTCCAGGCTTCCAAGGTGACATGGACGACAAGCAGGTTGTCAGAGTTATAGTTCTCCTTCTGACGAGGGACAGTATTTTGGACAGGTGGTCCAAGGCAATACTGAGGGAGGCATGGCGCAGGATACTGATTAAGTTCAGTTGTTGATACAGTCTAAGAAGTTTGGATTTGGAGTTCATTTATGAGCTAGGTCCCATCAGACATCCAGACATTCTAAGACAGGTATTGCTCATTTCGGGAGATGGCTTTCTCCGCGAACTTGAGATATAGAGAGACATAGAAAGAAACATCACAGCGGATCCACTCACTGAGGCTATTCCTCGAACGCAATAGTTTCGCAAACGAGCTTTGTGAGACTGACTAGTAGAGGAGTTGGGTGTTCGGTATCACACGGGCTGTGAGTATGCGACATCGCAATAATTAGCCTTGAGTGCAAGTGGGAGATTGTTGGAGATAGTGCCCTCAGAGTCAATTATTGGATCACAGGCGCGTGATTGCAATGATTGAGGGAGGACCTATCCCGGTAGGACAGTCTTACTCGAGATGATAGTGTGCTATCTGGTTTATCTTTATCATCGTGTACTGCTTTAGGTGACCTGACATGTCGCTATTACACGTTGATAGAGCCCCTAGGATTCTTGCTTGACGACCAGCAGTATGATGGCGATCATATACGTGGGAGCTGGGGGTCTATAAGCACATCCTTAAACGGTCCCTAGTCGTGGGAGTTTCGAGACTGGGCATCGATACTCCATTAGTAGACTAGTGTATACAGTCGAGACCCCGACGAGGGGCGGTAGCCGGTCTCACAAGCCACTGGTGTCAGTTGGTTCACCTAAGATGTATACAGGTGCTCATTGGGTTATGAGTACACCGGACAGGACTCGCCGGGAACCTGCTAGTTGGGCTTATACCTGACGTCAGATAGCAGTTCCCTGGTGACATGTGTACAGGTTAGTTCATCGACCTGAGGATCGTCATTTGTTTCGTGTGAGTTCCCACTGTGCTTTGATTACTACCCTACCACGGCTCAAAGGAGTCGTGCAAACAGGTTTTAGTTGGGTACAGTCCCGAGCCACATGGAGGCAGTGAGCGGATCTTCAGGGGTTCGTCTCTCCCGGTATTGGGGGTGAGGTCGCGCTGTGTCTAGGAGAGCCATTACGCAAAGCCCTCGGCCGAGGCAGGAGATTTACTGGTAGGTATTCCAGTAGTATCTCAGGGCGTTCTGGGCTACACTCCGACACGACTTGTACCGCTTTTGGGGGTCTGACTTTTACCAACCCCCTAGGCCCGACATGCGATGCTCATAGACGAACGGACCGGACTGTACGGATATTGTCACTGACAGGCTCAGTTGGGTGTCGGGGTGAGCTTCCTCATCGATGTCCCTTTTGGTCAATAGCTGGTGGCCCGTCACGTATTGGCTAATACCTCTGACGTGCTAGTGGTTAAATCCGCAGCCATAGTATTGACGAGTCTTTAGAGTCCACCACCCTTTCAGTTACTCAGCTTTCGGGCGAAACGCTGTAGAGGCCGTATGGAGATATGGCAGGGTCCGATCAGATACGTGCGGTATTGCACTGATCAGGATCGGACAGCTTTGTACTAGTGGCCGTATAGTTATATGGCAGGGTTTGATCTGATACGTGCGGTATTGCACGGATCAGGATCGAACGGATTTTACTATCCGGCTTTGGCTTAAGCCGGTCCTAGTTTAGTACAGTGTAGATTTTGTCTCATTGCATTTGTATCCGGTCAGAATACAGATGCAGGTGTGTATGCACAGTATCGGGGTTTTCCTGTAATTTATTACGGGACCAGTTTTCTGGAGTTGCCAGTTTGCATTCCGTTCCGGCCGGTTTTCCTTTGTTCTTTCCCGGCCGGACTTTTCCGATGGAGGGGGTTATTTGCAGTTTTGCAAATAACACTTTGTGGAGGGTTTTATTGCTAAAAGATTTATTATGATAGCTTTCATTTCTTTTGCTCCATGATGCATTTATTGTGATTAGATGAGGGTATGGGTGGGTTTAATTACAAGCATGGTTCATGTTTGTTTGTGGTCACCTTTCTACATCTCCTACACTCACCTCCCTTCATGCTAGATATTGATTTCTCTCCACCATTCCTAAAAATTTTTGGCCGGCCACTAATTGGGGAGAAGAGAGAAAATGAGAGATTCATTTTTGTATCATTTGTTCATCTCATTTTCCTTGCAAAAAATTGATAGCATCATTTGCCTCCAAAGTTTCATTCTTCCCTCCATCTGAAGGCAACTCCAATACCCCAAAAAGAGACTACGATTCTACACTACACTTCCTACAGCAAATCTTGGACGCGTCGATTTGCCAGCTTCGCGCCCGAGTTGCCTCGGTATTGAGGCGGGAGCCCGTAAAAGACGCAGGCGATGTGGTGCCCTTTCCGGCGAGGAGGCGACGATATGGAGACTACACTTTCCGCGGAAGATCGGGACGATGACGAGAAGACCGGAGGACTCGGATCACTCGGTATACTTCTCACCCTATCTCTTGATTGCTAGCATTAGGTTAATGGTAAACGATCCGGGTTTTCTTTGTCCGCGGTAGCGCCGGTTTCCGAGTAAGGAAAATTTTTGATTCCGCAATTTGGCCTCGGATAGACGGCCGGGGCGCTGCCGTGGCGCAACAACTGTACCCAACTAAAACCTGTTTGCACGACTCCTTTGAGCCGTGGTAGGGTAGTAATCAAAGCACAGTGGGAACTCACACGAGACAAATGACGATCTCAGGTCGATAGACTAACCTATACACATGTCACCAGGGAACTGCTATCTGACAACATGTATAATACCAACTAGCATGTTCCCGGTGTACTCATAACCTAATGAGCACCTATATACATGTTAGGTGAACCAACTAACACCAATGGCTTGTGAGACCGGCCACCGCCCCTCGTCGGGGTCTCGATCCGTATACACTAGTCTACTCTTGGAGTATCGATACCCGATCTCGAAACTCCCACGACTAGGGACACTTTAAGGATGTGCTTATAGACCACCCAACTCTCACGTATATGATCGCCATCATACTGCTGGTAGTCAAGCAAGAATCTTATGGGCTCTATCAATATGTAATAGTGATCTGTAATGTCACCTGAAGTATGTACACGATGATAAAGACAAATCAGATAGCATACTATCATCTCGAGTAAGACTGTTCTACCAGTATAAGTCCTCCCCCAATCATTGCAATCACATGTCTGTGATCCAATAATTGGCTTGAGGGCACTATAGCTAACAGATTCGTCTCTCCTGATATTAAGAGGTGATGTCGTGCTGTGTTCGGTTGACCATCACCCTAAATCCGTGACCACGATGGATGGGATTTACTGATAGGAGTTTAGTAGTTTCTTTGTTGGTGATGAGATTGACCCCGAAAAGACTTATCGGGTTATTAGGTGTCTGACGTTATTCATCTCCTGGACCCGATATGCGATACTTTTAGACGAACAGACTGGAATGTACGGAGATTGTCATATTCAGGCTCAGTAGGATTCGGACGAACTTGATTGTTGACCTCCCTTTTGGCATATATCTAGGTAGTTGTTACGTACAACTAGTGTCGCTAACGTGCTTGTGATTATGAATTTATCCAGTAATTCACTGCAAATTTATTGTCGAGTTTTTAGAGTCCCACACAGAGAGTTTTTTCGGTTCAGACGATATGATGTAGATGGCATATGTTGATATATACAGGGGCCCGATTAAATACGTGTATAGGCTATACAGATTTTAATTAGACGGTTGATAATACTATCCGGCTTAGGATTAAATCAGATTATTAAATCAAATTTTGATTTGATAATATATATATATATATATATATATATGTATATTCTAGTATTATTGTTCACTATTCATTTTCTCTCTCTTCGCTATATATATAATATTCTAGTATTATTGTTTACTATTCATTTCTCTCTCTTTGCTATTCGTATTTTTATACAAATACGTGTATATGTATTTTAATACGTATACCGGAAAGTATTCTGTATTTATACGGAAATGCTTCTAAAAGTATGACATCTCATTTATTGATTTTATTTTTAAGAAAATAAATATGAGGTGGAGGGTAAGGTGGCATTTGTGTATGGTTGAGGACATGTAGAGAGACATTGCTTCATTTGTTTATATTAAAATGTTATGAAATTTTTTCTTTTGTTTTGTAGAAAAGGATATGAAGCCATTGCACTCTCATGCTTTATTCATTCCAACACTCTTCATTCTCCTTCTTCTTTATATGCACTCTTGAGTTTTGTATTTTGAAAGAAAATGATGGTGGAAAATTCCTACATCTCCACTCTCCATTCTTAGCGATCTTGGAGCGTCGGTTGCTTCACTAGGTGAAGCTGAAGTTTGGATCGGTTCTCTTGGGTGAATCATCTTCAGTAAGAGAGGTCGCCTCTCAAATTTGTTTCTGATGGCCTACGAGGAGTTTGGAGGGGTCTTCCACGATTGGATGGATACGCATCGAAGGTTATAATCCCTAAACCTTGCATGCTTAGCTTCTATTTTAGTGTTTGAAAAGATCGCTATGGATTAGTGTCTAGTGTTCTTTTCTAAATTTTTCGTTTTTCAATTTCGCATCGGTCGTAGTTGCCGCGGTGATGGCATTAGGAACTTTCAATGGTATCAGAGCCAAACCAAATACTAAAACTAGATTAGACGATATTTTAGTTTCGAGACCGAAAATTTACCCGTATTTAGTTTCGAATTCAAAGTTACTGTCCATTTCAAAACGGAACCTAAAATTTTTCTTGTATATGTCAGTGGACTAATTTTTAAGAAAGAAAACTAGGCAAAAAATTCGAGGACAAACAGGCAAAGTGTGACTCCTACATACAGTCACTATTAGACACTGTATGGAACGGTCTCCGAAAAATCAAAAACGGTTGCTAATGTCTATTAGCGACCATTCATATTTTAAACAGTCACTAAAAACGGTCGCTGATTGGGTGGTCGTTGATACATATATTAGCGACCGTTCATGAACGATCTCTAATAAGAACAGTCGCTAATATATGTATCAGGGACCGTTTGCTCCGGTCGCTAATAAGGAGACACGTGGACATCCCAATGAATTTAACCATTTTCTAATATCAGCGAAAGGTCGCTGATAAGGTATGAGCGATCGTTCCTGTAGCTAATACGGTCGCTAATATCTATTTTTCCTGAAAAAAATTTACAAAAAAATATTATATTCAATACAATAATACACAAAATCACAATATATTATACCACAGTAGCATTTTGCATACAAATAAATTTATATGCACAATCCACATCATATTTGTTGGGTTATGCAACCACCCCGGCCATCAAACCGTGGCCATTGCGGAACAAAAATTTTCAAAAACCGGGGATAGAATAACCCGATAACCTGAATCGACCCATAAGCCCTAGATAACAAAACATGCAAAAGAGTTAGAATGGCTATACCGAATGATCCATGTCCTTCGGTCTTGAACCATCTTCCCAAGCTCCTAGAGGCCTCCTTGATCAAGCTTGATCTCCAGTCTCCCTTCATCGAAGATGATCCACCCGAGAGTCTATGAATCGAGCTCCAACCTCATATCCGAGGTAATTAGGGTACTTAGATCGATATACTAGATACCGTAGAAGAAGTAGAGAGTGATGAAAGATTAATTTGTCTCAAGAAACCCAAAGTTTCTCAACACATGAGTGGGTTTGGGTAGAGGAAGAAGAAGATGCCATGAGGATGAGAGGAGAGCAACTTAAGAAAGAGAAAGAGAAAGAGAATGGCTTAGTTATCTTTTTGTGTTGTGAGTGTACTCAATAAATAATGCAGCCATCAAATAAATATCCATGTCTCCAAAATATCTTGAGTCAACAAAAAATATCTCAAGTCAACAAATAATCTCACAACAAACAAAAACCCTAAGCATGCTAGAATAGTAACCATGGGTCACTAATTAGCCATGTCATAAAAAATGCAATAAGCACCCCATCCTCCACCTCAATAACCTTTTAATCCAAAAAGGTCTAAACCATGATGAGGTGTAATCTTCTAAAAGTAATCTTGTAAGAAATTACAAGAATACCCCTCAACTGTATATACATAACCGCATCCGTATTCCGAAGAATACGAATACAATGAGACGAAAATAATCCAACAATATAATACTCGGATCTGGCTTAAACCAAAGCCCACTAATATTATCCGTTCAAACATCATCCGTGCACAAGTACACGTATGTGATCGAACCCAGCCATAAAACCGTACGGCCTCTACATCATTTCGCCCGAAGCAGGGAAACTCTCTGTGTAGGACTCTAAAGACTCGTCAATACGCTGGCAGTGGGTTTAACCATAAGAACGTCAGCGGCACTAGTTGTACGTAACGGCTACCCAGTTGTTGAGCGAAAGGAAGGCCGACGAGCAAACTCATCCTGAAAGCCCTACTGAGCCTAACAATGACAATATCCGTACGGTCCAGTCCATTCGTCTATGATATCGCATATCGAGTCTGGGGGGTGGATAAAGTTAGACCCCTAATAACGCGATATTTAGTGTCGGTATGAAGCCCATCGCCTACTGAGAAACTACTGATCCGAATCAGTAATTCTCGACTACCTTGGCCAAGGATTTCTGGTGATGGCCACCCGTGCATACCGCGTCATCAACCCCCAATACCGGAAGAGACGAATCCCCTGACAATCCGCTTACTGTCTCCATGTGGCTCGGGACTGTACCCACCTAAAACCTGTTTGCATGACTCCTTTGAACCGTGGTAGGGCAGTAATCAAAGCACAATAGGAACTCACACAAGACAAATGACGATCTCATGTCGATAGGCTAACCTATACACATGTCACTAGGGAACTGCTATCTGACAATAGGTATAATACCGACTAGTATGTTCCCAGGGAGTCCGTCCGGTGTACTCATAACCCAATGAGCACTTGTATACTATCTTAGGTGAACAAACTAACACCAATGGCTTGTGAGACCGGCAACCGCCCCTCGTCGGGGTCTCGATCAGTATACACTAGTCTACTCTGGAGTATCGATGCCCAGTCTCGAAACTCCCATGACTAGGGACATTTAAGGATGAGCCTATAGACTATCCAGCTCCCACATATATGATCGCTATCATACTGCTGGCAGTCAAGTAAGAATCATATGGGCTCTATCAATATATAATAGTGATCTGTAATGCCACCTAATACTGTACATGATGATAAAGACAAACCATATAGCATACTATCATCTCGAGTAAGACAGTTCTACCGGTATAGGTCCTCCCTCAATCATCATAATCACCATCCTGCGACTATGATAATTGCCTTGAGGGCACTATAGCCAACATTTTCCCACTTACACTTAAGGATAATTATTGCGGCGTCGCATACTCACAGCCCGTATGATACCGAACACCCAACTCCTCTACTAATCAGTCTCGTAAAGCTCGTTTGCGAAACTATTATGTTCGAGTAATAGCCTTGGTGAGTGGATCCACTCCAATGTTTCTTTCTATATCTCTCTATATCTCAACTTCGCGGAGAAAGCTATCTCCCGAAATGAGCAATACCTGTCTTAGAATATATTTGGATATCTGATTAGACCCAGTTCACAAATGAACTCCAAATACAGCAAACTTTTTAGACTGTATCGTCCACTGAACTTAATCAGTATCCTGCGTCATGCCTTCCTCAGTATCCGCTTGGACCACCTGTCCAACATACTGTCCCTCAAAAGAGAGAAAACTAAAACTTTGACAATCACTCTGTCATCCAGGTCATCTTGGAAGCCTGAAATAATAACCGTCTCCTGAAGGAGGCTGCCATTACCATATCCCAAGAACATCCACTTATGTTATTAACTGCTTCCTAATGTTTCTCCAGGATTAGATTAATATATATGCTTATTTTAGCTAGTGCAAAAACAACATTTGGTGTCATACTTGACATCACATGATTGACTCAATTGCCTAAGCAAGTGATATGCCAATCATGCAAATCCCTCTCCCATTTAGTCTGAAAGACATCTTTTAGAGAAGGTGACTCCATCACCTGCAGGTACACCACCATGCCAGGAGTCAACCATTCTAAAACACCTTTAGAATAATGTCAAAGTATACATATTGGGACACTTCCTAAATCTAGATCTAAAACCACAGATCTAGTAACCAGAAATCCTGATATTATATCCATATCCTATGCGGAGAAACAACTTTATAACAACCACAGTATAACCGATTGTAGTATAGGAATTTTACTTCCTATAAAGTGCATGCCATCCAAATACCAGGACATCACACCCTACTACTGTCACAACCAAATGTGGTACGTGACTGACACTTAAATCACGGGACATCTAAAGACGTCGACGCGGTTCAAGTAAGCCGAAACCCGGAATCTAAACCCTTTTTGAAATTATTGGAGGTGAGTTTAAAATAGTCATCAGATGGAATCAGTTTAAATAACATTTAAATTTAACTAAGTATGTTTGAAAAGCATCTATGACGTTTTGAAAATTTGACAGCACCTCCTTTGAAAATTTTACATAAAAACCCGATACAACTACAACAATAAAATAGCATACCAACGGGAGCTAGCTTTCACGTCCAAACGACGGAACAGCTAAATGATCTAAATCAGAAGTTGACTCTAAAGAGTGTGACCTCAGAATTTCTAAATCTTGCTTCTAAGTCCACAATATACCATTTCTAAGTTGATGGAGTTTCCACTGGATACAAGAATATATGAATAATCAAGAGTGAGTATGATACAATAATAACCCAATTACCAATCAATCACCAAAAAGAATGTGTGTCCAAGCCGCTGATAACCCAAGCGGTAAAACCTGCATGAAACTGTGGCACAACAGGGATGAATTGCCAACTCAGTGAATAAAAGTACATCTAAAGGTAGAAATCGAAATGCACGACGATACCTAGGTCATAAGTATAGTACTACCATAATCGTACTAATATACTATATGATATACATGTATATTATAATGCAGCACTAAATATCATGCAACCCCAAGTAGAATATATATATATATAGGTACTGTCCCCCGAATCAGTGCTAGTCAAATCCAATAAATGAAATCTAACTGTGTACCTTATGATAACAATCATATCAATATATATGGATGTCCAGCATCGACATCGAAATCAGAAATCTCTCGTGTCCAGCATCGACACGTAAATGCAGATATCGTCGACACCATCTCAACAGATGATCGCCACCCGATATCCCTGGCCCTGGTCGGTATCCCCTGGATATCTGCCGTGCCCATCGAACCCCGGTCAGTATCCCCTGGATATCTGCCGTGCTCATCTCTAGCTCCGGTATCGAGTATCCTCGTTAGGCTCCCCGCCTATAATGCGGCTATCCTGCCCCTCGGACTCGAACCGGGTCCACTATGTATCCAACTATATGCCCCCCGACTCAGTCTGGATAACTTGTAAATCCGTAACCGTATGACCCCCAACTCGGTTCGGAATCAAAATCAGAATACACAAAACTCATGGTAGACGTTTAACTCATCATATCAAAAATATTAGGTAAGGAACAAGAATACTTGCATAGCTTATATTGATAATATATTATATATATATACATATATAACAGTGTCCCATACCACCGATATATATTATCAGGAGTAAAATATCCAGAAAATCTATAAGAATCAAATACAGCATCTATAGTACAAATATTCATAATTTACAACAGGAATAAAGAAAGACTATGTAATTATATCACATAGGCATAATGATCTTAATTCTACTGTGTCATGGCAATACTAATGATGTGTAGTGTAGCATACGCGTCTGTGCTCGTGCAAAATGGCAATCATTAGTATTTGTGCAAGTGTTCTACGGTGTAAGAACCTATTTATATTAACACATGTATATATACGCATTATACAACAGAACGGTTCTACAGTGACATGGCAGTACCAACGAGGTGTACTGTAACATATATTTACGTACTTGTGCAGTATAGTATTCAATAGTATTTGTGCAGTGTTCTATCAGAGTGTTCGTATCGTAGATAACGTCAATAATATAATGCAAACATATAAAGTAATTTAAATGTAACTATTGTAATTACTTGCTATGAGCTATACCATTATCTTTAGGAGTAAACGAAACGTTTGAAATAAGGAAGCTGCCCTAGTTTTAAAATAGATATTCGTTTTGGAAATTGGCACTGCATCCTAGTATTTTATTAAAATATAAATGAATCATGGTTTTTAAAATAATATAGCTCACATATGTAGTACATCCTAAACCGGAATATCACCTATTGCTACGAGACTAAAGGAAAAACCTTGCCGTTATTGGGCATACGAATTTCATCAATTCCAATACGTATAAACTCTTGTATAATATCTCATCATATCACTATATCTGGATCATCTCAAGTACGGCATAATCCCTCGTACAAATCCATCAAACCATATCCATGTTGTACGGATCTAACATCACGTACGTATCTCATTTAAAACTGCATATTAAACTTTATACAAATGAAGGACATACAAGATGCGATACTATATCAATATCTTGAATAAATACTACACTAACTAGATATCATAATAATACTTATAAGGTTGCGGGGGTGCTATACGCCATCCACCCGACTCCCCCTGTAGATGTAAATCTACTCACCAACTTGATGAGCCTGCTGAACTCCACGCTGCTATATCCGCCAACTCCGTCTCGGAAATCCTCGTGACGGCACCTATAATTGTATTTAAAACCATCTCGACAAAAATATCATATTGATATCCAAAACAACGAGATAGGCACCCATAGGTTAGAACCTACAGTATACTTAACCCAAAAACAATAATATGTCACTGAAATCTACGTATGAACGTCGATATTTCAGTCGCAGTACGAAATATGCAAAACCCGTATCGAAATATCGGAAATTTGATAAAACGTTAACTAAATATTCCCAGATTTTACTGTGTAAATATTTAGACAAAACAAACAATAAAAAAACTTATAAAATACCAACACAAAACTATAGGAGAAAAACCAACACCAAAACCCACAAGGGGGCCGGCATCGCTGGAAAAGGCCTATATGTCGCCGGTTCAACCAATGACTTGGGGATTGGTCTTTTAAGAAGTCTTATAGTGGTCCTATGATGCTTATGATGTTGCTAGTTTTTCTGGTGCTTATACCTATTGGTTCTAGATTCAATTGCAATGAGCTAGATATCACAAAATTCCAGTTTATGATACTGCACAAACTAAACATGCTACGTGTCTATATAGAATTTTACTCCAAAACTGATACTAGCTTACAGATTTAATCTACTGCTAAAATAACTTAAATAAACAATACCAAATAGATTAATCCACACACATAGACTTATCCTAAAAACCAAAAACCCTAATTCACCAAGAAGTCCGGCGAGCTCGGAATTTTTGTGACGCTGGCCAAAATCCGAGCACCCTGGTTCGTTTTCCTATGGTTAATTCTAGGTCTAGTTTATAAGATTAAGGTACTGTTTGATCAATTTAGTTATCATCTAAATTATAGCAGATGTTCACAGAGCTAAACTTTGCCTAAAATACGATATTACCGATATTCGATTTCTAAATTAAAATGGTTACTGAACTAAAATCCTACAGTGTTTAAAGATTATACCTACAAAGGATTGCTGGAAGATTTTCCACCAAGATGCAAGCTCCTAGTTCCTAATTTGAGGGTGAGAAAAATCTTAGAACTTAGCTCTTCTCTTCACTTCTCTTTTCTTTTCTCTTTATTTGTTCTAATATTTTTCCCCTTTTTCTTTTCTAATTCAGTTGATTCCTAAATTCCCAAGACATATGATCTGAACCATATAAGGTAAATGAGTGAGGGTGGTAGGAGGAGGTGTCACCAAAAGGGAGGTGTTTGTTCCATGCAAGGGTGAGGTGAAAATGTGCAAGAAGGAGGTGTCTCATGGTGTTATTATACACCAAGGGTTTAATTTAAGCTTAACCAATTCCTACCCCTTTTTACATAACAACCCTTAACAAATTCTAATTTGCATAAAGAAACTAATCTTTTCACATAACCCCCCATACTATATCATATTACACATGAAAGTAATCTTTTCACTAAAACCCTTGTGATTCATTAATATTACAAACTAAACTTTCAATTTAATTAGTTTCACATGCCACTTATGAAATATCCTATTTTGTTTCAATAATTTTTTAAATTAACATTTTATTATTTAATTAACTAAATTAATTTATTATCTAAATTTTCGAAATGTTAAAATATCCCCCTTAAGAAAATTCAGTCTCCGAATTTAAATTAAATCCCCTTCTTAAAACATTTTCCTTAATTCAATCTGCTCAAACTCAAAACAATTTTTCGGGGTCCAACTTAAAACAAACAATGTCCATGCAAATAATGAAACTCCAAAGTCCCACATGAGCTAAAACGCACCATAACGCAATTGTGTGCGTGAAACCTCAAAACATATAAAACTCACATAACTGTAACTCTAGCGGGCGTTATGAGAATTATTCCAGTTATGACGAACTTTGCCAAATACGAAAATCGTTGTGTATCCTAAGTACACACTCAATGCCATAATCGTAGTACAATATCGGTGCACACGACCAAGCGAAGATGTATAAATCAGATCTATAACATATCCTATCAAGTGCAAAGCACGGAAACAAAATCATTCCTAATGGGTTTATGTTAATCTCAAACCACACATCATGGTGTGAATGAAAACAAAACTGTGTTAAGTGCAATAGGTGTGCACGAAACGATATCCACTGCATCTACTGTGCATGGAACAAAAGTATACAAAATGTATCAAGTGCATCAGGGTGCACAAATAAATCTCAAGTGCATCGGAATGCACAAAATAAAAATCAAGTATACCTAGGGTATATATATAAAATCTTTTTAACCATGTATATCTGATGTGCACAGAAATATCAGTGTAGTGCATACGGTGTACATAACACTCTAATCGAGTGCAGTCACCTCGCACAAAAATCTCAACAAGTGCACCTGGTGTGCACAAAACATAAATCAAAGTGAAATTACTGTACATAGAATTCTCATCGAGTGCACCTGGTGTGCACAAATATAAATTGACCCTCAAATCCTCAAAACACATATATCAAAATAACGGAAGTTGAGTTTCCCTTTCTCCAACGTCGAAAACGATATGTTTTAGATCATAAAAACGCAAATCGAACTCAAATAATATCGAAGCATATTCTCTTCAATGTCAAAAGGTGTTTATACCACCGGAATTGGCATAGCAAGGATTACTACTTGTCGTCTGCCACGTTCTAACGTTCTCTGTCTCTAAATTCTGGTTCTTCTTGCGGATCTCTAATACCATGGCTTCTTTATGTGATCGTCCGGTGAGGAGCAACGACCCCATTCGTCTTATTGCTGATATATCCCATCACATCTTCTTGACCAGTAGTCCGGTCTTTTATAATGTAACATGTTGATAATGGAAATCCCTGTCCTCTGCTTGTGTGCTCACAGCTAATCCTAGTCCAATCTTATTTTTAATAAACTCCTGGAAGAGAATCCATCAAATCTTCTGCTAAATCATTTATCCTGCCTGCCCGGAACTAGCACTCATTTCTTAACCCAATTTCTCTTTAGTACCCACTATCATTCCTTTTTTTCCTCCTGAAAGTGTAGTCATACACGTCATCACATCTTCAATATCAACTGTGAAGAATAACTGTCCACTAAAACTTCGTACCAATCTCCTATTCCATAAATCTCCAATATCAACCACTTAAGAAACGTATCTGCATAGTTACACGAATTTCAAGTCATACTTGGTTATGACCAAACTCGGAGTCTTACAAACTCGGAAACACAAATCCGTCATCTCTGATACTCTATAGAAGAATCTAGCTAATCTCACCTTCGAAAACTCGTCCTAATTTTTCGGAGGAAAACTTACTGTACGATCCCTTTCTCAAGCGACTTACATCTGGTCTGAGCAAGACCCATCGAAAGAAACAAGTCAATTTCACCGATCTCGTAACTGGAACGCCACAACGGATTAAAAGTCCTAACCATCCCACATCGGATTGGCTATGAATCCTTCTGATCCATCTACTCTTGTAACATCGTTAACCTTTAACTTCGTGAACTCTGGAAACAACATCTTGATAACCTCAGAAATGAGTGGTACCGCTTTCTGAACAGTACACAACACCATAATCTTCGGAGAGGGGAAAACATCACGTCTCAAGTCCGACTGATCTCTAGCAAAGACTCCACCATCTGGTGCGGATCCCGCAGAAACTCGCTTCAATATTAGAACTCGATCAAATATAACTAAACGACGTATCTCTATATCACCGGAAAGTCACCTTGGTCAGTCCTTGCCCCCGGCTAGTCTGCTCTGACCATGCCTCTAAATGCAGCCCTCTCGGCTCCCTTGAACATGATGACCAAAACAATCAACAGGCACAGACGAGGATAGATCAACGGAATGAATAGAAGGAAGATCTCAAGATATAAATCCTAAGATAACTTAGACGGAGTATCATATCGTAAATATGCCGCGGAACATATGTACGGTATGTCACTCTACTCAGTACCTACTCCATCAACAAAGGTCATCCTATATAATGAAAATTCGGGTATAAGACCCCCAAAGTCAAGTCTAAGTTTTATAAGGTAAGTCCAGATAACAAAAGTGCATGCCTAGATCCCATATAGCCAACCTAGACTCGAACAAAGGTTAAACCAAATGCTCTGACACCAACTTTGTCATGACCCAAATGTGGCACGTGACCGGCACTTAAATCACGGGACATCTAAAGACGTTGACGCGGTTCAAGTAAGCTGAAACCCGGAATCTAAACCCTATTCGAAATTATTGGAGGTGGGTTTAAAATAGTCATAAGATGAAATCAGTTTAAATAACATTTAAATTTAACTAAGTATGTTTGAAAACTATCTATGACGTTTTGAAAATTTGACAGCACCTCCTTTGGAAATTTTACATAAAAACCCGATACAACTATAACAATAAAATAGCATCCCAACGGGAGCTAGCTTTCACATCCAAATGACGGAACAACCAAACAATCTAAATCAGAAGTCGACTCTAAAGAATGCGACCTCAGAATTTCTAAGTCTTGCTTCTACGTCCACAATATACCAATTCTATGTTGATGGAGTTTCCACTAGATACAAGAATATATGAATAATCAAGAGTGAGTACGATACAATAATAACCCACATACCAATCAATCACCGAAAAGAATGTGTGTCCAAGCCGCTGATAACCTCAACGGTAAAACCTGCATGAAACTGTGGCACAACAGGGATGAGTTGCCAACTCAGTGAATAAAAGTACATCTAAAAGTAGAAATCGAAATGCACGACGATACCTAGGACATAAGTATAGTACTACCATAATCGTACTAATATCTATGATATACATATATATCATAATGCGGCACTAACTATCATGCAACCCTAAGTAGAATATATATATATAGGTACTGTCCCCCGGATCAGTCCTAGTCGAATCCAATAAATAAAATCTAACTGTGTACCTTATGATAACAATCATATCAATATATATGGATGTCCATCATCAACATCGAAATCAGAAATCTCTCGTGTCCAGCATCGATACGTAAATGCAGATATCGTCGACACCATCTTAATAGATGATCACCACCCGATATCCCTGGCCCGGTCGGTATCCCCTGGATATCCACCGTGCCCATCAAACCCCGGTCAGTATCCCCTGGATATCTGCCGTGCTCATCTCTAGCTCCGGTATCGAGTATCCTCGTTAGGCTCCCCGTCTATAATGCGGCTATCTTGCCCCTCGGACTCGAACCGGGTCCACCATGTATCCAACTGTATGCCCCCCGACTCAGTCTGGATAACTTGTAAATCCGTAACCGTATGACCCCCAACTAGGTTCGGAATCAAAATCAGAATACACAAAACTCATGGTAGACGTTTAACTCATCATATCAAAAATATCAGGTAAGGAATAAGAATACTTGCATAGCTTATATTAATGATATATTATATATATTCATATATAACAGTGTCCCATACCACCGATATATATCATCAGGAGTAAAATATCCAGAAAATCCATAAGAATCAAATACAGCATCTATAGTACTAATATTTGTAATTTACAATAGGAATAAAGAAAGACTACGTAATTATATCACATAGGCATAATGATCTCAATTTTACTGTGTCATGGCAATATTAATAATATGTAGTGTAGTATACGCGTCTGTGCTCGTGCAACATGGCAATCATTAGTATTTGTGCAAGTGTTCTACGATATAACAACATATTTATATTAACACATGTATATATACGCATTATACAACAGAACGGTTCTACAGTGACATGGCAGTACCAATAAGGTGTAGTGTAACATATATTTACGTGCTTGTGTAGCATAGTATTGATTGGTATTTGTGCAGTGTTCTATCAGAGTGTTTGTATCGTAGATAACGTCGATAATATAATGCAAACATGTAAAGTAATCTAAACATAACTATTGTAATTACTTGCTATGAGCTATAACATTATCTTTAGGAGTAAACGAAACGTTTGAAATAAGAAAGCTGCCCTAGATTTAAAATAGCTATTCGTTTTGGAAATTAGCACTACATCCTAGTATTTTATTAAAAGATAAACGAATCGTGGTTTTTAAAAGAATATAGCTCACACATGTATTACATCCTAAAATGGAATATCACATATTGTTACGAGTCTAAAGGAAAAACCTTACCGTTATTCGGCATATGAATTTCATAAATTCCAATACGTATAAACTCTTGTATAATATCTCATCATATCGCTATATCTGTATCATCTCAAGTACGGCATAATCCCTCATATAAATCCATCAAATTATATCCATGTTGTACGGATCTAACATCACGTGCGTATCTCATTTAAAACTACATATGAAATTTTATGCAAATGAAGGACATACAAGATAAGATATTGTAACAACCGAGTTCATTTATACCAATTCAAGTTCCCGTATTTACTTATCTATGGTATTTTCTTGATTTAACGGGTTTTGGGTGCGAATGGTATTTTCACACTTTATCTTGCATTCGACCCGACCCGCTTGCTTGAACCTGATTAAATCTTATTTATAGATTACCTTGACTTATTGCATGGACACGTGCATCTCATATTTAGTACATACTGGTATTTTATCTAATATCACATCTTTATCATATAACATTTTAAGTCATAGAAAAATAATTTAATATTGCATTTCATAGTCTGTATGATACCCCTAACCCCATGGTAGTATCTGCACATCTTGTTCTCGTCCCGTTCAGTGAAACAGACGTGTTTGGATGGCTATGCGCACGTACGTGCACCCATTCTTGGGGGTATGCATTTTCTTTATCTGGGTTTTCATTGTGAAATTTGGAAGTCGTATATATTTTAAATATTTTAAATCAAAATTTTTAGACTCGATCCAGGCGTGTTTTGGAGTAAGTTTGTATTTGCCAAAATCTCATACGGACTAATATTATAATATTATATTATATTTCTTATTCATTCAAAATTACTCTAACTAATTAAATATTTTTCCTAACTAAATTTATTAACAGTTAAATCCTCACGTCTCTCTCTCTGTAAATATTTTTATATTTTTCCAAAATCTACGATTTAACAGATCTCTCTCTCTCTCTCTTTTCTTTGCTCTCTCCCGCTTGTCAAAAAAAAAATAAAATAAAATAAAAAAAATCTCCGAGCACAAACCCCATCACTACAGCCGATCAACCTCTCCTCACCATCGTAGCAAACCCCTCTGTTTCATCATCACGCTCGTCTTCTTCTTCATGTTTGGTTTTATATGTAAGCTTGAACTTGGATCTTATTTATCTCGGTGGCTCGCACCATTTTCATGATCGCCGTTTTGAGAAAAATCTTGCCAACAAGTGGACCAGTCTTGATTATATCCCATGATGCAGTGTAGAATTTGCATGAATGCCCATCAGGCTCAAGTGCACTCTCAGAATCCATAGAAAATAAAACACAAGTCTTCAATTCTTCCACAATTGGAAGACAAGAAGATGTGCATTTTTCTTCATCAGTAAGAATGGAAGGAATAATAGTATTGACACTATTTTCTTGTCCTTCAACCCACTCCCCTGCCATATTCTGCTACCCTAACCCATCACCGGAGCTACGAACACGTCGACCTAGCAAGCATCTCTGACCCGTGTGATCCCCTCGTGCGTTGTTTGGACTCATTCCGTGTACCGTGCGCGCGTCCCCATTTTTCCCGCCGACACGTGTCCTTCCGTATACCTTTTCTTGATCCGTCGAGGCAAGTTAATCTCGCTACATGCTATAATACTACCTTCTATGTATATTTAAATTATAACACCCCATGATGATTATTTTATGCAACCCGCATTATTATTTTTCATGTTTATCAGTTTTCGGATGTCAGATTACATCCGTAACATGTATTTCACATCTGGTACATGCAAGTACATTACTTGCTATATGCTAGTTGCGGCAAGATTTGATCTTGTCGCAATATGATTATTGTATTTAAGCAGTATTTTAATGTTTTTAGTTAATCACATCTCATGAACACTGGTCTCGTGTGCTTACACTGTAGTTACATCAAATATAAACTATGTGACCCTAGTATAGTTTTAATGGTAACTACAAATTGAAAACCTACTGCACTAATGTGAAACTATGGTTATATTTATCATATGATAGATGCTTTGTTATGGTGTGAGTGCAGGTTCTTGGTTTCTTAGCCAAGATGAGATCAAAAGATAAACAGTGAAAGAAAGTTTAACTACAGTTTTATTTGAATAACATCACCTATCAGTCGCATCTATTTTACACACACCCTAGAACATTCATATTTAATTTATGGAAAATGCAAACTTTTACATAGATGATGACAGTGACTACAACACACAAGCAATTAATAGATAATAACTAAGATTCAAGATTAAGTATCAATAAACATATACTGAGACCAAGTCTAAAAAGAGTATGGAGGATATACGGTCCCGCTTATATATATATATATATAAGTGCATAGTAAGAATTAAATATTTACAGTTAGTGGTGTGTAGTTAACAGCACGATATTCCGTTTACATATTTCAGATCTAAAACTAGAAACTTAACTCTTGCATTTAGTTTACTAAACTTAGTAACCACATTTATATGTTAGATCGCATGATCACAATTGTTTGCATAGCCATAATACCCTTTTATAGTTTATACCCTATCGGACGACCGTTTGCATACATCTAGCTTAATTCATATTCAATTGCATCTCTAGATTGTTCGGTACATACTGATATGATTTTATCATCCACATTTGTTATACTGCCTTCATGAAATGTTAAAACTATCCATTAAACCCAAACTGATAGCCGTGCATCCAAGTAGTTCAATCTGTATCTATTTGCATATCATATTACATGTACCAATTTATTGGTCTGATAATACCCATGCTTGTTTATTTATAATCATGTTTATATTAGTTTGATTTATGAGCACCCACATAGTATTTTGTGCTTCCTGACATGACCTGTTGCACTTCCTATTTGTTATGACATGGTACCAAACACTCTTGACATGACATGACATCTAAATACACTACTCGACTTGACCTGATATACCATGGCTTTACCTGTTACCTGATCTCGTGTCTAATGCCAACAAACCTGACATGTAGTCCTTACGGACCGTTCCTGTTGTCTATCCAGACAAATCTGCACCTACCTGATCCTGAGTTGGCATTAGTTCTTGATTACTTAATACCTGACTTGAACACATATAATTTGGGGGTATGGGAAATCAATGATGAAATCCTGACTTGTAACTCGACAGTTGCTTGCTTATACTGATCAGTTTTAGAGGCTAGGCCCGCCTCGGAATGCTGCTGCTGACATCGTTCGTCTTTACCCTTTTCCTTTTAGTGCCTAGCGGCACGTCTCGGTTTCAGCCCAAGAGTCTTAGACCGTGGTCCCGGGCATGCACGGGATACTATTGAGTTACATCGATGATTCAAATTGATTTCAAAGACTTGAGAGTAGTTAACCCAATAGACCAGTTTAGATCACTCACTACACATTACCCCACTATCCTCACTTATATTACTGTTACATTTGTTTTACTGTTCATACACATACATGTATGTCTTGCTACCCTGTTTATATTATTGCTTGATGTTATGACGCGCTGACGTCTGGGTTTTGCATGGCCCAGATCGTCTACCTTTGTTGCAGACTGATCAGGAGTATTGCCGCTATTAGACCGAGCGGTGAAGATCCTGTCGGTATGCAGTTTTACTTTCCAGGTGTTTCTTTTATTGCATCTTTTGCTTCCGCATACTATCATTTCTTGGCTCATTTATTCTGGCTCATGGACATGTACTAGATAGTTTAGTTTACTTTCCTGTTTCTTGATTTCTCTACAGCCGTAATGTGACTGTGGAAGGATTTTTCCTATCCACAGGTAGCATGGTTGGCTATGTCACGTGCCCATCTTAGCGTACTCTGGAAAGCGGGGCGTGACATGGTTCTTTTGGTATCAGAGACATAGGATATAGGTTAATCGGGTTTGATTCTTTGTAGTTGGGTATTGGACCCAATACACGAATCAGAATACTCGTGATTAGAAACATGTCCTGCCACCTTATTATCGTGATGCTTGAATCATATCCTTCTTTTATCTTTCGCCTTGACGATATGCAAGCTACTTGCATCTCGACTTGAAACCTTTTTGGTTCACTATAGTTTCTTCCTGTTCCTTGATTCTGATACTAGGATTTGGGCGACTTGAGTGGAGTTATGTAATTGTACCCATGAACTGCAGCATGGTTACAATGCGGTACTCTATTTAAGTAACTTGGAGTCCTGGTCTTGATTCACTTCCTTATTCCATGACCGTTATACTACCTTGCTTCTCTCGGTTTCATTGCTTACCATTTATTGTTTCATCGCCAGCTTGAATCAAGTTTACCGTGCTTAATCCTCTTCAGTATCTTGACTTCGGATGAAGTCATCTCAGTATCTTACTTGTTCTTGTTTTTCCCCGCATTAGGATTATTCAATCCTGGTGCATCCCTTGATTGTTGTCGTCTTGGGAATGGATTTTCGCAGCACTTTCCACGCTTATATTGATGGTAAGGAAAGGAAAGTGAATCTTCAGATTTCCGGACATCAGGAGTTTGTTTTGCTGGAGGAAGCAGTTCTATCGGGCCAGTCGAGTTTAGGGCTAGGCCGACAAACAGTGTTCTTTCGTCGATGGAAGTTGATAAGAAGGAAGCGCCAGCTGATATTCGAGATTTCGTGGACGTGTTGGTAGACATATCAGGTTTACCGCCGAAGCTGGACGTGGAGTTCGTGATTAATCTTATTCATGGTGCAGCGCCAGTGTCTAAAGCGTATTATCCAATGGCACCAGTGGAATTGGAAGAAGTTAAGAAGCAGGTTATGGAATTACTTGAGAAAGGTTGGATTCGAAGCAGTAACTCGCCTTGGGGAGCTCCAGTTCTTCTAGTAAAGAAGAAAGATGGCACAAGGAGGATATGCATCGACTATCGAGAATTAAACCGGGTGACTATTAAGAACAAGTACCCGATCACTCGCATTGGCGAACTAATTGAGCAGCTTAGTGGCGCGAGGGTATTCTCGAAGCTGGATTTGCGATCCGGATATCATCAGGTCCAAATTAAATCATAGGATATTTGCAAGACTGCGTTCAGAACTCGGTATGGACATTACGAGTAATTGGTGATGCCTTTCGGAGTAACGAATGCGCCGGCAATATTTATGAACTTGATGAACCGAATCTTTCACCGTTTTTAGACCAGTTTATTGTGGTGTTCATTGATGATATTCTGGTCGGCTCAGGGAGTAAGGAAGATCATGCAAAACATTGAAGATCGCATTGCAGATAATGAGGCAAGAAAATTGTATGCAAAGATGAGCAAGTGCGAGTTTTGGCTTGAAGAAGTGAAGTTTTGGGGCACGTGTGGCTAGAGATGGAATCGCAGTTGATCCCGAGAAGATTGCAGCAGTTCGAGATTGGCCGATTCCGAAGAACGTTGCGGAGATCAGAAGCTTTCTTGGACTTGCTAAGTATTACAGAAGGTTCATGGAGAATTTTGCTTGTTTGGCTGAGCTTTTGACTAAGATTACGCGCAAGGAGGTAGCGTTTGTGTGGACGGATAAGTGTGCGTTAACTTTTGAGGCGTTGAGATAAAGGCTGATAACCGCTCCTATTTTGAACGTGCCAGATAATTCCGGAGGATTGGTGATTCATAGCGACGCATCTAGAAAAGTATTCGGATGTGTTGTATTGTAGCATGAGAAGGTTGTAGCTTACGCGTCGAGACCGTTGAAAACCCATAAGAAGAATTACCCAACTCATGATTTGGAGCTAGCAGCTGTGATTTTCGCTTGAAGATTTAAAGACACTACTTATGGGCCGAATGGGTCGGAGTTTTCACCGACCATAAAAGCCTGGAGTATGTGTTCATACAGAAGGAGTTTAATATGAGGCAGCGTAGATGGTTGGAGCTGATGCCTGACTATGATCTTGATCTTGAGTTCCATTCGGGGAAAGTAATGTTGTGCCGAATGCGCTTAGTCGGTTGCCAGCAATTCTGATGTTGACTGCACAAAGGGAACTTATTGAAGGCTTTCGAAGGTTGGATTTGGAGGTTGTGCTACCGCATTCTTCAGGACGGTTGGTGCAGCTGCAAGTACAGCCGTCGTTGATCGAGAATTTTAAAGCAGCGCAATTGCAGGACCCAAGATTGCAAAGATTTCGAGAACAGATTGAAACTGGACTTCGAACGGACTTGTTTGTAAAGATTGTTCGTTGCGATATGGTAACCGTTTGTGTGTGCCAAAAGGAGACATTCGTGAAGGACTTACGAAGGAGGCACACAGTTTCGCATGTTCCGTACATCCAAGAGGCATGAAGATGTACCGAGATTAATGACAACATTTCTGGTGGGAAGGCATGAAACGGGAGTTTGCCCGCCTTGTGGCGAAGTGCTTGGTGTGTCAGTAAGTTAAGGCTGAACATCAAAGGGTTGCTGGTTTATTGCAACCACCTTCGATTCCTCAATGGAAGTGGGAACACATAACCATGGATTTCGTGACGGCTTTTCCGCGGAGTCCAAAAGGCAACAATTCAGTTTGGGTGATTGTTGATCGATTGACCAAGGCAGCTCATTGCATACCATTTCGAGTTGGTCAATCAATGGAAGCTTTGGCAGAACGGTACATGCGGGAGATTGTAAGATTGCATGGAGTACCGGTGAACATCCTGTCCGACCGTGACACTCGTATCTTATCACACTTTGGAGGAGCTTACAGGAAAGTTTGGGGACTCGTTTGAAGTTTAGCACAGCTTATCATCCTCAAACAGATGGCCAGTTAGAGAGACTGATCCAAAATCTTGAAGACATGTTGAGAGCTTGCATGTTAAACTTCAAGGGTTCATGGGAGGATCATCTACATTTGATGGAGTTTTCTTACAATAACAGTTTCCAGACGACTATTCAGTTGGCTCCATTCGAAGCTTTTTATGGTCGCAAGTGTCGTTCACCTATTTGTTGGGATGATGTTGGTGAACGAAGATTGCTGGGACCAGATTTGGTTGTGCAGACAGTCGAGAAGGTTAGCAATATCCGGAATCATATGAAGGCAGCGCAAGACCGGCAGAAGAGTTGGGTCGATACATCGAGAAGACCTCTAGAGTTCACTGTTGGTGATCTAGTATTCTTGAAGGTATCACCGACTAGAGGGGTGATCCGTTTCGGAAGTCGAGGAAAGCTTAGTCCTCGATTCGTTGGACCTTTTGAGATCTTGGAACGTATTGGAGAAGTGGCTTATCGTTTGGCGTTACCGCAATCCCTGGCGAATAGTCGTGACGTGTTTCTCGTACCTCAACTCCGTAAATATGCTCGAGATGAAATACATGCGTTGGACCATTCGAAACTGACTGTACGAGAAGATTTGACTTTGAGGAGCGACCGATGCCGATTATGGATCGAACAGAAAAAGTTCTTAAGAACAAAGTTATCCCTCTTGTACTTGTTTCTTGGAGTAATCGCTCGCATGGAGAACCAACTTGGGAACGAGAAGATGAAATTCAGCTGAAGTTTCCACATCTATTCTTGTAGTTTCTTGATTGTTTATCCTTTCTTGTTCTTGAAATTTCGAGGACGAAATTCTTTTTGTAGTTGGGTATAATGTAACAACCGTGTTCATTTATACCAATTCTAGTTCCCGTATTTACTTATCTGTGGTATTTTCTTGATTTAACGGGTTTTGGGTGCGAATGGTATTTTCACACTTTATCTTGCATTCGACCCGACCCGCTTGCTTGAACCTGATTAAATTTTATTTATAGATTACCTTGACTTGTTGCATGGACACGTGCATCTCAAGTTTAGTACATACTGGTATTTTATCTTTATCATATAACATTTTAAGTCATAGAAAAATAATTTAAAATTGCATTTCATAGCCTGTATGATACCCCTAACCCCGTGGTAGCATCCGCATATCTTGTTCTCGTCCCGTTCAGTGAAACGGACGTGTTTGGATGGCTACGCGCACGTACGTGCACCCATTCTTGGGGGTATGCATTTTCTTTATCTGGGTTTTCATTGTGAAATTTGGAAGTTGCATATATTTTTAATATTTTAAATCTAAATTTTTAGACTCGACCCAGGCGTGTTTTGGAATAAGTTTGTATTTGCCAAAATCTCAAACGGACTAATATTATAATATTATATTATATTTCTTATTCATTCAAAATTTCTCTAACTAATTAAATATTTTTCCTAACTAAATTTATTAACAATTAAATCCTCACGTCTCTCTCTGTAAATATTTTTATATTTTTCCAAAATCTAAGTTTAACAGATCTCTCTCTCTTCTTTGCTCTCTCTACTAGCTTGTCAAAAAAATAATAAAAAATAAAAAATAAAAAAAATCTCCGAGCACAAACCCCATCACTGCAGCCGATCAACCACTCCTCACCATCATAGCAAACCCCTCTGTTTCATCATCACCCTCGTCTTCTTCTTCATGTTTGGTTTTATATGTAAGCTTGAACTTGGGTCTTATTTATCTCGGTGGCTCGCACCATTTTCGTGAACGCCGTTTTGAGAAAAATCTTGCCAACAAGTGGACCAGTCTTGATTATATCCCATGATGCAGTGTAGAATTTGCATGAATGCCCATCAGGCTCAAGTGCACTCTCAGGATCCATAGAAAATAAAACACAAGTTTTCAATTGTTCCTCAATTGGAAGACAAGAAGATGTGCATTTTTCTTCATCAGTAAGAATAGAAGGAATAATAGTATTGACACTATTTTCTTGTCCTTCAACCCACTCCCCTGCCATATTCTGCAACCCTAACCCATCACCGAAGCTACGACCACGTCGACCCAGCAAGCATCTCTAACACGTGTGATCCCCTCGTGCGTTGTTTGGACTCATTCCGTGTACCGTGCGCGCGTCGCGACTTTTTCCGCCGATGCGTGACCTTCCGTATACCGTTTCTTGATCCGTCGAGGCAAGTTAATCTTGCTACATGCTATAATACTACCTTCTATGTATATTTAAATTATAATACCCCATGATGATTATTTTATGCAACCCGCATTATCATTTTTCATGTTTATCAGTCTTCGGATGTCAGATTACATCCGTAACATGTATTTCACATCTGGTACATGCAAGTACTTTACTTGCTACATGCTAGTTGCGACAAGATTTGATCTTGTCGCAATATGATTATTGTATTTAAAGAGTATTTTAATGTTTTTAGTTAATCACATCTCATGAACACTGGTCTCGTGTGCTTACGCTGTAGTTACATCAAATATAAACTATGTGACCCTAGTATAGTTTTAATGGTAACTACAAATTGAAAACCTACTGCACTAATGTGAAACTATGGTTATATTTATCATATGATAGATGCTTTGTTATGGTGTGAGTGCAGGTTCTTGGTTTCTTAGCCAAGATGAGATCAAAAGATAAACAGTGAAAGAAAGTTTAACTACAGTTTTATTTGAATAACATCACCTATCAGTCGCATCTATTTTACACACACCCTAAAACATTCATATTTAATTTATGGAAAATGCAAACTTTTACATAGATGATGACAGTGACTACAACACACAAGCAATTAATAGATAATAACTAAGATTCAAGATTAAGTATCAATAAACATATACTGAGATCAAGTCTAAAAAGAGTATGGAGGATATACGGTCCCGCTTATATATATATATATATATATATATATATATATATATATATATATATATATAAGTGCATAGTAAGAATTAAATATTTACAGTTAGTGGTGTGTAGTTAACAGCACGATATTCCGTTTACATATTTCAGCTCTAGAACTAGAAACCTAACTCTTGCATTTTGTTTACTAAACTTAGTAACCACATTTATATGTTAGATCGCATGATCACAATTGTTTGCATAGCCATAATACCCTTTTGTAGTTTATACCCTATCGGACGACCGGTTGCATACATCTAGCTTAATTCATATTCAATTGCATCTCTAGATTGTTCGGTACATACTGATATGATTTTATCATCCACATTTGTTATACTGCCTTCATGAAATGTTAAAACTATCTCTTAAACTAAAACTGATAACCGTGCATCCAAGTAGTTCAATCTGTATCTATTTGCATATCATATTACATGTGCCAATTTATTGGTCTGATAATACCCATGCTTGTTTATTTATAACCATGTTTATATTAGTTTGATTTATGAGCACCCACATAGTATTTTGTGCTTCCTGACATGACCTGTTGCACTTCCTATTTGTTATGATATGGTACCGTACACTCTTGACATGACATGACATCTAAATACACTACTCGACTTGACCTGATGTACCATGGCTTTACCTGTTACCTGATCTCGTGTCTAATGCCAACAAACCTGACATGTAGTCCTTACGGACCGTTCCTGTTGTCTATCTAAACAAATCTGCACCTACCTGATCCTGAGTTGGCATTAGTTCTTGATTACTTAATACCTGACTTGAACACATTTAACTTGGGGGTATGGGGAAATCAATGATGAAATCCTGACTTGTAACTCGACAGTTGCTTACTTATACTGATCAGTTTTAGAGACTAGGCCCGCCTCGGGATGATGATGCCGACATCGTTCGTCTTTACCCTTTTCCTTTTAGTGCCTAGCGGCACGTCTCGGTTTCAGCTCGAGAATCTTAGACCATGGTCCCGGGCATGCACGGGATACTATTGAGTTACATCGATGATTCATCAAATTGATTTCAAAGACTTGAGAGTAGTTAGCCCAATAGACCAGTTTAGATCACTCACTACACATTACCCCACTGTCCTCACTTATATTACTGTTACATTTGTTTTACTGTTCATACACATACATGTATGTCTTGCTACCCTGTTTATATTATTGCTTGATATTATGACGCGCTGACGTCTGGATTTTGCATGGCCCAGATCGTCTACCTTTGTTGCAGACTGATCAGAAGTATTGCCGCTGTTAGACCGAGTGGTGAAGATCCTGTCGGTATGCAGTTTTACTTTCTAGGTGTTTCTTTTACTGCATCTTTTGCTTCCGCATACCATCATTTCTTGACTCATTTATTCTGGCTCATGGACATGTACTAGATAGTTTAGTTTACTTTCCTGTTTCTTGATATCTCTACAGCCGTAATGTGACTGTGGAAGGATTTTTCCTATCCACAGGTAGCATGGTTGGCTATGTCACGTGCCCATCTTAGCGTACTCTGGGAAGCGGGGCGTGACAGATACTATATCAATATCTTGAATAAATACTACACTAACTAGATATCATAATAATACTTATAAGGTTGCGGGGGTGCTATACGCCATCCACCCGACTCTCCCTGTAGATGTAAATCTACTCACCAATTTGATGAGCTTGCTGAACTCCATGCTGCTATATCCGCCAACTCTGTCTCGGAAATCCTCGCGACGGCACCTATAATTGTATTTAAAACCATCTCGACGTAAATATCATATTGAAATGTAAAACAACAAGATAGGCACTCATAGGTTAGAACCTACAGTATACTTAACCCAAAAACAATAATATGTCACTGAAATCTACGTATGAACGTCGATATTTCAGTCGCAGTACGAAATACGCAAAACCCGTATCGAATATCGGAAATTTGATAAAACGTTTACTAAATATTCCCAGATTTTACTGTGTAAATATTTAGACAAAACAAACAATACAAAAACTTATAAAATACCAACACAAAACTATAGGAGAAAAACCAACACCAAAACCCACAAGGGGGTCGGCATCGCCGGAAAAGACATATATGTCGCCGGTTCAACCAATGACTTGGGGCTTGGTCTTTTAAGTTAAGTCTTATAGTGGTCCTGTGATGCTTATGATGTTGCTAGTTTTTCTGGTGCTTATACCTATTGGTTCCAGATTCAATTGCAATGAGCTAGATATCACAAAATTCCAGTTTATGATACCGCACAAACTAAACATGCTACGTGTCGTATATAGAATTTTACTCCAAAACTGATACTAGCTTACAGATTTAACCTACTGCTAAAATAACTTAAATAAACAATACCAAACAGATTAATCCACACAAACAGACCTACCCTAAAAACCAAAAACCCTAACGCACCAAGAAGTCCGGCGAGCTAAGAATTTTTGTTATGGTCGCCGGCCAAAATCCGAGCACCCTGGTTCGTTTTTCTATGGTTAATTCTAGGTCTAGTTTATAAGATTAAGGTACTGTTTGATCAATTTAGTTATCATCTAAAGTATAGCAGATGTTCACAGAGCTAAACTTTGCCTAAAATACGATATTACCGATATTCGATTTCTAAATTAATACAGCTACTGAACTAAAATCATACAGTGTTTAAAGATTATACCTACAAAGTATTGCTGGAAGATCTTCCTCCAAGAAGCACAAGCTCCTAATTCTTAGCTTGAAGGTGAGGAAAATCTTAGAACTTAGCTCTTCTCTTCACTTCTCTTTTCTTTTCTCTTTATGTGTTCTAATGTTTTCCCCCTTTTTCTTTTCTAATTCAGTTGATTCCTAAATTCCCAAGATATATGATCTGAACCATATAAGGTAAATGAGTGAGGGTGGTAGGAGAAGGTGTCGTCAAAAGGGAGGTGATTGTTTCATGCAAGGATGAGGTGTAAATGTGCAAGAAAGAGGTGTCTCATGGTGTTATGATACACCAAGGGTTTAACTTAACCTTAACCAATTCCTACCCGTTTTTGCATAAAAAACCTTAACAAATTCTAATTTGCATAAAGCAACTAAACTTTTCACATAACCCCCCATACTATATCATATTACACATGAAACTAATTTTTTCACTAAACCCCTTGTGATTCATTAATATTACAAACTAAATTTTCAATTTAATTAGTTTCACATACCACTTATGAAATATCCTATTTTGTTTCAATAACTTTTTAAATTAACATTTTATTATTTAATTAACTAAATTAATTTATTATCTAAATTTTCGAAATGTTACAACAACCTTCTTTCCAGATCCATCTCCTATTCTGATGAAGTTAAAGCTTATGACCGTCACATCAAAAATAGATGATCTATCTTCGATATAATTGTTTTAGTCTATAAATAGATATAAGCTACTTGCCCTCTATGCTTCCGTTGCTCCCTCTGACTACAACAACCCTTTGGCAGAGTCATATACGCGTGCACTTCCATAGCTAGTTTAGAACGACATTATACTCATTCTCCTGCCGGGTCTCATAGTCTAGAACATCATCAATGGCAAGTCTGGGTAAACAAGAACCTCCCTGTCACCGTTTATGAGAAGACCGAAGTACCTCTCGGGTTCCTGAGGTTACCCACTATATCTGCGGAGTGGCTAATGGAATGTCAATACCAATTGAATCTTTAGATTCTATTAAATTTTCAGTAATCGTTTGTGGTTCTGGAATCACTTCCTGTTCTACCATACTCCCATTTATGTTTTCTGAAAAGAATCCATTTTACTAAAACTGTGTCGAGTCAAGAACAATATATCTATTGATCTTCCAGATGGTAGAAAGTTAACCCTCGTTATAGCCCGAGATAACTCACAAACTACCATTACTAAAATGTGCTTTGAGTTTGTCCAGAGTCTGGTTTTAAGCATAAGCCTGACAACTCCATATACCTTAACATCGTTAAGATATGAACCATTCTATATACAATATAGAAACAGGGGCACTAATTTAATTGGAACCAGATTCAAATCATGCAGTTGTCTCCAGTGCATGTCAATTAAGTGGAACGAGGCCAAGCGGCATTACTTATCTAAGAGTGCATCCACATATGAGTAACCTGAAAAAGAAGCAAGTTCTCAAAACCATTACTATCAACGGAATACCTAACACAAGTATCTACATCTTCGATCACTTTGAAGAATTCTGATACTTGTAACATATGGTTCTCTACTTTATTCATATACCTATAACTTCTTAAAATTTGGACATTGTATTTTAACAAAATACTTATCTAAAACTGGAGAAGTCACAAGTAAACAGAATATAGTACGAGCACCAACTCTTTTGTCCTAATGGACACTGGACAACATACAATACTTTGTATAAGTCCCCTGAGTTTAATAATTCAGACCCTGTGCGTCGTAGGTTGAAAACTGTACAATGGTTAAGAAGAATTACACCGTTGTTGAATGCTCCTTACCCAATCATCAACTGATACAGGTAAATGTCATCGACATAATTTCAAAAAGTTATATCTTATTTTATAAAATAAACGTACAGATATATCGGTTTGAAATTGGGTCATAACAATCGGATATTCAAAATCAAATATTTGCCGTCAGGCAAAAACCCAGGTGATTTCCTCAAATATCACTAATTACAACGAATCCGATATAATGAGGATATAATCACCTAATTCCAATATTCTACTCCCATCCATCATCTGTAACATTATACAGATGTGAGAATCAAAGCTGGTAAATACATACCCTGGAGTCAGAATCTAGTTGGGAAATCAGTTTTCAATTAACACTGCATAGGGAAAATGAAATATGAAAATATTTCGAAGGGGTATCCGGGTATTCCTAGTAATGCCTCTTCCACTATACAAATTCATGACAGTAACCGTATATTTCCTTGTCATCTCTCCAATCCCTTTATTTGTCTTTACTTAATACCTTCTGTACACCATCTTTAGGCTAAAGGGTTTTCTTCCTTCCCTACTTTCGGCACCAGCCTATGGTTTGGAAGAAGATTATCAAATAAGCGTAATAGGTGTACCCTCCTAATCCTAAGAGCCCTCGCAAACTAAGAGAAGGTAAAAATAAAAGACAACCCGAATAATCTTATTCGATTTCTCCTAAACCAGAATCCATCCTCGAACTGGAACAAGTTCTTTCGAGTTCGTATGTAACTATATGATGGCTTATCCAATAAATATGGATCTTCGTAGTGATATGGAATGTTCAGGAGAAATGCAAAGGTGAAATAGGAGTGGCGATAATATACGCTGTTTCGTCGTGAATGATAGCAGTCGCATTTTACTTTGCCCTCTTTCTAATCCCTTTATTTGTCTTTACTCATTACCTTCCATACACCATACTTAGGCTAATTGGTTTTCTTCCTTCTCTACCTTTCGGCACCAGTCTATGGTTTGGAAGAAGACTATCCAATAAGCGTAATAGGTGTACTCTCCTAAATACCAGGAGCTCTCACAACCTGAGAGAAGGTAATGGGAACAGACAACTGAATAGTCCTATTCAATTTCTCCAGAACCGAAAACCATCCTCGAATCTGAAAAAAATTTCTTCGAGTTCGTATATAACTATACGATGGTCATATCTAATAAATATGGATCTTTGTAGTGATACAGAATGTTCTAGAGAAATGCAAACGGTAAAAGTAGGAGTGGCAATGATATATGCAACTATGACAATCCAAAAGCCAATGTGGTTTAAGAAGGTTCGGTTAACTTGGTTCATGAGTTTTAGTATAGGGTTGGGCTATGGTCGCTGCTACACACACAGAGAGAGAGAAAAGAAACACTCAGCGTGCACTCTAACCTAGATCAGAATGGTTAATCACTTTATCTAATCAGGATGGCTCCCACTGTTTTCTCGAGTTCTTCTCCAAACCCAAAAGAAGAATTAGTTGGGATCATCTAAAATCATCCGAGGAGTAAACCAACTCATCAGTAGGAATCGGAATCCAATTATCATCGTATGATAACTTGATAGAAGCCACTCAAGTTATCACACTCCAGAAGGTATGCGTATGCCTGGCAAGTTTCAGTTTCTTTAGAAACTCCCGATGTGGATTTTTTCCCATGCTCTTATGACCTTGACAAAGGCCAACAAATCATAAGTCACATGTCAAGTTCTACCCGTCATTGTCCAGATTAATCTAAACCCACCCATACTCGTCCTTGACGAATGCCAACAAAGCTGTACGACTGTCCTGAATTAATGCAAATCCATGCAACAAAAAAGTAACACATAGCTACCATACACTATACCTTGACAAAGGCCAATAAACATAGCATGAATACTAAGCGCTACCCGTCTGAAATGACGGAGGGCTACGGCTGGCTTTTAGCGAAGAACTTTTAACGTAATGAACTCGATATCGTTGAAGGAATCCAAGTGGTTTTATAAAAGTATAGCGGTGAAACTTTTGCTAAAGAGGTCACTCCCGATGAAGGGATCTCGCATCTTTCCTCGTCGAATGAGGTGCAGGATATTCCAAACTGAATACCATAATGCAAAGCAAAAAATAATCGACTATAGTGAAGTTATTACCCTGACGCAAACTTCTGCCCAAGGGGTCACTCCCGATGAAGGGATCTCGGCCCTTGCCTCATCAAATGAAGTGCTGGATATTCATAACCGAATACCACTGTGCGAAACAAAAGAGAACGTCTGTAATGTCTATTTTTAAAAAACTTGGTTCCAACAACATCATATATAGGTTTGTTTTCCTTGCATTGATCAAAATCAACGCAGTCCCATCAATTAATCACACCAGAAAAGAACAAAAATATAATGTACGTATATGCCATCCGCATTCACCACTGGGCCCCGTCATCACCCGTTAGGTTACTTAACTAATGACAGAGCGGGGGCTGGACTAGCGTTGGTTTAAAACATATACAATATCTACTAGTATATATATAAATATATATATGACAATCGTCCCAGGCATGATATATGCAATATCACAGAATAGCGATAAGCATCACAAAACAAACGGATAATCTGGGATCCCCGGGTTTCCTTTGAGCCGCAAATGAAACCCGACGTTCCCCTGGTCGTGTGGATAGCCTGTGCAATAAAAACCTAGACCCCTACGAGCGCGGCAAGTTACCCGCCAATCCCAAAAGCAAGACAACCCCAATCAACAACGCGAATGGGCCACCCAGTATTTCATGGAATCCGGTAACTTGAGCACTCCTCCGTGGGTCAACCTATACCCCCTACGAGTGCGGCGAATAGCCCGCTAATTCTAGAGTGAGGCCCCCTCCGTATCAATGCCATGATATGCAGGCCTATTTCCCTCTAGAACCCGGCTAACCGCGCACTCCACCGCGGGGTAATCCTAATACAGAAAAGAAAAGAATATGTACAATGGTGACATCGACCTCAACCCAGTCGTGCCCTAAACAAATAATATACAAACTGGCAGTGACGGCAGTCCACATGTTGAACGCTCGCCCTGCAATATCAAATGTACAAATAAATCCAAACCGTACTACCATTGTACCCAAGCTATCCACCACGACGATCCCGCCACAACCACAGCACAACACAGAACATCAACGTGAATGTCACATTCGTAAACCCATCTAAAAGAGCATATAGAAGTAAGACGAGTTGTACCACTCTAATGATATTCACGGTCGCAGATAGTAATGTATGTACTGAAAACTACGACATTAGAATTCTGCACGCAATTAGCAAACTAAACCAATTTCTAAAACCATGAAAAAAATAGTGAGCTAAAGTTCCAAAAACCGACCGTTTAAAGCCAATTCGAAAGTCCGAATCAAAACGAAACACGCCCAAACCTTCACGGGGAGTTATGGCATGAAATTAACTTTGAGTCGGGGGTCCTAGAGGGGGTACCCCATCTCTAAGGCCACCACGAGGTGGCCAGGGGGTGAAGCAAACCCGAAACTGCCCAAGGTGGGGCAGTTTCGGGTCCCCACTGCCAAGTCCACCTTGTGGTGCTCTTGGGGAGTGGGCCTAGCCGTTTGGTCCTCACCTCCCGGGGATTTCCCGGAGTGCCCATGCACCACCCTGCGGCTTCTCAGTTCAAACTGTGAGCCCGCGGGGTGTGCAAACATCTCAAACTTTCAGTTTTCGGAACTGTTTTTGTCGGTAGTTTTTGCACGACAAAAACGGTGGTTTCTAATATCGCAATGAGTTAACTATGGCTTATGGAGTGGCTCTGATACCATGTTGGGTTATGCAAGCGCCCTGGCCATCAAACCGTGGCCATTGCGGAACAAAATTTTTTAAAAACCGGCGCCAGAACAATCCGATAACCCGGATCGACCCATAAGCCCTAGATAACAAAACATGCAAAGGAGTTAGAATGGTTATACCGAATGATCCGTGTTCTTCGGTCTTGAACCATCTTCCCAAGCTCCTAGAGGCCTTCTTGATCAAGCTTGATCTCTGGTCTCCCTTCATCGAAGATGATCCACCCGAGAGTCTATGAATCAAGCTCCAACCTCATATCCGAGATAACTAGGGTACCTAGACCGCTACACTAGATACCGGAGAAGAAGTAGAGAGTGATGAAAGATTAATTTGTCTCAAGACACCCAAGGTTTCTCAACACATGAAAGGGTTTGGATTGAGGAAGAAGAAGATGCCATGAGGATGAGAGTGAGAGCAACTCGAGAAAGAGAAAGAGAATGGCTTAGTTATCTTTGTATGTTGTGAGTGTACTCAATAAATAATGGAGCCATCCAATAAATATCCATATCTCCAAAATATCTTGAGTCAACAAAAAATATCTCAAGTCAACAAATAATTTCACAACAAATAAAAATCCTAAGCATGCTAGAATAGTAACCATGGGTCACTAATTAGCCATGCCACAAAAAATGCAATAAGCACATCATCCTCCACCTCAATAACCTTTGAATCCAAAAAGGTCTAAACCATGATGAGGTGTAATTTTCTAAAAGTAATCTTATAAGAAATTACAAGAATACCCCTCAACTGTATATACATATCTGCATCCGTATTCCTAAGAATACGGATACAATGAGATGAAAATAATCTAACAATATAATATTAGGATCCGGCTTAAACCAAAGCCCAATAGTATTATCCGTCCGAACATCATCCGTGCATAAGTACACGTATGTGATCGAACCCTGCCATAAAACCATACGGCCTCTACATCGTTTCGCCCGAAGCAGGGAAACCCTCTGTGTGGGAATCTAAAGACTCGTCAATACGCTGGCATTGGGTTTAACCAAGCTGGCTCTAATAAGAGCTGAGCTGCCTCACAAATGCACGTCAGCGGCACTAGCTGTACGTAACGGCTATCCAGGTGTTGAGCGAAAGGGAGGCCGACGAGCAAACTCATCCTGAAACCCTTACTGAGCCTGACAGTGGTAATATTCGTACAGTCCAGTCCGTTCGTCTATGAGTATTGCATATCGAGTCTAGATGGTGGATAAAGTCAGACCCCTAATAACGCGACATTTAGTGTCGGTATGAAGCCCATCACCCACTGAGAAACTACTGATCCGAATCAGTAATTCTTGACTACCTTGGCAAAGGATTTCTGGTGATGGCCACCCGTGCACACCACGACATCAACCCCCAATACTGGGAGAGACGAATCCCCTGATGATCCGCTCGCTACCTCCATGTGGCTCGAGACTGTACCCAATTAAAGTCTGTTTGCATGACTCCTTTGAGCCATGGTAGGGCAGTAATCAAAGTACAGTGCGAACTCAAACAAGACAAATGACGATCTCAGGTCGATAGACTAACCTGTACACATGTCATCAGGGAACTGCTATCTTACAATAGGTATAATACCAACTAGCATGTTCCCGGCGAGTCTGTCCGGTGTACTCATAACCTAATGAGCACCTGTATATTATCTTAGTGAACAAACTGACACCAATGGCTTGTGAGACCGGCCACCGCCCCTCGTCAGGGTCTCGATCAGTATACACTAGTCTATTCTGCAGTATCGATGCCCAGTCTCGAAACTGCCACGACTAGGGACATTTCAGGATGTGCTTATAGACTACCCAGCTCCCACGTATATGATCGCCATCATACTGCTGGCGGTCAAGCAAGAATCCTATGGGCTCTATCAACATGTAATAGTGATCTGTAATGCCATCTAATGTTGTATATGATGATAAAGACAAACCAGATAGCATACTATCATCTCGAGTAAGACTGTTCTATCGGTATAGGTCCTCCCTCAATCATTATAATCACCTGCCTGCGACTATGATAATTGCCTTGAGGGCACTATAACCAACAATATTCAACAAAATCAACAACTAATATGAACATGAACGCATACAAACCAACATATAAACACTATCCACAATATATCCATCAATATCAACAACTCAATCAAATACATATGAACTAAATTCTTAATAAACAAGCATACATAAACTAAATTGTTTTGAATATAAACAACACAATACATACGTTATATATATGTCCAACAATACGAAAAAATCTCCAAATCACGCACAATCGCAGCTCACTCAACCCTGTGAGTCGAACCAAATAAATAAATATATGAACTCAAATAATAATCTTCGAACAATGTTAGTTATACTAACACATATATATACTAACCCCACTAACTCCTGCCACTTCCATCGTCAAAATATAATTCTTTCGCCGTTAACTTATAAGAACTCTACGAATACACAATATGAATTTTAAATATCAAAACTCAACCCAGTTTAATTATATGCTCAAATTTCTGTAAATAATAACTATACGTACCTCACTAATTCCCACCGCTACCATCGCCACCAGAAATTCGTCTTGAATAGTATCGATTCATGTTGTCGAAATCCTCCTGCGAAAAAAGGTTACCTAATAACCCTCCCCGTAGGGTCGGCTGATCAGGATTATATGGTTCCTGTGGCAGAGGGTGAGGGTAATAAGGATCTTGTGATGGAGACGGAGGCCAAGAGTAGTACCCTCCTTATGATTGCGGAGGCAAAGGATAAGGATAGTATGACGTTCCCCGTGATGGGGAGGGTAATATGGTCACTACATCGGAGGAGGGTAATATGCCAGTTGCGGCAGCAATGGACTATGTGCTGACTACGGTTGTGGAGGCAAAACGTATTGTTGCGAGAATTGTTCCCACCGCGCTTCCATTTGAGCTCTCCAAGCCACTTCATCTTCCGCCCTCTTCTTATCTGCTTCATCCCTCCTCCTGAGCCGCTTCTCTAGCTCATTGATCCGTTGTGCCTCAGCCGATTGTAGGTTGAAGCGAATGGTCGACGAACTTGAAGTAGTTCTTCTGGATCCGGACCGCGAAAGACTATCAGGATCACCGTATAGGGGAATACGACCATGTCTTCTCAATGGAGGGAAAAGTTGTTCTATAATAGATATCTCGGCCTCCGTAGGAAGAGGATCGTCGGCCGGATATTCGGGATTTGATTTCCGATAGCTCCTCTCCGCCCTCTCGAAATTCTCCTTCGATAAATAAAACAATAATTAGTTTTCTTTACGAAATTAACAAGTGTAATTGATTTAATTAAAAGAATTGAAAAATGCAAGCTTATCACATGTTGAGTGGCTATATCCATCCGTTCTTCTCACATGCCCTCTCTCGTGTGCAATGCCTCCCAAGTCTCAGGGAGGCTCGACTTTTTCCAAGCCTTCTCCTGTAACGGATATTTGATTTATTTATACGTGATCATATGTAACGATGAAATTGAAAAATCGAACATTTATGTAATTAAAGATAAGCTAACCAAAGTAGCCCTATACTGATCAGCAGGAATTGATCCACCATAATAGTCATCTGTGGTTTCCCTCGGTTCTGTTTATTCCTTTCTGATACTTCCTGCTTATTCAGAAGATAATATCTCTAAATGTAATTTAATCTAAATTCGGTATTCAAATTATTTAAGTATATTTTTAATTACCTTTGCTTCGGATATATCTCAATGCAATAGGAGAAACGCAAACTGATTTTTAGGGATGAAGGAGGGAAGAGCGACAAAACGTTCCCAATCATCCATAAATTTCTCCGTATTTTTGAATTTTTTCTTCAATTTTTGACGCCATCTCTTGAATATTTATTGCATCTCATACCGGACATGCGTCCAATATCCGTCTATATCGTCTTCTAAGGTGAAATGTTTCTGTAATACAAATTAATAAATATATTATTTAATAAATTTATAACATATAACAGGTATGCATGTAATGTTGAAATATAGTTGAGTTATGTATTACCAAGAATGACCGCCAAGTCTATACGTATACTTTTCAGGGGTTATCTGCAAATGTGAAGCCCATATTCCAGAAGTCGGTATTGCAGACAAGAATACCGATATAACCATGGAAATGTGTAGCCTACATACCTGGACCTACGGGCTTCCCACTTATCTATTGTAGAATTGCCATTTTTCCACGCATTTCGTATTTCGTGATTTCGTTTGTAACACCTCTTCCGTGGTGTTCAAACCGGGTCAGATTATCCCCCGCAGCCCATGCCTCATCAATACTCGTATCTGCTGCCTTTATCATCATATCAACTTGGGGTCGAGCAGCAGCTCACCGCGCCAGTGCCTTCGTATTTTCCTTATCTCGATATGGTTTTTTATTTGGTAAATCGCAAAGAAGAAGCAATGCATGAATCCACTCATTGGTGACGGGATCCGAGAACGCCCTAAATTCTCTACTCAAGTCAGTGCACTGCTCGTCTAGGTGTGAATACAGATCATGCTGCACTGATGGACTTGCATCCTCCTGATCAGATGTATCTACATATTTTAATTTATTATAATCAATGCAATAGTTATTTGAATAAAATAATACGGTCGACGATTATTTAAAACTCGTAATATATACCTCTACTCTCAAGATCAGGCCATGTCGAAAAGGAAGTATCTCGATATCTTTTCTTTGAAGAAAATGCTTTGGAAAATTTTCCGAATATACCTTTCCGTCCCATCTGTTTCATGCAAGAGTAATGACGATACAAAATATATAATATGCATAAATCATTAAACCAATAAATCAATACATTACAAGTGATTAGAACTGCAGAGTTTTTTTATATATCATTTACATGCAAGTGATTATAAGTTTTTATAATTGCAAAGTTTATGTCATATATTAATTGATTACAATTGTTTACAACTGCAAAGATTATAACACACACACACACACACACACACACACACACACATATTATTACAACCGCAAAATTTTTCATATGTCAGCCGGATCTGCTTCATCAAGTTCAATCTCGTCGGTAGAACTATCAAACAAGAATTCAGGAGGTGCCAGTAATACAATACAAGTTTCTTCACGATTAGGATTTTTGACATAGAAACACTCATCGGCTTGTGAACCTAACATGAACTTATCATCTTGATAAATTTCTTTATTGAGATTGACAAGCTGAAAACCATACTCATCTATCTAGATGCAAGCACACTGTTGGCTATAGTGCCTTCAAGTCAATTATTGTAATCGCAGGCAGGCGATTACCATGATTGAGAGAGGACCTATACGGGTAGAATAGTCTTACTCGAGATGATATATAGTATGCTATCTGGTTTGACCTTATCATCATGTATTATGTGGTATTACAGATCACTGTTACATGTTGATAGAGCCTATAAGATTCTTACTTGACTACCAGTATTATGATGGCGATCATATATATAGGAGCTGGGTGGTTTATAAGCACATACTTAAATGTCCCTAGTCGAAAGATTATCGAGACTGGGTATCAATACTCCGGAGTAAACTAGTGTATACTTTTCGAGATCCCGATGAGGGGCAATGGCCAGTCTCACAAGCCATTGGTGTCAGTTGGTCACCTAAGATAGTATACAGGTTCTCACTAGAGATGAGTACACTGGACGAACTCGCCGGGAACATGCTACCTGGTATTATATCTATTGTCACATAGCAGTTCTCAGGTGACATGAGTACAGGTTAGTCTGTCAACCTGAGATCATTATTTGTCTCATGTGAGTTCTCACTGTACTTTGATTACTACCCTACCACGGCATAAAGGAGTCGTGCAAACATATTTTAGTTGGGTACAGTCCCGAGCCACATAGAGGCAGTGAGCGGATAGTCGGAGATTCGTCTCTTTCGGTATTGGAGGTAAATGTCGCGTTGTGCATGGGTAGCCATCACCAGAAATCTTTAGCCAAGGTGGACGAGATTTACTGATTTGAATTAGTAGTTTCTCTATGGGTGATGAGCTTCACACCGACATGACTTATCGCGCTATTAGGGGTCTGACTTTATCCACCCCTAGACTCGGTATGCGATACTCTTAGACAAACAGACCAGATTGTATGGAGATTGTCACAGACAGGATCAGTAGGGGCGTGAATGAGTTTGCTCGTCGGCCATCCTTTCGTTCAATACCTGGTTAGCTTTTATGTGCAGCTAGTGCCGCTGACGTGCTTGTGGTTAAACCCACTACCAGCGTATTGACGAGTCATTAGAGTCTCACATAGAGGGTTTTTCCGGTTTAGGTGAAATGATGTTAATGACATATGCTAGTACATACAGATGTCCGATTAAATATGTATACAGGCTACACGGACTTTAATCAGATGGTTGATAATACTAGCGGTTTAGGATTAAGCTGGATTATTAAATCAAGTTTTAATTTAATAATTTATATATATATATATTATATTTATGTATTTAATATATGTATTCTAATATTATTGTTCACTATTCATTTGCTCTCTTGGCTATTCATATTTTTATACGGATACACGTGTATATATTTCGATATGTATACCGGTTGAATTCCGTATTTCTACTGAATATCTTCTTGAAGATGAACACCTCATCATATGATTTTCTTTTTAAAAAATCATTTGAAAATGAAGTGGAGGGTGAGGTGGCATTGAGCATGGTTGGAGGTACGTAGAGAGAAATGAGCTTCATTTGTTTATTGAAAAATGTTGTGATTATTTTTCCATGGTTGTAAAATTTGTAGCCACTCTTTCTACATTCACTCTCTCATTCCATACACAACACTTGCTCATGGCTACTTCTTCTTCTCCACCTCCTCCCCCTCCTTTTTTGCTTGCTCACTTGTGTTTTAGATTTGAGAGAAAATTATAGTGGAATATTCTTACATCCTCACTCTCCATTTCTAGCGAGCTTGGAGCGTCGGTTGCTTCATTAGGTGAAGTAGGAGTTTGGATTGGTTCCCTCAGATGGATCATTTTCGGCGAAGGAGGGCCGGTTTGCAAGCGCGATATGGAGCTCTTGAAGAAAGCTTAAGGATGTGAGTATTGCTAACATAGTAGATTAGCACAGCTCACTTTTTATTGTTAGCAAGTTCTAGCACTTTAATTTGGTTCATGGTTTTGGAACCTTAGCAAACTAGAAAAATTTTAAAATCTAAAATTAGCTTGCAAGTGTGCTTAAGTTCCCGGCAGTGATATCAGAGCTGGGATAAAATCTAGACTTGTATGCACAAATTTAGAGTTTCGATCGCTGGAATTTTCTGATTCACATTTCCAAATCTTTTCTTGTTGTTCGAATTTCAAACTTTGTCTAAAAAAATTTCAGGTTGTATGAAAAATATGTGCATGCAAAATTAGAGCTAGGAAAAAAATTTGGGTATCTAAGCCCAAAATTCGGCTGCTGAAAGCCGCGAAATGCGTCTATTGGCCGCTGATCCACGCCCAAATTTTAGCTACAAGGCCTCAAATTTTTTCTGGTGCTCTAATACATGGAAATATGATTTTTTGAATATTTTGTTTTGGTCCAGATTTATTTGTGTGCTGATTTGTACTTGGGGCTAATACAGAAAGTTTTAATAGATCGAAATTTTAAATTTATATTTTTTGTGCATTTGTTTCTGCGACCGTGAATATCATAGAACGGTATAATCCGACTAATTTTTATATGTATAACCAAATAGGTTTACAAACATGATATTCGCGTTGATATTCTGAGTTGCTCCGTGATTATGGTTGTGTTGGATTTGTGGCGATGGATAGCCCGGTGTATTTAGTATTAGATGCAATACTCTGTGATGTAATGTATATTCATATTGCGTGGTGAGCGTCCGACATGTGGACTGCTGTTATCGCGGTTTGTATTATTCTTTGGGATGCGTCCTGGTTACGGACGTAGTCACCGTTTTATATTCAGCTTTTCATTACATGAACTAGGATTACCCCACGGTGGAGTGCTCAAGTAACCAGGTTTTTGAGGACAACAGGACACCATCTCATGGCGCTAAAACCGGGGTATGTTCATCACGAAAAACCGCATTTCAATACCGCTAATTCATTATCATATTTTGTGATATATCGGTACTATTAATCCGTGTCTGCAATATAAGTATAAGACACAGATATTCATGACAAAATACTAGAAACACACTCAAATGCATGGATATGACATTTGTGAGCCGACACTGCAACCGAAATGGAAAACCGATCAGTATTCAAGAAGATTTTGCAATAGTATATGTGTGCACAACTTTTATCCATTTTGGTCCAACATGTCACAAACAATAATTACAAGTGTGAACACAGGTGTTGTTGATGCATGAACCATGGTAGGCTGCCATGATGGAGGTGTGAACACAAGCAGCGTAAGTGGGCAATTGGGTCTTATGTGATGAGTGATTTATAAAGTGTTGATGTGATGGATTCAAAGCTAAGCAATTTCCCTCCAATACTCTAGATTTCACCCAGATAATAATTAAAAGAAATTGCAAATACAGTGAGATGGTAGAGTGGTTAGGATATCACACAACCAAGACGGGCCCATCACCTTCATCTTGGCCGCCAAAATACTCTAGATGGCCGCAAATTGCGGTCCCCCTCTCTCCAAATGAGTTCAATTTTCTTGTGGGCCCTCCTCTCTGTCATATCACCTCACTCTTGTATGCAACTTTTGGTGATGAACTCCCTATAAATACCAGATCAAAGAGCAAACTTGAGAGTGATTATAACGACCCCAATATTACTGTACCTTCGTGTTTTCTTTCTTTAGTAAAATATTGTATTTATTTATTCTTAGTATTTTCTGTATATTTTGTTTTTTATAAATACATTATTTTATTCTTCTATCTATTTTTCCCAAACACATTTCTTTAAAACTAAATTTTAACATTTTTTCAAATTAAACATAAGACCTAACTCAGCCCATAACTCAAATCCAATTTCATTTTCATTTTCTTTAATAAATCTATGAGCCAAAAATCCCACTTTCTTTTTAAGAAACATCATATATTTAATTCTTATTAAATATGTGTATGAACAACCTTGTAGCCTATTGGTTAAGTCTTTGCATTGTTATTTCATAGATCACATGTTCAAATCCCCATTCTTGCAATTATCTTTTTTTATCAATTTTTTTATTCTTCTAATAACTTAGAAATGAGACTTTTCATTTCCAAAATGCATGGTGACCTTTCATTTCTCTTTTAATTCTCATGTTGAATGTATATATTATTATACATAATTCACCATTACACCATCTTTATTTGTCCTCCTCTATCTTTTCCTTCCTCATATTTTTCTATCTCTCACTTCTCACTCTTCACCTAGAGTCCAAGAAGAAGAACATGAAGAAGTTTTCAAGAAGGTCTCGCTAGTAACGCGAGGCTATCGGCGGATAGACAAGTCCGGTGATAATACCGGCTTGTTTATGTAAGTCCCTTCTCTCTTCTTTCCCCCATCTTTTATTTTCCTCTTGTCATACCTCGTGAACCCCCTATTCTTTTCATATCGTAATCCGTAAGAGAAGATAAATATAAACATATACATATATATAAGTTTAGATATATATGGTTCTATATGGTTTAATAATAGTTTATTACCTCTTGTTCAAATTAAAGTGTTTTTAATTCTTTGTTCATGACTATGAATATTTATTACAAGTTGTGAGAACACAAATTTCATGCCACAATATATTTATAATGTCTCATGAAATCGATTTGTTTATTAAAAGAAAAATAGAAGCCTGCATAAAATACTAGTTAATTTTTTTGCCGATTTTAGTATACACATCAATACCTTTAGCTTTAAAATAATTTTTAGAAATTAATTTTTACTTCTGAAAATTTCAGGAAATTTACATATGATAGAGTATATTATTTTGTACATGCTGTAAAAATTTTAGATCGAATCACCTAACGGTTTAGGAATTATATCGTTTTTATTCACTGTTCGTAAAATAGAAAACTGCAGTTATTGGTCAACCTCTAGGACACATTACTTGGTATACCGATATCCAAATTGAGCAAACTTAGGTGTTTTAGATATCTACATCGAATAATCTATATTTTAATAGTTTAAAGTTTTTACTTAAAAAAAACGTAAGATAAAGAAAACTGCGTTACAATATTAAGCGACGAATCTGGACAGAATATGTCCTGATTCGCACACTTTTTTAAATAGGATATAACTCGAAATCCCGATATCCGTTCATGACAAAATTTAAATGTATATATGCATAAATGATAAAGCTATAATTTTCCTTATATTAGATTACTTATAAATGCATGAAACAACCCGATATAGGCTTTGCAATATAACATATAATTGCTGTCCAGAAATCTGAATTTTTGTTCTAAACGCTGATGTTAAAATGATCATAACTAGAGTTCAAGAAATCCAAATCATGCGAATCTTGGTGTTTTAGATAAGTATATCGAAATACCTAAAATTTTCTAATAAATTTTGTAACCTGAAACCCGATAAAAATGAACTCAAATTGTGTTTTAAAAATATACGACTGTGCTGGATAGATTCTGATCTGTTCTGCGCGACAAAACGAAAATGAATGTATCTCCCATACCGGTAGTCGTATTTAGGCGCGACTAGAGCTCACACGTGAAAAACACTTAGAACCATATTTCTGTTTATATTCCGCATTCGTTTGACTTGATTAATTAGTCGTACATAATATTTCTTTACAGTATTGTTTATGGTAGTTATTCGAATAATATACTTGACTCATTTCATGCTATTCGAACATGTATACACATTTATTTTGATCATTAAATTGTTGTTTGTATATAAAGATGATAATTAAATACTTGAATTGTATTTTGAAAATTATACAAAATTATTTTTACATAAATCCCCCTCAAGTTATACTAAATTACAATAAGGACCCTAGTAAACATAGGTTAAAGCGGAACCAGTTCTCTTGAGCCTCAGGGAGCCAGAGAATATGGGTGCTTGCCTATCTAAGATAGACAATCTAACAAACGGTGTTATCAACACGGTAATCGATTTTGAAAAAGACACAAATCCTGCCGTCCATATGCAGCGATTACCGATAACATCAAAACCTAATTCAGGACTTATATTTCTTTTCTAATTGTCCGACTCAGACTGAGTCTCAATATAATCAATCCGACTTGAATGAGATTCAAGTATATATAATAATTCAATATGAATCCATATATTCATTCTGTTCAATCTATTCAATGTATATTGACCGAACCGAACCATGGATATACTTCCATTTACATGATTCTCCAGTTACATCCATGATTCTACAGTTACATCCATTTACTGATATCATGGTTTCGGTAAGTCACCCAATTATATAATCTATACAGTTTACAATATAAGACAGTACAATACAACTATACAACAAGACATCTCGGGGTTTAAGGGGTAGATTTGTACGGAAGGTGTTAGAAGTGGCACGAGACAGTAAGATTTAATACACCTAACCTGAATCTAGTTGCTGTTGTACCGTGCATAAACGGTTCCTTGTACTATACTTGCCTCTAGTCTCTGGCATATAGAGACTCCTCTCATATACACTGGCATCCTTCTGTACCAAGATACAAACAACAGCATTAACCATATAATACAACTTTAAAAGCTACCTTCTCTTTCTGTCTATTCTATTTCTCACTTATCTTTAGAACTTACCGAGCGATTTGTTCGCTGACGACATTCTCTTTATTTCTTCTTTGAATGTCGTCAGGTGATCTGGACACTCCGGAGATCGAGCCCACTAGTGAAGACTTGGACCACTTCATTGAAGACCCAGAGCTTTAGTTCATTGTACACTTTTATTTCAGTACTTTTCCTTTTCTGTTATACCACTGTTTAGGCATCGCTTTATTCCATGTATTTACTTTTCCATGTATTGTAAAAAGAATGTAAATAAATAAAGTTGTTGTTTGTTATATCTTGTCTCTTGTGCATTTACATTTATATTGCTTAGTTACGCTTAGCGTATTTACTTCACAGTAAATACGTAGCGGCCTCGTCGCGTCCTCTGTCCGTATACTGGGAAGCGGGGCGTGACAGGTTTTGTTGGTGGCCCATGCAGGTCAAAGCTGTATGGAATCCTATCATGCAGTTCAGTTCTGCATGAAGTCCTAAGCAATATAAACACAAGAAACAGCAACTAAAAACATTCTTTACATTACATATTCCTTGAATCCATCTTGAACTCTACCTTCGGTTTTCTTGAAGTTCATCTCTCCACTTTTGAATCCTTAATTCTTATTCACCCTTTCTATTTGTATCTTGTAGACTTATTAGCTCAATTGGTTAGAGTATCGATCGATGGAGCTCGAAAACAACATTATCCTAATCCTGTTTCCTTGCTCTGTTGCAATATCGTTCTTGAGTAATTTCGAGGACGGAATTATTTTTAAGGAGGGTAGAATGTAACGACCCCAATATTACTGTACTTTCGTGTTTTCTTTCTTTAGTAAAATATTGTATTTATTTATTCTTAGTATTTTCTGTATATTTTGTTTTTTATAAATACATTATTTTATTCTTCTATCTATTTTTCCCAAACACATTTCTTTAAAACTAAATTTTAACCTTTTTTCAAATTAAACATAAGACCTAACTCAGCCCATAACTCAAATCCAATTTCATTTTCATTTTCTTTAATAAATCTATGAGCCCAAAAGCCCACTTTCTTTTTAAGAAACATCATATATTTAATTCTTATTAAATATGTATATGAACAATTTTGTAGCTCATTGGTTAAGTCTTTGCATTTTTATTTCATAAATCACATGTTCAAATCCCCATTCTTGCAATTATTTTTTTTCAATTTTTATTCTTCTCATAACTTACAAATGAGACTTTTTATTTCCAAAATGCATGGTGATCTTTCATTTCTCTTTTAATTCTCATGTTGAATGCATTTATTATTATACATAATTCACCATTACACCATCTTTATTTGTCCTCCTCTATCTTTTCCTTCCTCACATTTTTCTATCTCTCACTTCCCCCTCTTCACCGAGAGTCCAAAAAGAAGAACATGAAGAAGTCTTCAAGAAGATCTCGCTAGTAATGCGAGGCTATCGGCGGATAGACAAGTCCAGTGACAATACCGGCTTGTGTATGTAAGTCCCTTCTCTCTCCTTCCCTCCATCTCTTATTTTTCTCTTGTCATACCTCATGAATCCTTATTCTTTTCATATCGTAATCCGTAAGAGAAGATAAATATAAACATATACATATATATAAGTTTAGATATATATGGTTCTATATGGTTTAATAATACTTTATTATCTCTTGTTCAAATTAAAGTATTTTTAATTCTTTGTTCATAACTATGAATGTTTATTACAAGTTTTAAGAACATAAATTTCATGCCACAATATATCTATAATGTCTCATGAAATCGATTTGTTTATTAAAAGAAAAATAGAATCCTGCATAAAATACTAGTTAATCTTTTTGCCGATTTTAGTATACACATCAATACCTTTAGCTTTAAAATAATTTTTAGAAATTAATTTTTACTTCTGAAAATTTCAGGAAATTAACATATGATAGAGTATATTATTTTTTACATGCTGTAAAAATTTTAGATCGAATCACTTAACGGTTTGGGAATTATATCGCTTTTATTCACTATTCGTAAAATAGAAAACTGCAGTTATTGGCCAACGTCTAGCACACATAACTTGCTATACCGATATCCAAATTGAGCAAACTCAGGTGTTTTAGATATCTACATAAAATAATATATATTTTATTAGTTTTATGTTTTTACTGAAAACAAACGTAAAATAAACAAAACTGCGTTACAATATTAAGCGATAAATCTGGACAGAATATGTCCTGATTCACACACTGTTTTTAAATAGGACATAACTCGAAATCCCGATATTCGTTCATGACAAAATTTAGATGTATAGATGAATAAATGATAAAGCTATAATTTTCTGTATATTATATTACTTAGAAATGCATGAAATAACCCGATATAGGCTTTGCAATATAACATATAATTGCTGTCCAGAAATCTGAATTTTTGTTCTAATCGCTGATATTAAAACGATCATAATTAGAGTTTAAGAAATCCAAATCGTGCGAATATTGGTGTTTTAGATAAGTATATCGAAAGGTCTATAATTTTCTAATAATTTTTGTAATCTGAAACCCGATAAAAATTAACTCAAATTGTGTTTTAAAAATATGCGACGGTGCTGGACAGATTCTGATCTGTTCTGCGCGACAAAACGAAAATGAATGTATCTCCTAAACCGGTAGTCGTATTTAGGCGCGACTGGAGATCACACGTGCAAAACACTTAGAACCATATTTCTGTTTATATTCCGCATTCGTTTGACTTGATTAATTAGTCGTACATAATATTTTTTTTACAGCATTGTTTATGCTAGTTACTCGAATAATATACTTGACTCATTTCATGCTATTCGAACATGTATACATATTTATCTTGATCATTAAATTGTTGTATGTACATAAAGACGATAATTAAATACTTGAGTTGTATTTTGAAAACTATACAAAATTATTTTTACATAAAACTCCCTCAAGGTAAATATAGGTTAAATTGATCATGAAAACTATACTAAATTACAATAAGGACCCTCGTAAACATAGGTTAAAGCGGAACCAGTTCTCTTGAGTCTCAGGGAGCCAAAGAATATGGGTGCTTGCCTATCTAAGATAGACAATCTAATAAATAGTGTTATCAATCGTCTTTGAAATAGAAACAAATCCTGCCGTCCATATGCAGCGGTCACCGATAACATCAAAACCTAATTCAGGACTTTAATTTCTTTTCTAATTGTCTAACTCAGACTGGATCTCAATATAATCAATCCGACTTGAATGAGATTCAAGTATATATAACAATTCAATATGAATCCATATATTCAATCTGTTCAAACTATTCAATGTATATTGACCGAACCGAACCATGGATACACTTCCATTTACATGATTCTCCAGTTACATCCATGATTCTACAGTTACAACCATTTACTGATATCATGGTTTCGGTAAGTCACCCAATTATACAATCTATACAGTTTACAATATAAGACAATACAATACAACTATACAACAAGACATCTCGGGGTTTAAGGGGTAGATTGGTACGGAAGGTGTTAGAAGTGGCACGAGACAGTAAGATTTAATACATCTAACCTGAATCCAGTTGATGTTGTACCGTAGCATAAACGGTTCCTTGTACTACACTTGCCCTAGTCTCTTGCATATAGAGACTCCTCTCGTATACACTGGCATCCTTCTATACCAAGCTACAAACAACAGCGTTAACCATATAATACAACTTTAAAAGCTACCTTCTCTTTCTGTCTATTCTATTTCTCCCTTATCTTTGGGACTTACCGAGCGATTTGTTCGCTGACAACATTCTCTTTCTTTCTTATTTGAATGTCGTCAGGTGATCTGGATACTCCGGAGATCGAGCCCGCTAATGAAGACCTGGACCACTTCATTGAAGACCCAGAGCTTTAGTTCATTGTATACTTTTATTTCAGTACTTTTCCTTTTTTGTTATGCCACTGTTTAGGCATCGCTTTATTCCATGTATTTACTTTTCCATGTATTGTAAAAAGAATGTAAATAAATAAAGTTGATGTTTGTTATATCTTGTCTCTTGTGCATTTACATTTATATTGCTTAGTTACGCTTAGCGTATTTACTTTACAGTAAATATGTAGCGGTCTCGTCGCGTCCTCTACCCGTATACTGGGAAACGGGGTATGACAGCGATATATATATATATATATATATATATATATATATATATATATATTCTTGTGTTCTTCACTTCATTTCAATTTCACATCTTGTAATTTTGTTTAACACTTTGTATATAGTAGTTAGATAATTTTGAGTTCCTTGCCTTCTCCTGATCTTGCAATCTCTTCATTGAGTTTCCAAGTTTAGATTTTGGTTATTAAACTCATAGCTTGTATCTTGGATTTGAACTTAATGAAGCTTTCATTCTTGTTACTTAGGTTCCTAGTTGTAAGTTGATGTGGCACACTCCTCAGGGTTTGTAGAGAGGCGGAATTTACAAAAAACAATTTTATAGCAAGTAACATTGACTAAATTTCCAAGATCTACCATAAACCCTAGCAAGCTAAACTAACAAAGGTTCTAATCTACTATGTAGTGATTTATACCTTTGTGTTCAAGTCCTTCGGGTTTTCTTATCCTCTTCTTAAGCTCCTTATTTGTATGGATCGAGCTTGGTCGTCGGCTTCCTTGTGTCAAAGAAGATCCACCCGAGAGTTTATGGTTCAAACTCTAACCTCTAAATTGAGGTAATTAAATTACCTAGTTTGCTGATCTAGGCAACTTAGATGATGTAGAGAGTTAATCGGACTAATTTAACTCAATCAGCCTAGAATTCTCAATACATGAGAGTATTTAGGGTTTGAGGAAGAAGAAGAGAGAGCAAAGGAAGAAAGAGAGTGTCAAGTGATGAATGAGATGAAGAATGGTTAAGTGTTGATAACTATGAAGCATATCTTTTCAATAATAATAATAACAATAATACAACCATATTTCAATAGTCGTACAAAGTGAATGAGTCATCCAAAGTATCATGCTTCAACTATGCTCTAATAACACCCCATTTCTCTACTTCATTATCCATTTGAATAAATGGATTAATCACAAATGATGTGTCTTCTTCTAGAAACACTCTTGTGAAAATATAAGAATATATATACATACCCGTATTCGTATCATGAATACCAAGAGATGAAAATAATCCAATATTATAACACTAGAATGCGGCTTAATCCTAATCCCGCTAGTATTATCCGTCTGATCAAAAATACGTGTAGCTAGTACATGTATATGATCGAAACACTGCACGTAAAACCATACGGCTTCTATATCGTTTCGCCTAAACCAGGAAAACCCTCTGTGTGGGACTCTAAAGACTCGACAGTACGCTGGTAGTGGGTTTAACTACAAGCACATAAGTGGCACTAGCTGTACGTAACGGCTACCCAGGTATCTGTCGAAAAGAAGGCCGACGAGCAAACTCTTCCGAACTCCAACTGAGCCTGTCCATGACAATCTCCGTACAATCCAGTCTGCTCGTCTGAGAGTATCGCATGCCGGGTCTAGAGGGTGGAAAACGTCAGACCCCTAATAACCTGACAAGTCGTGTCGATGTGACTCAAAACCATCCGAGAATCTACTGATCAAACTATCGGCAATTCTCAATCTGTCATGGACAGGGACTTATGGTGTTGGCCAACCGAATACAGCGCGACATCGACTACCTATACCGAGATAGACGAATCCCTAACAATCGCTCACTGCCTCCATATGGCTCGAGACTGTATCCAACTAAAACCTGTTTACATGACTCAGTAGAGCCGTGGTAGGGTAGTAATCAAAGCACAGTGGGAACTCACATGAGACAAATGACGACCTCAGGTTGACAAACTATTTGTACTCATGTCACTTAAGAACTGCTATCTGACAATAAGTATAATACCATCTAGTTAGTTCTCGGTGAGTCCGTCCAGTGTACTCACCCCTGGTAAACACCTGTATATAATCTTAGGTGCATCACACCAATGGCTGTAGGACCAACCATCGCCCCTCGTCAGGGTCTAGAAATGTATACACTAGTCTATTCTGGAGTATCGATGCCCATTCTCGATACTCCTACGATTAGGGATATTTAAGGATGTGCTTATCGACTATCCAGCTCCCACAAGTATGATTGCCATCATAATGCTAGAAGTCAAGCAACAATCCTAAGGGTTTTTATCAACATGTATAAGCGATATGAAATAACAAGTAAAATATATCACATGTTAAGATAAAGGAAAACCAAATAGCATACTATTATATTGAGCTAGATTGTCCTGTACATATATATCCCTAGCATCCTATACAATGAAGGTCATTAGGGCATACATATCCAACACTGGTATCTTCTATTTGCTATTTATTTACATGCAATTTCATTTGATGCTTTTTACTTACTTGCAATGATGTTTTCTTTGATCTCTTCTATCTTGTATTCTCTTTTCATGTTTGTAATGGTTTGTGAGTAGTTGATCTTGTTAGGGAATGAGAAAGGGTTATTTAAGTTAAGATTTTCATTACTCATTTCCTTTGCCATTTACTTGTCAATTGAACTCCACCCAAATCTCACGCAAGCGCTCCATTAGGCACCCTATCCTACCACGATAGCGGTGATTCCTAACCGTGACCGATTGCATTTGGTTTAGCCGGAGAAAAAGGTCAAGAGACAAGAACGGAAGGACAAGGGTCAATAAGCCAGATTTCATGCACAATCGCAAATACCGTGTTTAAGCATGCTAATCCACGTTGTTACTGATTACCCTAGTATCAATAGTCAAGTAAGGCATAAGGGAATAAGTACGGAATTTCCTAACTTAAACTAATTTATCTCTATCCCAAACAAGCGTTCATTTTCATATATACAAAACACTTAGGTTAGAAACAAACTTTTCCGACCTTTGTCTTAGCTCGTGAGAACAAGAACCTAAAATGTACTATCTCCCTGCGGACGACTAGTACTCATCACGGTTAGCTACACGCGACGCCGTCTTGATTGCGGTAACTTTTAACTTAAATACGACACATAAAATCCTTACCAATCAAAAATGGTGTTGTTGACAGGGAGATGGTGACGTTTTTATTATTATTATTTTGGGTTAATCTCTGTATAATTTGTTTATAAAACTAACACTATTCTAAAAAAACGATAAAAAAATTGAAAAAATTTCAAAACCAAAACAGAAATATAATGTTTCTAACTTTTTGCTTTCTGTTATTTTGAACTGCTATCACTTGGGGATTCAAGAAAAACTTTAGCATATAAAAATATGATACCTAGAGCACTGAGACCACAGTAGAAACTTGGAGCCAAATTTCACCAAGTCGGCCGCCAAAATATCCATTCTGGCCTCAATTTACGGCCAGACTTGTTCAATTTTTCTCCATTTTTCTTGTGGTGCTCTCTTGTTCTATTATTATCCCAATTTTATACTCTAAATTTTATAATTTTGTGTGTGTAAAAGTTTAGCCACATATATCACCTTTTCGCACTGAATATTCGTTTTCCGACATTTTCAGATTTTATAGAGTTGCGAGAAGCGATCGTGCGGACCAAAGTGAAATTTTAAAGACCAAGGCGATAGTGAACCACAGTGCCAAAGATTCGGGTAGTTTGACCCGCGTAAGCGAACATTTAAGCACTTGGGGATCAATTCAATAGGGTTTCTTAACCCATAATATCGGTACGTATTCTTTAAACACTTTCTTTCTCAAATCCGACGCATCCAATAGATATATCTTTGTAGAATTCTTTGCAAGTTCGCCGCCAAAAACTAAATTGACTAACCCGTATTTGCTGCAGTGTCACGCTTAAACTTAAAAAACGATTGTTTGATATTTTTAACAACTTTTTATTGAATTACGCATTGCATCCATTTAATACGGATTTAAGGGAAAGCGAACCCCACAACATAGGATAAACGGAAACTAGATTTTAAACTTTTAAGGACTTCATGCTCATTAGGAGAAATTAACCGTGTTTAGAACGTCGCTTAACGTTATATCGTTCATGGGGTGTCTAGGCAAAGTGTTCAGGACACAACCGCCAAAGAGAAAGGGTTATTCTAATTAAGGAAGTTTGCAAAAGCGTTGGAAAACCTCTTCTTATCTCTGCACTTACCTAGCCTCGTGATCAGTATATCTTAAGCCCATTTATCGACACGGTTTTATTTCGATAATCAAGTTCTTGAGCAAATCTAGTTGACCTAGGTGAACCCTAGACTGTTTAGGTGTGTGGTATTTATGTCATGATTGTTTTTGTTTTACCTTTTTTGTGTGTATATTTCATTTTATTATTTTGTTAATAACTAACATATATATATATATATAACCTTCACCTCCTTTTTTATCCCCTCTTCTTTTCATATCATGGGTACTCTACATCAACTAACTCTTACCGAATTTTGGTACGCTCAACTAGATATTTCTTCATACGGCTCTTGCTTTGGTAGAACTTCAAACGATCCATATATACCAAAAATCTCTTTGAAAGATTGGATAGACGTTTCTAGAAACACCACATGGACACCACAATTCACGTCATATCAACCATTTCAAAATTTCACCTCTTCTCAAGTTGATACCCCTTCTGAGGGTAATGTAGCGACTCTCAAACCCATGTCCATTGCTGAACGTATTGCACAATCCCATACCTGATCTTTCATGCCTTTCATCACTCCAAATTTTTTAGGACAAAAATTCCAACTATCTTCCTATCAAGATGTTGATCCTAATCGTACCCAATTCACACAACCATTCGATTCCTATCAATCCTACTTGACTTTCACACCTTCCGTAGACATTACTTCTGAACATCAATTTGGGAGTTTCGCGTATCCGAACGAATTTGAATTTTTCATCGAAACCTCTTCACAACCCCATGTCTAGTCTTGAAAGATCATTAGAAGAGTTTCGGGTAGCTTCGTGCTAATAGAAGGAGGAGTTGAATACATCCATGGCCACACATATACAACTTTACAAACCAGCAGCTAGCTCCCAAATAGCTCAAAACTTTCCCATGTATGATGTAGCAATAGAGCAATTTGATGATTTGAGTCATGAAAGTGAGTCTTACACCCTTCAAAACCAAATCTACCCATTTCCGATTGAACTCCACAACTCCAGTTCCGAAATCTTAGCAAGTATACCAAATGATTCACCAATTGAAGATATAATATTTGATGAGTTGTGCGACTAGGTAGCGTTTGATTTACCTGATTGTGAAGGATCGCTTTCAAGTGAAACCAATGCTGCTCCCTTTGATCTCTTCATATCCACTCTAGAAACCCAATCGATGGAAAACCATGCTTTTGTTGAGGTGCTTGAGAATTTTAAGTTTGACTTGGTTGAGGATATAGATATTTGGGAAAATTTTGATGATGAATCCACAAATTTGGATGAGTTTTTCTCGCCAATTCAACTCTTTCCTTCAGATTCGTGTGAATATCATCCCGAACCTTTAACTGTTTCTCCCGAACCCCATTTACTTCTTGAGTTTATTGATGATGATTTGATCAATTGCATGGATGAGCTTAATTTTAAGGTGAATTTCAAGGATATCTTTGAGGATAAACACGTTTTATTAGATGAGTCAGCTTTTCTGATTCATCATGTCTCTTCCATTGACTGTAAACATCCTCCTGGATGTTTAACCGTTGCCATTCCCTAATTACCTCCCTCCATCTATTCCATCGTTTCCCAACTGCAAGACGATTTGATACCTTTATTTTCTTCATCTGGTTACCAATTTCGATTGGCCTATATTTTCTTGTGAATCTTGAGATGTTTGACTCCATTTCCAAAAGTATTGATAAATTATTACAGTTAAACAATTCCAATTTCAAATAATTATAGACTGTACTAATTTATTCAACATGCTCAAGTTTGTGCTCCATTTCTTTCTCCCTTTCGTTCATCTTATCATTCTCATCTAACGAGACCGTATACCATTTGCATCCATCCACGGTCTCGCGTATTCTCCATTTCCTTTCTCCATGCTTCCTTTCACCAATTTTGGCCGCATCACGATAGAATTTTTGAATGGTTGGTGTTAACTTTTGGCCTGTGTAAGACCTTGTATAGATTGATGATGTTCCCTCCCCCTTAACTTTGAACTTTAACATTTAAACAGTGGGAACATTGTTTCCCTTAAGTTTGGGGGGTCATTTTTGTGTATATATTTTGTTGCTTTTTCTTGTATATATATATAAAACAAAACAAAAAAATGGGGAGAACCGATATTTTTTTGACCCCTCAACAAATTTTTCCCCTCGTTGTGTTGCATGACAGTGAAGGCACTATGAAGCTAAGTTTGGGGGTGTGTTCGATAAGCATCTCTATCTTTTGCATTCATTTGTATTCTGCATTTGCATACGTATTCAAAAACCCACAAAAATCAGAAAATTTTCCAAAAAAAATAAAATCCTTTGTCGTCAAGTTAGCTAGTGGGAAAGCTTAAACGACGGTTAATTTGATAAGATAGAAACAACTAAATCCTATTTTTAGAGATTGAAAACTCGAAAGATAACTCTCCTTTGAGTTTAACCTTAACTAATATACGTCTTTGCATACTCTACACGCGTCGTTAGTTTTAAAAATTAGATGACAAGTTTGATATAATTTTAAAACTTTTAAATTGATAAACTATTTTGTTTAGGATCAAACAGATTTGTTTTGAAATAAGTAATATCAAGAATAGTTTATAAAGTGAAGTGGATATTATTGAAGCCTTAATGGAAGCTATGTCTGAAAAATAACCCATCTCAAACTTGATTAGAATGATTACACACCTGATCCAAATTAACACGTCTTTTATCCTAAAAATAATTGAACAACTGGTTATATCTCCGTTCGTATTGAAATTATTATAATTTTTACGCTAAAATGAGTCCTTTTGTTTTAGGGCCTAAGTAACTTGGGCAATTAAGTCCGCCGAGATGTCTCTACACCTAATACCCTAAAACTAACTGATTTGGATGCATTGGCTTAAAGCTCACTAAAAAGCCTAGAAAGTCCATTTTAAAACAAAATCAAGCAAGTGTTCTCTCCAAGTTAAAATTTCTCACAGTTCTTTGTATGAGAATAATCTCGATTAAGACGAATTTTTATAAAAATATTTTTAACGGAGATATGAAATTTTTACGTGATGATAAAGACTAATACACGTTCACGAAGGTGTGTATGTACAAAAACAAGTAAAAAGTGAAGTGAAGAATAAGACATAATTTTCTGTTAAAGATGATAGAAATTCTGAATTTGAAACCTAGCCGGAGAACGAAACATGAGAAAAACTTAACTCTTTATAAACTTTTATGACCCTTTTGAAATTTTATACAGTCTTTATTTTTATGGCATTATGATTCTAATCGAAATTTTTGAAACGTAACGACGCTATTTTGCACCGCAAGTAATGACGTATAGGATCTTAAGTTAAATAAGAAATGAGGTGTGAAAAATAAGAATTCGATATTTCTAATTTAGAATAATAGAATTTCTAGCTTTTATTCTAAAGCTGAGGGTTAGATTTGACTGTGATTTCGCAAAACTAGCTTGACGGGATTTTGTAGGTGTAATCCGCTGAAAACTCTTAGGAGACAACACTCCTCCTTCTGTGAAGACCGGGAGGTTTAACAACTTTTTGCACGGGCTCAGTGCAATCGCGTTCTCTACGAAAGTGAGGTTAGGATTTTGTTTTTCTCGGGACAAGCAAAAGATAAGTTTGGGGGTATTTGTTCATCACGAAAAACTTCATTTCAATACCGCTAATTCATTATCATTTTTGTGATATATCGGTACTATTAATCCATATTTGTTCAATAAGTACAGGATACAGGTATTCATGACAAAACACTGGAAACACACTCAAATGCATGGATACGACATTTGTGAGCCGACACTGCAACCGAAACGGAAAACCGATCAGTATTCAAGAAGATTTTGCAACAATACATGTGTGCACAACTTTTATCCATTTTGGTCCAACATGTCACAAATAATAATTACAAGTGTGAACACAAGTGTTGTTGAAGCATGAACCATGGTGGGCTGCCATGGTGGAGGTGTGAACACAAGCAGTGTAAGTAGGCAAGTGGATGAGCAAGTGGGTCTTGTGTGATGAGTGATTTATAAAGTGTTGATGTGATGGATTCAAAGCTAAGAAATTTCCTTCCAAAACTCCAGATTTCACCCAGCTAATAATTAGAAGAAATTGCAAATACAGTGAGATGATAGAGTAGTCAGGAGATCACACAACCAAGACGGGCCCCATCACCTTCATCTTGGCCACCAAAATATTCTATATGGCCGCAAATTGCGGTCCCCCTCTCTCCAAATGAGTTCGTTTTTCTTGTGGGCCCTCTTCTCTGTCATATCACCTCACTCTTGTATGCAACTTTTGGTGATGAACTCCCTATAAATACCAAATCAGAGAGCAAGCTTGAGAGCGATATATATATTCTAGTGTTCTTCACTTCATTTCAATTTCACATCTTGTAATTTTGTTTAACTCTTTGTACATAGTAATTAGATAACTTTGAGTTCCTTACCTTCTCTTAATCTTGCAATTTCTTCATTGAGCTTGTAAATTTAGGTTTTGGTTATTGAACTCATAGCTTGCACCTTGGATTTGAACTTAATGAAGCTTTCATTCTTGCAAGTTTGGTTCCTAGTATCTTCTACTTGCTATTTACTTACCTGCAATTTCATTTGATGCTCTTTACTTACTTGCAATGATATTTTCTTTGATCTCTTCTATTTTGTATTCTCTTTTCATGTTTGTAATGGTTTGTGAATAGTTGATCTTGTTAGGAAATGAGAAGAGTTGTTTAAGTTATGATTTTCATTACTCATTTCCTTTATCATTTACTTGTCAATTGAACTCCGCCCAAATTTCATGCAAGCGTTCCGTTAGGCACCCTATCCTACCATGATAGCGGTGATTCCTAACCGTGACCGGTTGCGTTTGGTTTGGCCGGAGGCAAAGGTCAATAGACAAGAATGGAAGGAAAAAGGTCAATAAGCCGGATTTCGCGCACAATCGCAAATACCGTGCTTAAACATCCTACTCCACGTTTTTGCCGATTACCCTAGCATCAATAGTCAAGTAAGGCATAAAAGAATAAGTACGGATTTTCCTAACTTAAACTAACTTATCTCTATCCCTAACAAGCGTTCGTTTGCATATATACAAAACACTTAGGTTAGAAATGAATTTTTCCGACCTTTGGATCAGCCCGTAACAACAAGAACCTAAAATATACGATCTCCCTGCGGATGACTCGTACTCATTACGGATAGCTATATGCGACGCCGTATTGATTGCGGTAACTTTAAAATTAAATACGACAAGTAAAATTTTTACCAATCGGGTGCCTTACTTTATAATTGGCGGGCTATTCGCCGCCCTCGTAGGGGGACAGAATTGACCCACGGAGGGGTACCCAAGTCACCGGATTTTGGAAGTGCTAGATGGCCCACTCATTTCGTTGATTGGGGTTTCTTCGCTTTTAGGATTGGCAGGTGGCTTGCCACATTTGTAGGGGTCTAGGATCCGATAATACGGGCTATTCGCACGACCGGAAAAATTCATTTCATATATGGCTCCATTAAAATGTATTTTTCCTAGATTATCTGCATTTCTATTGTAACATTTCAGAAATATAAAATATTATTTTTGGAATTTAAATAATAAAATAATATATTTCATGAAAACTATTCGGTTGTGAATTGGGGTTTTCGTAAAATGGTATAATTATATACCAATATTTGGAAAATAATTGAAGATTAATATGTATTATTTATTAAAAAGGTATTTATTGGATTTGGGCATTTTATAATTAATTATGTAATTAATTATATGCAAGTTTAAATTAAACTTGATCAGTACACTACTAATCACGATTAAGCCAAATCCGTTCTTTTAATTAACCATGGATAGTGCACCATGACATGTTATATTTTGTTGCATATTGTTTTCATTTGTGTTTGTTGATATTTTTGATTTTAAATGAGAGTGAAAGAGAAAAAAAGAAAAAGAGAAGAGGGGATAAGAGAGAGAGAGAGAGAGACCATGACATAAAGCATGGCATAAGAGAGAGAAGGGGGGTATGGCTCCTTGACCTTTCCTTCATCCATTATTTTTCTTCATCTCATTTCTTCACTTCATTCTTCAATTCCTCCATCTTCATCTCCTTCTCCTCCTTCCTCCGCTTTCTCTACCTCCTCCACAACCACCCCAAATCTTCACCAAAACCCTACACCACCTTCATTAAAAATGCACACAACCTCATCCTTCACCCTATGGTTGAATCAAGTTTGGATTTTAAGCACTTGGAGCCTCAAGGGTTTTCCTTGAGTTGCTTTCAAGAGTTATAACCTTCTTTTCTCATCTTGTTAATTAGTTTCCTAACATCCTATAGTGTATTAGAGTTAAACTAGTATAGGGTTGTGAAATTAGAAATTTCGAGGTTGATGTTAGTGGGTGATTTGACTTGTAAAGTTTTTATTGAGGTGTAGTGAGTGTTTACAAACCCTCAGTGATGATATTCTAGACAAACTAGAAGACTAGAATCCAATACACGGACTTAGAATTTTCCGACATCGGGTTTTTGACAAGTTTGTGATGATCTTATGGAATTTAGGATGACCCGAGAGACCCATAATTTAAGTTCCCATCATAGCGAGATGTGCAGGCAACTAGGAATTTTACCTACAAACCCGAGCCCCAAACTCATTTGTATGGCCGCAGATATATTCATGGTGGCCGCAAATTGCGGCCACATCTTGGTGGATTCGTGTGATTTTTGGTGTGTGGTCCTATTATATGATATCTAGACCTACCCTATATGCAAAATGTCTTGATTTGACCTAGAGTAGAATTTGGGAGTGGTTTTCCTAGGTTGCTGATTTCGGGTTTTACGATTTCTGAAACTTGGTTTTTAGTATTTGATTTCGGACTTGGTCGTTGGAAGTTCGTACGTCAACGATAAGGGTTATTTGGTTGCTTTTGCATACGTAGGCTATAGGTTCTAACCTATGATCACTTCGCGTGTCGTATCGGTTTATCGGACTTGGTTTTAATAGCATTACGATGTGTTTTAATTGTAGATACCTTTGCCTGGACTTCCGAGATGACGAAACACATCGACTTCGACTAAGTAAGGAGATTAGCAGGTGAGTAGATTTATATTTATGGAGGAAGTCGGGTGGATGGCGTATAGCACCCCCACACTATAATGATGAAAGAACCGATATATAGATTATAGATGGAGAAAACCTATGAAACAAAATTATGGATATGATCAAAAGAGTTAGTATGAGATGATATGATTAATACAAGATGACGTGAATTAAGATGTCAATAGGACGATATAAGAGGATATGAGCGGATATGCTTAATATGAGATCGTTAATGATATGATATGAGATCGTTAATGATATGATATAAGATCGATAAGGATATGACACATGATATATTTATATATATGTGTATATATGTATGTATGTATGTATGTGTATATAAGAATAAAAGGTGATATGATGTACGAGACCATAGATTCGTACCCTTATTGATGTGTAGGACGATAGAATCCCTATTCTGTTTGATGACACTGTATGATGGATTACCGTATGCAATGAGTTATACCGGATGATTGATTCGCGCTTGTGATTTGATGATGATATTCGAGGATATTGTTACATCGGATGCTATGAGGCTGGATCGCCGACGTAAAAATTTCGTCTGAACCATACTTATTTCCAAAACCGACGAATCGTATGCACTTTTAAATGGAAACCTCAAGGGATGCTATGGATTTTTAAATGGTGTCTTTTCCTTAAAAATATCGTAATCCCCACTTTCAAAACTACGATTCGTATCATTTAAACTGATCGTATAGTTCATGTGTGGTTACATACCTTATTGTCGTTTATGTTTATGTTGGATTATCCCTCGTGAGATACGTGTTATGTTTCTGGTATTTACCGCTTTAAGATATCGTCTGTTAGTACATCTGCACTATTACCGATGATGCGCATGTTACATTTACACAGATTTGTCAGCTCATACATTCATCATCGGTAATTGCCATGCCACTTGCACAGTAGAACTTCTATATCACGATACTATTTTTAACTATAAAGTACATTCATTGTTCAGTACTATCACATGACATACTTGCATGATATTCTTGATATGCTCACATTACTGTTCTATATTTGCATATATCATACTTTATGGCTATATTCATTGAGATACTGTTTTCATGAGATCTCTGGATTTGAGAACCGCGGTTATATTTCAAAGGAAATTATGAATTTTTTTATAAAATCGGTTTCTTATGATGTGATTTCGAGGCATCCACCATGAGTTTTCTTGGTTCTGAGCTATGTGATACCCAATTCGAGGAGTTGGATGATATGATTTCGGGGCAAGAAGATTGTAAGGATGACGATGAGCCTGGTTGGGGAATGTGCTACCTACCAGTGATAGTTTAGACCCGATGGTTATCCGAAGGATACCGGCCGGAGTCTTGAGATGGATATGAGGGCTGATCTGAGGATGCGACGCCTGAAAAATGAGGATTTACGTGTCGATACTGGACATGGGTTTCATGATATTTCAAGTGTCGATACTGGACATGGGTTTCATGATATTTCAAGTGTCGATACTGGACATTCAAGTTCCATGATGTTGATGTGTCGTTGATGGACACACGTTGATTAATTTCACATGCATACATGCATATGATTCAGATGATTGTTTTTACATGTTATTGGCATTGACTCTATTGTTGATATATATGCATACATGGTCACCCTAGATATCATAGTATTACCTTCATGATACAGTATGACCTAGGAATCGCTGTTTATTCAATTTCTACCTGCTGATATTTTCTACTCACGAGTTGGCAACTCACTCCCGTTGTGCCATAGTTTTCTTGCAGGATCAACCGCTTGGATCAGCAGCGGTATCGCTGGCACACAGCCTTCTTCAGGGTGTTTTGTTTTAGTAGGTAGGACACACATTGGATCGTGACCACTCTTGTACCTTTTATATTCTATTCTATCTAGATAAACTCCATAAAATCAAAAACTAGATTTTGTATATTGGTAGACCTAGACAGACTCGTGTTTGCGAGAATTAGAGCGATGGGTGTATGTTCGCTATTTGAGGTTTTGATGTCTTGCTTTATTTATTGTTCTTTCTGTGTTTGATCTTCGCCGTAGTGCGTCATATATTTACTTCTTATTTCGTGGTTGTGATTCCGTCAATTGGAGAAGAGCTAGCTCCCGCTTGGGGATACCTATATTTATTTCATGTATGTGGTTTTGGATCAAAATATATAAGGGGGCGCTGCCCAATTTTTTTTAAAAGGACGAAAAATGTTTTCAACTAGTATATATTTCACTTGCATTTTCATATATCATTATTTATGCATTTAAAGAAAAACTTGATTTCATTATACATTTATTTCAAAACTGCACCTCCACTATTTTCCGCAAAAATGTTTAGATTTTTGGGGTTCGGCTTACTTAAATTACGTAACGCCTTTAGACGTTGCGTGATTTAAGTGCCAGTCACGTACCAAATTCCGGGTCATGACAAAGTTGGTATCAGAGCGTTAGGTTTAACCTTAGTTCGAGTTTAGGCTTGACCTTAAGGAATTTAGACTTGACTAAGGGGGTTTTTAGGACCCGAGTTTTTCACCTTATAGGTTGACCTTGGTTGATGGAGTAGGTACCTTGAGTAGAGTGACGTACCGTGTGTATGTTCCGTGGCATACTTACGACATGCTGCTCCGCTTAAGTGACCTTAGGATGTACATTCTTGAGATCCGTGCTTCTATTCGTTCTAATGATCATACTCTCATTGATTCCATTCCTCCCTACAATCATATATCCATTTTGGACCTGTTGATTCCTTTCGTTTCTTTGATCTATCTTCATCGATACCTGCTTGAGGTTCCTGTCACCAGGGTGTTGAGCGCAGATAGATCTACTGCTAGAAATGCGGTTAAAGCGAGCTCGTCATGGACGAGAGCTGACCATGATGTTTTCTGGTGACATAGGGATGTATCGGTATAGTGTTTGTGTTGAGCTCTCTTGTTTGAGGCGAGTGTTCGGATTTGCACCGGATGATTGGGCCATTGATAGAGTTTGCCAGATTGAGAGGACTGTTGATGTACAGCCTACCCCAGGGGTCGCGATGTTGTCTACCGTGCAGACAGATGACCCAGCTGTTGCTGAGATTGACGGGATGTCGCCTCCAGAGTTATAAGCTAATACCACTGGAACTTTCAGATAGAGATGTGACAGAAGACCGCTAGTCCATCTTGGATAGAGTGACGGAGATGAAGAATTCCAGTTTGAAAGATTTTACTCAAATCTAGAGTAAATCGATCAAGAGAAGACATTGTTCGTTGGATGCTCTGATGTAAGAGCAGTAAGTTGACCAGTTTTGGATAGAAGGACCTCACCCAGATGTGTTGTGGGTTGATCGAGAATGGACAAACGAAGCGTACTCCTCCGATAATTTGGACGAGTTTCGGAAGACGTAATCGGCTAGATATCTTCCACAGAGTGGTGAAGATACCCAAGTTTGTAATTTCGAGTCCGTGTGAGAGACTCCGGATTGACTGAAGCTGAGAATGAATTGCAGTACTTAGCCCACGAGTTATGACATCGAAGTGGATGATAATGAAGACGGGTGGAATAAGTGGTTCATGCGAGATATTAACGAGCTGTGTTATTCCCCATTGATGCCAGAGAATTGATATGTATGCAGAGACGTTGGATACGGCCAAATTCCAGAGGAAAGCCGTGCTGAGGACGCAGCTATCCGGATATGAGAAAAAATATTAAGTAAAGAGTGCTCACCTCCATATAGTTCGACTTAGGTGAGATCGGAAGAGACCTAAGCAGGTTCTTTCCAGGACACCACAGCGATAAAGATTTGCACCCAGGATCGGTTGCGTCGCGCTTATTCAGAGGGCCAAATGCCGCCGTCAATAACGTGCTGTTTTGCGAGTAGTCATGTTAATTGGCCAAGAGAGGATCAGCGGAGTGCCTGAGTGGAAATGTTTCCTTCGTTATACCTAACCGGGACGACGAGCAGAAAGATTATGGGATTAGTGATCCACAGAGAAAACGAGGACCCAGAGACAGAAGACGCCAGACCGTGAGCAGGAGGCAAGCGAATGTTCTTGCTCTGCCAGCCTTGGACGCACAGGCATTTTTCGATATTTGAGGAGGTGTACCTCAATGTTAGTTATTGCGATTTACGTTTTGTGATCCGAGTATCACACTTTTATCGCTTAATCTTTGGATTTCATGATATATGTTTTTGTTCACCATGGCTGCACCTACTGAATATTTACATTTTGTGCACAGTTATTGCACTTGGTATATGTTTTATACACCATTATATTGGTTCATGATTTTTGCACAATTGCATTTGATATCGATTTGTGCATTTGATTGCATGTATTTATGATTCTATGTATTTCATTTCAGTCGATTTGATTTCGTACATGTTGTATGCACTTGACTTAATTTATGCATTCGGTATTGCTCACATGTGCTTTTAGTGCATTGATATGTGTTTTGGGCACATAGTTTCATACGTTTATGATTTTATATACCTTGGTACGCTCGATGTTGTTTTGTGCACATTTGAGACATTGATGGGTTTTCGGGCACCTAGTGCACCGGATTTATATTTTCATGCATTTACCACACTAGATGTTTGTGCAGACCTGACGCACTTGATTTATATTTTCGCGCACACTGGGCGCATGTGATGAGATTTGTGCACACTAGGTGCACTTGATTGAGAGTTTTATTCGTGCATGTTAGTTGCACTTGGTTGAGATTTTCGTGCACTCTAGATGCATTTGATGTTGTTGTCATGCACACCCGTTGCACTTGACAGATGCTTTCGTGCACACCCGTTGCACTTAGTTTTGCTTTTGTGTACATTCGTGGTACTTGTATTGGACTTGGTTTTCCATATGCACCAGACGCACTTGATATTGGATACGCCTTTTGAGGCTGATTTTACTCATGAGCATCATATTTTGATGTTGGGTACTATATTATATAGTAGCCGAGCAGGACTAACCCGAGGACAGTACCTGAGTACTTTTGCACGCATAAAAGTTTACCAAGAGGTTTTCAAAAAGGAGTTATAGTCTCGCTATTTCCTACGTGTCTGTGAGTGACACGAACTTTTATGGAGGAAAACCTTTTGGGATATTTCATAAAGGCGGGACGTATATTTTGAGCAAAACATATATAGATATTTATCAATTTCTTTACAAATGAGTGTCCGCCAGTTGTGTCGTGAGTTACGCATCACACGGCGATTCGGAAAAGATTTTGCATGTGTTTTATTCAGTTTTTAGAGGATTTTACAAGGATGCGTATTATATACGTATTATGATTTTGACTATAGTATATTTGGATTTCAGTAGTGGATTTCGAGATTTGTATTTCCATTATAACTCCAGTGATTGCGTGATGCTTGATGGAGTTCGAATTTGAGTTTCGCATTCATTTTCATGCGCACTCGATACGCTGTGATATTCTTGAGTATTCCGTGATTTCGGAGCCCCGTTGATTTGAACTGATTATTGAAATATTTTACTATTTGGGAGTTTAAATTTAAATTCGGGGACCGAATTTATTTAAGGGGGAAAGATTGTAACATTTCAGAAATATAAAATATTATTTTTGGAATTTAAATAATAAAATAATATATTTCACGAAAACTATTTGGTTGCGAATTGGGGTTTTCGTAAAATGGTATAATTATATACCAACATTTGGAAAATAATTGGAGATTAATATGTATTATTTATTAAAAAGGTATTTATTGGATTTGGACATTTTATAATTAATTATATGCAAGTTTAAATTAAACTTGATTAGTGCACTTTCAATCACGATTAGGCCAAATCCGTTCTTTTAATTAACCATGGCTAGTGCACCATGACATGTTACATTTTTTTGCATATTGTTTTCATTTGTGTTTGTTGATATTTGTAATTTTAAATGAGAGAGAAAGGGAAAAGAAAAAGAAAAAGAGAAGAGGGGACAAGAGAGAGAATGTGTGAAGGGACAAACTATGACATGAAGCATGACATGAGAGAGAGAGAGGGTATGGCTCCTTGACCATTCCTTCATCCATCTCATTTCTTCACTTCATTCTTCAACTCCTACATCTTCATCTCCTTCTCCTCCTTCCTCCACCTTCTCTACCTCCTCCACAATCATCCCTAATTTTCACCAAAACACCACACCATCTTCATTAAAAATGCACACAATCTCATCCTTCACCCCATGGTTGAATCAAGTTTGGATTTTGAGCACATGGAGCATCTAGGGTTTTTCTTGAGTTGCTTCCAAGAGGTATAATCTTCTTTTCTCATCTTGTTAGTTAGTTTCCTAACATCCTATAGTGTGTTAGAGTTAAACTAGTATAGGGTTGTGATCTTAGAAATTTCTAGGTTGATGTTAGTGAGTGATTTGACTTGTAAAGTTGTTATTAAGGTGTAGTGAGTGTTTACAAACCCTTGGTGATGATATTCTGGACAAACTAGAAGACTAGAACCCAATACACGAACTTAGAATTTTCCGACATCAGGTTTTTGACAAGATTGTGATGATCTAATGGAATTTGGGATGATCCGAGAGATCCATAATTTAAGTTCCCATCATAGTGAAATGTGCAGGCAACTAGGAATTTTACCTAGAAACCCGAGCCCCAAACTCCTTTGTATGGTCACGGATATATTCATGGTGGCCGCAAATTGCAGCCACATCTTGGTGGATTCGTGTGATTTTTGGTGTGTGGTCCCCTTATGTGATATCTAGACCTACCCTATATGTAAAGTGTCTTGATCTGACCTAGGGTAGAATCTGGGAGTGGTTTTTCTAGGTTGCCGATTTCGGGTTTTGCGATTTCTGAAACTTGGTTTTTAGTATTTGATTTCGGACTTGGTCGTTGGAAGTTTGTACGCCAACGACAAGGTTTATTTGGTTGTTTTTGCATACGTAGGCTATAGGTTCTAACCTATGAGCACTTCGCGTGCCGTATCGGTTTTTCGGAATTGGTTTTAATAGCATTACGATGTATTTTGATTGTAGGTACTTTCGTGTGGAATTCCGAGATGACTAAGCACATCGAATTTGACTAAGTAAGAAGATTAGCAGGTGAGTAGATTTATATCTACGGGGGAAGTCGGGTGGATGGCGTATAGCACCCCTACACTATAATGATGAAAGAACCGATATATAGATTATAGATGGAGAAAACCTATGAAACAAACTTACGGATATGATCAAAAGAGTTAGTATGAGATGATATGATTAATACAAGATGACATGAATTAAGATGTCAATAGGACGATATAAGAGGACATGAGCGGATATGCTTGATATGAGATCATTAATGATATGATATGAGATCGTTAATGATATAATATGAGATCGATAAGGATATGATATGATATGTGTGTGTGTGTGTGTGTGTGTGTGTGTGTGTGTGTGTGTGTGTGTGAATAAAAGGTTATATGATGTACGAGACCATAGATCCGTACCCTTATTGATGTATAGGACGATAGAATTCATATTCTGTTTGATGACACCGTACGATGGATTACTGTACGCGATGAGTTATACCGGATGATTGATCCACGCTCATGATTTGAGAATGATATTCGAGGAAATTGCAACATCTGATGCTATGAGGCTGGATCGCCGACGTAAAGATTTCACCTGAACCATACTTATTTTCAAAACCGATGAATCGTATGCACTTTTAAATGAAAACCTCAAGGGATGCTACGGATTTTCAAATGGTGTCTTTTCCTTAAAAACACCGTAGCCCTCACTTTCGAAACTACGATTCGCATCATTTAAACTGATCTTATGGTTCATGTGTAGTTACGTACCTTATTGTCGTTTATGTTTATGTTCGATTATCCCTCATGAGATACGTGTTATGTTTCCGGTATTTACCGCTTTATGATATCGTCTGCTAATACACCTGCACTATTACCAATGATGCTTTTGTTACACTTACATAGATTTGCCAGCTCACACATTCATCATCGGTAATTGCCATGCCACTTTCACAGTAAAACTGCTATATCCCGATACTATTCTTAACTGTAAAGTACATTCATTGTTCAGTACTATCACATGACATACTTGCATGATATTCTTGATATGCTCACATTACTGTTCTATGTTTGCATACATCGTACTTTATGGTTATATGCATTGAGATATTATTTTCATGAGATCTCTGGATTTGAGAAGTGCGGTTATATTTCAAAGGAAATTATGAATTGTTTTAAAAACGCGGTTTCTCGTGATATGATTTCGAGGTGTCCACCTTGAGTTTTCTCGGTTCTAAGCTATGTGATACCCGATTAGAGGAGTTGGATGAGCCGTCTGCGGGTACATGTGAACCCGGTAAGGTACCCCGGGACAAGAAGATTGTGAGGATGACGATGAGCCTGGCAGGGGAATGTGCTACCTACTGGTGATAGTTTGGACCCGGCGGTTATCCGGAGGATACCGGCCGGAGTCTTGAGATGGATATGAGGGCCGATCTGAGGATGCGGTGCCTGAAAAATGAGGATTTACGTGTCGATGCAGGACACAGGTTTCATGATGTTTCGAGTGTAGATATTGGACACTAAAGTTTTATGATGTTGATGTGTCGTTGATGGACACACGTTGATCAATTTCACATGCATACAGGCATATGATTCAGATGATTGTTTTTACATGTTATTGGCATTGACTCTATTGTTGATATATATGCATATATGGTCACCCTAGATATCATAGTATTGCCTTCATGATACAGTTGACCTAGGAATCGTTGTTTATTCAATTTCTACCTTATGATATTTTCTATTCACGAGTTGGCAACTCACCCCCGTTGTGCCATAGTTTTCTTGCAGGTTCGACCGCTTGGATCTGTAGCGGTGTCGCTGGCAAACAGCTTTCTTCAGGGTGTTTTTTTTTGGTCGGTGGGTCACACATTGGATCGTGACCACTCTTGTACCTTTTATATTCTATTGTATATAGATAAACTCCATCAAATCAGAAACTAGATTTTGTATATTGGTAGATCTAGACAGACTCGTGTTTGCGAGACTTGGAACGATAGGTGTATGTTCGCTATTTGAGGTTTTGATGTCTTGCTTTACTTGTTGTTCTTTTTGTGTTCGATCTTCGCCGTAGTGCGTCGTATATTTACTGCTTATTTCGTGGTTGTGATTCCACTAATTGGCAAAAAACTAGCTCCCGCTTGGGGATGCCTATATTTATTGCATGTATGTAGTTTTGGATCAAAATATACAAGGGAGGTGCTGCCCAATTTTTTTTAAAAGGAAGAAAAATATTTTCAACTAGTATATAATTCACTTGCATTTTCATATATCATTATTTATGCATTTAAAGAAAAACTTGATTTCATTATACCTTTATTTCAAAACCGCACCTTCACTATTTTCCGCAAAAAAGTTTAGATTTTTGGACTTTGGCTTACTTAAATTACGTTACACTTTTAGACGTTGCGTGATTTAAGTGCCGGTCACATGCCAAATTCCGGGTTGTGACATTTATATTGTGTTTGCTTCTGCTGCGATACTTCTATGATGTTATTTGATATCATGTGTGAGAGGAATGTTGCTATATATTTTATATATTTAGTAGACGCTATATATGTTTTGCATCCGTTCTAGTCCTATCCCCGCCCTGCTGTAAGTTAAGTAATCTTACAGTGAAGACCCGGGACCCTATGGCGAATGCGGATGGCATATATATGCATGCCTATTTTCGTTTCTTTCTGGCATGATATGTTTAATTGATGAGACTGCATTAATTCTTATTAATGCAAGAAAAACAAACCTAAATGATGTTTTTGGAACCAATTTTTAAAAACTATAGGTGTTTCCTTTTGCTTTGCGTCGAGGTATTCAGTTAGGAATATCCTGCTCCTCATTCGATGAGGAAAGAGCCTAGATCCCTTTACTGAGAGTAACCTCTTTGGCAAAAGTTTATGTGGCTATAAACTACATGGTTTGTTTCCAATAAAACCATCGGTATTCTACAAAACCACTCGGTTTAAAAATGTGGAGCTTAAACCACTCCTTTTCAAAACTTCTCGGGTTCCTTCAACGATATAAAGTTCATTACGTTAAAGGTTTTTCGCCACAAACCAGCCGTAGCCTCCGTCATTTCAGATTGGTATTACCTAGTATTCGTGCTGTATTTGTTGGCTTTTTTCAAGGCATAGTGTTCGGTAGCTATGTAGTGTTTTTTGTTGCATAGTAATGCGATTATTTAAGACAGTCATATAGCCTTGTTGGCCTTTGTCAAGGGCCGGATGGGTTTAGAGTAATCCAGGACAATGACGTGTTGCTTGACTTGTGACTTATGATTTGGTGGCCTTTGTCAAGGTTATAAGACGCTTGGGGCAAAACCAATATCGGGTGTTTCAAATATAAAGGAAAATTGCCAAGTTTGCGCATACCATCTGGAGTGTGGTAATTTTGGTCAGTTTCCATCAAAGTTATTACACAATGATAGTTGGGTCCCGATTCCCAATAATGAGTAGGTATTACTCTTCGGGAGATTTTCACTTCATAACTAGCTATCTTATTAGGTGTCTAGAAAGTGTTAACGATATTACACCTCTGCGGAAACGGGATTATTTAATTGGGTCTATGCGAAAGCACAAGGGACCTCCCTTGGAGTACCAACACAGATCTGACTGAACGGTTAGTGAACTTATAAGGTGTACATGATCCTGAGTAGTTCTTCTTTTAGGGTTTGAAGGAGAATTCAAGAAAACAGTATGGAAGAAGAAAACCACTTAGCTTAAATATGGTGTACAGAAGGTAAGAAATAAAGACATATAAAGGGATTAGAGTGAGGGCAAGAAAAGTTGTGACTACTGTCATGAATCTGGATAGTGGAAGAGGAATTACTAGGAATACCCGGCTACCCCCTCGAAATATTTTCATGTTTCAGTTTTCTTGTAAAGTGTTGATTGAAAACTGCTTTCCCAATTAGATTCTGACTCCATGATATGTATTTATCAGACTTGATTCTCACATCTTTATGGCATTACAAATATTGAGTGGGAGTAGAATATTGGGAAATTGGGTGATTAGAATCTCAATATCAGAATTCTTTATAATTGGTGATATTTGAGAAAATCACCTAGGTTTTGCCTAACAGAAAATTTTTGGTTTTGAATATCCGTTATTATGCACCAATTTCAAACTAATATATCTTTACGTTTATTTTATAAAGTGATATATAACTTTTTGAAATTATGTTTATGACATTTACCTTTATCAGTTGATGATTAGGTAATGTACATTTAATAACGGTGTAATTCTTCTTAACCATAACACGGTTTTTAACCTACGACGTACAGGGTTTGAGTTATTAAATTCAGAGGACTTATACAAAGAATTGTATGTTTTCTGATGTCCATTAGGACAAGGGGTTGGTACTCGTACTATATTTCATTTACTTATGACTTATCTTGTTTTAAACACGTATTTTGTTGAAATACAAGGTCCAAATTTGAGAAGTTATAGGTATAAGAATAAAGTAGAGAACCATGCATTGAAAGTATCAGGATTCTTTGAGGCGGTCGAAGATGTAGATACTTATACTAAGTATTCCATCGTAAGTAATATATTTGAGCACTTGCTTCTCTCTCAGGTTACTCATCTGTGGGTGCACTCCATTATGTGTAATATTGCATGGCCTTCTTCCATTTAGTCGATATGCAATGCAAACAGCTGCATGTCTTTGAATCTGGTTCCAATTAATTAGTGTCTTTGTTTCTATATTAGATATATAATGGATTCATATCTTAACGATATTAAGCTATATGGAATTATCCGGCTTATACTTAAAACCAGAATCCGGATAAACTCAAGGCACGTTTCAGTAATGGCAGCTTGTGGGTTATCCTGGGCTTTGACGAGGGTTAACTTTTTACCATTTGCAGGATCAATAGTTATATTGTTCTTGACTCACCATCTCTTTAGGAAAATGAATTCTTTTCAGAAAACATTAGTGGGGGTATAGTAGAACTGGAAGTGATTCCAAAACCACAAACGATTACTGAAAATTTAGTAGAACCTGAAGATTCAATTGAATTCGAAAATCCATTAGCTACTCCGCGGATTTGGTGGATAAGCTTAGCCACCCGAGAGGTACTTTGGTCTCCTCAAAGACGGTGACAAAGAGATTTTGATAATCCAAGCTTATCACTACTGCTGTCCTTGACTATGAGATCTGGCAGGTGGATGACGATAATGGCGTTCTAAATTAGTTTTAGAAGTGCAGGTGTATATGACTATGCCATGTGGTTGTTGTAGTCAGTGGGAGCAGCGGAAGCATTATAGGAAAGTAGCTTTTGTCTATTTATAGATTGAATCAACTATAGAAGAGATAGATTATATATTTTTGATGTGACAGTCATAAAGTTTGACTTCATCAGAATAATTGATGGGCATGGTAAGAAGGTAGTATGGAGTGATGTCCTAGTATTTAGATGACGTACTCTTGATTGGAAGTGATGTTCATATACTATGATTGGTTATACTGTGGTTGTCACAAGGTGTTTTCTCCACAAAAGATCTGAACAAAATATCAGGGATAATGGTGAATAGAACTATGGTTTTAGATCTAGATTTGGGAAGTGTCCAAAATTCGGGTATTATGACACTATTCTAAAGTGTTTTAGAATGGACGACTCCTGGCGTGGTGGTATACCCGCAGGTGATGGAGTCACCCTCTCTAAAGAGTTGTCTTCTAGACTGATGAGGAGAGAGATTTGCATAATTGACATATCACTTACTTAGACAATTGAGTCAATCATGAGATATCAAGTACCATACCAGATATTGCTTTTATACTGGCTGCAATAAGCATATATTAATCCAATCCTGGAGAAACATTGGGAAGCAGTTATGAACATAAGAAATTATTCTTGGTATATGGTAACGGCATCCTCCATCAGGAGGCAGTTATCATTTCAGGCTTTCAAGGTGATCTGGATGACAGAGTGACTGTCAGAGTTAATAGTTTTCCCTTATTTGAGGTGCAGTATGTTGGATAGGTTTCCAAGCAGGATACTGAGGTAGTCATGGCACTGGGTGCTGATTATATCGGTAATTGGATACAGCCTAAATAGTTTGTTGGATTTGGATGTTCATTTATGAACATGGTCCCATTAGCTATACAGACAAATTCTAAGAAAAGTATCGCTCATTTCAGGAGATGGTCGTTCTCCACTGAGTGGAGATATAAAGAGATTAAGATAGAAACATTAGAGCAGATCCACTCACTGAGGATATTTCTCAAATACGAATGTCTCGCAAACATGATTTGCAAAACTGATTAATAGAGAAGTTGGGTGTTCCGTAGCACACGGGCTATGAGTATGCGACACCGCAATAATTAGCCTTAAGTGCAAGTGGGAGATTATTGGCTATAGTGACCTCAAGTCAATTATTGTAATCATAGGCAGACGATTATGGTGATTGAGGGAGGAGCTATATGGGTAGAACAGTCTTACTCGAGATGATAGTATGCTATCTGGTTTGACTTTATCATCATGTAATGCATTATGTGGTATTACAGATCACTGTTACATGTTGATAGAGCCCATAGGATTCTTTCTTGACAACGAGTATTATGATGGCGACCATATACGTGAGAGCTAGGTGGTCTATAAGCACATCCTTAAATGTCTCTTATCGAGAGAGTATCGAGACTGTGCATCGATATTCCGGAGTAGACTGGTGTATATTTATCGAGATTCCGATGAGGGATAGTGGTCGGTCTCACAAGCCATTAGTGTCAGTTGGACACCTAAGATAGTATACGCTCACTAGAGGTGAGTACACTGGATGGACTCGCCGAGAACATACTAGATGGTATTATACCTATTGTCGGATAACAGTTCTCAGGTGACATGAGTACAGGTTAGTCTGTCGACCTGAGATTGTTATTTGTCTCATATGAGTTCCCAATGTGCTTTGATTACTACCCTCCCATAACTCAAAAGAGTCGTGTAAACAGGTTTTAGTTGGGTACAGTCCCGAGCCACATGGAGGTAGTGAGCGGATCGTTGGGAATTCGTCTCTCCCAGTATTGAGGGTAAATGTTGTGCTGTGCATGGGTGGCCATCACCAAAAATCCTTGGCCAAGGGGAACGAGATTTACTGATTTGGATCAGCAGTTTCTATGTAGGTGTTGGGCTTCACACCGACACGACTTATCGCGTTATTAGGGGTTTGAATTTATCCACCCCCTAAATCCGGTATGCGATACTCTTAGACGAACAGACCGCACTGTTTGGAGATTGTCACAGACATGATCGGTAGGGGTACAGATGAGTTTTTCGTCGGCCTTCCTTTCGTCCAATTCTTGGGTAGTCGTTACGTGCAGCTAGTGCCGCTGACGTGCTTGTGCTTAAATCCACTACCAGCGTATTGATCAGTCTTTAGAGTCCCACATAGAGGATTTTCTCGGTTCAGGCGATATAATGTAGGTGACGTATGTTGGTGCATACAGGTGTCCAATTAAATATGTGTATAGGCTACACGAAATTTAATCAAACGGTTGATAATACTAGCAGCTTAGGATTAAACTAGATTATTAAATCAAGTTTTGATTTAATAATATATATATATATATATATTTAATATATGTATTCTAGTATTATTGTTCAATATTCATTTTCTCTTTTGGCTATTCGTATTTTTATACGGATACGCGTGTATGTATTTCGATACATATACCGGTTGTATTCCGTATTTCTATAGAATATCTTCTAGAAGATGGAAACTTCATTATATGATTTTCTTTTTAGAAAATCATTTACAAATGAGGTGGAGGGTGAGGAGGTATTGAGCATGGTTGGAGGTACGTAGAGAGGAATGGGCTTCATTTGTTTACTGGAAAAATTTGTGATTATTTTTCCATGGTTGTAAAATTTGTAGCCATTCTTTTTACATTCACTCTCTCATTCCATACACAACACTTGCTCATAGCTACTTCTTCTTCTCCACCTCCTCCTCCTCCTTCTTTGCTTGCTCACTTGTGCTTTAGTTTTAAGAGAAAATTATAGTAGAATATTCTTACATCCCCACTCTTCATTCCTAGCGAGCTCGGAACGTCGATTGCTTCACTAGGTGAAGCATGAGCTTGGATCGGTTCCTTCGGGTGAATCATTTTCGGCGAAAGAGGACCGGCTTGCAAGCGCGTTCAGAAGCTCTTTAAGAAAGCTTGAGGATATGAGTATTGCTAACATAGTAGATTAGCATAACTCACTTGTTTTTGTTAGCAAGTTCTAGCACTTTAGTTTGATTCATGGTTTTAGAACTTTAGCAAACTAGAAATTTTTTTAAATCCATGTTGCTATCTTCTAAAATTAGTTTGCTAGTGTTCTTAAGTTCCCAGCACGCACCAACGAAGTTTAAACATAACAAATATTTCTTTCTTATTACTTCCGTAAAATTGCTCTATTATATCTTTCAGCTCACCTTAATATTCTTTTTTTTTTCTCCCTGCGGTTTTTTATCACGGGAACTTGAGAAGCATGTTTGTTCAAACGGAAAATAAATCAGATTATTTTGGGTAGTCAATTTCTCGGTTGTAAGAAATTTTAAGTCATTAATGCAATATGAACCGTATCGATTCACTGTTGCACTAGGACCTTTAGATAGTCGCACGATTACATCCGGAAATTGCATCCCTTTTACTATGTCATCTTTAATCTACAATGCATTTACACGTAAAATGTATAAGGTATATATGATATATGCATGTTAAACATGAAATATACAAGAAATATTACGTGTTTATGGAACCACCGTGGAAAGGATTTCTTATGTTCTTAATTAATCTTCCAATAAGCACCCTTTCCGAAAATTTCTTCAATATGTCGGCTAAAAGAATAATAATATTAATTATTTAGGCATATCTAGATATAGACGCTTAAAATATTGACGCGATTAAAAGTTTTAATTTATATACCTTCTGTGATCGGCTATAATTTCAAGGTTATTAAGAATATACAAATGCGATGATCGAGCCACTCTCTCTGGTAGGATCGATCCTCCCCTAATGAATAGGATAGCTGATCATCGTTAATTCAAGAAGGACAGTTTAATTTTGTTTCAACTCCACGTAAGTAACGAGAAGTGAAGTATTTGTTGGCACAATAACTCTCGGCTATTGACCCTTCCAGTCAAGCTCGATTGCACACTTTCCGTTTCAAGAATCTCAAGTATCTAAAACGTTAACGAATACTTTAGACAAATATGAATATAATATTGAATCAAATAACACAATTGACTAAAAAAATATATTACCTTTCAACTGGATACATCCACCTATATAAGACAGGTCCAGCAATCATTACCTCTGTAACTAGATGCACAGAAAGCTGAACCATGACGGTGAAGAAAGATAGTGGAAATATCATCTTCAACTTACAGAGGGTTTTAATAATACTCTTTTACAACTTCTCGAATTTGGCCACATCTATCACTTTAGAACAAAATTTATTGAAAAAGTCGCAATACTCTGTCAAAGCCATAGTGACATTGGATGGCAAATTATATCGAAGAGTCACTGGAAGTAATTGTTGCAGAAGGAAATGACAATCGTGAGTTTTAAGATTTAAGAGCTTTGGTGGCTTGACCTGTACATTCTTTGCTATGTTAGAGCAGGACCCATCTGGGGTTTTGACGCTCTTTAGCACCTCACAAAATCTTTTCATAGCGAATTTTGATATTGTGTGGTTCGAAACTGGTAATTCATAGACAACATCATCACGAAGTACCGGATGCAATTCCTGTCGGATTCCAAGCTCCTCCAAGCACCCGCGAGCACTTAACTTATCTTTGGACTTAGAATCGTCCTGTAACAATATGCCAGTAATATTATCATACACATTCTTCTCTACATGCATGATATCAATATTATGTCGAATCAACAGATATTTCCAGTAAGGAAGATTCCATAATATACTTTTCTTCTTCCACACACTCAACAATTCGTTATCTTTGGATCGCTTCCGGTTTTTTTTTGTTTATTGAAGGAACCATCTGAGTTAAAATGATTAGAACCTTACTGGAATTAACATGATGAAATCTGCTCAAAATTTTCTATCCCTGACAATTGTTTTGATGCTTCACCATTTTCCAATGTTCCATCAAACTTATTTTGCCATCTTTCCATACGGATAATTCGCCGATAGCCACTTATGATGAAACCAGTAGAAAAACTTACCACATGTTTTAAACTGTAGGACACTGTAATCAAGAGCACATGATGGACATACATGTTTCGTGTAGGTAGACTATTTAGATAACATGCCGTATGATGGAAAATCGTTGATTGTCCAAATAATAGCCGCTCGCATTCTAAAGTTCTCCTCGGCGCACGCGTCATATGTCTCCACTCTATGTTCCCAAAGTTCTATCAGCTCTTCAATTAAAGGTTCCATATAGATATCGATGTTCTGGCCAGAGGAATATTTTCCAGGAATTAATAAGGAAAGAATCATATACGGTTGTTTTATACACATCCAGAGAGGGAGATTGTAAGGCATAACAATACCGGCTACGTGGACCAACTAGAGCTCATGAGTCCGTAAGGCATGAAACCGCCGGTTGCCAAATCTAGACGTACATTTCTCGGCTCATCTCCAAAATGATCTATACTGTCTAATTGCTTCCATGCTTCTGCATCAGCCAGATGCCTCGGCTTCTCGTCTCTGATCTGACGATCAGAATACCATCGCATACTCTTCGCCGTGTCCTTTGAAATATATAAATTTTGTAACCTCTTAACCATAGAGAAATAATGAAGGACTTTGGTTGAAGTTTTTCTTCTTTTTTTGCTGACATCGGACGTTTCTGCATTTGAATTTTGCTTAATATTTTTCCACATAGAAAAGTTGCAAGTGGGACACTCATCGAGAGACGCGTAATCTTTGCGATACAGCACACAATTATTGGGATATGTATCGATTTTCTCATATGAGAAACAAGGTGTCTTAATAATCTTTTTTCCTGGTAATGATTCTCTGGAATGATTTCCTTTCCTTCAAAAATTACCTTGCGTAGGTGATCAAAAAGCACGTCAAAGTGCTCGTTAGCCATCCCGCTGATCATATTCAGATGGAGGAGTCTTATTATAAATGGCAGCCTACTAAATTCCGTATAACTTTCGTACAGATCTTGTTCGTTTTTTCCAGAAGTTTCTGCAATTCTTCTAATTCACTAGTACTTTCAGACGGTTCAATATCAATCATTTCCCCTCTGGCAATAATTCTTCCAATATCTCATGTATGTCATCTATCCTGTCACTGGTCGGCAATTCAGCTTGTGAAGCTGCAGTCTCATTATTCATCCTCGTTTTCTTGTCACGTATTCCCTCGCCATGGTAATTCCAATGTATGTAGTTCGGTTCAAAACCTTCTACAAATAAATGTTCTTCCATCACTTTATGTCGAAAACGGGTTCTATTCTTACATTTCTTATAAGGATAGAACAAGAGTCCATCTCGGCTATACTTTGGGTTCTTATTTGCATAATCTAAAAAGGTTTTAAGCCCATCTTTTAATCTGGTGTCTTTCAAACTATACCCATCTTTTTTCCCTATGTGCATAAACGATTTATCCGGAAGAATTCTCATCTGTTATCACACAGATAATAATATGAGTTTAACATATCTTATGAGTTTATTACAAGCTTATCATTAAATAAATTTTCAAGTTTTAAATAAAAATTCATGATGTGGGCGCTTCAAAATATATAAAGTCATTTACGATTAGCGTAAGTACTCAGGGCAAAAGGTAGAGACGAATAATTAGTTTCACGGCTGTTAGGGATAAAGGTACTAATTCCCATTACGAATGCAACACTCGCATCTCACATCCTTCTGTTTCTCATCCATTTCGAAAAAAACTCGGTAGCACATTCCCCCTGTTCCCCGTGTTCATACATAAATATATACACGGGGAACAAGTGGAAAGCACCGTCGAAACTTTCCAAAATGGATGAAAATACAGGAGGATGTGAGATTTGATTCTTGTTGCATTCGTAATATATCCAAACTGGACAACTCCAACAATTACTGTATGTCAAATCTTCTTGTCGAATGCTATATATACGTTTGAAAAAATTAACCATAATGCTCAACCATCATAAATATATAATGTGATCCTATCAATTCGATGGAAAAAATATTTGAAATACACCAATTGTCAGACAAGAAACTATAAGTCGATTCTAAACAAGTTTAAGACATTTCGATCTTAAATTTACTAATTAAATGAAAACATAAAACCCTAGTTAAGTTTCTGATCAAAATTTTAGGATGTCTCTTAATTTTTTATTTAATCGTATTTTATCAGGATCTCGGTTCACTATTATTTGATTTTAATTAAGATTTCTTAATTAATGTAATTAATATTATAGGTTAATTAGTGTTAATTTTTCTTAATTAGTTTGATTTTACTTTTGATTTATGCATCTATTATATTTTAATTGGTATTAAAGAATTTGATTTTTATTTTGATTTGGTTTATAAATTATGCTACAATTAAAAAATCTAAATAATAAATTATAAGCAACAATATATCAAATTATTAAATTTACAAAATCAAGGATATCGAATTATTAAATTTACAAAATATAAGTTAGAAATTAGAATGAATATAGTTTTGAAATATTTCACATGCGGGTGCGCGCGCATATATACACTCTCACACACTCACACATACACGCGTGCACTCAAACACTCATACAGACACTCACTCACACACTCACACACACTCGCTCACATACGTATGCACGGACACACACACACACACACATATTCACAAACACACATGCACGAGCGCACTCGCTCACCCCCCTTAATTAACTATGATACATTTACCCTAAATTCATCAAACATAATTCTACAATCCATCTTACCCTAAATTAATCTAACAAGTAAATTCATCAATTACCTATAATCCTTATATTTTCAACTCTAACCCTAAATTACCAAATTTATATTTTAATTTTTCATCTATTTTCAATTCTAAAACCCATCTAAAATAATTTTTTTCAATTATATTTTAATGCTAAACCCCACCAACCCCCAAAATCATAATAAATTTCAAATCCTAATTTCAAACCCATCATTCTACAACCGATTTAATTCTTCATTATCCATATTTAATATATCAAAACCAACACAAATCACATATTATAATCACCTAATTTCAAAATTTTATAATCTAATGGACAAAATTAGGGCTAGGAGGAGAAAATACTAATCTTGGCCCGGATTTGAAAAGGAAAATAGCGATTGCAAGCTTCTACACCACCAACTGCAACAATAACACCTACAAAAAAGTTTTTGGGTGAAATCTTATATTTTTTTCGAAAATTTGGAGCAAAAGAGGATGGGGATTATCTTGGCCGCGGGTTGAAATTAGGGAATGAGGAGGAAAAAGGGCCTTCGCGGTTCTTATCTGATCGACCTATTAGCGACGTTTAGAACCGTCATGAATATTATATGAACGGTCGTCAATATATTGGCGACTGTTTATTAGAGACCGTATAATATATACAGTCGCTGATAATTTATTAAGGACCGTAAATATGTACACGGTCCCTAATAAACGGTCTCTAATACGTACAGTTTCTACTGCGTTAGTGGGGATTTAAGTTCACCTCCCAAGGTTGGTGTGGACAACTTGCCTTGTTTCGTATCCAGTAATAAGATCCCTGCTAGTGTATCCACAGCTAAATTGAAGAGTATAGGGATAAAGAATCCCCATGTTTTAGGTCCCTCTTACATTTGATAATATTTTTAGGGGCTTCCATTGATAAGTACCTGTGAACTGGATGGATGCAAGATCATGGAAATCCAACTAAACCATTTTCAAACCTCCAACTTTCAGCAAATCATTTAGGTAATCCCAATTGATTGAGTCAAAGTCCATACCAAAATCTACCATTAGGAGCACAGTTCCAGATTTGGTTTTAGAGCAAGTGATTTGGTTTTAGAGCAAGTGTTAATCAGCTCATGTGCAATGGAACAGCAGTCTAGAGCTGGACAAGTTTATAATCAGAATTAGTATTAATCACCAAATTTGAAGATCCATCTTCTAGCCTGGCCTGGTTTATGAACCAAAAGGCTATCTTTTTTCTCTTTTATTTACTATTTTTTACATTTTGTGTGTCTTTCTTTTCAACAGACCATAAGCATTTGGGGTAGGGCGATGGATCCCTTGGTCCATTGGAAATTGCTCCACTCAAAAACTCCCCTTTGCCATTGCAACTCGAGGGATCCGAACCCAAGATCTCCCATCTTATGAGGGAGTAGTGTTTTTGCCAATCGAGTCAAGGTTTTTTGGCGTTTTATTTTTCCTTTAGATTTGTTTTGCGCATAATTCTAACCCATCCTATAGCCTAAACCCGATCCACCAAGAAGCCAGCTAAAACCGTAATAATGATTAGTAAAAAATTATATCAAAGTAATAACTAGTAACTAATTATGACAAAAAATAATCAATAGCCAATATATGTCTTCATCTTTACTATTCATACATATAAAAGTGTGGGTGATTATCTTCATGCCATTGGATTTTTATCCATTCTTCTTAGAAGAAGATATATACCTGCACTTTCCATGTGTGTTCACATTTTGGTGACAATGGCAGCTCCCATTCTGTACTCTTCTTCCAAGTCAAGCCTATATGGAAAACATGTGAATAGGTACAAGAAAGAATCTGACGTTTTACAGGGTCCACCGATAAAAATCCAAAAATTCATCATGTATGCAAAATGATTGGTTCTCAATCCGAAATTTTTCCATGGGGGTGTTAACAACCGCGTCAAGGAAGGGGGTTGCTGACAGCCGGAAAAACTGCTTGGGGGATTTGGACAATTTACCCTAATTATTTTAACCCAATGAAGCACAATTAAAGTTATGGGCAAATTGCATCATCTTAAAGATGCATAACTTGCTCATGTTAATTTTTTGGTCAATTCTGAAGGCAAAGTCAACCTCAGCGTACACAGTCTGACCAATGAATCAGTCGTCAACACATGTGAACCTTCTCCAAATCTATGTAAGTTACAATTGAATTCCAAGTCAAGCATATTTAACATAAAGTATGAGCAGAGATTAGGTCCAAATTCATGTCCATATATTTATTTATTAGTTATACTTGTCAATGAGAGAAGATTCCATCACCATTCTTGACATCATGTCCTCCGGTGACGGATCCAGCAATTTTGATTAGAGGAGACATAATATGAAACAAGGTTTTGTTAAGATTTTATTCAAAATTTTCTATCATCTCATCACTTTTCATTGAACCAAATGTTTTTTCTTCGTTTTCAAAAGAACAAACTAAAAGATTTCATACTTAATATGATTAAATGATTGGTCAATACTTTCTTTCCCCAAAAAATAAAAATTAATTATGCCAATGGTGAAAATTTGAACCCACAGCCTCTTACTCGATAATATCATGCATTACCCAATAAGTCATTTGTGTTGTGGCCCATGAATTCAGTATATATAATATAGATGCATAATATGCGGTAATGCTCGATATTGGTGATCTCTACGATCAGGACATGTGGCGGATGGCGCGTCCCAGAACTCAGAAGAAAGGGCCCATAAAGGCCGACCAGGCCACCCCCGTACCCGACCGGCCAGCACAAGCTATCCCTCCTCGAGGCTCCATGCAGATTGGCCTCCTCGGCCCCTCAGCTCGTCCCGAGCTGCCACAAGACCGAGTCTCCTCGGCCCTCTAGCTCGTCCCCGAGTCCCTTTTGCCGAGGCCGTCTTTCTCGGTCTCTCGATCAGTTCCGCCGCTCACAGGCGTAACCGCCGCTCCGCGAATCTCGCCATGTGTGGATTCTCCGCCAGCAACATCCCACGTTCCACGCCTTCACGATCCCCATTCATGGGCGATCCGCTCTCTACGCGGGCGTGACGTCGGGAGCATAACTGCCTGCGAGATTCTCGCGCCTGCTGTTGCGTGCCTCCACCACTATATAAACCCCCATCACAGAAGCGTCAAGTAAGCCATTTTTACTCCACTTAGCCATCACGCTGCTCGGATCTACTACTAACTTGATCGTCGGAGGGTCCTCGGTATCAAACCACCCCGGGACTTCTTTGCAGGTACTCGGCGTCAAACTCCTCCAATCACCAAATCTCCTCAAAACCCACTGAGACCCACACACAACAGGGGATCCCCTCCAGAATCCACCGGGAGATCGACAGAAGACAACATCTGAAGGAGATCTGAAAAGGACCTCCATCAGTTGGCGCCGTCTGTAGAAAACGAAAACTCCACGAAAACGAAGTTGTCCTTCCGATCTCCATCCACATGGCAAGTAACCGCCCCGAAAATCCGGGTCCCAGCCGCCGCCTTCTCCTCAACGGAGAAGCGGGCGAGCCTCAACCGAACGTCACCGGCCCCTACACCGGCCACCGCCTCGCGAACCCCGCCGAAGGAAACAAAAGCCCATCAAGGACTATGTTCATGGCGACAGGAGGCCAGTCGGGCTCCTGCGAGACTCGACACCCCGGGCCGGCAACAGACGCCAGCGGCCGCCCGAGCAAAAGGGCTAGAGGCCATGAGCCCATCACCTTTGGCGACGGGGACCTCCACGGCATATCCGTGCCCCCACAACGACCCACTGGTGATCACGGCCCGAATCCACCGGTACGAGGCCTACCGGATACTCGTCGATTCAGGTAGCTCGGCGGACATCCTCTTCCACGACTGCTTTCTACGCATAGGGCTCGCCCCGGTAGAGTTGAAACCGACCTCTCACTTCCTTTCGGGGTTCACCAACTACTCCATCCCGGCGCAAGGGATGGTCACCCTGCAGTTCACGATCGGGGAGCCCGGCCGCATGTGCACGTTGCTCGTGGACTTCATCGTAGCAAAAGTACCATCGGTCTACAGCGTCCTCCTCGGCCGTCCGACGCTGAACTCTCTCTAGGCCCAGATATCGACCTACCATCTGGCGATAAAATTCCCTCTCGATCGGGGCGGTATAGGTCGGGCCTACGGGAACTAGCGGGTCACGAAGATATGCCTTACCGAAACGTCTTCGTCCGAGCAGCCGGCCGACGACGCTGAGGTAAGTGACGACATCAAAAGCTCCCTGGACACCCGAGACGAGTGGAAGGAGATCCGGGGGCACCGGTCGAACCTCTGACCGAGGTGCCCCTGACAGAAGGAGACCAGGGAAAAACCGTCCAGGTCGGATCACTCCTGACGGGGACTCAGCAAGATGACCTAGTCAGATTCCTCAGAAGCAACTCTGACGTCTTCGCCTGGGCGCCTGCTGACATGCCTGGGATTGATTCCAAGATCACCTCCCATAAGCTCGGGGTTGATCCTGCAGCCCGACCCGTCAGAAAGAAGAAGAGAAGCTTCGCCCTGGTCAAATAGAAGGCTATCGAAGAGGAGGTTGATCGGCTCCTCGCCGCCAACTTCATCAGAAATGTACCCTACTCGGAGTGGCTGGCGAACGTAGTTCTGGTCAAGAAGTCAAGCGGGAAGTGGCGTATGTGCGTTGACTTCACCTACTTCAATAAGGCCTTCCCCAAGGACAACTTTCCGCTCCCCAGGATAGACCAGCTCGTCGACAGCTCGGCCGGCCATGAGCTGTTGAGCTTCATGGATGCTTTCTCCGGCTACAAACAAATCTGTATGAATCCAGAAGATGAAGATCTCACCGCGTTCACAACAGACCGGGGGGGTATATTGCTACAAGGTGATGCCCTTCGGCCTCAAGAACGCCGGGGCCACGTACCAAAGGTTGGTCAACCGCATGTTCAAGCCACAGATCGTTAGGAATATGGAAGTCTACGTTGACGACATGCTCGTAAAATCCGTCTCATCGGCCGACCATGCTAGGGACCTGGGCGAGGCTTTCGAAGTGCTCCGCAAGTTTAACATGAAGCTAAACCCCGCCAAGTGCGCATTCGGAGTCACCGGGGGAAAGTTTCTCGGGTTCATGGTCACTCACCGTGGAATCGAAGTTAATCCAGAGAAGATCGACGCTATCCTCAACATGGTCGCGCCCAAGACCAATGTCGAGATCATGCGTCTCATGGGACGAGTCGCCGCTCTGAGCCGTTTCATGTTCAGGTCGGGGGAGAAATGCCTTCCATTCTTTAAGGCACTGAGGAAAATCCCGAGGTTCGAGTGGTCGGAGGAGTGCCAAAACGCCTTCGACCAATTGAAGAAGCACCTCGCGACGCCACCACTGCTCACCCGACCAGTTGAAGGAAACGAGCTGTTGCTATACCTGGTGGTATCCGACCAAGCAGCAGGCTCGGTGCTCGTCCGGGAGGCTGATGGAGCGGAGAAGCCGGTGCACTATGTGAGCCACGTATTTAAGGATGTAGAAACGAGGTACCCTGCCATAGAGAAGATTGTCTTAGCCCTCGTGGTAGCCTCGATGAAGCTGGCACTACTTCCAAGCACACACCATCATCGTCCTCACCGAACGCCCGTTAGGGGCTATCCTAGCATCACCAGAATCCTCGGTCCGCTTAGAAAAATGGAGGTGGGAGCTATCTCAGTTTGACATAAAGTATCGCCCGAGGCAGGCCATCAAAGCGCAGGCCGTGGCCAATTTCATCGTTGAATGCACCATCCCTAGCAAGAAGCCAGAGTCCACGCCGCCCCTCGCAACCCAGTGTCCCGTCGCGGAAAGGCCTGGCTCGGTTTCGGAGTGGGTCATCTACGTCGACGGGTCTTCGACCGAGGAAGGCTGCGGTGTCGGCCTCATTATCCAGGGCCCGAACGAAGCAGAGATGGAGTATTCTCTAAAGCTCGGTTTCAAAGCCTCGAAAAATGCGGCGGAGTACGAGGCCCTCCTGGCCGGACTGCGCATGGCCGTCGGACCAGGACTGAAGATAATTCGAATCCACAGCGACTCGGCCCTTGTTGTCGGTCAAGTGACCGGCCGCTTCGAAGCTCGGGAGCCTCTGATGATGAAGTACCTGGACGAGGTGAGGAAACTTCGAAGTAACATTGACGAAGTACAGGTAGAACAAATACCTAGGCAGCTGAACGCCCAAGCCGGCGCCTTGAGCAAGCTGGCTTCGTCATACTCGGCCAACAATAAGCGGTCTATCCTCTTTGAAACCTTGCCTCAACCCAGCGTGGAAGACGAAGCAACGACACTCCACGTGTACGCGGCGCAGGAGAGCGACCAGGATTGGAGGAAGCCCCTCGTGGAATTCCTGAAGGACGACACGCTCCCAGAGGACCGGGAAGCTGCCCTCCGTCTCCGGGCCAAAGCCCGCCACTTCGTCTGGAGCAATGGGAACCTCTACAAGAAGGCCTTCACTCAGCCCCTACTCCGGTGCATTGACCCCACGAAGCCGACTACGTCCTTCGGGAAATCCATGAGGGGGTGGGCGGTGCACACCAGGGGGCCCGAACCTTGATCCAAAAGGCGTTGCTCCAGGGGTACTATTGGCCCACTATGCACGAGGACGCCTTGAAGCTAGTCAGGAGGTGCAAGAGCTGCCAGCTTCACGGCAGCATTCCCCGCCTCCCGGCTACCGAGCTGACTGCCCTAACATCCCCATGGCTGTTCCCCTAGTGGGGATTGGATATGATCGGCCAGTTCCCTACCGGTACAGGCGGGCACAAATACGTCCTCGTCGCGGTGGACTACTTCACCAAGTGGATCGAGGCCGTCCCCATCAGGAAATGGGAAACTTCCACAACCATCAAGTTCCTGCAAAACAATCTGATACTCCAGTTCGGCATCCCGAGGTGTATCATCACCGACCGCGGGATGAACTTCAAGAACGAGAAAGTGAAGGACTTCTGCAAAGAATACCATATCATCATGAAGTTCGCCGCGGTCGCGCATCCCCAATGCAACGGGCAGGCCGAGGTCTCTAACCGAGACGTCTTCCAAGGTCTCCGGACCCGCCTAGAAGGGCGACAAGGTAGTTGGGTCGAAGAACTACCCCAGGTCTTATGGGCCCTGCGCATGTCAAAGAAGACTCCTACCGGGGAGACCCCCTTCAGCCTCTGCTACGGGACTAAGGCGATGGTCCCAGCGGAGATCGGGCTACCCAGTCACCGGGTCGAGCACTTCGATGATGACATAAACACCTCGGCGCTATGGACCAACCTGGATATCTTGTTGGAGAAGTGAGACCGGGCTCAGATCAGAGCTGCCGCTTATCAACAAAAAACGGCCCGATACTACAATGCTCGGGTCAAACACCGCTCCTTCAAAACCGGGGATCTGGTCCTACGACGAAACGAGTTCATTGAACAAGGAAGGCTTCACAAGCTCTCCCCAAAGTGGTATGGTCCCTTCCTCGTCTCTGAAGCGCTCCCCGGCGGAGCCTACCGCCTACAAAACGCGGACGGACGCAAGCTCCCGTGGCCTTACAACGTCGAGAAGCTCAAGCTATACCAGTGAGGTCAAGGCCAGCGAGTATGTACCCCCCTTTCTTTCGCAAATATGATGTAAAACGTTCTCTAAAAATCCTATCCATTCGAATAAAGAAATATCGAAACATCCCGAATAGAGTTCTGTCTTTACAATCCAAAGCCCTCGCCAAGAGGCAGGCACGCAGCTTCACTGCCCGGTTATCCATAGCAGGCTTCCTACAGCCCCCTGATGCTAAGGACCAAAGTCCTCCATAGAGGCAACCCAGCAGCTACCCTGCTCGGTTATCCCTGGCGGGCAGCTTCCCTATCACAACGTCAGGGATCGGAAAGCCCTCCCAAAGGTAGTCGAGCCCAACCGTCGCTCGGCTATCCCCGGCGGGCAGCTTCCCTGACGCAACGCCGGGGATCAGAAAGCCCTCCTGGAGGCAGTCGAGCCCGAGGATCCTTTGCTCGGCTATCCTTCAGGACAAAAGCCCTCGCCAAGAGGCACCGGGCAGTAACCTTGCCCAGCCAAGGGTCCTTGGTAGGCTTCTACAGCCCCTCCCGTGCCAAGGACCAAAGTCCTCCCAGAGGCAGTCGAGTCCTTGCTCGGCTATCCCCGGCTGGTAGCATCCTACCATGGCCGACAGGGATCAAAGTCCTCGCCGAGAGGCACTGGGCAGCAACCCTGCTCGGTCCCCGTCCTGAAGGATCAGAGCCCTCGTAAGAGGCAACCGTGCGGCTTCACTGCCCGGTCATTTCTACTCGGTTATCCCCGGCGGGTAGCTTCCCTACCGCAACGCCTGGGATCAGAAAGTCCTCCTAGAGGCAGTCGAGCCCTTGCTCGGCTATTCCCGGCCGGTAGCTCCCAACCCGTGACACCAGGGATCGAATCCCTCGCAAGAGGCACCCTAGCGGCAATCTCGCTCGGTCATCCCAGGCTGGTATTTGCCTACCCACAACGCCAGGAATCAGAAGCCCATACCTCAGGGCAACGGGGCAGCTTCGGTCCATCCTCGGAAACGCTTGGTAAGTGGTCGAAGTCAACTCGACGAACGATCGTTGAACAGATGGCCGACCTGACATGAAAGCCCAGCAGCGCAAACAGAAAATAAAGTGCGGACCAATGAAACCAAAGAAGAAGTTTTATTATCAAACGCACAGTCTTTACAAAGGGTACTTCGGGCTCCTCAGCCTTACAAACTACCCGGAGGCTTACAAAAAGGGGACGAGGAAATATCAAAAAGACCTAAGTCGCGAACCCCCCCGTGCCTCGCTTCCCTCATCGCTGGGGGCTTCACCACCGGAGGTTTTGCCACTAGGGGTGTGCCTCATCTCCCCCATCATTGTCAGCCGGAGGCCTTGCCACCGAGAGCGGGACCCGAGCACGGAGCTCGCCATCGGCGAAATCGAGAAGCTGCTCCTTCACGGCATCCAGAGCCATATTCCACGCAACGGTGGAATACTCACCGAGCTCGACGTAAAACTGCTCTGACACCTTGTAATCGGCCATGGCTTTCCTGGCCCGGACCTCAGCAGCGTGAGCCGACAGAAGCGCCGCCTCGGCATCCCTCCGGCTGGCATCTCTCTCCTTCTCAATGGCCACGAAGCGATCGGCCAGGTCCGCCAGCTTCCTCTCGGAAACCCGGAGAGATGCACTCAGGTGACGGCGGACGCCCTGATTCGCTGAATTAGCAGGCTCCGCAGACTCCGCATGGGCTGCCAGGACATCAGCCCTGGCCCTCTCCAGACGCAGGTTACGCCGCAGGACCTCGACCTCCGAAGGGAATGCTTCTACTGGGCTTGGTGCGTAGAACGCTCCCTCGGCTTCCATACGAGCGGCGATGGCGCAGTGTTGAAGGACCTGACAGGAAGCAGATGAGAAACCGGGAGTCGCTCGGGTAAAAGAAAGGAAGACCAAAAACAACGCGCGAAGGAGTTCGTACCTGGACCGCCCCCTGGGCTATGGCCTTTATTTGGGCCCTCAGGGTGCCGCACGGAAGTCTTCCTCCTGCCGACTCTTCCATCCCGGCGAGCAAGCCGACAGCGACGGAAAGCCCAGACGGAACCATGAAGACGACCTCTCCCTCCTGCACGGGGGTCCCTTCAGGGACCATTGACGGCGGAGCACAATAGATTATCCTTTTCCTCTTAAGGGGGACCCCGTCCTCGCCACCCCTCTGTCTCCCGTCTGGGGCTCGGATGACCGCGGGCGCTTTTGGCCGCCGCCGGAAAAATCCCCAGGAGCCGCCAACGGGGCGGACGACCCTGTCGCTGGCAGAACATTCGACGCAGAACCTGGACCCGCCAGGGGCACGACCGCGTCGCGGGCCTCCCTCTGGAACGAGTGACCCAAAGAGTGGGAACGAACCATGTATCCCCAAGAAGAGGAGCGCCGAGTAGCCAAAACTTAGAAGAAAGGTAAGATGAAGGATTAGGGGCCATGGAACAGGCCCCACCCCTATTTATCGCCACGAGCAACCTCATCCAACGGTACCCTTCGTCTCCCACCGAAATGCCTCCTCGCATCCAAACGGCTTAGATTGCTCCACCTATCGTTCCCACACTGGACCGCACCCTTTCAGGCATCGTATGTCTACGCACGTCGCGTCAGCCAACCGACGCTTGACACGTGGACCGTCACTTCGAAGGCAAGATACGCGAACCGGCGTGCCCTCCTTAAATGCAAAGATCTTGCCCTGATTCTCTAGCGGAAAAGACAGCTCATGGCCCGGGGATGCGTCCCGACGAAACCTTAGGAGGGAGCTCATCCCGGGCGGCCCGGCGGTCCACTCCTGACCCGACCCGCTTGCTGGTCAGGAAAAGAGTGGGGGGCTAATGGTAATGCTCGATATTGGCGATCCCCACGATCAGGACACGTGGCGGATGGCGCGTCCCAGAACTCAAAAGAAAGGACCCACAAAGGCCGACCAGGCCACCCCCGTACCCGACCGGCAAGCACAAGCTAGCCCTTCTCGAGGCTCCTTGCAGATTGGCCTCCTCAGCCCCTCAGCTCACCCCGAGCTACCACAAGACCGAGTCTCCTCGGCCCTCTAGCTCATCCCCGAGCCCCTTTTACCGAGGCCGTCTTCTTCGGTCCCTCGATCAGTTCCGCCGCTCACAGGCGTAACCGCCGCTCCGCGAATCTCGCCATGCGTGGATTCTCCACCAGAAACATCCCACGTTCCACGCCTTCATGATCCCCATTCATGGGCGATCCGCTCTCTACGCGGGCGTGACGTCGGTAGCGTAACTGCCGGCGAGATTCTTGCGCCTATTGCCGTGTGCCTCCACCACTATATAAACCCCCATCACAGAAAGGTCAAGTAAGCCATTTTTACTCCACTTAGCCGTCACGCTGCTCGGATCTAGTACTAACTTGATCGTCGAAGGGTCCTCGGTGGTATCAAACCATCCCGGGACTTCTTTGCAGGTACTCGGCGTCAAACTCCTCCAATCATAAAATCTCCTCAAAACCCACTGAGACCCACACACAATAGGGGATCCCCTCCAGAATCCACCGGGAGATCGACGGAAGACAACATCTGAAGGAGATCTGAAAATGACCTCCATCAATATGGTCTTGCATTAATAAATTAAAATAGAAGTTTCTTTTTCTTTAAGATCTAGTGGGGCCATGTGCCCAAATGGGTTGTGTGTGGGTCCCCCGTATCACCAATTATTCCAACTAGTTAAAAAGACTCAGGGTGTTCTTGGTAGGAGGTAATTCTAGATCAAAAAGACTTAGGATGCTCTTGGTGGGAGGTAATTCTAGATCACCATGAAATATTACCACGCTTGTGTATATGCGTAAAAAATATTCCTGAGAATATATGAATACCATGGTAATCAAACGACCCAAATTCATGGTAATCTCATTCCTTCCAAAACATGTGTCTATCCTATATTACCACGAAATATTCCCCCCTGATATTAAATAAGCTATGAACATCCGCCGCCGGCTTCTCTCGCCACCCGCCAGCCGGCGGGTCCCGCCGCCCATCGTCGGTTGTCCGCCAGTCGGCCTGCAGCCGATCGCCCATTCGCCATCGGCTGGCAGCGGGTCATCACCGATCGTATGTCGGCCGGCCCACTGTCGGTCGGCCGTTAGCTGCCGGCCGACCGTAGTTCGTCTCCAGCCAGCCCCGTCATCGATCGATCATTCGTCGCTGGCCTTGCCGCCATCCACCAGCCCTACTCCGGCCTCGCCGCCGATCGACGGTCGCACATAAATATATTACCGGGAATGATTAAAGTATACCAAACATGTTAATACAAGATTCCTTGAAATTAGATACCCAATCTTTCCATTCCAGAGAATGCGAGAATTCCCGGTAATATTCCATTACACGTACCAAGCGCAATCTTAGCTTTTCTTAAATAGATACCATATACTTTATTGATTAAAGATAAATATAGTAACCATTCTTATTTACATGTCAGTTGCATTTAAATACCATTCGGTATAACCCCATCCGGTTTTGTTATATAAAAGCTAAAATGCAGGAAACCCCTTTTACTTTTGTTTGAAAAGCATGAAACCCTTATAAACTTAAAAAAACATGCAATTTACCCTATAATAACACCTTTAGTTTTTAGGTGTATATTATTACCCAAAATGCCCCTCAATACCACTCGTCTTCAAATTCTCTCTTTAATTTCTATAAAAATTTTCATCTCTAAACCTTTTAAAATCATTTTTCCTTAAATATTTAATTTAAAACATCACTTTATCTTCTCTTTAATCCTCCAAAATTGTGCATGGATTCAAAAGTATGAATTTGAATAAAAAGAAAGAACAGAGAATATTATGTTAGTCAATTAAATATATTAAAAGGGCATTTTTTTTATATAAGAAAGCCTTATGGATGAAAAACCAACACCATTAGGGTTTTGAGAGGTAAAGTGCATGTTTTTCAAGTTTACGAGGGTTTTTTGTTTTTCAGGCAAAAGTGAGGGGGGTTTCCCACATATTAAATGATTATATGACTATCACATACCTAATATATTTTCTTCTGCGCTTATTTTGGGCACACACATGAAGAATAGTTTTGCTTTTATTTAGTTCAGTATTCTTTTTGTTTTGTCTTGACCTGGCGAGAGACCAGAAGGAAAAATAAACAAGAAAAAAGGGATAGTGGAACTAGGTTGGAATGTTGGAGCCGGATAAAACAACGACGGTAGGTTTAAGTGATAAATTAAACAAAAAGGGATAGCAGTCATAAGACATCAAACTGCGATGCAATTGGTATTTTTGGGTCAATGGGTATTTATCTGTAATACGTCCATGATATCGGCCAATATACAAGACTCGTACATCTAATGGTACAATACAAGCGATATTGTTTTGCCTATATAATGTTGGATATAGTGCCCTCAAGGAAATTATTGTAATTGCCGGTAGGCGATTATGATAATTGAGGAAGGACCAATACATGTAGAACATTCTTACTCGAAATGATAGTACGCTATCTGCTTTGTCTTTATTATTGATGTGTATACATTTTACTTGCTATTACGTGTCATTAATATATAATAATGAAGCCCGTAGGATTCTTGCTTGACTACCAGCATTATGATGGTGATCATATACGTGAGAGCTGGGTAATCCATAAGCATATTCTTAAATGTTCCTAGTCGAAAAAGCATCGAGAATGGGCATCGATATTCCGAAATAATCTAGTGTATACGTTTTGAGACCCCCACGAGGGGCGGTGGCCGGTCTCACAAGCCATTGGTGTTGTATCACCTAAGATGGTGTACAAGTGCTCACTGGAGGTGAGTACACTGAATGGACTTGCCAAGAACTTCTAAATGATATTATATCTATCGTCAGATAGAAAGTTCTCTAGTGGCATGAGTACATGTTAATTTTTAGACCTAAAATCATCATTTGTCTCATGTGAATTCCCACTGTACTTAGATTACTATCCTACCACGACTCAAAGGAGTTGTACAAACAGGTTTTAGTTGGGTACAGTCCCAATCCACATATAAGAAGTGAGCGATTGTCAGGGATTCGTCTCTCCTGATATTAGGAGTCGATGTCGCACTGCATTCGATTGACCATCATCCTAAATCCATGACCACGGTGGATGAGATTTACCGATAAGAGTTCAGAAGTTTCTCGGTTGGTGATGAGCTTGATCCTGACACGACTTATCGGGTTATTAGGGATTTGACGTTATCCACCCCCTATACTCGAATGCGATACTCGTAGACAAAGAGACCGGACTATATGAAAATTTTCACATTCAGACTCAGTAGGATACAGACGGACTTAATTGTCGACCTCCCTTTTGGCATATATTTGGGTAGCCGTTATGTACAGCTAGTGCCGCTGACGTGCATGTGGTTATGGATTTATACAGTAACTCACTGCCAATATATTGTCGAGTCTTTAGAGTCCCACACAGAGGGTTTTCACGGTTCAGGTGATATGATATAGATGACCAATGTTGATACATACAGGGATCCGATTAAATACGTATACATACTACACGGATTTTAATTGGACGGTTGATAATACTAGCCGGCTTAGGATTAAGTCGGATTATTAAATCAAGTTTTTATTTAATAATATATATATATATATATATATTTTTTTTTTCCTAGTATTATTGTTCACTATTCATTTTCTCTCACTTCGCTATTCGTATTTTTATACGGATACACGTATATGTATTTTAATACGTATACCGGGAAGTATTCCGTATTTATACGGAAATACTTCTAAAAAGAGGACATCTTATTTGTTGATTTTTTTTTTAAAGAAAATCAAATATGAGGTGGAGGATGAGATGGCATTTGTGTATGGTTGAGGGCATGCAGAGAGACATGGCTTCATCTGTTTATATTAAAATGTAATGAAATAAATTCTTTTGTTTTTAGGAAAATGATATGAAGTCATTTCACTCTTATTCTTTATTCATTCAACACTTAGCCATTTTTTTAGTTATGAGAGGCTTGCTCTTCATCCTCCTTCTTCTTGATATGCTCTCTTGAGTTTTGCATTTTGAGAGAAAATGATAGTGGAAAATTTCTACATTCCCACTTTTCATTCCTAGTGAACTTAGAGCGTCGGTTGCTTCACTAGGTTAAGCTGGAGCTTGGATCGGTTTTCTCGGGTGGATGATCTTCGGTAAGGGCGATCGCCTCTTAAGATTGTTCCAAACGGCATACGAAGAGCTTGGAAGGATCTTCCACGATTGGGTGGACACGCATCGAAGGTTATAATCCTTAAACCTTGCATGCTTAGCTTCTATTTTAATATTTGGAAAGATCGGTAGGGATTAGTGTCTAGTGCTCTCTTGTAAATTTTTCGTTTTTCGATTTCGCATCGGCTATGGCTGCCGCGGCGAGTGCACTAGGAACTTTTAATGGTATCAGTGCTAAACAAAACAATAGAACTAGATTAGACGATATTTTAGTTTCGAGACCGAAAATTTACACGTATTTAGTTTTGAATTCTAAGTTTCTATCCATTTCAAATTGGAACATGATTTTTTTTTTGTATATGTCAGTGGACTACTTATTAAGAAAGAACTTGGCAAAAAATTAAAGGATAAACGGGCAAAGTGTCGCCGAAATTTAACCGAGTTCCTCTTGTTAGTTATATGTATGCCCTAGAGGCCATTATTGTACATGAGATATATATTATAGTGGACGCTTGGATATACATAGGGAGGACTTTCTTGCTCGACATGATAGTATGCTGTCTGGTTACTCTTTATCTTAACATGTACACTGATTGTCTCTCTGTTACATGTTGATAAAGCCCTTAGGATAGGTACTTGACTACCTGGATTATGATGCAGATCATACTAGTGGGACAAAGGTAGTCCGTGAGTACATCCTTTAATGTCCCTAGTCGTGGGTGTATCGAGACGGGGCATCAATATACCAGAGTAGACTAGCGTGTAGCTTCTCGACCCATGTAGATGGGCGATGGATGATCCCATATCCATTGGTGTTTGACATCAGAGATGGTATACGGGTGCTCAGTGGAGACTGGGTACACTGGACGGACTCGCCGAGAACTCCTACATGGTATTATACCTCACGTCAGATAGCCGTTCTCTGATGACACTGGTACAGGTTAGTCTGTAGACCCGAGATCGTCATAGCGTCTTGTGTGATTCCCACTGTGCTTTGATTTCCATCTTACCACGTTCAAGAGGATGTGCAAAACGGTGTTTTTTTGGGTACAGTCCCAAGTCACATGGAGGCAATGAGCGATAGGAGGGGTTTCGTCTCTCCCGGTATTGGGGGTTGATGTTGTGCTATGCTCGATTGGCCATAACAGAGAAGTCCCTGGCCAGAGCTGATTTAGAGATTTACCGGTAAGTGTTATCAGTAGTTTCTCGACCCGTTATGAGCCTCATATCGGCATGACTTATCGAGTTATTGGGGTCTGACGTTTACCACACCTAGACTTGATATGCGACATATCAGACGAGGAGAATAGACTGTACGGTAGTGTTACTGACAGGCTTTACAGGAGCTAGAGGGGGCTTGCTTGTTGATCTTCTAATCGCTCAATACCCGGGTAGCCGTTACGTCCAGCTAGTACCGCTGACGGCTTGTGAGTGCTTGATGTGATCATCACCTACTGCCGGCGTATTGACGAGTTTTTAGAGTCCCACACAGAGGTTTTACCGGTTCAGGCAAAACGAGGTAGGAGCACATATGTGATATATGCGGGACCGAGAATAATACGAGTATGTGATACCGTATTCTATTCTCGCGATACTTGTATCGGTCGGTTATATGTGATATAGCCGGGTTATCGAATCAAGTGTTGATTCGATAAGTTGGTATATATAATATTAGTCGGTTATATGTGATATAGAAGGATTATTAAATCAAGTGTTGATTTGATAATTTAGTGTATAATTGTATATTTGATATACTAGTTTACATTAACTAATATTAGCTCACTTAAGCATTTATTTTTCTCATATGTGCACACTTAATATATATGTGATATATATTAATTGTGTTCTATTTTATGTCATGGTTGATGACACACACTATATGGGTGTATGAGGCTTACAACATACTAATTATAATGTAGGGTTTAGATATTTAAAGTAAATCCAAATTAGTGGATAATTAGTCATATGCATGAAGCTTGTAGAAGCTTGTGGATGCATTGACTTAGTCCACTAATTTTGTTTTAATAAAGATATTTATTAACCTAACCATTATTACTTATCCATGGTTATGTCTCTACATGAGTTAGATATATTAAACAAACTCACTCATGGTTGATTCTCTCACCTCATTAGTTCATTCTCATCTTTTGACTTCATCTTCTTCATCCTTGAGAAAAAGCTTGCTACATTTTTCCAAAGTGAGAAAATATTGCGAGAAAAATAAAACTAAAGTGAGCCCACTTCTTACTTCATCATCCTCTACTAGATTAGCACTTTAGTATAGGGTGTTAGCTTCACTAATCTCTCATTAGTGAAGTAGTAGCTTGAGTTAGTGTCTCTTCGACGTACATTATCTTCTGTCTCGAAGACTTCAGGAAAGATCATTCCTTTCACCTTGAGAGGCCATTCAAGAGTTTGGGAGTTCCATGATCACAGCGAAGGGACCACTACAAGGAGCTATTGAAGTGAAGGAACGGTCTACAAAGGTTGTATTCCGTTATCATTTAGATATAAAGTTGTTTACTTTCTAGTTAAGCTCCTAAAACTCTAGTTAGATCCTAGGTTAGGGTTGTTTGGCACACTAATTTTTTAATACGGCATGTTTGATACCTTGTGAGACCCTGTGGTTATGCCTAGGAACCCTACAGTGGTATCAAAGCCTAGCTAGAGCATTAGGCGTTGTGTAGGCGAAATTAAAAGTCCGAACGAACTCCGAATAACCAAATTTTCCCACTTTCTAGAAATTTTTTCAAAAGTTGAAATTTTTCATATTAAAAATATTCAGAAAATCATGCAGGTAATTATATGGACCATCTTGAAGAACGAGTCCCTAACTCGCTTTAGTGACCGCGAAACCGCAGCCAAAACATGGTTTTGGTGGCGGTTCCGCGGCCCCACTAAGGAGGCAAGGAACGACACTTCAACGGTTGGTCCATTGGTACTGGAGCATGGTTCTGGGAATTTTTAATAGTGCTTAAGAGTTAAGCTCTCTGGGAATTTTGGGAATTCGTTGATTCGATCGAATTGTTTAACGTCGTCTAGCTTTCTGTAATGAGATACAATAATTGGAATCCACAAATATATTTGTTGTGTGTAAATCTAACATTTCGGTCTCGGGTGTAATCGGAAATCTTGTTGAATTGTCCGACTTATTTTGAAAAGGTGTTTTCATGGGTGAGACCTAAATGCGAGCTTTACATTGTTGGGCATAAAATCATGGATATGTGATATCCCGGGTTTATGGTGTCTAAGGGCAGTTACGATTCTAATTGTTATAGTTTTTCATTTTCTTTTTTTGCGACCGTAAGTGTAGTATGTGTTGTATTGCCAGTTTCGTTGCTATATGTAAACGACAATTAGAATACACGTATTTACTTACGTTGATGACATGTGATGTTATGTGTTATTGTATATGTTATATTGGATCGTCGTGTTTTGAATAGCCGGGGGTTTTATGTGAGATGGGAGATTTTTATTTTCATTCATGTAAAATTCATTGTATGTAATATTCTTTTATTGGGGCACTTCCGGGTTGAGGATGATGTCACCATTGTTGTATATAATTTACTTTTCTGCATTAGGATAGACCCAAGGAGGGGAGCACAAGTAACCGGGTTCTAGAGTCCAGTAGGAGACCAACTCGAGGAGTCGAGTCCGGGTCTCCTAACTCTAGAATTGGTAGGGTTGCTTGCCACTCTCGTAGGGGTCTAGGGATGTGGGTTTGGCTATTCATCGCGACCGTGGAATCCATGTTTTATACAGGCTGAAAATAAAACATGGACCTCCTACTATATCCAATATTTCATATGTTTCTTCTGCTGCTCTGTGATGTGATCACTGTGGATTCTGAGACGAATGGATATACATTATATATGAGATATATATAGACGTTGCTTATGTTTTACACCCGCGCTAGTCCCGCCCCGGTTTGCCGTTAGTTAAGTAACCTAACGGTGCATAACGGGACACTGTGGCGAATGCGGATGGCATAAGCGTACGTTGTATTTTCGCTTCTTCTGTGATGCTTAGGAAGCATAAATAATGGGACTTCATTAATGAGATTAATGAAAGAAAAGAAATCTAAAAGATATTGTAGAATCAAATTTTCAAAAAGGGTAGCTCTAGTTTTTGTTTTGCATAGCGTTTTTCCTTATAGAATATCCAGCACCTTATTCGATAAGGAAAGAGCCGAGATCCCTTCACCGGGAGTGATCTCTTTAGCGAAACTAGCAGATGCTACAAACACTCGGTTTTGTTTTTGATTGCTTTTGTAGTCTTTGCTTTGCATAGTGGTATTTGTGAAATATCCTGCACCTTATTTGATAAGGAAAGAGCCGAGATCCTTCACCGGGAGTGACCTCTTTAGCAAAACTAGTGAAAGCCTCAAAAACACTCCTTTTCAAAAATCACTTGTTTCTACAACGATATCAAGTTCATTACGCAAAAGGTTTTCTGAAAAACCTATCGTAGCCCTCCGTCATTTCAGATAAGTCATACTTAGTATTCATGCTGCGTTTGTTGACCTTCTCAAGGCGTAGTGTGCGGTAGATGATTAGTGCTTATCTGCAAAGCATATGATGCGATTGAATTAGGATAGTCGTGCGGCCTTGTTGACCTTGTTAAGGGTCGTGCGGGTGGGTTTAATTTAATCACGAAATGACGGCTTGAACTTGACTTGCGGTCTATGGTTTGTTGACCTTGTCAAGGTCATAGATCGCTTAGGGCAAAATATTATCGGGAATTTCAAGTGTTGAAATTTGCAATGAGATTGCATACCTTCTATGAGATAGTTGGATCCCGATTCCCACTACGAGTAAGTGTTACTCCTGGGAGAGTTTTACACAAGACAATTAGCCGATCAAGTAGGTGTCTAGAAAGGTGTTTACGGGGTTATGCCTCTGGGAAAATAAGGTTTATTTTAATTAGGTTCATGCGAACGCACGAAGAACCTCCCTCAAAGTACCAACACTGGCCTGGCTGAAAGATTGGCGAAATTGTAGGGTGTAATTAAGCCCGGCTAGTCTTTCCTTTTAGGGTTTGAAGGAAGATTTGATAAAAACAGTGGCAGCCATCCTGATTAGATAATATAATAACCAATCTGATCTTGCAAGAGCATACGCTGAGTGTTTTCTTCTCTCTCTCTCCAGGTAGCGACCATGTCACGCCTTAATCAAGATAATAATATGGATGTATTGACCGAATCCGCTTGTTATACTGAGATGGGGAATGTCAGTCCCACTCCAACTTATAATTGTTATAGGACCGAGCAGGAAATAGGGGAATACCAGGATTCCCGTGCCGCCCAAACGAAGAAAGTGCATGTTGATGCATCTTCTTCGGGTGTGTTCATTATAAGAGAACTGTTTCTCAGTGTACTCTACGTCCTGAGTATAAGATACCGGATCAGGATCCCATTAATGTAATCTGTTACATGGGCAACAGATAGGTAGAGAACTGAGAATGGGTGATAAAGGTTTTAAGAGTTAGAAATGGTGCAATTGTTGCAGCCAAGATATTGGCAGTTATCACCCTGTATTACCAAATACATTGATTCTGAACGAATGTTATTAGATACCGAACCTGATATACAACATCATATCAGTCTTTTTATTTACTAAAGAAGGATATAATTTTGTATTGTTGGATAATGTTTTGAATATTTCCTATATCAAAAGTTGATCGGTTCAGGCATGTTATCTAAAAGCATATACGTTCTAAATCAAACTACAATTCTCAACGTACAGAACACACACAAGAGGAAGAGTTCAGAAATGAACGAATCCTTCTTGAGGCATTGTAGCCTAGGTCATATCAATGCGACCCGACTAGCCAAGTTACATTAAGATGCATATTTAAATCAGTTTGAATTTACATCTTGTGAAACTTGCCAGTCATGTCACAAAGATAAAATGGCCATAGCTCCGTTTATTGGAAATAGAGAAAGAGTTAGTGAACTCTTGAGATTGCTACATGATGATGTATGTAAGTCCCTTGTCTACACATGCCAGGACCGGTTCTTTGTACTTCATTACATTCACTGATGATCTCTCAAGATTCAGACATATGTTCTTGTTGAAACACAAGTCTAAAGCTTTTGAGAAATTCAAAGAATATAAGTCAGAAGTAGAGAACCAAAACGGGTATAAGTATTATGTCCTCTGATGAGATCAGGGAGGAGAATACTTGAGCACGGAGATCCTGGACTATTCTAAAGGAGAATAAGATTCTCTCTCAGCATTACTCCTCCGAATACACCACAGCACAATGGTGTATCGAGGTGGAGCAATCGCACCCTATTAGATATGGTGCGCTCTATGATGAGTACTACTGAGTTGCCTATTTTCTTTTGGGGTTATGCACTTGTGAAGCTGCATACCTATTGAATAGCGTTCCAACCAAATCGGGTGCCTGCCACTCCATATGAGATATGATATGGGAAGAGCCTATGTCTTAAGTAAGTTAAGATTTGGGGTTGTCCGGCCTATGTCAAAAGCAAAATCCGGACAAGCTCGAGGCAATGTCAGTTCTGTGGAAGTTTGTTGGATATCCCAAGCATTCGCAAAGGAATATCTTCTACCACACCGAGGAACAAAAGGTGTTTTATTTCTCGGCATGCCACCTTTTTAGAAAAGGAATTTATTTTGGAAACAAATTTATGGTCATGAGGTAGAACTGGAAGGAGTTCTAGCTATACAAACTACAGCTGATGATTTGGTAGAACTGCAGGATTCAATAGCTCCTAACAAAGCTCAGCCTCTCTGCCGATCTGGTAGGGTTCCTCATCTGCCTGAGAGATACTTCTGTTTTCTCTATGACATTAGGAACGAGGATTGCATCATGAGATGATGACGCAACTAGTTTCGAGCAGGCCATCAAGAGTTGAGACTCTGTAAGAATGGCTGGATGCTTTATGATCTGAGATGGAATCTATGTACACCAACAAAGTATGGACTTTGGTTGCTATATCTGAAGGGTTAAATCCCCATCAGGAGCAAGTATATCTTGAGAAGATTACTTGGTGTACATGGAAAAGTTGAGACTTTCAAAGCTAAGACTTGTTGCAAAAGGTTCTCGTCATCGACCAGGTGTGGATAATGATGAAACATTTTCTAGTACCTATGCTTAAGTCCATCTGAATCCTACTTGCCATTGCTACATACCATGACTATGATATCTGGCGGTTGGGTGTCATGACTGCTTTTCTAAATATTGATTTAGAAGATAGCGTCTATAAGTACACAGCCAGAGGGCTTCGTAGACAGTGGGAGCAGCGGGAACGTGTGCAAGTTGCTTTACGGGTTAAACCAGGCATCGCGGAGTTAGAACATTTGTTTTGATGTGGTAGTCAAAGCGTTTGACTTTATCAAAATGGTAGATGAACCTTGTATATACAAAAAGGTAGTAGGGAGTATGGTGGTCATTCTCGTATTGTACATAGATGGCATACTCTAGATTGGGAAGGTGTTTCCTATGCTACACTCGGTCAATCTCTTCTTATCACAAGAATTCTCTATATAGGATCAAGGTGATACCTCATAAATCCTGGGTTTTGGATCTATGAGATAGATCTAAATGGATGTTAGGATTCTCACTAGGTATAGTGAGATGGTATCAAAAGATACTGGGAAGAATCACTGGATAGCTTCCAGGGTGGTAAGGTCGACTGAAAGTCAGTCGCAGGCATTGTCTTTACCCTCAGTAGAGGGACGGTATGTTGGAAGAGTTCCAAGCTAGATACCGTGGCAAACTAGAAGATAAAGGCTGGATACATTGCTACCAACGATACTACCAATAAGGCAGTCTGGGTGTATATTAGTTCATGAGATGAACTTCGTTCCTACCATTGTGTGAAAATGGAGTTGTGGCTTATGCCTAGGAACCCCCGTCCTATCAATGACCCAGACATATTCTAAGGCGGTATCACCTGATCATGGAGATGGTTGATCTCCAGGGAGATCGAGGTTAGGAGAGTAGGCTCAAGAAGGCCTTTTCCCAAGAGAGATTTTTATGGGATGGTTGAGTATGAGATACTACAACCACTGCTATAGATGGCCCTAGTGCAAGTGGGAGATTGTTAGTTATATGTATGCCATAGAGGCCATTATTGTATATGAGATGTATATTATAGTAGATGCTTGGACATACATAGGGAGAAATTTCTTGTTCGACATGATAGTATGCTGTCTGGTTACTCTTTATCTTAACATGTACACTGATTGTCTCTCTGTTACATGTTGATAAAGCCCTTAGGATGAGTACTTGACTACCTGGATTATGATGCGGATCATACTAGTGGGACAAAGGTAGTCCGTGAGTACATCCTTTAATGTCCCTAGTCGTGGGTGTACCGAGACGGGACATCGATATACCAGAGTAGACTAGCGTGTAGCTTCTCGACCCATATAGATGGGCGATGGATGATCCCATATCCATTGGTGTTTGACATCAGAGATGGTATACGGGTGCTCAGTGGAGACTGGGTACACTGGACGGACTCGCCGAGAACTCCTACATGGTATTGTACCTCATGTCAGATAGCAGTTCTCTGGTGACACTGGTACAGGTTAGTCTGTAGACCCGAGATCGTCATAGAGTCTTATGTAATTCCTATCATGATTTGATTTCCACCTTACCACGTTCAAGAGGACGTGCAAAACGGTGGTTTTTTTTGTACAGTCCCGAGTCACATGGAGGCAATGAGCGATATGAGGGATTTCGTCTCTCCCGGTATTGGGGGTTGATGTTACGCTGTGCTTGATTGGCCATAACAGGGAAGTCCCTGGCCAGGATTGATTTAGAGATTTACTGGTAAGTGTTATCAGTAGTTTCTCAACCCGTTATGAGCCTCGTATCGGCATGACTTATCGAGTTATTGGGGTCTGACGTTTACCACCCCTAGACTTGATATGCGACATATCAGACGAGGATACCGAACTGTACGGTAGTGTTACTGACAGGCTTTACAGGAGTTAGAGCAGGCTTTCTTGTTGATCTTCTGATCACTCAATACCCAGGTAGCCGTTACGTCCAGCTAGTACCGCTGACGGCTTGTGAGTGCTTGATGTGATCATCACCTACTGCCGGTGTATTGACGAGTCTTTAGAGTCCTACACAGAGGTTTTACTGGCTCAGGCAAAACGAGATAGGAGCACATATGTGATATGTGCGGGACCGAGAATAATACGAGTATGTGATACCGTATTCTATTCTCTCGATACTTGTATCGGTCGGTTATATGTGATATAGCTGGGTTATCGAATCAAGTGTTGATTCGATAAGTTGGTACATATAATATTAGTCGGTTACATGTGATATAGCCGGATTATTAAATCAAGTGTTGATTTGATAATTTAGTGTATAATTGTATATTTGATATACTAGTTTACATTAACTAATATTAGCTCACTTAAGCATTTTTTTTCTCTCGCATGTGCACACTTAATATATATGTGATATATATTAATTGTGTTCTATTTTGTGTCATGGTTGATGACACACACTATATGGGTGTATGAGACTTACACCATACTAATTATAATGTAAGGTTTAGATATTTAAAGTAAATCCAAATTAGTGGATAATTAGTCACATGCATGAAGCTGGTAGAAACTTGTGGATGCATTGACTTAGTCTACTAATTTTGTTTTACTAAAGATATTTATTAACCTAACCATTATTACTTATCCATGGTTATATCTCTACATGAGTTAGATATATGAAACAAACTCACTCATGGTTGATTCTCTCACCTCATTAGTTCATTCTCATCTTTTGACTTCATCTTCTTCATCCTTGAGAAAAAGCTTGCTAGATTTTTCCAAAGTGAGAAAATATTGCGAGAAAAATAAAACTAAAGTGAGCCCACTTCTTACTTCATCATCCTCTACTAGATTAGCACTTTAGTATAGGGTGTTAGCTTCACTAATCTCTCATTAGTGAAGTAGTAGCTTGAGTTAGTGTCTCTTCGACGTACATCATCTTCTGTCTCGAAGACTTCAGGAAAGATCATTCCTTTCACCTTGAGAGGCCATTCAAGAGTCTGGGAGTTCCATGATCACAGCGAAGGGACCACTACAAGGAGCTATTGAAGTGAAGGAACGGTCTACAAAGGTTGTATTCCGTTATCATTTAGATATAAAGTTGTTTACTTTCTAGTTAAGCTCCTAAAACTCTAGTTAGATCCTAGGTTAGGGTTGTTTGCTACACTAATTTTTTAATACGGCATATTTGATGCCTTGTGAGACCTTATGGTTGTGCCTAGGAACCCTACACCTCTTCCCAAATTTCTTTGTTTATCCCTAAGTTTTGTCCATTGCTTGGAATTGTAGAAATTAGATTTTTGGTATACATCTTTTTGCCTCAGATTTTGTTTTGTACCGTTTGTGTATAGTGTTGGGTTACGATAGCGCCCTGGCCATCAACCATGGCCGGTGCGGAACAAAAACTGGTGTTTAAAATTTTGACACTAACGAAACCCGCCCAAGATCGAACCATAAACCTTTACTAGCAAACTATAAAAGCTAAACTGTAAGGTTAGAATGGTTATACCGAACGATCCATGTCCTTCGGTCTTCTACCATCTTCATAAGCTCCTTAAGACGTCCTGGATCGAGCTTGGCCTCCGGTCAACCTCCATCGAAGATGATCCACCCGACGGAGACGATGCAGGCTCCAGCTTCGCCTAGCGAAGCAACCGACGCTCCAGTGTAGCTAACAATGGAGTGTGGGGTGTAGGAATATCTCACTATCTTTTTCTCTCGTACCTCATGCTCAAATGAGCAATCAAAGAAGAAGAAAGAGGAGGTGAGGAAAACTATGGCATGAGCAACTCAAGAAAAACTAAGTCTCCAAGAGTGTGTGTATCAATGAATGAGTGTGTGTGTCTGTAGTATGTAGAAAGAATGGTTAAGTCTTTTGAACCATGAAAAAATATCTCATCTCATTTATCAATAAACAAATAAGTGGCATACCTCTTTACATATTTCAACCATGCTCATGCCACCTTACCTTTCAATCTCATTTCCAAAATGATTTTCCAAAAAGTAAAATCATATAATAAGGTGTCCATCCTCTATAAGATATTCCGTATAAATACGGAATACAACCCGGTATATGTATTGAAATACATATACGCGAATTCGTATAAAAATACGAATAGCTAAGAGAGAAAATGAATAGTGAACAATAATACTAGAATACATATATAAATATATATATATATATATATAAATTATTAAATCAAAACTTGATTTAATAATCCGCCTCAATCCTAAACCGCTAGTATTATCAACCGTTCGATAAAAGTCTGTGTAGTCTGTACACATATTTAATCGGACACCTTTATATACCAACATACATCATCTACATCATATCGCCTGAACCGTGACAACCCTCCGTGTGGGACTCTAAAGACTCGTCAATACGCTGGCAGTGGGTTTAACCAGAAGCACGTCAGCAGCACTAGCTGTACGTAACGGCTACCCAGGTATTGAGCGAAAGGAAGGCCAACGAGCAAACTCATCTGAACTCCTGCTGAGCCTGTCAGTAACAATATTAATACAGTCCGGTCTGTTCGTCTAAGAGTATCGCATATCGGGTCTAGGGGGTGGATAAAGTCAAACCCCTAATAATGAGATATTTCGTGTCGGTATGAAGCCCATCACCACTGAGAAACTACTGATCCAAATCAGTAATTCTCATCTACCTTGGCCAAGAATTTCTGGTGATGGTCACCCATGCATCGCGCGACATCAACCCCTAATACCGGGAGAGACAAATCCCCGACGATCCGCTCACTGCCTCCATGTGGCTTGGGACTGTACCGAACTAAAATCTTTTTGCACGATTCCTTTGAGCCGTGGTAGGGTAGTAATCAAAGCACAGTGGGAACTCACACGAGACAAATGACGATCTCAGGTCGACAGATTAACCTATACACATGTCACCTGGGAAATGCTATCAGACAATAGGTATAATACCAACTAGCATGTTCCCGGCGAGTCCGTCCAGTGTACTCATAACCCATTGAGTACCTGTATACTATCTTAGGTGACTGACTGACACCAATGGCTTGTGAGACCAGCCACCGCCCCTCATCGGGGTCTCGATAAGTATACACTAGTCTACTCCGGAGTATTAATTCCCAATCTCGATACTCTCTCGAATAGGTACATTTAAGGAAGTGCTTATAGACCACCCAGCTCCTACGTATATGATCGCCATCATAATGCTGGTAGTCAAGCAAGAATCCTATGGGCTGTATCAACATGTAATAATGATAGGTAATACCACATAATGCATGTACATGATGACAGAGACAAACCAGATAGCATACTATCATCTCGAGTAAAACTGTTCTACCCGTATAGGTCCTCCCTCAATCATCACAATCGCGTGCCTGCGATTACAATAATTGACTTGAGGGCACTATAGCCAACATATAGAACTATTTTCGGTCAAAATTTTAACATCGTTTATATTTGTATCTTGATATATGTGTTGTTGAATGTCGTCTAATTGATATATGTTCGATTATACAGGGTTGCACACTTGCTTGTATTGCTTGTTCTGTGATATATATATCTCTGTGATGGTTTAGCTAGATTGTCGTGTTGGATAGCCCCTCATACATTTGCTTGTACAATTTTTTTATAATTTTGCATTCATTTGTTCGGGACGAGCTCCAACTTATGGCCGCTGTTTCCGCTTTATGTATAGTCTTTTATTGGGGCTCGACCAGGATGCAGTCAATGTCACCGTTGTATATTTTTCATTTCTGTACTAAGATTAACCTAGGAGAAGTGCTCGAGTAGTAGGGTTCTAGAGTGTGCTAGGTGGCCATCTCATGGTGTTTGAGACCGGACTGTCTCGTTCTAGAATTGGTAGGTTTCTCATCGCACTTGTAGGGGTTATACGATTGACCCGCAGAGGAGTGCCCAAATTATCGAATTCTAAGAAACCGCCGGGTCACCGAATCATGTTATTGAGGACGGCTTATCCCGTTTATAGAATCGGCAGGTGGTTTGCTGCACTCGTAGAGGTCTAGGATCGACATTGTACGGGCTATCCACACGACCGAGTAACGTCGCGTTTTATTTGTGGCCCTAATGAAATGCGGGGTTTATAGTTTATCTGCTATTTAGTATTATTGCTCGCATTCCTTTGATGGTTTTTATCTGCCAGTGATGCTATTACATGCCTGTGATGATATATATATATATATTATATTTAGTAGATACTTCTATATATTTTGCATCCGCGCTAGCCCTGTCCCCATCCTACCGTAAATTAAGTAACTGATTGATCATGGAAAATGTGTGTCTATGTATGTTCCTAAATACCGCAATCAATAACGGTGTCGCAATAGCTAGCCGCTAGTGAATACGGGTCGTCCACATAGAAACGGTGAACTACTTTTCTTGCTTTAGACGAGTTGATAAAAGAAAGGTGGAATTGTTATCATTTATTACTAAGAAGGTTTGAAATATTTATAATAGAAGGCTTGTAGGGTTTATAGGATTTAGTAGTTGATGGATGGAGTTTTAAAAATAATTCTTTTTATCTTTTAATTATTTATTACTAGAGAAATAGCGATGAATGTGGATTAAGGTTCTTGGAGGGAATTAGGGTTTCCCTTTACCGACCCTTGTCTTGATCTCTATTTATCTCAAGCCCTTAACAAAACGATTATTAATGATTTTTAAATCATGTTCATGACTATCATGAATTGATAGCGTGTCCAATAAGAGGGTTAATATTTATTTTGCTAAAATTTATAAAAATTAAAAGTTTAAAAAGAATTTAAGAGATATTGTTCATCCATTTTTCTATTCCATCCTACAAACCTTAGTGTAAGTCCACATTACCTGTCCCAGTTCTTTCGGGGTTGCGGAAATGGTGAAAAACGATTTTTCATGGAAAGGGTAACATGGACTAGAAACCGGATCTTTGCTAAACAACACACTAGCAACTAACTACAAGTTTTACCTACTCGGTTAGAAGGTTATACCTAGTCTTGAACTCCTTCTCTTCTTCTCCTTGGAGTGGGTTGAATGGTTCCTCCTCGTCGCCTTCTCTTGCCGAAGAAAGATCTACCCGAGGGCCTTTACCTTGAGCTCCTTCCTCAAACTTGAGGTAACTAAAGCATTAGGTTTGCTAAACCTTAAACCTTAAGATGAGTAGAGAGTAATTTTGGTGTTTTATCTCAATGGCAAATGGTTCTCAACTCATGAGAGGTATTTTGCCTTGAGAGAGAGGAAGAGGATGAGAGAGAATGAGAATGAGAGAATGAAATGAAATTAGCAACCATATTCACATATATGTGAATTATCAATTAACAATATTAATCAAAAAGAAAAAGGTGATGGTTGATTTGAAAAGACCATTATCATTTCACATTTAATGAAATTTGCTAAGATCAAAGAGCATCTTTTGTGTGAAATGATGATGGTCAACTTTTCAACTTGGGTCAACAAGTCAACCATGGTCAAATGGTCAACAACCCTAACCATAACACAATTTTCTTTAATTAATATTATTAATCATATTTCACATATTCATTAGGGTTTGGAAAAAGACAACGGTCATCAACCCTAATGAGAATCCTCTGCGTCTGCCTCAGTCAACTATGCATAGACACCCGCATCCATGTTCCGAGGAATACGAATACAATGAGATAAAACCAATCCTAAAACATATACTAGGATCTGGCTTAAACCAAAGCCCGCTAGTAATAACTGTCCGGACACCAAACGTGCACAAGTGCGCAGATGTGAACGAACCCCGTCGCAAAACCATGCGACCTCTACTCTGTTTTGCCCAAAGGCGAATAACCCTCTGTGTGGGACTCTAAAGACTCGACACTACGCTGGCAGTGGGTTTAACCACAGACCGCAAGCGGCACTAGCTGTACATAACGGTCCCTAGGTAGATGCCGATAAGAAGACTGATGAGGTGAACCCATCCGAACTCCTACTGAGCCTGTATGTGACAATCTCCGTACAGTCCGGTCTGTTCGTCTGAGAGTATCACATGGCGGGCCTAGGGGGACGGTAAACGTCAGTCCCCTAATAGCGGTACAAGTCGTGTCGGAGTGTAGCCCAGAACACCCTGAGATAACACTAGAAACGCTACCAGTATATCTCGCTTGCCCTGGCCAGGGACTTTGTGTAATGGCTCTCCTAGACACAGCGCGATATCAACCCCCAATACCGGGAGAGACGAATCATGTCTAACCGTCACTGCCTCCAAGTGCTTCGGGACTGCACCCAACTACTACCTGTTTGCACGACTCCTTTGAGCCATGGTTGGGTAGTAATCAAAGTACAGTGGGAACACACTCGAGGCGAAGTGACGGTGTCAAGTCAGCGGACTAAGCTGTACTCATGTCACCTGGGAACTGATAACTGACGATAGGTATAGTACCAACCAACAGTTCCCGACGAGTCCTGTCCAGTATACTCGTAACCTAACGAGCACCCGCATACTATCTCAAGTACGACGTACTGACGGCTGTGGGACAGACCATCTCCCCTGCTGGGATGAGAAGCGTATACGCTAGTCTACTCCGGAGTATCGATGCCCCGTCTCGATAATCCTACGACTAGGGACCTGTATAAGGATGTGCTTGTAGATTACCCAGCCTCCACTAGTGTGACTGCCATCACAACGCTGGTAATCAAGCAAAGATCCTAAGGGCTCCACTAATGTGTATAGGCGATATGCTAAAATAAACATATGTACACATTAAAGTAGAGACAAACCAAGTAGCATACTACCATTTCGAGCAATATTGTCTATACAACTGTGAATATCCTAAGCTTCCATCAAATAATATACAAACTAGTATGATACAGTAATGGCCTCTAGGGCATACACACTAACACCTAGCAAGTAAGAATTTACTCGCTCATAGAAGAAAGGTGGAAGAAAACGGAACTCATAAGTTAAAGATTAAAATTAAAAATTCAGAAAGTAATTGCGGAAAGTAAAATGCGGAAAGTAAATGCGGAAAGTAAATGCGATAAAATTAAATGAAAAAGAACTACCTTTATTGATTAACTATTGCATTACAAAAGTAGCTCGCTGAAAAACCAAATTACAAAACCCTAGTTTGCTCGCTAGATCTTAATCGATCGATGGATAGATGAATAGATGATTCCTTGAATAGATAGCTCTCGATCCTTTATGTAGGTTTTGAAACTAGAAACCCTAGATGTCATATTAAAGTGTGTGAAAAGATGATCATAACCCTGAAGTTCCACATCCTACGGCCACCAGAAGATCGCGCAACCGTCGCCCATGATGCCTTTTGACCGCGGATCCGCCGCCCCTTGGTGGGTTTAAGCTTCCAAATTTTCGGGCCTTTTTCTCTCAATATTTGGAGATCCTTCTGATAAAAATATTCTGAAACTATTTCTCTTGGTCTCTGCCGTTGCGAGATTCTTCAATTTGCTCCTAATATTCGGCAGATTTGATTTGGTGATTCGATTTGATGCGGATCTCCTACTTGTATTTCAGACCTGAACTGATCTATTATAATACCTGCACAACATCTCAAATCAAATTGTTAGTAGTATTTGTTTTACTTAAGATATTATTCCAACCAATTAAATGATATGATATCTTAAGAATATTGGTTAAGATTATTTGATATGATATGCATATATTTTCCCTAATTATATTAATTATAAATTAATAAACATATGACAATAATCTTTTTAAAAATAAACCCGCATATGTTCTTAAATTACAATTAATACCTTTTAGTACTAATAATAATAGGGACAATGTCCATACAAACGTGCAATAAATTTGACTGATCAAATACTCCCAAACTTATCTTTGATCATCCTGAGCAAATTATTTATTATCAAAAGAAAAAGAAAAAACCTAGCATATTTTCGTAGGCAAAACGATTGCACTTAGCTCGTGCAACAAACTTTTAAACCTCTAGGTGTCTCTAGTAGGAGGAGTGTTGTCTCTTGAGGGTTTTCAGCGGCTTACACCCACAAAATCCCAAAATAAAAGAAAGAAGATGAAAATTACATGCAAAGATAAGGAACATAGAAAAAACTTGAAAATAAGAGTTTCAAATTACACTAGCTTTTTAGTTGTCATGAGCCCTATCTTAATGGTCTTGAAAAGATTTCGGAAATCACATCATCCCTCAATAAAATATCGTCTTTAGTTTTCCTCCCTACCTTTCCTCCAAATATCGATCATATACCCCTACGTGTGTGTAAAAGACATTCCTACACTTATAGAATTCAATTCAAGCTATCATACCCTTTGGCCATATTCCTTAGTATTTTTTAGTCGGTGGTGTTTTGGGTGGATTTGCTCACACATTCTTCATGCGACCGTTAATACTTCTTGAGATACTAACCAACCGATTACCGAATGTGCTCACTTATTAAGGCGTAATTAGCAATATTTTAGTCTTGCAACACCTAATACTTAGCAGTGACTCCCAAACTAGTTGGTCTAAAGCACTAGATGATAAGGCACCCTCACTATATTTTTTTTGCTGCCTTAAGTAATTACAAAACCAGTGTAAATTTTTCTGCACCATTTATATTTTGTTTTTCCTTTATACTAAGACTTCTAGGCAAGAGTATTTCAAGGTATCCTCTACTATCCCAAGTTTCAAGATGTGTGCACGTGCGTATAGTAGGGTATCAACATTCAGAAGTTTGGACTCAAGAATATGGACTATTTTTCAGACTAAATGTTTGTCCGCAAACTAGTGATTTCTTCATCTTACTAACCCTTGGGACAGCAGCTTATGACTACGTATTACTATCTTTGTTTTAAAATATCTAATTTTCTTGCATTTCTTATATCTCTTCCTTTCTTTCATATGTATTTTTCACTTTCTAACTTTTATTTTCAAAATTTATGCAATGCAATATTTACATATGATGTTTGGATATATACAAACCATCCATACAAACCATCCCCCCAAATTTGTTTACAGCAGTGTCATCACTGATATTGTCATGTAAGCTCAAAACATGAAGACTAGAAGGAACAGTTCAATAAGATGGTATAAAAAAGGAGTCAAGATTGAATGACAGTAAATTCCTCCCCCAAACTTGTTCTTGGCTCACAATCGTGCAAAAATTTTCTTTCTTTCAAGAGCCATTAAAAAATATTTTTCTTCTCCCCCCTCCAAACTTGAGTAAAATAGTGTTTTCATTACTAAACATTGAAATTCAACATAAGAGGGAGGTAAATATTATCGGTCTATACAAAGCTTCACAGAGACCAAAAGTCAACACCAACCATTCAAATATTTTATCAAGGTAACACCATAGTTGGTAGAAGATCGTGTAACGGATAGACGTGAAGAAGACTCGAGACTGTATAAGAATGGAGGTCGTATCATGTCTCGAGTAGAAAAAACAGAAATGAGAGTAACGATAAAAGATGAAGTGGGGGTAAGATAAGAGGTGTATTAGAAAGGTTTTACGTCTCGATTGGTGGAGATGAAAAGGTGATGGTGAATGAAAACGAGAATTTGTAAGATAAGGAATGGGTGGAATAGTAATATTCTCGTATGTGATTAGAAGAAGGGATGGTTGTTTAACTTCTTCGGCTTCAAAAGGAGGCGCACGAATTTCCGGTGGAGCTTGATTCATCACAACATCCAAGTTTATAAGGAATACGAGTTCTTCGGCGAAAATGTCTTCGAAACTTTCATCAATGTTCTGAATGATGATCTCATTGGAAAGAAAAGAATAAGTGTAATAGGCAGATTCACTAGGAAAGTTGAAAGTTTCAATGTCAACGTATTGCGCACCAGAATTCAAAACACTCGATTTGTCAAAAATTATGGAGGTAGGAAACCCGAGAAGACTGTCTCCCTCATTCTTAAAAGAGTCTAAATCAAGTGGTCTTTCAAGAATCATAGAACTCGAAATATCCGAGTGTGGTTCATCAAATCCCGGTGGAATTGAAAAAGGATGAGAAGAACCAAAGAAAGTGGGTAATGAAATGGGTAAACAAACTTGGGTGTCGAGCATTATTGAACCAGATGTGGGAGATGAAGGCTGAATATCGTTTTGCATATCGGAGAGGTTGGTGGTAAGACTAGGGTCGGTTAAATGTACAGGAAGATGTTCACATTCAATGGAAGGAACATGATGAGTCGGAGAATCCAACTCATCCAACATAGCGATTTCATCTTAAATGATATTCTCATCACCTATCTCACTAACACGTTCAGTGAAATCAAACGAATAGTTCTTTAAAATTTCATCAATTATATTAAACTCAATTGATGGATCACTAGGTTCACTTGATAGAATTAGAAGGTTTGAAATATCATGTTTAGTCGGATAAGGATAGGTTTGATTTGAAATGGTGTAAGGCTCTCGTTCACTCTCATGATTGAAAAAATTATACATGTTATTCTCGGGCACCTCATCAATTAGATTATTAAGCGGTTGATCATAAAATACATTCGGTTGGGGTTTAGGATGGAAGGTGTCAAGATCAAAAGAATTGGGTCTGGTTTTACTTGGGAGGATCCCTAGTTTTTTTTAACTACTCAAATCCAACTCTACTTCAAGACTAGACATGGTTTGTGAAGAAGTTTCAATGAAGGATTCTTTTTGAACCGTAGAACATCCTAATTGATTTTCAGAAGCACTGTCTAGGTAAAGTGCAAAAGTTGAGTCTGGTTGGAATGGGTTTAATTGTTGGCTACGGGCGAGTTCAATTTGTTCCTCAATAGAAATGGGTTTACGAATTGCCACATTAGCCTTAAGAGAAGTATTAATATGAGAGGGTGTGAAAGTTTGGTACTATTGATAAGAGTTACAAGGGTGTATCCAAGTTACATAAATAGGATTAGGATAAACATTGTGATATGAGAAGATTGAGATTGGTTGGTTAGTTGGCGACTGGCTTTTTCAATTTGCTAAGTAATGATCATGGGTGTAAAAGTAGTCATATTCGCCTCAAAAGGAGTATCAACATTTTCGTATGGAAATAATTGTAATTGTTGTTCTGACGGTTTTGGAGCAGTGAAAGGTATGAAACTTTGGTTACGGGCCTTCGCAATATACTCAGCAATGGACATGGGTTTAGAAGCTTCCTCACTAGTCTTAAAAGGATTATCAACATAAGAAGATGTTGAATTTTTACACGGTTGATAGAAATTTGAGTGAGGTGTCCAACTGTTATTTCGAAGGCGTTCTATCATATCCTTTAAAGAAATGGTAGGGTCGGAATTTCTACCAAACCAATAACGATATAAAGAAATATCTGGTTTTGTGTAGCAAAGCTCACCCAATGTGGGTCGGTTTGGGTTACCCATCATGAAAAGAAAAGAGGGTGAAATGCAAATTTTTTTAAGATTATTTTTTGTTTTTTTTTTTTGGATTTTTGAAATTGTTTTGCTTGGAAAGAGGAACTCGATTCAACCAAACACAAACGTGCATAAACAATACCTAGAATTAGGGTCACCTAGGTCAAATCACTAGACCGCTCCTAGACTTCCAAAGGACAAGATGTAGGATCAATCCTCTATCACCTCCTTATCAATCTTTCAGCCAGGTAAGTGGAACATATCCGCTATACGAATCACCGAAATAGCGGGCCTAATTAAGTAACTACTTTCCTTAGTCACATTTGCCTTAGACACCAAAAGAAAAATGCGGATGAACAATAAATTACCCACGACCCTCTTTTGTCCTTATTGAGCACGACTATCCGTAGAGACTTAGTCTAAATATTTTTTTATTAATTTAGAGTGATGCATATGCTCGTTTGTGATTTGTGGGGCCTAGGAAGGGTGATGAAATCTCCACCTAATCTGAATTTGGGTTTCTTTTCCCTTGATGTCCGTTTTAAATATGCAAAACAAACCAAAATCTCAAACACGTAAAAGGATATTTTTAACGTAGCTGTTTGCAAAGAATCCTGCAAGTACAAAAAATTTATTGGAGCTTTAGAGAAGAGATGAAGGCTATAGGATAATACAAAAAAAATTTAGGGGCTCAACTTCTCAAGGTGGCCGCAGTTTGCCGCCAAAAGCTTCTTTGGGTCGCGGTTCCGCCGCCTGTTGATGGAATCTACCCTTCAAATTTTGGTACCACACTCTAATGCTTCTCTACACCTATATGACAAACTCTGAATCTCTGTTGGTTCACTCCAAGTGTTAGTTATATGTATGCCCTAGAGGCCATTATTGTACATGATTGTATATTATAGTGGATGCTTGAACATATATAGAGAGGACTTTCTTGCTCGACATGATAGTATGCTATGGGTTGCTCTTTACTTAACATGTATACTAGTATCATTATACTGTCTCTCTTTGATACATGTTGATAAAGTCCTTAGCATGTTAGCTCGACTATCAGGACTATGATGCAGATCATACTAGTGGGGCTTGGGTAGTCCGTAAGCACATCCTTTAATTGTTCCTAACTGAGGGAGTATCGAGACATGGCATCGATATTCCAGAGTAGACTAGTGTGTACGTTTCTTGACCCTGTATGGGGCGATGGATGATCCCACATCCATTAGTGTTTGACATCAAAGATTATACACAGGTGCTCATTGGAGAATGGGTACATCGAACAGGACTCGCCGAGAACTCCTAGATGGTATTATACCTAACGTCAGATAGCAGTTCTCTGGTGACATTGGTACAGGTTAGTCAGTAGATCCAAGATCGTCATAGAGTCTTGTGTGCTTCCTACTGTGCTTTGATTTCCTCCCTACCACGGCTCAAAGTAGTCGTACAAACAGGTGGATTTTGGGTACATTCCCGAGTCACATGGAGGCAATGAGCAATAGGAGGGGTTTCGTCTCTCCCGGTATTGAGAGTTGATGTTACGCTATGCTCGATTGGCTATAATAGGAAGTCCCTGGCCAGGGCTGTTGATGAGATTTACTGGTAAGTGTTATCAGTAGTTTCTCGACCCGTTATGAGCCTCACATCGGCATGACTTATCAAGTTATTGGGGTCTGACAATTCAACCCCCAGACTCGATATGCGACATATCAGACGAAGAGACCAGATTGTATGGTAGTGTTACTTATAGGATTCATACGAGTTTGGAGAAGCTTGCTTGTTGATCTTCTATTCGCTCAATACCTGGGTAGCCGTTACATCCAGCTAATACCTCTGACGGCTTGTGGGTAACTGATATGATCATTACCTACTGCTGGCGTATTGGCGAGTCTTTAGAGTCCAACACAGAGGTTTCTTAGCTCAAGCGAAACGAAGTAGGGCACATATGTGATATGTGCGGGACCTTGATTAATACATGTATGTGATACCGTATTCTGATTTCGCGATATAGGTTATATTTGATATAACCGGATTATTGAATCAAGTGTTGATTCAATGATTTGTTATATGTATATATGATATACATAGAAATGATATTAGTCAGTTATATATGATATAGCCGGATTATTAAATCAAGTGTTGATTTAATAATTTGATATATATTAATATATTTGATATATAAATATATATTAACTAATATTAGATCACTAAAGAATTTCTTCTCTTGATTTGTATATATGATAAATATACATTTATGTGATATATATATATATATAAATATATATATATATATAAATATATATATATATATATATATATATATATTTGTGTATATATTACATATATTATTGTGTCATGGTAGATGATATATTGGACATGGGTGTATGATACTCACACCAAACTAAAGATAATTTGAGTGATTTAATTATTAAGGGATAAACCAAAATTGGGTGGAAATTGCCACGGCTTAAGATGCTTGTGGAAGCATGTAGAAGCCTTGACTTAGTCCACTATTTTTTTTTACTCTAGATATTTATTAACCCAACCATTATCTTTGGCCATGGTTAAGTCTCTACAAATATCATTTGAAATATTTTTTCACCATGGTTGTTCACAAGTTCATCTTCTTCATCTCATATTTCTTCTCTAGCTTTTCATGAGGTGAAGAAAGAAAAAGAGAAACAAAATTCTAAAGTGAGCAAAATTCCTACTTCATCAATCTATACCAAACTAGCCCTTCAGTATAAGTTGTTTACTTCACTAATTCCTTAGTTAGTGAAGAGCTAGCTTGAGTTAGAGATTTCTCAAGGTGGATCATCTTCGGCCTCGAAGATCCTTAAGCAAGCTCATTCCTTTCGCCAAGTGGAGCCTACGAAGAGTTTTAGGGGCCACTACTTGAAGCTAAGGGGCTACTACTTGGAGCTTTAGAAGTGAAGGACCGGTCTACAAAGGTTGTATTCTCTATTCACTTAGTGTAAAGTTTGTTTATATGCATAGAAACCCTAATTCTCTAGTTCGATTCTTGGATGGAATGCATTAGCACACTAGATTTTTAAAAAATTGTATACTTGATACTTCTAAAAACCTAGTAGTGGTGCTAAGGCATGCTTTCACCAAGTGCTCCAAATTTCTCGCAAAACTCACACAAAAATCGTTAAAAATATAAAATGCGGTTTTTTATTTCTATTTTTATGCTCATGGTTTTTTATTAGAAATCAATCCGAATAACAAGAAAAATATTACGACCGTTTCCCCAGCAACGACACCATTTGATTGATCTACAAAAGTGTCTATGTATGTTCCTAAATACCGCAATCAATAACGGTGTCGCAATAGTTAGCCGTTAGTGAGTACGGTTCATCCACAGAGAAACGGTGAACTACTTTTCTTACTTTAGACGAGTTGATAGAAGAAAAGTGGAATTGTTATCGTTTATTACTAAGAAGGTTTGAAAAGTTTATAATAGAAGGCTTGCAGGGTTTATAGGATTTAGTAGTTAATGGGTGGAGTTTTAAAAATAATTATTTTTATATTTTAATAATTTATTACTTGAGAAATAGAGATGAAGGCGGATTAGGGTTCTTGGAAAGAATTAGGGTTTTCCTCTACCGACCCTTGTCTTTCCATTGATCTCTATTTATCTCAAACCCTTAACAAAACGATTATTAACGAATCTCAAATCGTGGTCGTGACTATCATGAATTGATAGCGTGCCCGATAAGAGGGTTCATATTCATTTTTCTAAAATTTATAAAAATTAAAACTTTAAAAAGAATTTAAGAGATATTGTTCATCCATTTTTCTACCGTATCCTACAAACCCTAGTAAGCAAGAATTTACTCGCTCATGGAGATCAACGAAATAGAAAAAAGGTAGAAGAAAACGGAACCCATAAGTTAAAGATTAAAATTAAAAATGCAGAAAGTAAAATGCGGAAAGTAAATACGACAAAATTAAAAGAAAGAACTACCTTTATTGATTAACTATTGCATTACAAAAATAGCTCACTGAAAAACCAAATTACAAAAGCCTAGTTTGCTTGCTAGATCTTAATCGATCAATGGATAGATGAATAGATGATTCCTTGAATAGATAGCTCTCGGTCATTTATATAGGTTTTGAAACTAGAAACCCTAGATGTCATATTAAAGTGTGTGAAAAGATGATCATGACCTTGAAGTTCCACATCCTACGGCCACCAGAAGACCACGCAACTGCCGCCCATGATGCCCTTTGACCGCGGATCCGCTGCCTCTTGGTGGGTTTGAGCTTCCAAATTTTTCATGCCTTTTCCTGTCGATATTTGGAGATCCCTCTGATAAAAATATTCTAAAAAAATTTCTCTTAGTCTCTGCCGTTGCAAGATTCTTCAGTTTGCTTCTAATATTCGGCAGATTTGGTTTGGTGATTCAATTTGATGCGGATCTCCTACTTGTATTTCAGACCTGAACTGATCTATTATAATACCTGCACAATATCTAAAATCAAATTGTTAGTAGCATTTTTTTTATTTGAGATATTATTCAAACCAATTAAATGATATGATATCTTATGAATATTGGTTAAGAATATTTGATATGATATGCATATATTTTCTATAATTATATTAATTATAAATTAAGAAATATATGACAATAATCTTTTTACAAATAAACCCACATATACTCTTAAATTACAATTAACACCTTTTAGTATCTAATAATAATAGGGAAAATGTCCATTCAAATATGTAATAAATTTGACTAATCAGTAACCTTACTGTGAAGACCCGGGACCTTGTGGCGAATACAGACAGCATATAAAATTATGCTATTTTGGTTGTTTCTGGTGTGCCTTAGAAACTTGTAATGATGAAACTGCGTTATATGTTTAATGCAAGGGAAACAAACCTAATATGATTTTATCAGAACCAATTTTTAAAACTACTTGGTTTTCTTCAAAAACGATAGTCATATTCTTTTGCTTTTCATAGAGATATTCGGTTAAGAATATCCTGCACCTCATTCTATAAGGAAAGAATCTTGATCCCTTCACGGGGAGTTCGCTCTTAAGCAAAAGTTTATGTTACTATTTTTAAAAACGAAGCCTAAACCACTCCATTTCAAAGTGACTCGAGTTCCTTCAACAATATCAAGTTCATTACGTTAAAGGTTTTTCGCTAAAAACCATCCGTAATCCTCCATCATTTCAGATGAGTAATACTTAGTATTCGTGCTGCGTATGTTGACCTAGTCAAGGTGTAGTGTACGATAGTTAAGTGGAGCTTGTTTGTAGCATTGTGATGCGATTATTTAGGACAGCCGCATAGTCATGTTGACCTAGTCAAGGGTTTATGTGGATGGGTGTAAATTAATTCAGGATAATGACGGTTTGAACTTGACTAGTGGTTTATGATATGCTGACCTAGTCAAGGTCATAAGCCGTTAGGGGCGAAAACCATATTGGGAGTTTCAAATATAAGAGAAACTTGCCAAGTTTGTGCATACCTTCTGGTGTGTGGTAATTTTGGTTGGGTTCCGTCAAAGTTACCACACAATGATAGTTGGGTCCCGATTTCCACTAATGAATAGGTATTACTCCTCGGGAGATTTTCATTTCACAATTAGCTAACTTATTAGGCATCTAAAATGTTGGATATATATGCCCTCAAGGCAATTATCGTAGTTGCGGAAATGCAATTACTGAATTCGGGAAGGTCCTATACCAAGAACAGTCTTATTAGAGATGATAGTGTGCTATCTGGTTTGTATTTATTAGTCATGTGAATACGTGTTACTAGTTATCGCATATCTCTAATATATGAGATAAAGCTCATAGGATCTTTGCTTGACTACCAGGATTATGATAAGGATCATACTAGTTGGACCTGGTAGTTTATAAGCACGTTCTTAAATTTCCCTAGTCATAGGAGTATCGAGACCGGGCATCGGTACTCCAGTTTAGACTAGTGTATACGTTTCATGACCCTATACGAGGTGATGGATGATCCCATAGCTATTGGTGTTTGATACTAATGATTGTATACAGGTGATCATTTGATGAGTTACACTGGACGGACTCGCCGAGAACTCCTAGATGATATTATACCAATGTCAGATAGCAGTTTTCTGGTGACATGAGTACAGGGTAGTCCCTAGACCTGAAATTACCATAGTGTCTTGTGTGTGTTCCCACTGTACTTAGATTACTACTCTACCACGGCTCTACTGAGTCGTGCAAACAGGTTTTAGTTTGGTACATTCCCGAAGCACATGGTAGCAGTAAGCGGTCGAGGGAATTCGTCACACCCGGTATTGGGAGTCGATATCGCATTGTGCAAGACACGACTATAACCTGAAGTCTGTGGCCACAGAAGTAGAGATAAACTAGTAAGTGTTACCAGTTGTATCTCTTAGGTTATGAGTTCTCTGTCAGCGTGACTTATCGAGTTAGTGGGGGTCTGACAGATTCCACTCCCCAGACCCGGTATGTGATACTCCTTGACGAAGAGACTGGACTATACGGCGACTGTCACTTATAAACTTTGTTGGGTCCGGATGAGTTCGCTCGACGACCTGCTTTTATCTTTCTCATACCTAGGTAGCCATTATGTACAGCCAGTGCCATTGACGAGCTTGTGGGTTAACCAGAAAGGAGGTTGAATCCGAAAGTGTTTCAGATTCAATTGGATACGATCTTATATAACCTACTTCTAGCATATTGACAGGTCTTTAAAGTCTCGCAACGAAAGTGCCTGTTCGGGAAAAACGCGATGTGATGTACGTATAGGGATACGTACATTAGTTCGGTAAAACATGTATATTGAATATACGTGTTTAATCGGATGACTGTTATACTAGCCAATTTAAAAGCCGGAATATCAAGTCATGTGTTGACTTGATAACCGTATTAATGATACGGTTTCTAGTATTGTGTATATTACACTCACTCTCTACAGTATATGATACTGAGAAGATATCGATGGCATTTCGTGTATGTGATACTTGAAGTGTACGTGTATGGGGTACATGTACTAATACTTATTTAATATATATATTTGATATATATATTAATTCCCACCATTATAAATTATGTATAAATAAATATATAAATAAATATATATATGTAAATGTATATATATCTTTATATATATTTATATATATATTAATGTATATATATATATATTATTTATTTTATATACTTAATTAAATGGTGGGGCCCACCCTCTCTCTTGTGTGTTAAAACACATGAGAGAGGGTGGGAGAGAAGGGTATGCCATGTTTAAACATGACATGGTTGGAAATGAGACGAGACACAAATCTTTTTTCAACAAGCAATCATTTTCATTTTATCTTCTTCTTCCTCACAAAAGAAGCTTGAGCTCTCTAAATTAATGGAAAATGTTGCCATGGTGAGGTAGTGTACAAAGTAGAGAGTATCCATCGTTCGCATCGCCTTTCTCCACGCCAAGCAAGTCTCTGGAGAAAGTCTCTCCGTTCGGTGATGAAGATGTGCTCGGGCAGCCCGCTTTCAACGCAGATCATCTACGGCGAGGTGGTTGGTTTTCAGACGCGTTCAGGAGCTCACGAATTTTAGACGGGGTCTTCCGGGATCAGCCGGACACACTACAAATGTTGTAGAACCTCTTCACTCTTCTTTTTGCACTTTACATTTCACTAGAAACTAGTGCTTGGAAGATTTTTGGCGTACGGTCGATCGCGCTCCTACAGAATTTTTGGCGTACGGTCGATCACGCTCCTACTGAATTTTGTTTTCCGTCCATTCCAGCTTCCGCTGCGCGCATGCGCGGGGCATGCCCGGTCTTACAATGGCATCAGTGCCAACCAAGCACTAGGACTAGTTTAGGCGGTGTTTTATTTTTGATCGACAATTTTCCGATTCCGATTTCCTAGTTTAAACCCCTTCACTGTTCGAATTTCAAAAGTCTTTTAAATTTTTTTAAAAGTGTTGCAGAATGTCATTTTGAATGTGAAAATCAAGTGGGAGAAAACTAGGGGGTTTGTGAAAAACGGACGGGTGGTAGCGGGAAACCGGCGACCATTTTTTTCCAAAATGCCCCCATTTTTCTCTGGGGGCTTAAACTTGTGGAAATAGGATTTTTGGTATTATTTGTTTTTCCCAGTATTGAGATTTAATCTCGTATTGGTTTGGAAAGTTATTAATCAAAACTGTAACTTTGCAGCGTTTCCGTATTGATGATGTTAAAGTGTTTAACTCAGTAAATACGATGATACATACTTGTTGATATGTATTTGTGAGTATGTGATGTTCTATGTTAGGTTTATTTGATTTAGATTGGATCATCACGAAATAAATAGCCCAGTGCGTAATTGGATGTTGTGATGTTATCTGTTTCATTTTATTCATGTTGTAGCCAAAATGTATATTCTTTTATTTGGGGCGAGGGTCGACATGTGGCCATCGTTTCTGTTTTCATGTATTATTATTTGTCGGGGCTCGATCAGGTTGCGATCGATGTCACCATTGTATTAATACAGGTATTAGAATTACCCTATGGAGAAGCGCACTGGCAACCGGATTCTAGATTGCAGCGGGTGGCCATCTCAAGGAGCTGAGGTCGGGCCACTCGATTCTAGGATTGGCGGGCTGCTTGCTGCGCTTGTAGGGGTTAGGATAGACCCACGGAGGAGTGCTCTTGTCATCAGATTCGAGAAAGTGCTGGGTGGCCTCATCATGGTGATGATGCCGGGCTGCCTCGTTTCTCGGGTTAGCGGATGACTTGCCGCACTCGTAGGGGTCTGCTTTTGGATACGCACGGGCTATTCACACGACCGGGGTATTTCGTGCTTCGTTTGTGGCTCGAACGAAATACGGGATTTCTAGGTGATCCGACCATTCCAAACTCTATGATGTTGTTTTTCCTCATGATGTAATGTGATTATTTGTGTGTGATGTTATATTTATATATGTGATATATATAGTGTGTGTGTGTGTGTGTGTGTGTATTAATGATATATTCGTTTTGCATCCGCGCTAGCCCTACCCCCCTGCCGTTAGTTAAGTAACCTAAGGTGCATGACGGGACCCCGTAGCGAATGCGGATGGCGTATATATGCATTATATTCTTCCTTTTCATACTTTTCTGTAATGTTTGTCTGAGAAGGATAATACTAGATAACCAGATTAACTAAATGATGGGATTGTATTAATTGCATTAATACAAAGTAAAATAAACCTATATATTGTAGGAACCAATTTTTTAACAAAAAGGGAAATTTTAGCCGATTCTTTTGCTTTGCATCGAGGCATTCGGTTAGGAATGTCCCGCACCTCATTCAATGAGGAAAGAGTCTTGATCCCATCACTGGGAGTTCACTCTTGGGTAAAAGTTTGTATTACTAAAATTGTTTTTGTAACCGTATTCTTTTACTTTGCGTCATGATATTCGGTTATAAATATCCTGCACCTTATTCGATGAGAAAAGAGTCTAGATCCCTTCATAGGGAGTTCACTCTTGAGCAAAAGTCTACGCGACTATAAACTTTCAAAACCACTCGGTTCCTTCAAATAGATCAAGTTCATTATGTTAAGGGTTTTCTTCAAAACCAGCCGTAACCCTCTGTCATTTCAGGAAGTAGAGTACTTAGTATTCGTGCTGCGTTTGTTAATCTTTAGTCAAGACGTAGTGTACGGTAGCTAAGCGTTGTCTTCCTGCTTGTATATGATGCGATTAGCTAGGACATTCGTGTAAGTCGATGTCGCACACCCCACACACTTGTGGGAAGGCGGAATATACGAAAAACGATTTTACACTTGCAACATCGACCTATCATACAAGTTCTTTTCGGAAACCCTAACTAGCTAAACACTTGGAGGTTCTAAACTACTATGAAAGAGTTTTATACCTCCTTGATTCAAGTCCTTCGGGTCTTCTTCTCCTTTTCTTGAGCTCCTAGGAAGTGCGGATCTAGCTCGATCGTCGATCTTCTCGTGTCAAAGACGATCCACCCGAGTGTCTATAGTTCAAGCTCCAACCTCTAAATTAAGGTAACTAAATTACCTAGTTCGCTAATCTAGATAGTTTAGGAGATGTAGAATGTTAATTGGAGTATTTTATCTCAAACGATCTTAGGATTCACAACACATGTGAAGGTTAGGGTCCCGAGGAAGAAGGAGAAGAAAAATGGAGGGAGAAAGAGAAAACACAAATGAGCAAGTGTTGTGCAAGTGAAGAATGACTCATTCTTTCTCAATGATCAAGCTTCCATTATTTTTCTATAGAAAAATATCAACCATGCTTGAATGGTAAAGTCAAATGAAATAAACAAAGGAATAAGCCATGCTTTACCATGCCACAAATAACTCCATTTCCACCTTATTAATCTATTTTCCAAAAATAGATAAATCCAATAATAATATGTCCCCTTCTAGAAGCATTTCATGTAAAATTACAAGAATGCCCTCATCGTATATACATACATGTATTCGTACTGCAAAAATACAGATACGATGAGATAATAATAATCCAATAATATAATACTAGAATCCGGTTTAATCCAAAGCCCACTAGTATTATCCGTCCGAACAACATCCGTGTAGCAGTACACGTATATGATCGGAACCCTGCACATAAAACCATACGTCCTCTACATCGTTTTGCCTGAACCAGGGAAACCCTCTGTGTGGGACTCTAAAGATTCGACAATACGCTGGCAGTGGGTTTAACCACAAGTCCGTCAGCGGCACTAGCTGTATGTAACGGCTACCTAGGTACCTGTCGAAAAGAAGGCCAATGAGCGAACTCATCCGAACCCCTACCGTGCTTATCTATGACAATCTCCGTACAGTCCAGTCTGTTCGTATAAGAGTATCGCATATCGGGCCTAGAAGGGTGATAAACGTCAAACCCCTAATAGCGCAATAAGTCGTGTCGGTGTAGAGCCCAATACACCCTGAGAAACTACTGGTGTAGCTACCAGTAAATCTCACTTGCCCTGGACAGGGATTTTATGTATTGGCTATCCGAACACAGTGCGATATCAACTCCCAATACCGGGAGAGATAAATCCCTTCTGACCCCTACTGCCTCTAAGTGCTTTGGGACTGCACCCAACTTCTACCTGTTTGCACGACTCATTTGAGCTGTGGTAGGGTAGTAATCTAAGTCTAGTGGGTACACACTTGAGACGAATAGTGATTTCAAGTCAACGGACTAACCTGTACTCATGTCACCCGGTAACTGCTAACTGACAATAGGTATAATACCAACCAGCAGTTCCCATCGAGTCCGTCTAGTGTAACTCATAATCCAATGAGCACCTGTATACTATCTTTTGTACCGTATACCAATGGCTGCGGGACAGGCCACCTCCCCTGACTGGGGATAAGAAGTGTATACACTAGTCTACTCTGGAGTATCGATACTCTGTCTCGATAATCTTACGACTAGGGACAAGCTTAAGGATGTGCTTATAGACTACCTAGCCCCCACTAGTGTAACTGCCATCACAACGCTGGTAGTCAAGCAAAGATCATAAAGGCTCTATCAATATGTATTAGCGATATGCTAAAAGAAATATATACACATATTAAGATAGAATCAAACCAGATAGCATATTATCATATTGAGCAAGACTGTTATTATATCTGTGTATATCCCAAGCTTCCAAAATATAATATACAATTCAGTACTATACAATAATGGCCCATAGGGCATATATCACTAACAATCTCCCACTTGCACTAAGGCCATATATTGGCATATCGCAGACCTATCATCTTGAATAGCCTCTCAAACTGCGTCTGAGGGATGGCGTTTGTGAGTGGATCTGCAATGTTGTTCTCCGTGTCTACTTTCCACACCTCGATCTCCTGGTGATCCATGATCTCCCTGATCAGGTGAAACCATCTCAAGATATGTCTGGACTTCTGATGGGGCCTTGGTTCCTTTGATAAAGCTATAGCCCCGTTGATGTCACAATACAAAGGTATTGGATCAACAATAGATGGAACCACCTGAAGTTCTGTAATGAACTTATTCATCCAGAATTCATCTTTTGCAGCGTCACATACATCGATATACTCTGCCTCCATCGTCGAGTCAGCAACGGTATCCTGCTTGGAGCTCTTCCAACAGACCGCCCTTCCATTAAGGGTAAAGACATAACCCGACATGGATTTGGAGTCATCCTTGTCACTCTGGAAGCTAGAGTCAGCGAAGGCCTCGATCTGGAGGTCTTTATTGCCGTACACCAAGAATATCTCTTTAGTCCTTCTCAGGTACTTGAGAATATTCTTAACTGCTATGCAGTGCTTCTCCCCAGGGTTTGACTGATACCTGCTTACCACACTCAGTGCGTAAGCAACATCTGGTCTGGTACACAATATCGCATACATTATAGATCCTACAGCAAAAGCGTAGGGTATAATACTTATGTGATCCCTTTCCAAATCAGTCTTGGGAGACATCCCTTTGGAGAGGGTGATCCCGTGACAAGCCGGTAGATTACCGCATTTGGAATCTTCCATACTAAATCTTTTTAGTTTGATGTCGATGTACCTGGACTGTGAAAGTCCCAACATTCTCTTAGATCTATCACGATAGATCTGGATCTCCAGAATGTAGGAGGCATCACCCAGGCCTTTCATGGAGAATTTCTGTGACAAGAATTCTTTGACTGATTGTAGCATAGGAATGTCATTTCCTATCAGAAGAATGTCATCCACGTACAATACGAGAAATACTACAGTTCTTACTACAATCTTACTATAAATGAATGGTTCATCTGAATTTTTGATACAGTCAAATTCTTTGACCGCTCATCAAAGCAGATGTTCCAACTCCGTGATGCCTGCTTTAATTCATAAATGGAAGGAAGCAATGGCAAGTAGGGTCCGAATGGATTTAAGCATAGCCACTAGGGAAAATGTTTCATCATAGTCCAAGTCAGGTCTTTGACGAATACCTTTTGTTACAAGTCTAGCCTTATAGGTTTAAACCTGTCCATCTGCACCAATCTTCTTTCTGAATACCCCTTGAGGTGCAATATTCAAAGTCCAAACTTTATTGGTGTACATGGATTCCATTTCGGTCCGCATTGTATCCAGCCACTTTACTGAGTCTCTGCTCGTAATGGCCTGCTGGAAACTAGTTAGCTCATCATCGTTAATGATGTAATCCTCTCTATCCCCGTCTATGAGAAAACCGTAGTATCTCTCAGGCGGATGAGACTGCCTACTAGATCTGCGGAGTGGCGCGGGGACATCCGGTTCTTTTGAAACTTCTGGTTCCACCATGCTTTCAGTAATAGTTTGTGGTTCTGGAATTTCTTCCAGTTCTTTTGCGCTCCCACTTATTTCTTTTTAAAAAAATCGAGTCTCCAGAAAGTGGGCATGCCGAGAAAAAAAAACCTTTTGTTCCTCTGCGTAATAGAAAAAATACCCCATGGTGTTCCTTGGGTATCCCACAAACTTACACAGTACTGATCGTGCCTTGAGCTTTTCCGCATGCTGCTTTTTGACAAAAGCTAGACATCCCCATATCTTAAGATACTTAAGATTGAGTTTCTTCCCGCTCCACTTTTCATATGGTGTGGTAAGCACAGACTTAGTAGGAACTTTTTTCAAAATATATGCAGCAGATGATAGTGCATATCCCTAGAAGAATCATTGTAACTCATCGTTACTCATCATGGAACGTACCATATCCAATAAGATGCGGTTTTGCCTTTCCGATACACCGTTATGTTGAGGTGTGTACGGAGGAGTAAGCTGAGAGAGAATTCCATTCTCTTTTAAATAATCCAGGAATTCGACACTTAAGTATTCACCACTTCGATCAGATCGAAGTGTCTTGATATTTTTGCTTGTTTATTTTTCCACTTCATTCTTGTATTCCTGGAATTTCTCAAAGGCCTCGGATTTATGTTTCATCAAGAATACATGTCCATACCTTGAGAAGTCATCCATAAAAGTAATGAAGTATGAATAACCACTTCTTACATGTGTAGACATTAGACCACACACGTCGCTATGTATGAGTCCCAAGAGCTCGGTGGCTCTTACTCCGTGTCTAGTGAACGGAGTCTTTGTCATATTTCCTTTGAGACGTGATTGACAAGTTGTATAAGACAGATATTCAAACAGATACAAATATCCCTCTTTATATAACTTCGTCAACCGTGTTTCATTGATCTGACCTAGTCTACAATGCCATGAGAAAGCTTGATTTAATTCTGGAGACTTTCTTTTAAGTGTGTTCTTGGTGTTGATTTAATACGTATATACTGTTATCTAGTATACCTGACCCAATCAAACCATGATTAAGGTGGATGTTTACAATATCGCTTACAAATGTAAAATCATAATCTTCTTTATATAGTAAAGATACAGAGATGATATTACATGTCAAACTAGGTACAAAAAAACAGTTACGCAAAACCAAAATGTGTCCACTTGTCAACCCTAGGTGATATTCCCCTACGGACACAGTATCCATGCTCGCTCCGTTAGCAATCCTGAGGGTCATATCACCTGCCTTTATAACTCTACGGTTTCTCAGAGCCTGCAATGAATTACAGATATGAGATCCTGAACCGATATCCAATACACAGGAAGTAGAGTTGATTGACAGGCAGTTTTCAATCATAAACACACCTGAAACCGAAAACACAACTTGCTTCGAATCCTGGTTCTTGGCTTTTCAAGCTCTACGGTTCTTCTTCCAATGATCTTTCCTGTGACAATAGAAGCATTCCTCTTTCCCTACTATTGGCCCCCAAAGTTTTGCCTTGCCCTTTCCCTCTACCTTACTGACACAGCCTTTCGGCTTGGTGGGGGCCTTCTTCTTATTCCCCTTGGCTTTCGTCTTGGATCTAGAAGAGGAAGGTTCCCCAATAAGCAGAGAGGGTATCTCCCTGGTTTTCTTTAGGGTGCCCTCTGTACTCCTCAACATGTTGAGGAGTTCTGGAAGTGTAACTTTATTCCCTTGAATATTGAAATTCAAGATAAACTGGGCATAGGTAGAAGAGGGATACTGTAGAATCAAGTCTGTATACAACTCGTTCTCCAACGTGGTCCCAAGGTTCGCGAGCTTTTCAATATAGCTAATCATCTTAAGGACGTGGTCCTCTACAGATGACCCGATAGCCAACCTCACCTGAAACAATTTCTTCGAGGTCTCGTATCTTGATATACGAGATTGCTCTCCATATAAATCTTTGGTATGGAGGAAGATAGAAGATAAGTCCATCTTCTCGTGCCGCCTCTGGTGTTCATTATCCATTGAGGCCAACACGAGGCACTTGGCTTTCGCACAATCTATATCCCATGTCTTACGGATCTCAATATTCATGACGGTGGAATGTGGACCTGAGACGGCGGGGGCTTTGGTAGTAAGGAGGTAGCTCAGCTTGTCATAGGTAATGGCCATCTGGACATTCCTTAACTAATCTTTATAGTTTGGCCCCGTTAATATATTTTTATCTAGTATTAACTTAAGCCCGGTCATTTTGGTCGCTGCAATTAGGAGAGAGAGAGAGAAGAAACACTCAGCATGATGCTCTTGCAAGTTTAGATTGGTTATTAGTTTATCTAAACAGGATGGCTCCCACTATTTCCTCAAATCCTCCTTCAAACCATAAAAGAAGAATTAGTCAGGATTAATTGCACCCTATAATTCTTGTTTTAACCTTTCGGCCAAGCTAGTGTCGGTAATTTGAGAGAGGTTTTCCAACGCTTTCGTGAAGTTCCTTAATTACATAAGCTCTTTTCCTGGAGGTATAGCCCCGCTAACACTGTTCTAGACACCTACTTGGTTTATAGCATTGATTGTAAAGTGAAAACTCTCTCGAGGAGTAATAAAACTCATGGTGGGATCAGGATCCAACTATCATTGCGTGACAACTTTGAAGGAATCCTACCAAAATTATCACACTTCAGATGGTATGCAAAACTAGCAAGTTTCCTTTTCTTTTGAAACCCCCGATGTGGATTTTTTCCCCAGACGCTTATGATCTTGACGAAGGCCAACATATCATAAGACGCAAGTCAAGTTCTACCCGTCATTGTCCTGATTAATCTGAACCCATTCGTACAAACCCTTGATGAAGGCCAGAATAGCTGTACGCCTGTCCCAAATTAACGCATCTATCTATGCTACAAATGAATACCCAGCTGCTACCAATCACTATGTCTTGGCAAAGGTCAAAATACATAGCTTGAATACTATTGAATACCCATCTAAAATGATGGAAGGCTACGGCTGGTTTTGGCGAAAACCGTGAACGTAATGAACTTGATATAGTCGAAGGAACCATGATAGCTTTAAAAGGAGTAGTTTAGGCTCCGTATTTAAAATTTATTTTTAAAGAAAACAGAGTGGTTTTAAAATTATTCCAACGATTTAACTTTGGTTTGTTTTCTTTGCATTAAACAATATTAATGTTGTCTCATCATTTAACCCTATCATTGCAGAAAGAAACGAAAATAGAACATATGCTTATGCCATCTGCGTTCTCCACGGGGCCCCGTTATGCACCGTTAGGTTACTTAATTAACGACAGAGCGGGGGCTGGGCTAGCGCGGGTGCAAAACATAAACAACGTTTATTATATATAATATATGTGTATATATAGCCATTCGTCTCACGCAATAATAGTTATTCCAGATCACAGATCATAGCAACACAGATGAATATATTAGATATACTAGGATTTCTGTGTTTCGTATTAGCCTAGAACGAAAAATGGATTCCACGGTCGTAATGAATAGCCAAACCCCACCCTAGACTCCTACGGGTGCGGCAAACCACCAACCAAATTCCTAAAGTGAAGCAACCTCCCTCAATTAAATAAGTAGGCCACTCGGCACTTCAAGAACCTGGTAGTTTGTGCATCCCTCCTTGGGTCTATCCTAGGTGCAAGAAAAAATAAATGAAATAATACAACGGTGTCTACAACCTCAATCCGTATGTGCTCCGCAAAAGAATATTACATCAATTTACAAATATACATGAATGAAAGAAAAGAACACTCTTCTCACATCCCCCGGCTATTCATTCACGATGATCCAATACTTCATATCCACAAATCATCAACAAGATACAAGATATGTGCAACCCCCACTAATCGACATATAGCAATTAGTAGACGTTCATATACAACAAAATACACAGTTAATCAAGAATTTAGAATTTCGATCGATTATAACTATCTGCATTTACCCCATGTACAAACCAATACACAAACAAGTATGGGTAAAAACCAAATGTATCAAAAATCACATTTCCAAGAACCTGAACAACAGAAAAAATTGGGAGCACTTTGGCCATAACTCGGCCGCGGATCCGCGGCCAAATGACCTATTTGGCCACGGATTAGCGGTCGAGTTAAGATCTTATGTGCTCGAAATTTTTTCTTGGTCTTATAAAAGCGTGCATGTAATTTTAAGGTCACTAAAATAATTTTTTGAACAACTTTGAAAATCGAACAGCAAGCATGACTTGGAAATGCAATTTCGGATATTTTCCGTCGATCGAAGTTCTAAACACTTGCTAACAAGCTAGTTAAGCTTTAAGTAAGCTCTGATACCATTGTAAGTCGATGTCGCACACCCCACACACTTGTGGGGAGGCGGAATATATGAAAAACAATTTTATACTTGCAACATCGACCTATCATACAGGATATTTTCGGAAATCCTAACTCGCTAAACACTTAGAGGTTCTAAACTACTATGAAAGAGTTTTATACCTCCTTGATTCAAGTCCTTCGGGTCTTCTTCTCCTTTCCTTGAGCTCCTAGGAAGTGCGGATCTAGCTCGGTCATCGGTCTCCTCGTGCCAAAGACGATCCACCCGAGAGTCTATGGTTCAAGCTCCAACCTCTAAACTGAGGTAACTAAAGTACCTAGTAATCTAATATAGGTAGCTTAGGAGATGTAGAGTGTTAATTGGAGTATTTTATCTCAAACGACCTTAGGATTCACAACACATATGAGGGTTAGGGTCTTAAGGAAAAAGGAGAAGAACAATGGAGGGAGAAAGAGAAAACACAAATGAGCAAGTGTTGTGCAAGTGAAAAATGGCTAATTCTTTCTCAATGATCAAGCATGCAATATTTTTCCATAGAAAAATATCAACCATGCTTGAATGGTAAAGTCAAATGAAATAAACAAAGGAATAAGCCATGCTTCCCCATGTGACAAATATCTCCATTTCCACCTTATTAATCTATTTTCCAAAAATAGATAAATCCAATAATGAGGTGTCCCCTTCTAGAAGCATCTCTAGTAAAATTTCAAGAATGCCCTTACCGTATATACATACCTGTATTCGTACTGAAAAAATACGAATATGATGAGATAATAATAATCCAATAATATATTATTAGAATCTGGATTAATCCAAAACCCACTAGTATTATCCGTCCGAACAACATCCGTGTAGCCAGTTCACGTATATGATCGAAACCCTGCACGTAACCATACGGCCTCTACATCATTTCGCCTGAACCAGGGAAGCCCTCTGTGTGGGACTCTAAAGACTCGAAAGTACGCTGGCATTGGGTTTAACCACAAGTCTGTCAGCGGCACTAGCTATACGTAACAGCTACCCAGGTACCTGTCGAAAAGAAGGCTGACGAACGAACTCATCCGAACCCCTACTGAGCCTATTCATGACAATCTCCATACAATCCGGTATGTTCGTCTAAATGTATCGCATATCGGGCCTAAGGGGGTGGTAAACGTCAGGCCCCTAATAGCGTAATAAATCGTGTTAGTGTAGAGCCCAATACACCCTAAGAAACTACTGGTGTCCCTACCAGTAAATCTCACTTGCCCTGGCCATGGATTTTGTGTATTGGCTATCCGAACACAGCGTCATATCAACTCCAAATATCAGGAGAGAAAAATCCCTTCTAACTGCTACTGCCTCCAAGTTCTTCGGGACTTCATCCAACTACTACCTGTTTGCACGACTCATTTGAGCCGTGGTAGGGTAGTAATCTAAGTGCAGTGGGAACACACTCGAGACGAATAGTGATATCAAGTTAAAGGATTAACCTATACTCATGTCACCTGGTAATTTCTAACTGACGATAGGTATAATACCAACCAACAGTTCCTATCGAGTCCGTCCAGTGTAACTCATAACCCAATAAGCACATGTATACTATCTCTAGTACCGTATACCAATGGCTGCGGGACAGGTCACCTCCTCTGACCGGGGATAAGAAGCGTATACACTAGTCTACTCTGGAGTATCGATGCCCTGTCTCGATAATCCTATGACTAGGGATAAGCTTAAGGATGTGTTTATAGACTACCCAGCCCCTACTAGTATGACTGCCATCACAACACTGGTAGTCAAGAAAAGATCCTAAGGGCTCTATCAATCTGTAGTAGCGATATGCTAAAAGAAACATATTCATATATTAAGATAGAATCAAACCAGATAGCATACTATTATATTGAGCAAGACTGTTATTATATCTGTGTATATCCCAAGCTTCTAAAATATAATATACAATCCAGTACTATACAATAATGGCCTCTAGGGCATATATCACTAACAATTCGTACGACTTTGTTGATCTTTAGTCAAGGGTTGTACGGGTGGGTCTAATATAGTCACGAAATGGCGGGCCAAACTTGACTATGACTCTTTGATTTGTTGATTTTTAGTCGAGTCATAGAGTCCTAGGGGCAAAAACGACATTGGGAGTTTCAAGTGTTGAAACTTGCAATGAGATTGCATACCTTCTATGGAGTGGGGTAATTTGTTGATTTTTAGTCAAGGTTACCAAGCCATGATAGAGTGGGTCCAGATTCCTACTGTGAGTAATAGTTACTCCCGGGAGATTTTCTATACAAAATCCCGGCTAGTTCTCCTTTTAGGATTTGAAGGAGAATTTGACAGAACAGTGGGAGCTATCCTGATTAGATAAATATACCAATCTAATCTAGGTTAGAGTGCACGCTGAGTGTTTCTTCTCTCTCTCTCTCTGGCAGCGACCATGGACTCACCTTAAACCAAGACTCATTAACCATATTGACCGACCTTTTTACAATCGATAGCTTTGGAATGTCTAGATTTCCCTAATCCACAACATAGTCACATATGTTCTCATATATCCTACTTCCCCTTCTGCTAACTCCAGAACCCTCTGTATTCAGTACAGAGATCCATATTGTTTGGAAGGCCATCGTATAGTTAGATACGAACTCGACAAAATTGTTTAAGTCCGAGGATGGCCACTGTTTCTGGATTAGATAAATTGTTCGTTTGTCTATCCCTCGTACCTTATCTCAAGATCGAGAGCTCCTTACATACCAGTTACAATTATTGGATAGTTTTCTTCAAATCTTGAAGCTGGTGCTGAAGGAATGGAAAGGAGAAAACCAAACTAGCATAAGTTCGGTATACAGAAAGTTAAGATGGAGAGACATCAAAAGGGGTTGAAATGAGAAAAGGAAATTGCAACTACTGTCATGAACCTGGGTAATGGAAAAGGCAATACAATGAATACCCGACTGACCACACTGAAACATTTTAATGTTTCGGATTCCCCGTGCGTCTCTGTTTTGAAAAACTATTCTCAATAAATTCTAACTCCTGGGTATAAAGATACCGGATTAGAATATCACATCTGTAGGGCATTACAGATGTTAAGAAGGAGCAGAAAATTGAGAATGGATGATTTTATCCTCAATGTCAGTTTTCGGAGCAATTTTTACTATTGAGGAAAATCATCAGGTCTTGCCTAAATAGTAAAATTTTTGGTTTCTTTTAACCAAAAGAATGTTTTTCGATTAACAGCACACAAAAAATGAGTTAGTGAACTCTAGGGACTTATACATATTGATGTATGTTGTCCAATGTCCATACGGACAAGAGGTTTGTACTAGGTATTCCATATTGAGAATGTGATTCTCTCTCAGATTGCTCATCCACGGTTTCGCTCCAAGATAAGTAATGTTGAGTTTCCTTCAGATGGAAGCCTCCTAGTCACCGTTTACAAGAAAGCCGAAGCCTCTCTCGGATGGAAACCGTGGATGGCTGTATGCAGGCCATAGGAAGTTATGACTTCCGACTGATGGCTGTATGCCAAGTTATCCAAATTGGACTCCATGCACTACAATAAATTATTGACTTTATTGCGTGCTCCTAAAAGGGGGTAAAACCCATAAGGAGCAAGCAGGTCTTTCGAGATCAGTGTAAATGGAAAGGTATTAATCTAATAAGGCAAGACTAGTAGTTAACATGTATTCATCAAATACCTTATGGGGATTATGATGATACTGTTACTTCAAAGTCTTTGCTGAAGTCCATATGGTTAAAATTTGCCACTGTTGTTTTCATGACTATGATATCTGGTATGAGTATGATTATAACGTCTTTCTAAATTGGATTTAGAAGTGTACGTGTATATGACACCACCAGAGGATTTTCTTAGTCAGTGGGAGCAGCGGATAGTGTGCAAATTGCTTAAGTCTATTTGTAGACTAAAGCAGGCATAGCGGAGGTGGATCATCTGTTTTTTGATGCAACGGTCAAAGTGTTTGACTTCATCAAAATAAGAGATGAACCAGGTATTTGTAAGAAAGCTGTAAGGAGTACTGTCAGATTCTGCATACTGATGTGGATAACATACTCTTGATAGGAAGTGATGTTGCTATACTACGATTCGGTCAAACCTTGGTTGTCACTATTTCTCCTTTAATGGATTATATATACATCATTAATTCTGGTAACTAGGTCTATAAGTTTAGATCTAGTAAAGGGTTTGGGATTATCCCAATTCAGTTATAATGACACCATTCTAAAGTGGTTTAGAATGGAGGACTCCTAGTGAAGTCAATCATGTGATGTCATATACCGGATCAGATATTGCTTTCACATTTAGTGTAGTAAGCAGATATTAGTCCAATCTTGGAGAGACATAGGAAGAAGCGAAGAATATATGAGATGTTCTTGGTGTATGGTAATGATAGCTTCCTTTGAGAGGCGATTACCGATTCCATCTTCCGTAGTGACAAGGATGATAGAGTCTGTCATGAGTCATTAGTTTACCCTCTTATGACGAGCAGTGAATTGGAAGAGTTCCAAGCAGGATACTGGGGTAGTCAAGGTGCTAAATACTGATTGTGAATCAGCAGAGGATACATCCTAAGTATTTGTTTGGCTAAATATGTTCATTTATGGACGTGGTCCCATCAGCTATCCAAACAATATTCTGAGGTAAGTATCGCTCATTTTGGGAGATAGATGATCTCCGCGATGTTGAGATTCAGAGAGATACAGTTAGAAACATATTAACGGATCCACTCACTGAGGCTATTTCTTGAACACAGTTTGCGAAACTGTTAGTACAGAAGTTGGGTATGAAGTAGCACATGAGATGTGTATATACAATACCGCAATAATTGGCATTGAGTGCAAGTAGGAGATTGTTGGATATAGGTGCCCTCAAGGCAATTATCGTAGTTGCGGGAATGCAATTACTGAATTCGAGAAGGGCCTATACCAAGAACAGTCTTACTAGAGATGATAATGTGCTATCTGGTTTGTCTTTATCAGTCATGTGAATATGTGTTACTAGTTATCGCGTATCGCTAATACATGAGATAAAGCCCATAGGATCTTTGGTTGACTACCAGGATTATGATAAGAATCATACTAGTGGGGCCTGGTAGTTTATAAGCACATCCTTAAATGTCCCTATTCATAGGAGTATCGAGACTGGGCATTGGTACTCCAATTTAGACTAGTGTATACGTTTCATAACCATGTACGGGGCGATGGTTGATCCCATAGTCATTGGTGTTTGACACTAATGATTGTATACAGGTGCTCATTGGATAAGTTACACTGGACGGACTCACCGAGAACTCCTAGATGGTATTATACCAATGTCAGATAGCAGTTCTCTGGTGATATGAATACAAGGTAGTCCCTAGACCTGAAATCGCCACAGTGTCTTGAATGTGTTCCCACTGTAATTAGATTACTACCATACCACGGCTCTACTGAGTCATGCAAACAGGTTTAGTTGGGTACAGTCTCGAAGCACATGGAGGCAATAAGCGGTCGAGGGAATTCGTCACTCCCGGTATTGGGAGTCGATATCGCACTATGCAGGATATGACTATAACCTGAAGTCCATGGCCACGGTAGTAGAAATAAACTGGTAAGTGTTACCAGTTGTATCTCTTAGGTTATGAGTTCTCTGTCAGCGCGACTTATCGGGTTATTGGGGGTCTGACAGATTTCACTCTCCAGACCCGGTATGTGATACTCCTTGATGAAGAGACCGGAATGTACGGTGACTATCACTTATATACTTTGTTGGGTCCGGATGAGTTCACTCGTCGACCTTCCTTTATCTTGCTCATACCTGGGTAGCCATTACGTACAGTTAGTGCCACTGACGAGCTTGTAAGTTAATCCGAAAGGGATTGAATCTGAAAGTGTTTCAGATTCAACTAGATACGATCTTGTATAAGCTACTGCCAGCGTATTAACAGGTCTTTAGAGTCCCACAACGAAAGTGCCTACCCGGGAAAAACGCGATGTGACGTACGTATAGGGATACGTACATGAGTTCGGTAAAACGTGTATATTGGATATAAGCGTTTAATCAGACAACTGTTATACTAGCCAGTTTAAAAGCTGGAATAACAAGTCATGTGTTGCCTTGATAACCGTATTAATGATACGGTTTCTAGTATTGTGTATATTATAGACACTCTCTACAGTATATGATGCTGAGAAGATATGATGGCATTTCGTGTATGTGATACATGAAGTGTACGTGTATGGGATACATATACTAATACTTATTTAATATATATATTTGATATATATATTAATTCCCACCATTATAAATTATGTATAAATAAATATACAAATAAATATATATATGTAAATGTATAAATATCTTTATATATATTAATGTATATATATATATTATTATTTATTTTATATACTTAATTAAATGGTGGGACCCACCATCTCTCTTGTGTGTTGACACACACATGAGAGAGAGAGAGAGACAGAAGGGTATGCCATGTTTAAACATGACATGGTTGGAAATGAGATGAGCCACAATTTTTTTTCCAACAAGCCATCATTTTCATTCTATCTTCTTCTTCCTCACAAAAGGAGCTTGAGGTTTCTAGGTTAATGGCAAATGTTGCCATGGTGAGGTAGTGTAAAAAGTAGATAGTACTCATCGTTTGCATCATCTTCCTCCATGCCCAGCAAGCGTCTGGAGGAAGTCTCTCCGTCCGGTGACGGAGATGGAGCTCGGGCAGCCCGCTTTCAAAGCGGATAATCTACGGCAAGGCGGTCGGGTGTTTAGACGCGTTCAGGAGCTCACGAAATTTAGACGGGGTCTTCCCGGATCAGACGGACACACTACAAAGGTTGTAGAACCTCTTCACTCTTCTTTTTGCTCTTTACATTTAGCTAGAAACAAGTGCTTGGACGATTTTTGGCATACGGTCGATCGAGCTCCTACGGAATTTTTGTTTACCATCTATTCCCGCTTCCACTGCGCGCACGCGCCGGGCGCGCCCGACCTTACATAAAAAGTATTAACGAGTTTACGCATTTGCGAAAACGGGATTATTTAATTAGGTCCGTGCGAAAGCACGGAGGACCTCCCTCGGAGTACCAACACTGACCTGGCCGAAAAGTTAGCGAACTTGTAAAGTGTATATGATCCAGACTAGTTCCTTTTTAGGGTTTGAAGGAGAATTTGAGAATACTGTGGGATCCATCCTGATTAGATAAAGTGATTAACCAATCTAATCTTGATAGAGTGCATGCTGAGTGTTTCTTTTCACTTTTTGGTTTGCGACCATGACTTACCTTAAACTAAAACTCATTAACCAAGTTAACTGAACCTTCTTATAGACTTTGGGTTTGGATTGTCTTGATTCACGACAAAGTCGTATATATCCTTGCTACTCCTACTTTCTCTTTGCTTTTCTCCAAAACACTCTGTATCACTGCGATGATCCATATTTCTTGGAAAGTCCGTCGTATAGTTCCATACGAACTTGAAGAAATTATTTCAGTCGAGAATGGCCACTGATTCTGGAGAAATTGAATAGGATTATTCGTTTGTCTCTTCCTTTTACATTCTCTCGGGTTGCAAGAGCTCCTTGTATTAGAAGAGTACACCTATTACGTTTATTGGATAGTCTTCTTCTAAACTTTAGGCTGGTGCCGAAAGATAGGGAAGGAAGAAAACCAATTAACCTAAGTGCGGTGTAAAAAAGGTAAGATATAGAGATATATAAAGGGATTGAAGTAAGGGCAAAGGAAATTGCAACTATTGTCATAAATCTGGATAATGGAAGAAGCATTACTAGGAATACCCGGCCACCCTCTTGAAACATTTTCATGTTTCAGATTTTCTGTATACTTGTAAATGAAAAATGTTTTCCCAATTAATTCTGACTTCAGGGTATGTATATACCGGATTTGGATTTCACATCTCTATGATGTTACAGATACTGAGTAGGAGTAGAATATTGGGAAATGGGCGATTTGATCCTCAGTATTGGAATTCGTAGCAATTGATGATATTGGATTAAATCACCTGGTTTTGCCTAACGACAAATATTTGGTTTTGAATAACCGTTGTTATGCACCAATTTTTAAAATGAAATATTTGAATCTTTATTTTATAAAGTGAGATATAAATTTTGAAAATTTTGTTCTAAACATTTACCTTTATCAGTTGAGGATAAGGCAAGGTGCATTGAATAACGGTGTAAGACATTCTTGATCGAAATATATTTTTCAATTTACAACACATAGAATTTGAGTTAGTATACTCTTGGGACATATACATGGTAATTTATATTGTCCATCATCCTTTAGGATAAGGGGTTGGTGCTCTTACTTCATTTAGTTTATCTATGAGTTCTCTGATTTTAGGCACGCATTCGTTGAAATGCAAAGTCTTAAGATTTTGAGAAGTTTATAGATATAAGATTGAAGCAGAGAACCATACGTTCGAAGTATCAGGATTCTTTGAAGTGATCGAAGATATAGTTACTTATGCTAGGTATTCTATCATAGTAATATTAAGAACTTGATTCTCTCACAGGCTACTCATCCGTAAGTGCGCTCCTTGATGAGTAATGTTGTATGACCTTTTTCCATTTAGGTGATATGCACTTGAAACAGCTGCATGACATTTGAATCTGATTCCATCTAAATTAGTGCCTTTGATTCTATATAGAAATAGATTAGTTGCATATCTTGAGATTGTTAAGATATGGAGTTATCCGGTTTCTGTTTAAAAGCAGAATCCGAACAAAGTCAAGACACGCTTTGGTAATGGCAGTTTGTGGAGTATCCCAAGCAATTGTTAGGGTTTTGATTCTACCATTTTGAAGATCAATAGTTACATTGTTCTTGACTCACCACCTTTTTATAAAAGTAATCTTTTTACAAAAGAAACTAATGGAGTATGGTAGAACTGGAAGTGATTTCAGAACCACAAACGGTTACTGAAAATTTAGTAGAACCTGGAGATTCAATTGTACTCGACAAAGTTTAGCCACTCCGCAGATTTAGTAGGTAACCTCAGCCACCCAAGAGATACTTCGGTTTCCTCATAGATTGTGACAGGGAGGTCAGAATCATGGTGATGATAGCCCTACTAGTTATCAGCAGGCCCTGAGAAGTGGTGACTTTCGGATGATGGCTGGATATTTTATATCCAAGTTAGACTCCACGCATTTAGTAAATTATGGATTTTGGACTTTGCTGGGTGCTCCTGAAAGGGTAAAACCCATTAGGAGCAAGTAGATCTTTTGAGATCTATGCAGGTGGAAAAGTATTAACCTAATAAGACTAGATTTGTAGTAAATATTTTCATCAAATACCCGACGTGGATTGTGATGATATTTTTACTTCAGTGTCTATGCTGAAGTCCATACGGATATGACTTGGTACTGCTGTTGTTATTGACTGTGATATCTAGCAGGTGGATGACTATAATATCATTCTAAATGGGAATTTAGAAGTGCACGTGTATATGACTCTGCTAGAAGGTTATCGTAGTCAGTGGGAGCAGCGGAAGGTGTGCAAGTTGCTTAAGTCTATTCGTAGACTAAAGCGTGCATAGCAGAGATGGATCATTTATTTTAATGTGACAGTCAAGGTGATTGACTTCATCAAAACAATCGATGAACCTAGCAAGAAGGGTGTAGAGAGCACTGTCCTCGGATTTAGATGACTTACTCCGGATAGGAAGTGATGTTCCTATACCAAAATTGGTCAAACTTTGGTAGTCATAAGGTGGCTTCTCCACATTGAATATGAATAATATATCACGGATTCTGGTGACTAGATTTATGGTTTTAGATCTAGATTTGGAAAGTGTCCCAATCCGGGTACTTAGACAGTATTCTAAAAGTATTTTAGAATGGACAACTCTTGGCATGGTAGTGTACCTACAAGTGATGGAGTCTTCCTCTCTAAAGAGATGTCTGATAAGGAGAGGGACCGGCATGAATGACATATCATTTGCTTAAGCAATTGAATCAATCATTCAATATCTTATACAAAACTAGATGTTGCTTCTACGCTTGCCGTAGTAAGAAGATATTAATCCAATCTTGGAGAAACAAAGGGAAGCGGTTAAGAACATAAGAGGATGTTCTTGGTATATGGTAACGACGGCCTCCTCAAAGAGGCGGTTATCGGTTCAAACTTCCAACGTGACCTGCATGATAGAGATGCTGTCAGAGGTTTGAGCTTACCCTTTTCTGAGGAGCAGTATATTGAATGGAGGTTCCAATAGGGATACCGAGGTAGGCATGATGCAGGTTCCTGGTTATGACTTAACGGAGGATACAGCCCAAGAAGTTTGTTGGATAAAATTTCATTTATGCACTTGGTCCAATTAAGTATCCAGACAATTTCTGGAGGTGGGGTATCACTCAATTAAGATTGCTGATCTCCACGAAATTGAGATATAGAGAGAGGAAGTTAGAACATTGTGGCGGATCCACTCACTGAGGCTATTTCTCGAACACGGATGTTTCACAAACACGGTTTGCAAAACTGATTAGTAGAGAAGTTGGGTATTCGGTAGCACACAAGCCATGGGTATGCGATACCATAACAATTGGTCTTAAGTGCAAGTGGGAGATTGCTGGATATAGATTGCTGGATATAGTGTTCTCAAGGCAATTATTGTAATTGCAGATAGGCGATTATGATAATTGAGGGATGAGCTATACAGGTAGAATAATCTTACTCAAAATGATAGTATGCTATCTGGTTTGTCTTTATCATTGATGTGTATATGTTTTACTTGTTACTATGTGTTGCTAATACATAATGATGAAGCCCGTAGGATTTTTGCTTTACTACCAGCATTATGATGGCGATCATATACGTGAGAGCTGGGTAGTTTATAAGCACATCCTTAAATGTCCCTAGTCGAGAAAGTATCGAGAATGGACATCAATATTTCATAGTAGACTAGTGTATATGTTTCGAGACCCCCACGAAGGGCAGTGGCCGGTCTCATAAGCCATTGGTGTTATGTCATCTAAGATAGTATACAGGTGCTTACTGGAAATGAATACACCGGACGGACTTGCCGAGAACTTCTACATGATATTATATCTATCGTTAGATAGAATTTCTCTAGTGGCATGAGTATATGTTAATCTTTTGACCTGAGATCATCATTTATCTCGTGTGAGTTTACATTGTACTTAGATTAATACCCTACAACGGCTCAAAGGAGTCATGCAAACAGGTTTTATTTGGGTACAGTCCCGAGCCAGTTGGAGGCAGTAAGTGATTGTCCGGGATTCGTCTCTCCTTGTATAAGAAGTCGTTATCGTGTTGTGTTCGATTGGCCATCACCCTAAATCGGTGGGCATGATGGATGAGATTTACATATAGGAGTTCAGTGGTTTCTCGGTTGGTGATGAGCTTGACTCCGACATGACTTATCGGGTTATTAGGGGACTGACGTTATCCACCCCCCTGAACTCGATATATGATACTCTTAGACGAAGAGACCGGACTGTATGCATATTCAGGCTCAGTAAGGTACTGATGGACTTGATTGTCGACCATCCTTTCGGTATATACCTGGGTAGTCGTTACGTACAACTAGTGCCGCTGACGTGCTTGTGGTTATGGATTAATCCAGTAACTCACTGCCAGCGTATTATTGAGTCTTTAGAGAACCACACATAAGGTTTTCCCGGTTTAGACAATATAATGTAGATGACGTATGTTGATACATACAGGGGTCCAATTAAATACGTGTACAGGCTACACAGACATTAATCGGACGTTTGATAATATTAGCCGGCTTAGAATTAAGTCGGATTATTAAATCAAGTTTTGATTTACACACACACACATATATATATATATATATTATAGTATTTTTTCTCTTATAAAAAGGAGAGAAAAGGGGAGAGAATTCCCCACGTCCAAAGTCTCACGTGTTAAACACGTGAGCGCTTATATGCAGAGCATATAAGCGCTGCAACCAAACAATTAAAGACTACATAGGCCTCACGTGTTAAACACGTGAATGCCTATGTATAAAACATATAAACACTAAAATAACCACACTGGGGTCACGTGTTAAACACGTGAGAACACCTTTTTGAAACATTAGCTTCAGATAGAGTTAAACTCTATGCATAAAATTAAATTCTATTTTTTATGCAAAGCATATGAGCATTAAGAGTAAGTGTCCAAAGGCCAAATTGACCTCACGTGTTAAACATGTGAGCGCTCATATACAAGGCATATGGGCGCCAAATGAAAGATGCTAAATAAGCCTGACGTGCTAAACACGTGAGGGCGCCTCCTTATGTAGAATTAAATTCTACTCTTGGGAAATACCTCCCTGGATTTTTCTAAAAGATAAGACCCTCTCTGTTAAATAAAGGGCTGTTGGACCAAAAATCCAAGGATGATTAAAAAAGTCACCAAATATAGAATTAAATTCTATTGGGAAGAAATATCTCCCCAATCTCTCTAAATGAGAAGGTTATTTTCTGTTAAATAGAAAGTGTTTGGAATAAAGATCCAATGAAATGGGAATATATTTCCTCAATCCTTCTAAATAAAGAAAGATTGTGCTCTGTTAAACCGAGCACCCTTCGATTAAAAATCCAATGGTGATTAAAAATCACCGTTTGACAGAATAAAATTCTGTATATGGGAAAATATTTCCCTAATCTTGTTAAAAACAAGAAAGCATATTCTGTGAAACAAAAAATCACTGGATCAAAAATCCAACGGTGGATAAAATCCCCCGAGCAAATTTTGAGACCAATTAAATCAATTGGAATCTCTCAATGATAGATTTTCTCAAAACTAATTAACAAATTTGCCTCCACTATATAAAGATCCCGAGACTTCAAGTCTCAAAGGAAGAAAAAGAAGGAAAAAAGGGAAAAAGGAAAAAAAGGAAAAACCCTCCATAAGCTTCTGCAAAAGACAGAAGGCTCTAAAAAACGACAGAGAATTTAATTCTCAAAAGTAGAAAGAAGATCTCCCTCCTTCAAGACTCTAGGTAAAGAAAAAGAAGAGATCAAAATATCTCCTTTGCCTAGTATAATGGAAATAAGGGTTTAACCCTCCATACAAGAACTTAGTTCTTCCTCCGGTTTGAGATTTGCAAAAGCAAATCTCCACACAAGTTTAGAATTTAATTCTCATCGGTGAGATTCTGTTCTTCCGACTCAAAACTTAAAGAAAAAGAACTAGGTTAAAAAGAAAGAGAAAGAAAAAGAACATATGTTCTGGGAATTTAATTCCTCCGAAATTAGGGTTTAACCCTACATAAAGAACTTAGTTCTTATAAAAAAGAAAAGAAGAACTTATTCTCCAATAGAAAAAAAAGTTTCCAAGATCTTCAAAATAGAAATCTTGATGATCATCAATGACTAAAATATCATTAAGATTAAAATCTCTAAAAAGAAAAAAAAAACTTGGCGTCTCACGTGAAACACACGTGAGCAAAATTAGTGCTTAGCACTATTATAGTGCCTCATGTGTTTTCCACGTGAGTGCCCAAAACAAAAAAAAAGCTAAAATGCCACACGTACTTCCCATGTGAGCGTCCAAAAACAAAGAAAACTCATTTGTGTTGATTGAGCAGCCACCAAATAAAGCAACCCAGCACCCCAAAAATAAAGCAATCACGTGAAACACACGTGAAACAAAAAAAGGCTGAATGCCTCACGTGAGCGCCAGAGCTCTCACCAAGTGCTTAGCACTTCTGTATAGAGAAAAAGAGGTGAACAAAAAAAACCCGAAATCAATGCTCAGCGCCTCACGTGCTTCCCGCGTGAGTGCCATACAAAGTGCTTAACACTGTATATTCAGTCAAAATGGCTAAGTGCTTAGCACTGATTGGGCAGTGCCCATATCTGAGCACCTCACATGTTTCGCACGTGAGCACCAGAGCTACAAAGAAATGCTTGGCACTTTTGAACAAAAAAAGTGAAGACTGGGCAGACTAAACCTAAATTGGCTAAGTCTGTAGTAGTTGAGCCCAAATGCTCTGTTGTTGGATCTCAATAAAATTTAATGATCCTGAAAATATTGCTAAGTTGATCTTAGTCTCAAATATGGCTAACGTATCCTTAGTTAAAAATAATTAAGCCCATATGCTCATTTGTTTCTAAGATGATCTTAGTCTCAAATATGACTAACTATCCTTAGATTAAACCCAAATATCCTATGAACGGATGGACCATACAAATGTGAGAAATGCGTCCTAAGTTCATTCCCTTTGGCAAACCAAATTATCAACGTGGAATCTGTCAAGCAAATTCTTGACCCAAACCCAAATCTCAAATATACGGATTTGGACTAATCTGCGCACTACGGGCGACGACATAAACTGTTCTCTATATACAATCCACGGGCAACCAAAACAAACAAAAATACAGCACGACATGAAGTGAACTGCTGGAGAAGGAGAAAGTGGTTATCGCAATGCGGTAACATAATTAACTGCAGGGGCTTGCGCCTGCAGGAAAGAGTGTCCCCACAATCATAAATCCCTCACAAATGAAGGGGAATCTGATAAAGTCACGCTACAACGGTCGCATCTATCCAAACCTCCGATATATAGTGCCATAAATCAACTTGGTATTTTCGAAAAGGTGGATGGAGAAGTCTAAATAGCATCTGCCCCCAAATTTAGGCAAGACGATCTATTCCAGTTCGTCTCTGTTTTCGGCGGTGAACAGATTCTGGCACGCCGGGTGGGACATTTTTCTCTTTCCACTCCATACTTCATATGTCGTGTTCGCGAAAAAAATCGCGGTTCGCTATGGTTGGCCCTGGATTCGAGGTACTAAGACTTGGTGTCTTCCTCCTGTGCAGAGAAATCGATGGCTTCCCAATGCACCTCTTGCAACAGCAACTCCAGTTCCACCCCAACTGTAGGAGTGGCCTATGGGCCTAACGCGGCCTCTATCTTCTCAATGCCAGTGAGGAAAGTTACACAAGCCACTACTAGATTTTTCTATGGGTCCATGATCCTACCGGTGAGTTTCGGTGCCTCAGCGCCATAAGAAGAAGCTCCAAAAAGGTCGGTCTTCGATCGACTGGCAACTACAACGGCCCCTCTCAACGGGCCGTCCAAATCTGGCGTCTCAGTTTTCAACAAGCTGAGCCAAAGTACAAACGGGCCCATAAAAAAGCTCGTGATACCTGAAGGGGCTACCCTTAAACGTCTAGCCCTCCCTACTCCTGTTATAGGCGAAGCCGTCAAAAGTGATTCCCCCATCAGAAAGACGATCTTTGAAAGATTGGCCGGCCCTGCTCAAAATTTAATAAGGACGTCGGTCTTCAATAGACTGATTCCGATTAAAGCTCCTCAGCAAAATCAGGGATATGATGAAGCCGCTTCCAAAAATGAGACGATCCCTTCAACAAGGCACGCTTGACGTCACCACCGGTGCCGAGTGAGAGAAGCTGGGGGTAACTCTCCTTCTGGACTGACCCCACCAGCTCCAATGGTGAAAGTCGACGCTGCTGTTGCAATCGGGAACGGCTTTGATCCGTTTAAGAGGGTGCGAAAAAACTCTCCAACGGCGGTGCTAAGGAAATCACCCCCGTCTGTAGAAGTTACAGTGCAGGAAAAGCCGGAACAGACTCATCAGCGGCTCTCTTCGCAAATTCATAGGGTCTGGAAAAAATTCCGGGACTCTATGATTGACCGGAACTACCCTCGTCAACCAAAGAAATTGAAAGCTCGACAAGAAAAGGACCAATCCTCCACCATACAATGGGGGACTTCTCATAAACAGATGCCTATCATAACGGCTCCTTCAACTCCAATCTCTCATAAAAGAACGAGGCTAGAGAAAGCTCTACCGCCCGCGGAAAATTCCAAAGGCGATGGATCCAAACGCCCCAAGTCTCAGGGCATTATCATACATACGGTCTATATGACCAATGGGAAAGAAGGGAGCTGTGCTTCGGTGAGTCACCGACTAAAAACTCGGTCGCTGATCAAGGCTCGAGAGCAACAACAGAAGCTACAGGAAATGTTGACCAAAATGGCAGTACATATCGGACAAAAAGAAAGTCCAAACAAAGAGGCCGAACAGCGCCAAGAGAAGGAGACCGATACAGAGTTTCTGTAAAAGGTGCTCGAGAAAAAGGACAAAGAGGCCGCTGAACAAGCTGCTAATATGAAGCAAATGGCTCTCGTGTTCCAAGATATGGTTGGAATGATGATCCAGCCAAAACCCCCGGCCGAAGATCCACCGATAATCGTCAAGGATGACAGTGGGGAAACATCAAACCCTCCTCCGGCCTTATCAGCAGCCAAGGAGGAAATGATCTCCAAGGCCGCCCTTGATGATTATATTGCTCAACAAATAATAGCTCATCAAGCTAATGAAGCTGCTGGCCAAATCGTCCGAACTGGGCGACCGTATCCAGGCTGGAATGACCAAATCAAATACCCGCTGGGATATACGATCCCACGTTCCATGTATACAAAGGGACATGCAACCCTCACCAGCACGGCACGCAGTTCAGAGCTCTATGTGGCAACACTGGAGGCGACGAAAAATTGTTGCTTCGACGGTTCGTTGGCAGACTTTCAGAAAAAGCCTTTAAATGGTACTCGGAGCTCTAAAATGACTCCATAAAAACATTCACAGAGATGGAACTACTGTTCACACAGCATTTTGCCAGCGCGAGCGAGTGCACTCCAATTACGACATTAATCAATGCCAGTGTAAAGCCGGAAGAAACCTGGGTCCAATATGCAATCCGGTGGTGGAATCTGTGGTCTAAATGTGAACAGCGCATTGAAGAATCTCCCTCCATGGGCATGTTCATCGAGACCCTTGATCCTCAAATGACTGTGTCCCAGTTCATGACATTCTTCAAGCCAACAACCTTTCAGGCTCTGATTGATAAATTTGCCCAAATGGACCAGATGGGCGATTGGCCTTCCTCTTCAAATAAGGACCCTCGAAATTCCAAGAGTAAAGTGAAAGTGGCCTTCGTTGCCAATATGCAACAACAACTGAGTAGCCCAAAACTGGCTGCTCGCCAAAACAATGCGCGTCCTCACCCATCCTTAGAGGAAAGACTAGGATGCGCTTACTCGTTTCCCCGCGACAAGACGAAGAGACTATTTGAATTGGAAATGCGTAATATACTCATCATATTACCAGACCCGCGGCGTCCACCGCAACCCGGCGACGTCAATAACCCTAACTACTGCTCCTATCACAGAATGGTGAGCCACCCAATTGAAGATTTCTACGTCTTCAAGAACTGGGTCGAAGACCAGTATCAACAGGGGAAATTCGCACTGTCTGATAACTCGAAGGTAAACCCACTCCAGAAGCATACTCCAAAAAAGATGGATGCGCAGGGGGCTTCATGCTCACTCATGGAAGAAATTCCATGGGAAGTCGTTCTTTAAACAAAAACCAAAAGAATGATGAAGGATCTAAAAGCATGTCCAACAGTCAGGTGGAAAAGCCCACTTGAACCTGAAATAATCAAACAGATGCTAAAACCTCGTCCCACACCAATTGTTGATGAGGGGAAACCCCCCAAGTCAAGCCTTCAAAGTCTTCGAAGAAAAAGACCAAGAAGCCTATGCAGCCTACCGAGTATGATGACAAGTGCACAGATCTACAAAAATATATTGATGCGCTGGAGGGGTAAAACCAGAAAGCGCAGACACTAGTCACGCTCAAAGAGTTCCTCAAGTATATTCTTGAGGACGAAAATAGTGACAACAATGAGGAAAATGACTCATCAAAAGACACTGAAGACCATGTAGCAGGTTGCCACATGGTCTCCCATTCGTCGTTATATGGCGAAGAAGCTCCCTCAGCGTTAGATAACAACGCAGAGGAATTGGGGCCAGAATCGGCGCTAAAATCCCCGGAACTGCCAGAAGACCCGATCGATAGGCTGTTAAACGAAACCTTTCAAAGAAACAAAATCGATCGAGAATGCGAGACAGGCATATACAAAAAGGCTAAGCGTCAGCGTCAGGACAAAGAAGCTGTGACAAGGATGAGTCGTAAAGTACTCCAACCAAACCAAAGCATAAGAGCATGATCAAAACAGAGAAGCGGTTCGCCAAAGCCCTGTCAATGGGGATGAAGCTGCTACCTCTCATAAAGAACACTCCCAGGGTCATATGCCTCGATGGAGAGGATGCATGCCCAAACTACTGCTTATATCATCGGAGGGTCACCCACCCCACCGAGGAATGCAGTGCTTTCAAGAAGTGGTGGTAAGGATATGTTGCCCATCAAAAACATTTCAAGAGTATGAAACGCGAAGCTCGTGCTCGTCGACGGCAAAATACTGCGACAAACGTACATGAAGAAATAACTGGCAACTGTTATATAGTTGGTACTAGCTCGGAAGGGAGAAAACCTTATGTTCTTACCTTCGGGAGCGATTCTGAGGAAGAAATACCCCTCAACCCTCTCTTCAAAGACTCCGCCTCCGAAAAAGAAGAGGAGGAGAAGAGCTGCGAGAATATTCAGCTGCCTAACGGCACGCTGCCTGAGAAGAACCTCGGACCTACAAACAAGGGTTCGAGCAAAAAAGACAAAGGGAAAGAAAAAATATGTGAGGAAATTACCCTCGGCGATGGAGTCGTCAAAGAACTCGTAGCAAGGGACCCGCCTAAGAAAAATAAGGTGGATTATAAAGTCCTAGCACATCTGAGGAAAATACCCTCACAACTGAGGGTATTGGATGCTCTCCTCCTGTCCAAAAAAGCATGAGATTCCCTGATCAAGGCATTACAAGAGCCCGATCAGTTCCAAATTTTCGTCGCAGAAGAGAAGATGAAAGATGAACTGGCAGAGGTCCACACGGTTGACATTACATTTAGCGATGAAGATCTCCTCCTCGGTACGTGCGAGCATAATCGACCATTATACGTCACCGTGTACTGCCCTGACATCAAGATAGGGAAAATCCTTGTCGACAACGGATCCTCCGTTAACCTTCTCAACGTGAGAGTGCTGAAGGAAATTTGTATAAACGTTCAGCACCTTGCCCGAGATAAAATTACCATCTCCGAGTTTGACTCACAGTCGTCACGGACACTTGGATCCGTAATACCGACGTTACACTTCGGTCTGCTTGTCACTGACATCAAATTTCTTTTCATTGACGCCAAGACTTGCTATAATGCTTTGCTCGGCAGGCCTTGGTTACACGAGTACGTCATCCCTTCTACACAGCATCAGTGTATGAAGTATTTCAAGGATGGCTCGGAGTACACCGTCACGGGAGAGCTAAACCCGTTCTACGTAAACGAAGTCCGGAAATACGAAGACGCAAAGTACTTTCTACCAGACTTCGAGGATATGGAAAGGTGTCATAAGCCGGAGAATAAACAGAAATCCGTATCCACTATCCCCATCTTTAGGAGAGATACCGAAGAAGACGAAGAAATAGTCTACTCAGGGCAACCCCAAAAAGAAAACAATAAGCCCGGACCATCTACTCCTATTTCGGTCTTTGGCAGCGACTCTAAGGATGAGGCCAACGCGGTGTTCTTCATCCGCCTGTCAATGCAAACCTTCGCCGGAGCAGATTAGAGTCTGCAAATCACAATGGCTCTACTTCATCATTATAAGGAACTTAAAGCGCTCGATACATACAGCGTATAAGAACGGCAAACTTTCTACGTCTATCCCAAGCGAAGAGGTGAAAAGGCGATCCTCTTCTACCAATCTACGGAGACCAAAGTAGAAAAAGAAGTATGGCATGGTACCGATTTTGCACTCAACAAGTTTCAACCAATCCGTCTGTCCAGATATTATGCGGAGGGATTGAAAAGGCTGTTAAGATACCAAGGTGTACCCCTCGAACAAACTGTTCGACAAGCCCAATTCTACAAAAAGATTTAGGATATTCCCGGGACTCAGCAAAAGATGCCTAACGGGAAGATGGAGACGATCGGGCTCGGATACATTCGGTCCAAAAAAAGGGAGCAGATCCATAGTTGTTGTGTCGTAAACAGCTCAAGTGAAGCGGAAGACGCTTCTCCAAATAGCCGTGACGTCAAATCGGAGCGAGATCCCGTTCTAAAAACGTTAAGTCTGTCGCTGGAAGAGCAAATTGATAAGTTAATAAAAGAAGCTTGTCAAAAAAGCCGGGACAATCACAGCCGCGAAATGGCCATTTATGAAAAGGTAAGGACGCAGCGTCTCAGCCAGCAATCTGTGGAGACGGAGGACTATAATGCTCTTCATCCCAGGCCCACTGTATATTCTCGCGAAAGGGGAAAATCCCGAAATAGAGGCAAAAATAGGGCAAAAAACGCAAACAACATTTGAAAACAACAAAGTGGATCCAAGACGCCATCCAATCGAGAAAAACTCGATTGGAGCCCGTCCTTTATAAAGAAGATGGATCGGGAATAGTCTTTCCCTTAAGACAAAGTAAGGAAAATATTCAACCTTGTCATGAAGCACCAAATAATGACACTTCCGGAGTCTCAGCACTCTGAACAAATAAAAGAGGTCCATCATCTGGATTATTGCTCCTATCACCGAGTAATAGGTCATCCCCTTGAAGACTGCTTCACCTTCAAAGACTGGGTAGAAGACCAGTATCAATAAGGCAGGTTCGCTTTATCCGACAGCTGGAGGGTAACCCCGCCGCAAAAACATGAGCCAAAGAAAACCTATACCGTGAGGATATGACCAGCTCAACATCAAGAATGGAAGCGAACTCGCACCTGCCATATGATAACACCCTCAAAAGAGGGTGGGCACGTGACTATGGATGACCTCCACATGTGCTTCGCAAATGAAGACGAGGAAGGGATGATCTCAGAGTTTCCACCAGCACCAAAAGAGCTGGAAGATGGGATACATACCATGGCGGACAATCTAAGAAAAATTGACTTAGGGACGGAAAATGATCCGAGACCAACGTTCGTCAGTAAACTGCTATCTAAAATATAGGTGGCCACGTTAAAAGACGTGCTCATGCAGTATAAAGATTACTTCGCCTGGAACTACTATGAAATGCCGGGTTTAGATCCAAAGGTGGCAGTATATAAACTGGCTATATCACCGGGTATAAAGCCAATCAAACAGGCGTCAAGAAGGATGCGACTCGAACTTGAGATGAGTATCAACGCTGAAGTCAGGAAACTAATCGACTCCGGTTTCATCCAAGAAGTTCAATATCCCGACTGGATCGCTAACATCGTTCCAGTGATAAAGAAAAATGGGACGGTACGCATCTACGTGGACTTTCGGGACCTCAACAAAGCTTGCCCGAAGGATGACTTCCCAGTGCCCGTTACCGAGTTGATGATCGATAACACATCTACCCATGAGGTCTTTTCCTTCATGGATGGATCTTCAGGATACAAGCGAATAAAAATGCATCTAGAAGATCAAAAGCACACCGCCTTTCGGACCCCATTGGGCATATTCTGCTATAAATTAATGCCCTTCGGTTTGAAGAACGCTGGCGCTACCTACCAGAGGGCCATGAAAAAGATCTTCGATGATCTCATACATGAGATAATTGAATGCTATATCAACGACCTTGTGGCAAAGAGTAAATCTCACGAGGAACATTGGGAACGGCTGAAAATAGTGTTCCGAAGTCTTCGGAAGTATAATCTGAAGATGAATCTTTTAAAATGCGCGTTTGGAGTTTCTTCAGGCAAATCCCTAGGATTCATCATACTTCACCGGGGTATCGAAATCGATCCCTCAAAGATCAAGACGATTATGGAAATGCCCGCGCTAAGAACCCTCAAACAATTGCGGTTTCTCCAAGGAAAGCTCGCGTATATCCGGCGGTTCATAACTAATCTCTCCGGAAAATGCCGTCCCTATAGTCATTTGATGAAGAAGGGGACCCTGTTTGTCTGGGATCAAAAGTGCCAAAATGCACTGGAAGAAATCAAGCAATACCTGCAAAATCCGCCGGTATTGACCGCTCAGGTTAAGGGAAAACCCCTTCTCCTATATACAACAGCCCTTAAAGGTTCTCTAGACGCATTGTGGGCACAAGAGAACGATCAGGGAAAGGAGAGAGCTCTGTACTATTTGAGCCGAGTTCTCCTGGGGGCAGAAAACAACTATTCCCCCATCGAAAAGCATTTTCTGGCACTGATCTTCGCAATAACGAAGCTCAGACATTACGCCTTGGCACATGAAGTCCATCTCACATCGAAGGTGGGTCCTCTCAAATATCTAATGTCAAGGGCCATACTAACGGGAAGGCTTGCCAAATGGGTCCTCCTCCTAATGGAGTTCTCGATAATGTATCGTCCCCTCAAAGTAGTGAAAGGACAGGCCATTGCCGACTTTTTTGTGGAGCATCTGATACCGGTTGACTCCCCCTTAAATTGCAAGTTGCCAGAAGAACATGCGCTCAATATAACCGAAGAAGAAAATGATTCTCAATGGGAACTCTACTTCAATGGAGCATCATCCACAAAGCAGCGAAAGCGGAATACCCTCGTAATCAAAGCCGGGGTGAGCCTTATCTTCGTGACTCCATAAGGAGGGATATTGCGTTATGCCCTCTCCTAAACAGAGCCAAGAACTAATAACGAGGCTGAATACGAAGCTTTGATAGCAGGTCTAGAGATTATTATCGACATGGGAATCAGAGAACTCCTCATATATGGAGACTTCCAGCTGATCGTTAGCCAAGTAAATGGAAACTATCAGACATGCAAGTCAGAGCTGGTAAAGTATGGCGAAAGAGTGCAGCAACTGCCGACACAACTTTTTTCCTACATCCTGCAGAATATACCGCGTGCAGAAAACAACAAGGCGGACGCGTTAGCCAAATTGGCTAAGGAACTGGCCGATGAAGATCTCGATAACGTAAGGATTATTGTGCAAAGCCGCAGGATTCTCGCGCCAATAAATATATCTTCGGAAGACCTCATAGAGCCATCAGAAGGAAAAGAAACGACCGAGCAAGTAGCCCTTCAAATAGAGGACGAAGAGAAAGTCAAGGATTGGAGGGAAGTCTTCATAGACTACTTCAAATCCCAATGAATGCCCAAAAATGCGTCTTCTAGATATCAGCTCATGAAACGAGCTTTGTCTTTCTCCTTCGTCAATGATACTTTATATAAGAGATCGTTCGACTGTCTGCGGCTAAGATGCCTGGGGCCGGAAGAAGCAAAGAAAGTCGTCCAAGAAACTCATGACGGACTATGCGGTTCTCATTAGCAATAATGATTCAGGACTGTAGGGATACTCGTGCCAAATTCACGTGGACTGCATCCATCAACATTCAAATCTGCTACACCCAACAGTGGCTAGCTGGCCGTTCGAGATGTGGGGAATTGATATAATTGGCCCTATCAAACCGGCATCATCCAAAGGACATCGGTTCATATTAGCAACAACTGACTACTTCTCTAAATGGGAAGAAGCAGTACCACTAAGGGAGGTGAAGACGGAGAATATCCTCCATTTCTTTAGAACCCATGTCATCTATCAGTTCGGCACTCCGCGACGAATTATCTCGGATAATGGGCCAACTTATAGAAGCCATAAAATAAGCCGCTTCGCACAGAAACATAAAATAGATTGGGGATACTTTTTATTCTATAATCCTTAGGCCAACGGTCTAGCTGAAGTTTTCAACAAGACCTTGATAAAGATTATAAAGAAAACAGTGTTCAGAAACAAAAAGGACTGGCACGAAAGGCTGCATGAAGCTCTCTGGGCATACCGAACAATGTTCAAGACGACCACGAATACAACATCATATGCGTTGGTGTTCGGCACGGAAGCAGTGCTCCCGCAGAAATAGAACTCCCTTATCTACGAGTAGCGGTTTGATACGAGCTGACAGATGAAGAAAATGCTTATCTTCGGCTTGAGGAGCTCGATACCCTCAACGAAACTCTCCTTATAGCATAGCATAATCTGGAGGCTTATAAGGCAAGGATGACATGGTCATACGAAAAACTGACCAGGCCAAGAACGTTCTGTCAAGACGAACTCATGCTAGTCGTCAAAAGACCAATGATCCCCAATCATGCAAAACGGGAGAAGTTCGAGCCGAACTATGAAGGCCCGTACATTACAGACAAAGTCTACCAAGGTGGACCCTACCTGCTCATGGATATGTATGACGAAAGACCCTTCCAGCCAATAAATGGTTGATTCCTCAAAAAGTACTACGCTTGAAGAGTCATGACTTAGGTCAATGATAGATGCCAACGCTTGTGTCCACTCACTATCTTGATAAGTCAGAATTCTGAGAGTAGTATCCAAAAAATGTTTCCTCAAACATGGCGACTACAGACCGAGATGTCCCTAAACTAACAACGGACCGAGATGTCCCTAAACTAAAAATTCGCCTCAAACATGGCGACAACTGACCGAGATGTCCCTAAACTAAAAATTCGCCTCAAACATGGCGATAATGGACCGAGACGTCTCTAAACCAGTGCGTCGCCTCAAACAGGGCACATCGCCCCAAATACGACGGTGTCCTTTCTTGAGATCTATATCGCAATCGAAGTCTCAACAGCGAGGGTTGCAACTCAAGTCCCACCGGCAAATAGATGGGCACCTGCGGCGAAACTATTTTCAGGAGTTCCATCGTTTAAAAAATGGTCTGTCCACAAGCGAAATGGACGCGTATGAAAACTTGAAAGGACGCCGTGAGTAAAAACAGCAAGACTGCCGGCGAGCTTCGTGAAAACCAGAAAGGGCGCAATCTCATAAAAATAAAAATAAATAAAAAAAGAAAGAAAAGAAAAATACCACCTGCATGTGATCCTTACGACTCATAAAAGAGCAACATACTTAGAAATCCCCATGATTCCTAAGGAGAAATTACACTTACGAGATCCTCACGACTTTTAAGAAGAATTTCCCTCATGAAACCCCCACGGGTCATACGATTCAAAATCCTTAAGCTACAGGGATCTAAACCTGTTCTTAAGCCGTCATATTCCCCTAATATTGCCCGACAGGCGGTCAAATATTGACCCTTGTATACAATCCACGGGTATAAATAAATATATCCCTACCAAGTTCCACCAATGACGAGAAATGTCCCCATATGGTGAACAACACTTGTGAGTCTTCTCGATTTACAAGGAAGAAATACTCTTGCAAGATCCTTACGACTTACAAGAGAAAACGCACTTAGAAATCCTTACGATTTCTAAGGAAAAAATAAACCTACAGGACCCTCACGCGTCGTAGGGAGAAACATATTTATGAGACCTGGCTCATAAAGTCAAAAAACCTTAGTCGACGGGATTATAACCCTGTTTGCTAAGCCACCTTTTTCCAAATTAACAAAGGAAAATGATGATTCGCTCATGGCAATATCCCAGTTGAAGCGATGCTGATGCCTAAATAGGTATCAAATTTCAAGTCCTCTCATGGCAAGTGATGATTCACTCCTGGCAATATTCCAGTTGCAGTGATACCGATGCTATAATGGGTATCAGGACCAAGTCCTCAACTCGCGAAAAAAATCAGCAACCAAAAAATATGCATATGAAACAGCCGAATGTTTGGGCAACTCACAATAAAAAGTAGCGAGTAAAAATAAAAAAAATGAAATAGCCGAAATGATTGGGCACCATGAAAAATAGCCGAAAGGATTGGGCAATCGCGACTTTCGCGATATAAAATCTAAAAAGATAGAGCATCGCGGAAAGAAATAAAAAATGATGAAATGAAAACGAAACTTTTTTGCTCTGCAAGTATGTCCATATTGACTCTTATATACAATCCATGGGCATAAGTGAGAGACAGGGAACCATATTTTCCCACCACGCTTCGTCAAAAGGAGCTCCAAGTCTTGACGATGCATATACAACCTAGAGACTATCCAGGTGTTTCTTCTCATTCCAGAAGGATGCGGATGCAATGTCAACAAAAGACCTAAGGGTCAAAGCAAAAATAGAGCCATGGAAAAATCCTAGCTCCAAGTCTTGATGGTACATATACCACCTAAAGACTATCCCTGTGTTCCCCCTCACTCCAGCAAGGACGGACACAACAATCAAATAAAATGAAGTGACGGCAAAATCCTGGCTTCAGGTCTTAATGGCAACATCTATAGCCTAGAGATCAGCTCGACGTACTTCTTATGCCAGCAGGACATAGACGCAACGTTAACAAAGACCCAAGGGTCAAATAAAAATGGAGTAATGGCAAAATCCTAGCTCCAAGTCTTGACGGTTCATATACAATCTAGAGACTATCTCGGCGTTCCCCATTATTTTAACAGGATGTGGACGCAATTATCAAATGAAATTGGAGCAATGGCATATCCCTAGCTCCAGATCTTGATTGCAATACATACAGCATAGAGATTATACAGATGTTTCCCGACTTCAGCAAAGAATCGGCATGACATCATCAAAACAAAAGGAAAATGAAGTGACGGCATATTCGTAGCTTCGGGTCTTGACGGCGACTCATATAAAGCCTAGAAGACCATTGGAGATCATCCCACCCCAGAAGGGTGCGGTTATGACTCATCGGGGCTCCAAATTGAGCTTAACCTCAAGTAAAAAGTGTCATGACAAATTCTTAATGCTTGCTCTTCCGATGGTAATATGACCTAAGGAGATTACTCGAAGTCGTCTTGTCCAGCCTCCGAAGGGATCAGAGACACGATAGTCACGGGGCTACCCGAACAGCGGCTTAAAGACTGCATATCGAGGAATATATCAGCCAACGCGACGGTACCACGGACTAAAACCCTAGTACCACAGACCTAATGGACCCTTGTCGTAAAGAATGGAGGTTATCTACATACAACGTTAGGACAAATTTGCTTGTAAACCCAAAGGAGGTAAACTAAAAACACTCCGAAATGAATGAATAAACTACAGACTCCGAAATGAGTGCATAAACTAGAGACTCCGAAACTAGTAAATAAACTAATTAGCGCCGAATCAAGACATCAAAAAGATTGAGAGGTGCAGGCATGAAATAAAATATGTCTTTTATTTATAAACCAAAATGAATACAAGAAGAAAAAAAGAAAAAAAATATACAGCAAAAAATTTTAAGACGGTGGATGGTTCAATAGGCCAGCTAGATCATCATTTTTCCGCCGAACCTCCACCTCAAGCTCTATCAGCGCCGCAAGCTGAGCCCCTACCCATGCTTGTTGTTGTTGATACAAAGAAATCTATGCTCAAGCTCCTTCTAAGCAGTCTTGTGACTTTCAACCATTTCGCGCATAAAAGCGACAGCTTTATCTAGAGCCACCACCTCCGTAATTGCCTCTTGAAGAACTCGCCAAATTTCATAGGCCCGAGTAGTTTTAGTGGCGAGCTGAGCTTGGAGTTACCCTAGAGCCTTCGAAGCCAACTCCCTCTCCGAAAATTTCTGGTTGAGTCTTTTCTCACAAGAACGAAGGTTGGCAGCACACCGATCAGTCCATTCACGTAAGTTAGCCTTTACAGATAAGATATCAGAGAGAAGACGTGCGCATTCGACTCCATGAAAAGAAGCCTCCACTTGTTGGCAATACCCAACCCATGTACGCACTAGCCCCTCGTCATGGTAGGTAGTAAGGACAGACAAAGAAGTGCTAGCTTCAACAGCAAATTCCTCTGCCATGACGAAAGTGTCAGCACGGAGATCTTCAATAAGAGTGTCCAGTGAATGAATACTCTGTTTCTCCATCCTCTCAGACATACGCCTGGTATAAGGGTCCAGTGGGATGCAAATATGGAACTCTAGTGGAGTCAAGCTCGGCAAAAACTGCAAAGATGCACGTATGGTTAGTTGCCTTTCCGAGCAGGGGAATGCGTAAAAGAATACGAGGGTCAAGGCGCTACTTACCCATGGCTACAGAAGACAAATCTAAGAAATCCCCATGCCCATCAAGAACTTCAACTTCGTCATCAGCCTGAAGGACTGTGGTTTAAAGTAAAGGGCACGTTAGTATCATTATGAAAATATAATACGTAAGGAAAAGGAATACCGACCTTGGCTGGAAGAAAGGACGATGCGCCGGGGGGTATCGCGTGCGGGGCCGCCATGTTAAGTAGATGTAAGAAGGTTTCCTCCGGAGAACGATCTACAATAGAGGACGCCAACTCCCGCAATTCTGAAAGAAAGGAAGGGTTAGACATATGGAAAGGTCATTAAACGAAAAGAAAAATATAAGATTACCTTCAACACTTCGTCCATTCTGAACCAAAGGGACAACAACCTCAGGAATCTCCTCTACATCCTCCAGTGCGCCGCTGGGAATATTTACAGAGTCTATATCTGGTCCGGCAACCTCCGCTGAAGGAATAAAATTCATCACCGGAGGCTCTAAGGCACGATCTGGGCTCGAAGCTGCGCCCGCCGCGGAAGGACTTACAAAAGAAAATATGTAAGGACGAGTACGATAAGAAAGTAATGTAAATCGTTTACCAAGAAGGATGTAAAAGATCCATAACGATACACTAGGGAGCCTGGAGTATAGCTTTTTCAAGCCTCGGCTCTTTTCTTGTTAACCAAGCTCGGCGGTCTTCGATCGAAGATAGAGCTTTACCCGCCTTCAGAGCAGCCTCGTCTTCAGAAATGGCAGATATCTGCTGTTTGAGATCCTTTTCTTTCTCCAGCGTTAAAAGAACTACTGGTAACATAGCAGGAGCCGGGTCAACATCACGGAACTCAACATGGGGAAAACCTCCCTTCTTAGGGCGCATGTTTTTGGTCTCATCCTGTGATCACTTCAAGGCTTCGGCCAGCTGAACGGCCTCCTTGGCAGATGTACCACGAAAAAGCAGACCATCATCTGGTTCATGCGCTGACATAGGCCCATCATAAGTGAGAGGTTCAGACTCGAGCAAAGTATCGAGTAAACAGGCGGCCGTTTTCTTTCTCCTTTTAGGGCCCGAGCTAGCACTGGTAAAAGGACGCTTCCTCCCCTTTGGCACCTTTGCACGGAGTTGCCCATTCTCGTCTTCAGGATCCAACTTTGATGACGCCGCTGCTTGTGCCTTATCAAGAGTCTCTGCACCGGTTCCAATGCGAACTCGCATACCAGCAGTACGGGAGGGTAACTCTGTTCGAGCAGCTTTTGGAATAAGCACTGAATCACTATCCCTCAGAGGAGGGCGAACGAACGACCGTGGTCACAGCGGAGCGTTGATAGGGCAGGCGCAGAGGCCTTATACTCGAAAAGCACTCGTATCTCCTCTGTGATAATGGGACTAACCCGGTGACGCTACCAGCCCTTGAAGGGTCCCATGGGCCTTGTAATGTAGTCGGGCTCGGGGATCATGAAGAGGGAACCAGTATTTAGCCTCATGAAATGATGAATAGCATCACGGGCATTCTTCAGCGAGGGAGTAGGCTCAACTAAGAAAGCTTCAAGGGGGACGCCCAGGTTATAACCTAACTGTTGGGCAAAGCGATGCGGATTATAACACATGAAGAGAGCATCATCATTTAATCGGAACACTAACTACCCCGGCCTGATTGAATACAGATGCATTATCTCCTTGTGTTTCAAAACCGGCGCCCCATTCTTCAACAAATCAAATTACTGCTGAATAGGCCCCGCTGGCGCAGAAAGGACCCGATCGTTGAAAACCATGCCGCCTTCGTTTGATTATGGGTTAAGCAGCACGCGTAAAGCCTCTAACTGAGTCGGATCAGGAGCGGAGGTATCAACCAATCTCATGACTCGTAGGAAAGTATATGACTCATAAAAATCAGGCTGCCGGTGCACAGCAAACGTGGCTAACACGTGCATCTCGATCCAGGACGTGAAGTCATGGAGGGAGAAGTTCACGGTGTCTGCACCTGGATTTGAAGTGTTGGCTGCGGAACTTAAGCCATGATAAAGATGCGATAACCCTACAACGCCAATAGCCAATCGTGCTCCTTCGGCTATGCGATGTGCGGTGTAGAAGACGGAGGCTCTCATAAAACGACGATGCATCAGCATGGCAAACCTACTGAGCCAGAGACTGATGAAGCCTACAAAGAATGTTTCCTCGTCCATACCAGGGGCAGCAATCGCATCAAAAGTCACGGCCGTTGAACTTGAGATATAAAATTGTGGCAGATCTTCTTTTTTAGCTGGCAATTTCTCCAGGACAAATCCGAAGGGATTCTCGACCTTCGCAAATTTCGGAGCTTTCTTGGATAGAGCATCTTTACGATGAAAGCGAGCGATGAAAGCGTCAAAACTAACATCTTTCCCTTCTGATGCCACGATCAGGCTCTCAAAAATACCTAAGGCCTTAATTAAACTTGGATGCTTGTGCTGAACAGCATTCTTAGTTATCAAGCCTTCATGCATGGCTGGCACCGTAGCAAAACGTACTCGTCAGGGGGTACTAATTCCTCGTAGTGTTCTCCCATGATCGGAAGTCCTGAAATTTCTCGGAATTCCTCCAGTGAAACGGAAACTTCGCTATCCACCAGTAAGAACGTGTGCGTTGGAAGATTCCATTGGTTCAAAAGGGCTTTAACCCACCAAACATGAGGAGTATGATAATAGAACAAAGATGCGTACACTGCCTGGTATAATCTAACTTTCTGCAAATGCGAGCATTGGGAGGAGAGAATATAACAGGCCCAAGGAAGGTAGCCCACTGGATGCCGTGGGATGACGCCTATCTTGTAGACCTGCCCCCAAGGTCGAGCCTCGCCTTGGCATATCCGGCATCCCAGAATGTCAATAGCCACCAAGGGATGATTGGGAATCCTTGACGTTTATGGCTCAAACCAGCCTTCAGGAGTCTAATTAACCGCCTCCACTGCATATGCAGTACGCAGATGCTCCGTAAACTGAATGGAACGAATAGGTTCTGTCGGTACTCCGCACGTAAAACTGCGACAGCCTCTTATGTGACCATACGAGACATCCCATAGAAAAAGGCTCTTTTTATCCTTATCATGATTCTTAATCATAGCCATCACTTCTTCGTTTGACGGCGACCGTGGAAAACCAACCTCTGAGCATGTGTAAGAGAAGTAGGGAAGTGAGGCCATTGTACCTAAAGGAGGGAACAAAACAAAAGTCAACAACTAGTATGGGTTGGTCTTATGGGATTACTAACTAAAAAGCTAATGGACCCCACGAAATCAAAATGACGGCGCATCAATGATGAGGGAAAATGCTCATTGTGAGAATCCAAAAGGATTCTCATTACATAAACAGTGGAGTTAAAAAACTCTCAATATTCTCGAAAAGCGAGTTCTATTCAAAATAACAACAGATTCAAATCTGTAAAAAGGCTATTAAAACCCTAAAAATGAAAATGCTCAAGAACAGGAAGGGGAATAAAATTCCCAAAAGTTCCAAATTTTTTAGAGCTAAGTCCCGTATGACAAAATGGAATAAAATTCCTCCAATAATAGGAATCCCAGAAATCCCCATGATGGGAAACAGGTTAAAACACACACACACACACATAATGGAATTAAATTCCAAAGACACTCAAAAATCAGAATCAATGATAGGGTAAAACCCTAAGAAGAGAACCAACGATTCTGAAGAATGCCCATTGATTCAAGACCCATGGTCTACCCAATTTTTTGTTAGATCTCTAAGAGATCAGTTCAAGAAAAGAGCTAAGCTCTGTTAATGGATTAAAATCCAAAACAAAATAAAAAGTTTCCTAAGAGACAAATTCTGTTCATAATCCTTACCAAAATTTTTGTTGCCAGAGTACTCTGATCAGAGGAGTTCTGTGGGCAGAGAGCTAAGCTCTGAAAGGAGAATTAAATTCTCAAGAAAAAGATTCAAGGAAGAAGATGAAAAAATAGTAATCATCTCAAGGGCCAAATGCCCCATTTATAAGACAAGATGAAAGCGGTTCAACTTCCCATTCCCCTAGGCCATCCAACGGTGGTATAGAAGGACAGCGTTGCACTCACGTGCATACCATATGAGAGCAACGCTGGGGGGCATTTGTTCCCTTATAAAAAGGTGAGAAAAGGGGAGAGAATTCCCCACGACGCAAGCCTCACGTGTTAAATACGTGAGCGCTTATATGCAGAGCATATAAGTGCCGCAACCAAACAATTAAAGACTACAGAGGTCTCACGTGTTAAACACTTGAGCGTCTATGTGTAAAGCATATAAGCACTAAAAAACCACACTGGGGTCACGTGTTAAACACGTGAGAATACCCTTTTGAAGCATTAGCTTCAGATAGAGTTAAACTCTATGCATAGAATTAAATTCTATTTTGTATGCAAAGCATATGAGCATTAAGAGTAAGTGGCCAAAAGCAAAATTGACTCACGTGTTAAACACGTGAGCGCTCATATACAAGGCATATGGGCGCCAAATGAAAGAAGCTAAATAAGCCTGACGTGTTAAACACGTGAGGACGCCTCCTTATGTAGAATTAAATTCTACTTTTGGGAAATACCTTTGTGGATTTTTCTAAAAGAGAAAGATCCTCTCTGTTAAACAGAGGGCCATTGGACCAAAGATCCAAGGATGATTAAAAAAGTCACGAAATATAGAATTAAATTCTATTGGGAGTAAATATCTCCCCAATCTCTCTAAATGAGAAGGATAAAGTGGTTGGAACAAAGATCCAATGAAATGGGAATATATTTCCTCAATCTTTCTAAATAAAGAAAGATTGTGCTCTGATAAACCGAGCACACTTGGATTAAAAATCCAATGGTGATTAAAAATCACTGTTTGACAGAATAAAATTATGTATGTGGGAAAATATCTCCCCAATCTTGTTAAAAATAAGAAAGAATATTCTGTGAAACAAAAAATCACTGGATCAAAGATCCAACGGTGGATAAAATCCTCCGAGCTTATTTTGAAACCAATTAAATCAATTGGAATCTCTCAATGAGAGATTTTCTCAAAACTAATTAACAAATTTGCCTCCATTATATAAAAGACCCGAGACTTCTAGTCTCAAAGGAAGGAAAAGAAGAAAGAAAAGGAAAAAGTAAAAAAGGAAAAACCCTCCATAAGCTTCTGCAAAAGACAGAAGGCTCTAAAAAACGACAGAGAATTTAATTCTCAAAAGAAGAAAGAAGATCTCCCTCCTTCAAGACTCTATGTAAAGAAAAAAAAAGAGATCAAAATATCTCCTTTGCCTAGTATAATGGAAACAAGGGTTTAACCCTTCATACAAGAACTTAGTTCTTCCTCCCGTTTGAGATTTGCAAAAGCAAATCTCCCTACAAGTTGAGAATTTAATTCTCATCGGGAAGATTTTGTTCTTCCGACTCAAAACTTAGGGGAAACGAACTAGGTTAAAAAGAAAGACAGAGAAAAAGAACATATGTTCTGAGAATTTAATTCCTCCGAAATTAGGATTTAACCCTACATAAAGAACTTAGTTCTTATAGAAAAAAAAGAACTTGGTTCTCCAATAGAAGAAAACGATCCAAGATCTTCAAAACAGAAATCTTGATGATCATCAATGACTAAAATACCATTAACAGAGATTAAAATCTCTAAAAAGAAAAAGAACTTGGGGTCTTACGTGAAACACACTTGAGCAAAATTAGTGCTTAGCACTATTATAGTGCCTCACGTGTTTCCCACATGAGTGCCCAAAACAAAAAAAGAGCTAGAACGCCTCACGTGCTTCCTACGTGAGCGTCCAAAAACAAATAAAACTCATTTGTGTTTATTGGGTAGCCTCCAAATAAAACAACCCAGCACCCCAAAAATAAAGCAATCACGTGAAACACAAAAAAGAGAGGCTGAATGCCTTACGTGCTTCACATGTGAGCGCCAGAGCTCTAACCAAGTGCTTAGCACTTCTGTATAGAGAAAAAGAGGTGAACAAACAAAACCCGAAATCAATACTCAGCGCCTCACGTGCTTCCTACGTGAGTGCCATACAAAGTGCTTAGCACTCTATATTCAGTCAAAATGACTAAGTACTTAGCACTGATTGGGCAGCGCCCATATCTGAGTGTCTCACATGTTTCATACGTAAGCGCCAGAGCTACAAATAAGTGTTTGGCACTTTTGAACAAAAAAAAAGAGAAGATTGAGCAGACTAAACCTAAATTGGCTAAGTCTCTAGCAGCTGAGCCCAAATTCTCTGTTGTTTGATCTTAATAAAATTTAATGATCCTGAAAATATTGCTCAGTTGATCTTAGTTTCAAATATGGCTAATGTATCCTTAGTTAAAAATAATTGAGCACATATGCTCATTTGTTTTTAAGTTGATTTTAGTTTCAAATATGACTAACGATTCTTAGATCAAACTGAAATAACCTATGAACGGATGGATATCACAAATGTGAGAAATGTGTCCTAAGTTCATTCCCTTCGGCAAACCAAGCTACCAACGTGGACCCCGTCAAGCAAATCTTTGACCCAAACCCAAATCTCAAATATACGGATTTGGACTAATCCGCGCCCTACGGGCGACGGCATAAACTAGTCTCCGTATACAATCCACGGGCAAATAAAACAAACAAAAATACAACACGACATGAAGTGAACTGCTAGAGAAGGAGAAAGTAGTTATCTCAACGCGGTAACGTAATTAACTGTAGGGGCTTGCGCCTGCAGGGAGGAGCATCCCCACAATCAAAAACCCCTCACAAACAAGGGGGATCTGATAAAGTCACGCTACAACGGTCGCATCTGTTCAAACCTCCGATATATGGTGCCATAAATCAACTTGGTATTTTCGGAGATGTGGATGGAGAAGTCCAAATAGCATCTGCCACTAAATTCAGGCAAGACGATCTATCCCAGTTCGTCTCTGTTTTCGGTAGTGAACAGTATTATTGTTCACTTTTCATTTTCTCTCTTCGCTATTCGCATTTTTATACGGATACGCGTGTATGTATTTTGATACGTATAGCGGGAAGTATTTTGTATTTATACGAAAATGCTTCTAGAAGGAGGACATTTCATTTGTTGATTTTCTTTTTAAGAAAATCAAATATGAGGTGGAAGGTGAGGTGGTATTTATGTATGGTTGAGGACATGTACAGTGGCATGGCTTCATTTGTTTATACTAAAATGTTATGAGATATTTTCTTTTGTTTTTTGGAAAAGGATATGAATCCATTCCACTCTCATTCTTTGTTCATTCAACACTTAGCCATTTTTTTAGTTATGAGAGGCTTGCTCTTCATCCTCCTTCTTTTTGATATGCTCTCTTGAGTTTTGTATTTTGAAAGAAAATGATAGTGGAAAATTCCTACATCCCCACTCACCATTCCTAGCGAGTTTGGTGAGTCAGTTGCTTCACTAGGTGAAACTGGAGTTTGGATCGGTTTCTCGGGTGGATAATCTTCGGAAAGGGCGGTCGTCTCTCATACTTGTTCCCGACGGCCTACGAGGAGTTTGGGGATCTTCCACGATTGGGTGGACACGCATCGAAGGCTGTGATATTTAAGCCTTGCATGCTTAGTTTCTAATTTAGTGTTTGGAAAGGTCGCTAAGGATTAATGCCTAGTGCTTTTTTGTAGATTTTTTGTTCTTCGATTCCGCATTAGCCGCCGCTGTCGCGTCGAGGGCACTAGGAACTTTCATATACATCTGTTGTATATGGTATAAGCAACACATATTGGTGCAGTCATGATATTTTCCCTTATCTGATAGTTAAAACACGAGAAAAAGCATATGTATAATTTACAAGGAAAAGACATTAATGCCCTCACAATGACTTGATGATGTGGACTCTCTGTCACCTCTACGGATCTACCGACCAAACTTCCATATAAAATCATCAACAAAGGAGGAATCCATGTCATTTCGAGATTAATTACCAGAGAGAGAGAGAGAGAGAGAGAGATTTAGAGAAAGATGGGCAAGGGAATATTGGAAGTAAACTTGGTTGATGCCAAAGGACTTCAAGACACAGATGCAATTGGTTTGTTCCTCTCATCTCCCTCTGTTCTTTTTTTTTTTCTTTTTTCCTTTCAATTTTCCCCTTCTTTCTTTCATAAAAATCAAGTGATTTCTTAATGGGTTTTCTAAATTGTGTAAATGGGTTTTTAGGGGACATGGATCCATATGTTGTGGTTCAATACAGGAATCAGGAGCGCGAGACCAGTGTTGCAAGAGGTTAGGTTTTTTTCTCTGTTTTCCTTTTCTTGTAAAGATTTCGATAAATTGGAAATAAAACATACAAAATTAAATGTGGAAAAAGGGAAAGGGCTATATTTTCTGGCTGGCGAGGTTAAATCATGATCTTAAAAAAATAAATAAATAACTGCAGAATAAATTTCTTACAATTAAATTGAAAAAGGTTATTTTTCTATGTTTTCTTTTTCTTATATTTTTTTCTTTTTGAGGAGTTTGTTTAATTGGTGGAAATGCAGCAAAAAATTGCGCAAAGGCAAAAAAAAAGTTCTAAATTATATCCAGCTGGTGAGGTTGGTCTTAGGCAGTGGCAAATATTCACCCGAGGGGGAAATTTTACGGTGTGTCGGATGTGTTGGCCGTATGTGCTCCGTCATGAGAGAGAAAGACATGAGGACACGGTCCCAACTTGGCCTGAAATTCTCATCTCTTTCTCTCTCTGCACCCGACATACCGAATAATTTCTCCAAATCGCAAAATTATCAAATAATTTGAAATTTTGATTTAGTTACGAATGTAGGAAAAATTATTCCTTCAAAAAGATAAATCGCAATAAAATTAATTCCGAGTTAAATATAAATTAAAAGGTGATTTTGTGGGTAGTGGAATTGAACCCAAGACCTTGGGATGCTAAAGATGTTGCCACTTGAGCTAAAACATCCTTTTGTTATACATAGAGAAAATACCTACGCTCATTTCTACTCGATATTAGTCACTTTTTTCTTGAAATTTCAGTAGGGGACGGTGCCCCCTCTAAACTCCATTTGGATCCGCCCCTTGTTAATAGGCATGAGAATGGAGGTGGAAAGATCATGGTACTTTTTTCGTTTAAGAAATAAAAAGTCAAAGGTGATTTTCCAGGAATAAAGCATATGATAGTTTTCTGACAAAGAAATGCATGTTTTTCGTGTTATTCCTCTAGAAATGGATTATTTATATGTTGGGTCTTTTCTATAAAGAAGAATGAATTTGTTCTTCTTTCTGTAACAACAAATAATGCCAAACTCATTTGTCCTTATATTAACCAACTTTGAAATCATTCCATTAAAACATTAGAGCAAGACAAGAATAGTTCCTTGTCTCATCTTTCAAAGAAAGAAAGAAAGGGTAATTTGTTTCGGGGTCCAGTTTTGTGAAGTGACTATTAAATCCACGTACTTTCAAAATCGTTAAAAAAAAACCAGGTACTTAGAACATACGAATGTCCATATGTTTTATAATTAAAATTTGTTTTCCGAAATATCAGCTCTACCCTTTTTCAGACATTACACGTTTTAACTTTAATAACTTCATTTATTCAATTGTAACATTATTTATCAAATCATAACACTAATTATCAAATCATAACTTTGTTTATCAAATCATAACGCTATTTATCTTAATCTAACGTTATTTATCGAATCATAACATATATGTATGAGATCTTAAAAGGGTATTATTGGCAATGCATACGGAATTGCGTATACAACTCAATCTTTAGTTGTAATAGAAATTCAATATATACATTTGGGGTTTTACACAAAATTTGAAACCTTTTGGGTTTGAATAAATTAAGTTAAGAATCCGGGCTCGGAAACAATTTTCCAAAAAAATAATAATTCAAGTACTTATATCAATATATGTAGGCCGTGATTAAACTAGACACGATAGTAATTGGTGAATTTGCAAGTAATTTAGAAATCCACAAGAATTTTAACTTGGTTTGGCTGTGAATAAGACATGTGGGGGTGGGGGAAGAGGGAGAAGAAACTTGTTTTAGAAATGGATAGCTTAAAATTAGAGGCAAGCAATAATTGCATAGGGGCAACCTAGAAAATTTACACAACACACAGACATATATCTACAAGAAATAGTCTGGAAAGCGCATGAATTATATATCTACAAGAAATAGTCTGGAAAGCACATGAATTTTGATGTACTTATAATTTTTAATATTTAAGATTAAAATGAAAGGCTTGAATAGCTTAAAAAATTGAACGGTTTTTGAGTTATGAAGTGGTGCGTAAATTGCTTAGTTTAAGTTCAGGCCAATAGGATCCTTTGGATGTGAGTATTAGTGGGGGAGAGGTGCAGAACAATTCATTGGCACTGTAGGAATATGCTACAGTGACGGCAGACATAGCAACACAATATTCATTGATGATTGATCCATGTCACTTTTCCCTCTTTCACTTCAATTCTAAAGATTTTTGTATTTGCAAATAAAGCTGCACATGGATCAATGGATAATACGATGCTGTGTGTCCCTCCAAAATAGAAAGTTCCTACAGTGTTAATTTTTACTCTGTTTTCATACATATATCTCTGTGCGTGCGCATGTGTGCGTGTGCTAGGGTACGTGGGTGGGTAAAAGGAGCCTATATGGTCCTTGTAGGAAACACCCTATAGAATAGCTTACATGGTATGTTTTTATTGTACTTTGCGTTGCATTTTTTAGTTAAGCCTTACCTTTGTCCTCAATATAAAATCTGATGATGCAGGACAAGGCACAAACCCTACATGGAATGAGACATTAAAGTTTTTGGTGCAGTACTCTGATGGAGGGAGTAGAGAGCACAAACTCATTCTCAAGATCATGGACAAAGACACCTTCACTGCCGATGATTTTGTTGGCCAAGCAACGTAAGATCAATGGGAAAATATATTTTCAAAAATTACATATATGGAAATTAACACTACAAAACCTGATTCCAACCGGTATTTGCTCATAGTGCACATCATAAATAATACGGGAATGCAAAATATCTTTTACAAATCAACAACGGGAATGTGTTCTGTGCGGCTGTTTGATTTATTTTGCGCCTCATAATTCGATGTGATTTTTCTTTATTTAGAAAAGAATAACTACATTATGGAGTCGAAGAAACTACATTTACTAAACCCAACACATATTTTTCAATGCAGGATCAATGTGGGGGATGTGATCTCATTGGGGTTAGAGAAAGGAAAAGGGGAGCTGCATGTTTGCAAGCACAGGATCATCCTTGCTGATCAAACTTATTGTGGGGAGATTAGAGTTGGTGTCACTTTCACTCCAAAGGTAGGAAACATGTTTCATTCCATTAATTACCATTGCATTTCACTTTATAATTTCTAAAGTTTACTTAAAATTAAAACTTAAGAATTTTCTCTTTACAAATGCTCAGGCAGAGGATCATGGAGGAGAAGATTTTGGAGGGTGGAGAAATAGCTTTCATTCTTAGATCAAGTTTGCCTGTTCTATGGTTTTCGATTTATTTTACTGCTATGTTATGTTAAGGTTAGGATTCTGCAGTACATTTGGAATTTAAAATTTATGTTCTGTTTTCCAGCGTATCGATTAGTGTAGCACTGCCATTATCGTTATCGTAGTGGTGCTCGAAGATTGGTTTTTTTAGGTTGAAATTTAGCTTATTTTCTGGATGCTTTATGGAAAGGGAAAATGGGCTAGTTACTAATAATCTGCAGCTTGATAAGTTGGGTGACAACCAGGGTCCGCTCCCCAAACTTGCAAGTTCCGGTTAGATTTAGTGCCCTGTGCTGTATGGTATATCTGGGTTGATGTTCCAATTTACTCGCATTGTATCTTGTACTCTTTTTGATACTTATATATATTATACGTTTGAAGTAGAGCAACCTGCACTACTTTTTACTTCAAAAGAAGAAGAAGATAAGTTGGCTTCTTTGTTACAAGGAAAATTGCGGCAAGCAAAGAAACTAGTGTTAATGACTTTGAACTTGAAATGTAATAGCAACACTAAAGTTGCTTCAGTTTTATTTATAGTTTTGAATTCGAAATATTGTACAGGTCACAAGTATTTGATTCTAAGGTCCAAACTTTAAGAGGTATCTCGCTGGTGTCACTAGGACATAAAATTTATTTGCGACTTAACTATTTACTAACAGTAGTCATGCAAATAACAAAATTTCAAGAATTATCATACAGATGGAAAGTTTTGTAAAGATTAACATGTCGATAAATACAATATTACCAGCGGACACATTTTTTAGCAACAATGTTCGCAATGCTTCATTTTTTATTTGTACATCATAAACAGATGTGCATAAAAAGTTATGTATTTAAGGTTTCAGCATGTTCATATAGAACAATTTTCAATACTAGTGCACAAGAAATCAATCTGTGTATGGCCTGGAAAATTACAAAGTAGATGATCTCTTTCCTAAAGAAATACACACAGGAGATGTTATTTAATTATTGGAGAGAAAAATTTACCCTTTGGATGCCGGAAGCAGCTTCGACAGACGAACTCCGCAGCTCATGAAGGCGAGAATCATATTATTGCACCTGTAAACTTTCATATCATGTAACAGTGTTCCGAGCGCCTCTAAGATATGTGTGTGTATGATTCTTAGATCCCATATTTCAAAGGGGCTTTGAAACATTCACGAGCCACATTAGTGACAACAGGCTTAAAATGAGAGAATTCAGCAGTAGTCTAATCAGGACAAAAATTTATTTGCAGCTTGCTTACTGTGTCAAGTTTTTCTGAACATCATATGAAGCATATGCCTTTAAAATCTTATTTTAAAACTAAATTACAGGAACACCCCAAACTTTTAACCGAAGAGCAGGGAACCACCTTGCTCCCAAAAATAACCAACCAATGAACCTGCACATTAACCTTCTATTTTTCAAGCAATTGATGTTGAACATAGGAAGAACTGCAGGTTATTTGGAGCAGAGATGGTTTCCTGATATTCAGTCAAAAGTAAAGTAGGATTATCTGCGATGTAGCATTATCCAAAACCACCACCACCATCATCATCTAATAAGCCTTTTCCCATCGAAATGGTTGGCTATGGATCAACGATCAAGTGAAAGTCTAACAAAGTTTTATAGCCGGCTGCTGACCTGACATCAACTCTCTCCGGATAAGTGCCAAATTACTGGAGAAAACTACGATGATAGAAGGGCTTGACATAGTCCTAAATGACCAGTTGACATAATCAAAATTCCCTTAGACTATGAAGAAGTCTAAAAAGGGAGAAAAGGTGATACATTTGCCAGGAATTATATTCTACTCTGTGATGTAGCATTATTGAAAATAGTAAACGTAATTCAGATTGTTATAGAGAATTTTACGGAAGTGTCATTTTCAACATAGTTACTTTCGGGAGTACAATATTACCAGAAAACATAGAAACCAAGAGGAAAACAAAAATTTCTACCCACCTACTCCTTTCAATAGTTCTACCCAAAAGACACATAGTGAAAGACGCTGTGTGACACTGATATCGAGATGACATGAGCTTTGCTTGTTTCTCTATATGTTGTAAAGCACATATTCATCTTCTACTCCATTGGCCAGTGTGCATAAAAGAATTATACATTGTATTACTGAATTATCAAGTAGTACACATAATTTTCTAATATAAACTCTAAAGAAAAATCCCTTAAGACTGAACACAGAGAACAAAAATATGCCAATGGGGGAGAAAGAGAAAAAATCTAGGCATTCATAAGTGAATATTGAGTTTGTACATCGTTTTTGGGCATCGGGTGAGTTATACGCATCGTGTAGGCATCCAATTAAATGTCCATTGGTCCATCCTTTTTCACATAATACCCAATTACGCGGCCGTTTGGCCTTTTAATACTATTCGATGCATTTTAGTTTATATCCAATTACACGGGGCTCTTGGTTCGGACCAAGAGCTTCGTGTGGAATCAGGATTAACCCTGAACCCATCCAACATATGCTTGGTTCAACCCCGAATTCGAGGCCAAACCGAGGCCGATCCAGGCTCGAATCGAGGCCGATCCACCTCGAATCGGGGGCTAAATCAGTCCTGGTTCAGCACCGATTTGGGGATGATCCAGGGCAGATTTATCCCCTAATTCAGCCCCGATTCAAGGCCGAATCAAGGCTTATATGGTGGGTGGGGTTTTGGGGTCGACGGGGGTCGATTTCGGGTCCTTCGAGGTTTGATTTCGTGCAAAAATGAAGTGATTTTCGTTGCTGAGTTGAATTTGAACTTTATTTTTTTGGAATTTCAAGTGTGCAACCTCGTGGGTTAAAATTCTTTAGTCATAGCTTCAAATTAACTCGATGAAGTGTTCGATCGAGTTGGTTTGAACACGTATAAGTATATGTGTTGGTAAATGTAGCCTAATTGATGTGTGATTAATTAGACTAGGTTTCTCATTTAGAATGAGATGGTGTGTATGATTTGGTTTGGATTGTCGTGAGAATAGCCCCTTGTGTGAATTGTTGGATATAGTGCCCTCAAGAAAATTATTGTAATTGCAAGTACGCGATTATGATAATTGAAAAAGGACCTATACAGGTAGAACTGTCTTACTCGAGATGATAATATGCTATCTGATTTGTCTTTATCATTATATGTATACGTTTTGATAATGCCCGTAGGATTATTGCTTAACTACCAGTATTATGATGGCGATCATATACGTGGAAGCTGGGTGGTCCATAAGCACATTCTTAAATGTCCCTAGTCGAGAGAGTATTGAGACTGGGCACCGATACTCCGGAGTAGACTAGTGTATGCCTTTTGAGACCCCGACGAAAGGCGGTGGCTGGTCTCACAAACCATTGGTGTTGAGTCACCTAAGATAGTATACATTTGCTCACTGGAGGTGAGTACACCGGACAGACTCGCCGAGAACTTCTAGATGGTATTATACTTATCGTCTGATGGAAGTTCTCTTGTGGCATGAGTATAGATTAGTCTTTTAACCTAAGATTTTCATTTGTCTCATGTGAGTTCCCACTGTACTTAGATTACTACCCTACCACGGCTTAAAAAAGTTGTGCAAACAGGTTTTAGCTGGGTACAGTCCCGAACCACATGGAGGCAGTGAACAATCGTCAGGGATTCATCTCTTCCGGTATTGGGAGTCGATATCTCGTTGTGTTGGGTCAGCTGTCACCATAAAATCTTTTTCCAATATTTTATTGATGTGATATCAGTAATTTCTCAGTGGGTGATGAGCTTCAGATCGGCACGACTTATCGGGTTGTAGGGGTTTGACATTATCCACCCTCTAGATTCAGTGTGTGATTATCTCAGACGAAGAGACCGGACTGTACGGAGATATTCACAGACAGGCTCAATAGGGGTACGGATGAGTTTGCTCGTCAAGGTTTCTTTCGCTCGATACCTGGGTAGCCGTTACATACAGCTAGTACCGCTGACGTGCTTGTGGTTAAACCCACTGCCGGCGTATTGATGAGTCTTTAGAGTCCTACACAGAGCGTTTTCCTAGTTCAGGTAAAATGATGTAGTGGTCATATATTGATACGTGCAAGGTTCAATTAGGTATGTGTGCTAGCCACATGAACTTCAATCGAGCGGATGATAATACTAGCCATCTTAGAATTAAGTCGGATTATTAAATCAAGTTTTGATTTAATAAATTACATATATATATTTCGATATGTATATTCTAGTATTATATTCATTATATTTTTCTATCTCTTGAGTATTCGTATTTTGATACGAATACGGACATGTATTTGTGGGGACGTATTCTTGTATTTATATAAGAATACTTTTAGAAGGAGGACATCTCATTTTTGGGTTTTTATTTCTTTTTAAAGAAATAAAGAAATGAAGTGGAAGAAAGAAATGGAGGAGGGTATGGGTAAATGAATTATTAATTCATTTGCACATACTATTCAAGCTTGCTTGTAATTTTAAATTGGAAACATTCTTTTAACAAAAGATATGAAGCTTGCTTGAATTTGTACGTGATTTTTTCATTCTACCATTTTAGCTTCTCTCTCTTGCATGGCTCCTCCTCCTTCTTCATCTTCAACACTCTCATGAGATGAGAATCATGAAGATAAAGAAAAATTCTAGAACACTCATACACATCAGTAAGTATTCTAGATTAGCAACTTAGGATCTTTAGTTACTTCATTGATGAAGTTGAACTTGAACTTGGTTCTCTCGGGTAGATCACCTTCGGCGAAGGAAGACCGGTTTGCAAGCGCGACCTGGAGCTCTTGAGATCATGTTAGAGTCCAACCCAATTGGAGCAAATGAAGACGCTACAAAGGTTGTGATTTCTATTATTTTGTGCTTGCTAGTTTAGGTGTTTGGTTTAGATTCTTGGGTATAAGTTTTTAGTGCCACGAAATTTTTCTTTTTTGAATTCTGCATTTGTCGTGGGTTAGCGGCGAGGGCACTAGGAACTTTAAATGGTATCAGAGACATCCAAACACCATAAAGTAGATAGATACGACTCCCGAATCCTGCCGGTTTTTGCCCCGCAAAACCAGCTAGCAATTCCATGTTATATTGATGTTTTGACTCCCCGTGAGCTCTCGGTTTGGACCGAAAAGCCGTAGGGAGGTGTGCGGAGACCAAAAGAACGTCCCGGGGGGACCTAGGAAGGGCCCACACCCACGAGACCACCTAAAGGTGACGTTGGGTGGGTGGGGACCTAAGCCCTGCTCAATTGGGCAGGCTCGGGTATGCCATAACCTCTTGGCCATCTTTGGGTGAACTAGGGGGTGGGTATCCCCCTAAGTGCCCCTGGCTCGACTCTAATTTCATGCTGAGGCCCTCCGCGAAGTTTCGAATCAATCCGAGCTCATTTCGAACTCCCGGAGTGGGTTTTAGAATGAAATTTTTGTCGGTTTTTAGCACACTTGATTTTCGGTGTTTTGGAAAATTGAAGTGTTGGCTATTTGTGTGTGGTATTCGATTATTGTAGGCTTAGTGATATTTGCGTGTATCATAACATTTGGTAAAATATCGTTTAATTTCTATATGTATCAATTAGATGGGGTTGTGGAATTGATACTCGCAAGTTTGCATGTTTTGTGATGAATTGTGCTTAGTGTTTATGGTTGTGTTGGATTATCGCGATGGATAGCTCAGCGTATGTAGTATTAGATGTAATTCTCTGTAATGTAATATTTATTGATATTGGGTGGCGAGCGTCTGACATGTGGAATGTCGTCATCACGGCTTGTATTATTCTTTGGGCGCGCCCTGGTTGAGGACGTAGCCACCGTTGTATACTCAGTTTTTCATTACATGTATTAGGATTACTTAGCGGCGGAGTACTCAAGTAGCCAGGTTCTAGAGGGCAAAGAGCTTCCATTTAATGGCGTTGAGACCGGGGTGTCTTACTCTAGAATTGGCGGGCAATTCGCCGCACTTATAGGGGGTATAGGATTGACCCGTAGAGGGGTGCCTAAGTCACCGGATTTGGAACTGCAGGGTGGCCCATTCACTTCATTGATTGGGGTTGCCTCACTTCTAGGATTAGTGGGTTGCTTGCTGCACTCGTAGGGGTCTAGATTCTGATACTACGGGCTATCCACACGATTGGAAAATTACATTTCATATTTGGCTCCATTGGAATGTACTTTTCCTAGATTATCCGCATTTCCGTCCTGTGTTTGTTTCTACTGTGATGCTTCTGTGATGTTACATGATATCATGCGTAAGACGAATGTATGTAGCGTAAGACGAATGTATGTATGTGTGTGTGTGTGTGTGTGTGTGTGTGTGTGTGTGTGTGTGTGTATATTAGAGGCTATATGTGTTTTGCATCCGTACTAGTCCTGTCCCCGCCCTGCCGTAACTTAAGTAACCTTACGATGAAGACCCGGGACCCTGTGGCGAATGCGGATGGCATATATGTGCGTGCTTATTTTCATTTCTTTCTGGCATGATATGTTTGATTGATGGGACTGTATTAATTCTGATTAATGCAAGGAAAACAAACCTAAATGATGTTGCAGGCACCGATTTTGTTTTTAAAATTGACATTACAGGTGTATCATTTTGCTTTGCACAGCGGTATGCGGTCATGAATATCCTGCACCTCATTCGAAGAGGAAAGAACCGATATCCCTTCACGGGGAGTGACCTCTTGAGCAAAAGTTTGCGTCACTGTAATAATTTCACTATAGTCGATTCTTTTGCTTTGCATAGAGGTATTCGGTTAGGAATATCCAACACCTCATTCAATGAGGAAAGAGCCTAGATCTCTTCACAGAGAGTGACCTCTTTGGCAAAAGTTTGTGCCACTGTATATTTGTAAAACCACTCGAGTTCCTTCTACGATATCAAGATCATTACGTTAAAAGTTTTTTGCCAAAAAACAGTCGTAGCCCTTCGTCATTTCAGATTAGTATTACTTAGTATTTGTTAGTTATATGTATGTTCTAGAGGCCATTACTGTACATTGGATGTATATTGTAGTGGATACTGGGATATATATAGGTAGGACTTTCTTGCTCGACATGATAGTATGCTATCTGGCTGCTCTTTATCTTAACATGTATACTTGCTATCTCTCTATTACATGTTGATAAAGCCCTTAGGATGTGTGCTCCACTTCCAGGACTATGATGTAGATCATACTAGTGGGGCCTGGGTAGTCCATGAGTACATCCTTCAATGTTCCTAGTCGTGGGAATATCAAGACGGGGCATCGATATTCTAGAGTAGACTAGCGTATATGTTCTCGACCCATGTGATGGGCGATGGATGATCCCATATCCATTGGTGTTTAACATTAGAGATGGTATGCGGGTGCTCAGTGGAGACTGGGTACACTGGACGGACTCGCCGAGAACTCCCAGATGGTATTATACCTCACGTCAGATGGCAGTTCTCTGGTGACACTGGTACAGCTTAGTCTGTTGACCCGAGATCATCATAGAGTCTTGTGTGTCTCCCACTGTGCTTTGATTTCCACCCTACCACGGCTCTACTGAGTCGTGCAAACAGGTGGTTTTTGGGTACAGTCCCGATTCATATGGAGGCAATGAGCGATAGGAGGGGATTCGTCTCTTCCGGTATTGGGGGTTGATGTTGCGCTATACTCGACTGGCCATAACTGGAAATCCCTGGCCAGGGTTGCAGTGATATACTGGTAAGAGTTATCAGTAGTTTCACGCTTGCTATGGACCTTACGTCGGCATGACTTATCAAGCTACTGGGGTCTGACGTTTACCACCCCTAGGCGAGATATGCGACATATCAGACGAACAGACCAGACTGTACGGTAAGTGTTACTGGTTGGATTCACAGGAGTGTGAGCGGGCTTGCTCGTTGATCTTCTGATCGCTCAATACCCGGATGGCCGTTACGTTTAGCAGACCGCTTGCGGCTTGTGGGTGTTTGATATGATCATCACCTACTGCCGGCGTATTGACGAGTCTTTAGAGTCCTACACAGAGGTTTCCTGGCTCAAGCGAAACGAAATAGGAGCGCATGTGAGATATGTGCGGGACCGAGAATAATACCAGTATGTGATACTGAATTCTATTCTCGCGATTTGTATCATCGGACGGTTATATAAGATATTGCCGGGTTACCGAATCAAATGTTGATTCGATATGATGATGCACTTGATATTAGTCGGTTATATGCAATATGACCGGATCATTAAATCAAGTGTTGATTTAATGATTTAATGTATAATTATATATTAGATATATTACTTTACATTGACTGGTATTGTTCACTTAAGATGGATTTTCTCATTTGATTTGCACAAGTTGTATATATGATATATTTTTGTGCACTAGTTTGTATCATGTTTGATGATACATGCAAACTTGGGTGTGTGTATGCTTTAAACCATGTTTAGGTTAATGGTTAGGGTTTCATTTACTTTATTTATTTTGGTTAAAAAACTAAATGGTTGCTTTTGTTCCTTTGCTAGAAGCTTCATGATGCTTCATGCATCTTTGAAAAAGTAACCATTTTGTTTTTATTCCTTAACCTAACCATTTCACCTAAACCTTAGTTTATTCTCTACATTAGTTACCTCATCCATGGTTGCTAAATGATAAGCATCACTTGATTTTCTTTTTTGAGATTATTCATTCATTCTTTTCTTTCTTCTTCTTTTTCTTCATGAAGAGAAGAAAACCTTGCTAGAAAAATTCCAAGTGATGAATCCAAGTGAGAAATCCAAATCCAAAGTGAACCCACTTCCTATTTCTCCATCCTCTACCACTTGCCATGTAGTAGAGTGTGTTATCTTCACAGGTTTCATGACCTAGTGAAGATGGAGCTTGAGTTTGAGTCGCCTCGACGTAGATCATCTTCGGCATCGAAGTCAACGACCTAGCCCGCCCATTTCTCCGATGAAACCGACGCTAGAGTATGGGATTCTGATGATCGCAGTGGAGGGACGTCAACACGGAGCTAGAGAAGTGGAGGACCGGATCTACAAAGGTTGTAATCCCTTTCACTTATAGTTAAAGTTGTTAACTTGTTTAGTTTCGCCTTACCTATAGTTAACGATCTAGCATTAGGGTTCTTTGGCACATGGAAAATTTGATTTTGGCATGGTTGATGCCTTGTGGAACCTCTTGGGTGTGCCTAGGAACCCTACAGTGGTATCAGAGCCTAGCTAGAGCTTTAGGTGAAGTGTAGACGATGTTAGAAGTCCGATCGAACCCGAAACCCTAATTGAAAACCCTTCTCTGTACAATTTTTCAAAACTGTGATTTTTGTGAATTAAAAATATGCAGAAAAATCAGCAGGGTTTTCTAAGAACTACTGTGCAAAACGTGCGCCTAAGTCGATCATGGCGCCGCGGAACCGCGGCACGAGTATGGCTAGTGCGGCGGTTCCGCGGCCGTACCGTCACTTCTTTCATCATATTTTGCACAGTAATGTCACTAAGTTATTCCTGAGTTCTCTGGGAATTTTTAATTTGCACTCAAGAGTTGAGTTTTCTGGGTTGTTTTAGGGACTCGATGTTTCGATTGGATTGTTTAACTTCGTGTTTTCTGGGTTGTTTTAGGGACTCGATGTTTCGATTGGATTGTTTAACTTCGTCTATGTGTTCTTCCGGGTAATTTTAGAACTTGTTGAATAGTTCGACCGGATATAAATACCCAATTTTTCCCTTGCCGGAAAATTTCCAAATGTTGGATTTTTCCGTGGTTTAAGAACGTTCTAAGTAGTGCAAGTAACGCGATGGGCCCTCTAGAAGACAACAAACCTTAACTCGATTATGTGACCGTCTTGAACTGCCATTTGAACCTTAGGGTTTGGGGCAGTACGGCGTGCCACATGTGAGGCGTTGGCTTGACCCTTCTACGGCTGGACCGTTGGTACTGTGGCATGAAATGGATGTTTTTAAACTTATTTCATGTGTTGAGCTGTTTCGGGAAAACTTGGGTGTTTGATTGTTCGATCGGAAAGTTTAACATTTTCTATTTATCCGGAATGTGATACAATATTTGGAATCCACAAGGAGTTATGAGATAACTGATTTGAATATTATAAATCTAGCACTTTAGTCTCACTTGATCGGTTGCTACGGAATTTTGATGTGATCAAAAGTCTATCGCAATCACATAGCGTACGCGGATACTCGCCGGGTAAACTTAATAGACAGCCACACACCATAGCCCCGACCAAGTGACTGTAGGAGAACCCCGTCGCCGAAAGCATCCGTTCGGGTGCTCGCGGCAGCGGTGTTCTGCCTTGGTGCTCTTCGTCGACGGCATCGGAGGTGCGGCCGTCTACTAAAGTTTGCGACGAGCATTCGATCAGGATGTCGGGAATCTTGTTGAATTGCCCGACGTGATATTAAAAAGAGTTTTCGATTTTGAGACTAAAATGCGGGGTTTATAATTATTAGGCATGCGATGTCTAAGGAATTCATTTGATTAGGCATGCGATGTCTAAAGAGATTGCGGATTCAACTGTTGTAGTTTTACACTTTTTTTCTGCGACTGTAAGTGTAATATGTGATATCGTCGGTTTCATTGCTATATGTCAACGACAACTGGGATGGGCATATTTACTTACGTTGATGACATGTGATGTTATGTGTTGCTGGATATGTTATATTGGATCGTCGTGTTTGAATAGCCGGGTTTTTTTTATGTGAGATGAGTGTTTTTCATTTTCATTCATGTAAAAACTTATATGTAATATTCTTTTATTGGGGCACTTCCAGGTTGCGGAAGATATCACCGTTGATGTATATTATTTACTTTTCCGCATTAGGATAGACCCAAGGAGGGGAGCACAAGTAACCGGGTTCTAGAGTCCAGTGGGAGACCATCTCGAGGAGTCGAGTCCGGGTCTCCTAACCCTAGAATGGGTAGGGTTGCTTGCCGCTCTCGTAGGGGTCTAGGGGTGTGGGATTGGCTATTCATCATGACCGTGGAATCCGTGTTTTAGACAGGCTCAAAATAAAACACGGACGTCCTAGTATATCCGATATTTCATATGATATTTTCTGCTGTGTTATCTGTGATGTGATCATGTGATATGTTCAGATAGATATTGTATATAGTATATATGATATATTATATATAGACGTTGCTTATGTTTTACACCCGCGCTAGTCCTGCCTCGCTCTGGCATTAGTTACCTAACCTAACGGTGCAGACGGGACATCGAGGCGACTGCGGATGGCATAAGCGTACGTTATATTTATCTGTGATGTTTAGGTGGACTTAAATGACGGGACTTCATTAATGTGATTAATGAAAGAAAATAAACCTAAAAGATGTTGTGGAATCGAATTTTTCAAAAACAGGTAGCTACAGTTCTTGTTTTGCATCGCGGTGTTCCTTGTAGAACATCCTGCACCTTATTCGATGAGGAAAGGGCCGAGATCCCTTCACCGGGAGTGACCCCTTTAGCAATAACTGGAAGATGCTACACACTCGGTTTGTCTTTTGATAGCTTCTATAGTTTCTGCTTTGCACAGTGATATATATGATATATCCCGCACCTCATTCGACGAGAAAAGGACCGACGATCCCTTCACCGGGAGTGACCCCTTTAGCAAAACTAGAAAGGCCTAAAAAACACTCCATTTTAAAATCATTTGATTCTACAACGATATCAAGTTCATTACGCAATAGGTTTTCAGAAAAATCTGTCGTAGCCCTCCGTCATTTCAGATAAGTCCTACTTAGTATTCGTGCTACGTTTGTTGACCTCCATCAAGGCGTAATGTGCGGTAGCTAACTAGTATTTATCTGCTTATACATATGATGCAGATTGGATTAGGGTAGTCGTGCGACCTTGTTGACCTTCGTCAAGGGTCGTGCGGGTGGGTTTGATTCAATCAAGAAATGACGGATTAAACTTGACTAGTAGCTTATGGTTTGTTGACCTCCGTCAAGGTCATAGGGTGCTAGGGGAAAAATTATCAGGAATTTCAAGTGTTGAAATTTGCAATGAGATTGCATACCTTCTATGAGATAGTTGGATCCCGATACCCACTGCGAGTAAGAGTTACTCCTGGGAGAATTTTACACATTACAATTAGCCGATCAAGTAGGTGTCTAGAAAGGTGTTAAAGAGGTTACGTCTCTGGGAAAACGAGGTTTACTTTAATTAGGTCCGTGCGAAAGCACGGGCACCTCCCTCAAAGTACCGACACTGGCCTGGCCGAAAGATTGGCGAACTTGTAGCGTGTAATTAATCCCGGCTAGTCTTTCCTTTTAGGGTTTGAAGGAAGATTTGATAAAAACAGTGGGAGCCATCCTGAATTGATAAAATAATAACCAATCTATTCTTGCAAGAGCGCACGCTGAGTGTTTTCTTCTCTCTCTCTCCAGGTAGCGACCATATCACGCCTTAATCAAGATAATAATACGGATATATTGACCGAACCCGCTTGTTATACAGAGCCGGGGAACGTTGGTCCCGCTCCAACTTATAATTGTCATAAGACAGAGCAGGAAATTAGGGATTACCAGAATTTCCGTGCCGCCCAAACGAAGAAAGTGCATTCTGATGCATCATCTTCGGGTGTGTTCATTACACAGAACTGTTTCTCAATATCCTTTACGTCTTGGGTATTTGATACCGGATCGGGATCCCGCATATGTAATTTGTTACATGGGCTACAGAAAGGTAGAGAACTGAGAACGGGTGATAAGTTTCATGAGACAGAAAACGGTGCAAGTGTTGCAGCCAAGTCTGTTGGTCACTGTCACCCTGTATTACCAGAATACATTGATTCTGAACGAATGTCATTAGATACCGAACCTGATATACAAAATCGTATCAGTTTCTTTATTAGTAAAGAAATGATAAAATTTTGTATTGTTGGATAATGTTTTGAACATTTCCTATATCAAGAGTTGATCGGTTCAGGCACGTTATCTAAAAACATTGACGTTCTAAATCGAACTACAGTTCTTAGTATACAGAACACACACAAGAGGAAGAGTTCAGAAATGAACGAATCCTTCTTGAGGTATTGTAGACTAGGTCATATCAATGCGACCCGATTAGCTAAACTTACATATAGATGTGTTGGAAATAGAGCCCTCAGAGTCAATTATTGGATCACAGGCACGTGATTGCAATGATTGAGGGAGGACCTATTCCGGTAGGACAGTCTTACTCAAGATGATAGTATACTATCTGGTTTATCTTTATCATCGTGTACTGCTTTAGGTGACCTGACAGGTCGCTATTACACGTTGATAGAGCCCCTAGGATTCTTGCTTGACTGCCAGCAGTATGAGGGCGATCATATACGTGGGAGCTGGTAGTCTATAAGTACATCCTTAAAAGGTCCCTAGTCGTGGGAGTTTCGAGACAGGGCATCGATACTCCAGAGTAGACTAGTGTATACAGTCGAGACCCCGACAAGGGGCGGTGGCCGGTCTCACAAGCCACTGGTGTCAGTTGGTTCACCTAAGATGTATACAGGTGCTCATTGGGTTATGAGTACACCGGACATGACTCGCCGGGAACATGCTAGTTGGTCTTATACCTGACGTCAGATAGCAGTTCCCTGGTGACATGTGTACATTTTAGTTCATCGACCTGAGGATCGTCATTTGTCTCGTGTGAGTTCCCACTGTACTTTGATTACTACCCTACCACGCTCAAAGGAGACGTGCAAACAGGTTTTAGTTGGGTACAGTCCCGAGCCACATGGAGGCAGTGAGCGGATCTTCAGGGGTTCGTCTCTCCTGGTATTGGGGGTGAGGTCGCGCTGTGTCTAGGAGAGCCATTACACAAAGCCCTCGGCCGAGGCAGGAGATTTACTGGTAGGTATTCCAGTAGTATCTCAGGGTGTTCTGGGCTACACTCCGACACGACTTGTACCGCTTTTGGGGGTCTGACTTTTACCAACCCCCTAGGCCCGCCATGCGATGCTCATAGACGAACGGACCGGACTGTACGGATATTGTCACTGACAGGCTCAGTAGGGTGTCAGGATGAGTTCGCTCATCGACGTCCCTTTTGGTCAATACCTGGTAGCCCGTTACGTATAGGCTAATACCTCTGACGTGCTAGTGGTTAAATCCACAACCAAAGTATTGACGAGTCTTTAGAGTCCCCCATAGACCAGTTTCACAAGTTTCGGGCGAAACGCTGTAGAGACCGTATGGAGATATGGCAGGGTTCGATCAGATACGTACGGTATTGCACGGATCATGATCGGACGGATAATCCTAGCGGGCTTTGGTTTAAGCCGGATCCTAGTATTGTACAGTGTAGATTTTGTCTCATTGCATTTGTATTTCGGTCGGAATACAAATGCGGGTATGTATATACAGTAGTGGGGTTTTCTGTAATTTATTACGGGACCAGTTTTCTGAAGTTGCCAGTTTGCTTTCCGTTTCGGCCATTTTCCTTTGTTTCTTTTCTTGGCTGAAAATTGGTGGAGGAGGGCTTATTTGCATTTGTGCAAATAATCATTTTGGAGGGCTGTCTTTGCATTTTGTTGTGTCATGACGGTTCCATTATCATTTGACTTCTTCTTTCATGATGGCTTGACCTTTTGGAGTTATGATTGGTTGGTTGAGTGTTGGACTTTCCTTGTGATGATTTCTTCTCATGATCTCATATCATTCCCTCTTGCATTATTCTTGGGGCTACCCCATTTTCATACTCTCTTATCTCATTCTCTTAAGGAGCCATGGCCGGCCAAGCTAAGAGGGGCTATCCCAAATTTTTGGAGTGCAAAAATTGTTCTTTTGGCTTTGCAAAATGATATAGTTCCTCCTCCAAAAGTTCATTCCTTCTCCTCCACTAAATGGGCAACTTCTAGTAACCCCAAATGAGAAATAGCACTACACTTGTTCTACAGAAAATCTTGGGCACGTCGACTCGCCAACTTCGTGCCCGAGTTGTCTCGGTCCTGAGGTGGGAGCCCGTAAAAGAAGCCGGCGATGTGGTGCCCTTCTGGCGAGGAGGTGAAGACCGGAGATTCCACGGAAGATCGGGACGACGACGAGAAGACCGGAGGACACGGATCGCTCGGTTTATCTCTCTACCCCGTTCTTTAGTTAGCTAGAATTAGATTAATGGCCCGATCCGGGATTTTTGTGCGCGGTGGTGCCGGTTATAAAGTTAAAGTAAATCATCGCTTCTGCATTTTGGCCTCGGAAAGACGGCCGGGGCGCCGCCGTGCACTTACACTGGTATCAGAGCCACGCTATTAAGCTAGTCTAGCTTGGTCTAATATGTTTAAAGCTTCGATCGAACAAAAATCCCAAAACCGCATTTTCATGTATATCATTTCTCTGTCCAAATTTTTTTGGCTCTAAAATTTTTTCAGGTTGTTGAAGAATACTGTGCAGGGAATTCTAAGCACTCTGTGAAAATTTGGTCGCGTGATCTCACCATACCACCGCGGAACCGTGGCCAAACCCATGCTTGGGCCGCGGTTCCGCCGCCAATTTCAAAGTTCAGTGAACCAAATTTTTACAGAGAGCTCTTGGGTTGAAAATAGGGTTCTTGGGATATTCTTTTTGGGCCCAGAATTTCTGTGAGTGCTACAATAGTGCTTGGGGGCCCACTTAGGTAAATTTGATCGATCGAAAATTTTAAACACATTAGTTCACAGTATTTACATTATATCTGCGACCGTAAATGTCACTTGATCGGTAAATCCTGTCTAACTGCTATAGCCCGGTTAGACGGATTTACGAATGTAACATTCACGTTGATGTTCTGTGATTGTGCTGTGATGTTGCGGATTGGTCATGGGGGATAGCCTGGATGCAACGTTAGTACAGATTTGGTTGTATTATGTACATTTGTTATTGCGGGGCGAGCGTCCGACATGTGGACTGCCGTCACTGCCTGTTTGTATTATTCTTTTGGGGCACGACCGGGTCGAGGTCGTTGTACCCCTTGTATGTATATTTTACTTTCTGTACCAGGATTGCCCCGCAGAGGGGTGCACGGATAGCCGGGTTCTAGAGGGCAATGAGCCCGCATCTCATGGCATTTAGAAGGAGGGGGCTTCACTCTAGAATTGGCAGGATATTCGCCGCACTCGTAGGGGGTACAGGTTGACCCAGGAGGGGTACCCAAGTTACCGGATTCCGTGAAGTGCTGGGTGGTCCATTCACGTTGCTGAAGGGGGCTGCCTCGCTTCAGGTTTTGGTGGGTAACTTGCCGTGCCCGTAGGGGTCTAGGATTTCATTGCACAGGCTATCCACACGACCAGGTGAACGTCGGGTTTCAGTAGCGGCTCTGTGAAACCCGGGGATCCCAGATATCTGTATTGTTCTGTGATGCTGTACATTTCTGTGATGTTGCATTTTATCACGCCATTGAGCGAAATATTATATATTGATATATATACTAGTAGATGTTGTATATGTTTTGCATCCGCGCTAGTCCAGTCCCCGCTCTGTCGTTAGTTAACTAACCTAACGGGTAATGACGGGACCCAGTAGCGAATGCGGATGGCATATACGTACGTCATTATTTTCGTTCTTTGTGGTGTGATCAATTGATGGGACTGCGTTGATTCGGATCAATGCAAGTTAAAAACAAACCTATTATGATGTTGTTGGAACAATTTTTCAAAAAGCTATTATTGCAAGGACGTTCTCTTTTGTTTTGCATAGTGGTAATCGGTTATGAATATCCAGCACCTCAGTCGACGAGGCAAGGGCCGAGATCCCTTCATCGGGAGTGACCCCTTGGACAGAAGTTTGCGTCAGGGCAATAACTTCACTATAGTCATTTACTTTTGCTTTGCATCGTGGTATTCAGTTGGAATATCCTGCACTTCATTCTACGGGGAAAGAGCCGAGATCCCTTCACCGGGAGTGACCTCTTTAGCAAAGGTTTTCGTCACTATATTTTTCTAAAAAGCTATTCAGTTCCTTCAACGATATCAAGTTCATTACGTTAAAGGTTTTTCGCCAGAAACCATTCGTAGCCCTCCGTCGTTTCTGACGGGTAGCAAGTAGTATTCATGCTATGTTTGTTGGCCTTCGTCAAGGCATAGTGTATGGTAGCTGCTTATTGCCTTTCTGCAGCATAGATAGATGCGTTGGTTTGGGACAGTCGTATAGCCTTGTTGGCCTTCGTCAAGGGCTTGTACGGGTGGGTTCAAATTAACCTGGAGAATGACGGGTAGAACTTGACATGTGACTTATGATTTGTTGGCCTTCGTCAAGGTCATAAGAGCATGGGGCAAAAATCACATCGGGAGTTTCTAAAGAAACTGAAACTTGCCAGATATGCGCATACCTTCTGGAGTGTGATAACGTGAGCGAAGTCCGTCACGTTATCATACGATGATATTTGGATCCCGATTCCCACTGATGAGTTGGTTTACTCCTCGGGTGTTCCCGACTAATTCTTCTTTCAGGTTTGGAGGAGAATTTGACGTTACAGTGGGAGGTTTCCTGATTAGATAAATTGGTAACCATTCTGATCTAGGTTATAGTGCACGCTGAGTGTTTCTTTTCTCTCTCTCTTTGGTAGCGACCATTGACCCGACCCTAGACTATGACTCAGTGACAAAATTAACCGAACCTTCTTAATCACTGGCTTTTGGATTGTCAGAGTTGCAAACCTCATTGCCACTTCTACTTTTACCCTTTTCTCCAGGACACCCCGTATTACTACGAACGTTCACTTCCATTGGACAAAACCATCGTATGGTTATATACAAACTCGAAGGAATTTATTCGAGGATGGTTTCTGGTTCTGGAGAAAACGAATAGGACTATTCAGTTGTCTTTTTCTTTTACCTTCTCTCAGGTTGCGAGTACTCCTTGGTTTAGGAGATAGTACACCTATTACGCAAATTGGATAGTCTTCTTCCAAATCTTAGGCTGGTGCCGAACGGTGGGGAATGAAGAAAACCAATTAGCCTAACGATGGTGTACAGAAGGTATTATGTAAAGAAAAAGATTAGTAAGAGGGCAAAGTAAATTGCGACTAATATTCACGACCAAACCAGGTATTTCATTACCACTCCCACTTCACCTTTGTATTTCTCCAGGACACTCCGTATCACTACGAAGATCTACAGTTTAATGGATACTCCATCGTATGGTTATATACGAACTCGAAAGGAACTTGTTCCAGTTCGGGGATGGATTCTGGTTCAGGAGAAATAGGAATAAGGTTTATTCGGTTGTCTTTTATCTTCACCTTCTCTCGCATTACGAGTGCTCCTAGGATTAGGACAGTACACCCATTAGGCTTAGTGGATAGTCTTCTTCCAAACCATAGGCTGGTGCCGAACGGTAGGGAAGGAAGAAAACCATTTGGCCTAAAGGGGTGTGCAGATGGTAATGATTAAAGACATATGAAGGGATTTGGAGAGATAGCAAAGAAATATACGGTTACAGTTGTAAATCTGGATAATGGAAGAGGCATTACTAGGAATACCTGGATACCCCTATGAAACATTTCAATGTTTCAGTTTCACTGTGTACTGTTAAGAGAAAACTGATTTCCGAATTTGATACTTGCTCCAGTGTATGTATTTACCAGGTATGATTCTCACATATGTATGGTTTTACAGATGATGAGTGGGAGTAAGTTATTGGGAATTGGGTGATCATCCTCATTATATCAGGATTCGTAGTAATCGGTGATATTTGAGGAAGTTACCTGGGTTATTTGCCGGACGGCAAATATTTGGTTTTGAATATCCGCTGTTATGCACCAATTTCAAATTGATTCATCTGTACGTCTATTTTCATAGAGTGAGATATACCTTTTTGAAATTATGTCTATGACATTTACTTATATCAGTGGATGGTTAGGTATGAAGCATTAAATAGCGGTGTACTTCTTCATAACCAAAGGTACAGTTTTCAACCTACGACTCACAGGGATTGAGTTATTAGACTCAAGGGACTTATACAGAGTATTGTATGTTGTCCAGCGTCCATGAGGACAAAGGGGTTGGTTCTCGTACTATATTCGGTTTACTTATGACTTCTCTAGTTTTTAGACAAGTGTTTCGTAGAAACACAGGGTCCACGTTTTGAGAAGTTATAGATATGTGGATAAACTAGAGAACCAGGTGTTGCAACTATCGGGATTCTTCAAGGTGATCGAAGATGTAGATACTTGTGTATGGTATTCAGTTGATAGTAATGATTAAGAGAACTTGCTTCTCTTTCAGGTTACTCATAATTGGAAGCATTCCTAAGTTGAGTAACGCTGATCGGCCTCCTTCCATTTAGTTGACATGCACTAGAGACAGCTGCATGATTTGAATCTAGTTCAATTAAATCAGTGCCTCTGTTTCTATATTAGATATAGAACAGTTCATATCTTGACATTGTTAAGGTACGGGAAGTTGTCCGGCTTATGCTTAAAACCAGACTCTGGATAACTCAAGGCACGTTTCTGTAATGGCTGTTTGTGGGTTGACCCAGGCTATGACGATGGTTGATTTTCTACCATCTGGAAGATCAATAGTGATATTGTTCTTGACTCGCCACAGTTTTAATAAAAATGGATTTTTTCAGAAAACAGTAGTGGGAGTATGGTAGAAGTGGAAGGGATTCCAGAACCGTAAACGATTACGGAAAATTTGATAAGAACCTATAGATTCAATATGGTTTGACATTCCATTGGCCACTCCGCAGATATGGTGGGTAACCTCAGGCACCCGAGAGGTACTCTGGTAGCCTCAAGGACGGTGACAGGGAGGTTCTTGTTTACCCAGACTTGCCATTGCTGTTGTTCCAGGCTCGGGACCCGGCAGGAGGATGAGTATAGCATCGTTCTAAACCATCTTTAGAAGTGTGCGTCTATATGACTCTGCCAGAGGGTTGTCGTAGTCAGTGGGAGCAGCGGAAGCATTTGTGGACAAGTGGCTTATGTCTATATATAGACTAAAGCAGATATAGAGGAGATAGATCATCTATTTCTGATATGACAGTCATAGGTTTGACTTCATCAGAATATGGGATGGATCTGTTAAGAAGGTAGTAGGGTGTGATGTCCTGGTATATTGGATGACATACACAGAGTAGGAAAAGAAATTCCTATACTGCAATCGGTTATACCTTGGTTGTCACACAGTGGTTTCTCCACATGGGACTTGGATATAATATCAAGACATTCTGGTTACTGGATCTATGGTTTTAGATCTGGATTTGGGTAGTTTCCTAATCAGGGTACTTAGACAGCATTCTAAGAGTTTTTAGAATGGACGACTCCTGGCACGGTAGTGTACCTGCAAGTGATGGAGTCACCCTCTCTAAAGGTGTCTTACAGACTAAAGGGGAGAGGGATGTGCATGATTGGCAGATCACTTGCTTAGGCAATTGAGTCAATCATGAGATGTCAAGTACCACTCCAGATGTTGTTCTTGTAGTAGATGCAATAAGTTGATATTGATCAAATCCTGGAGAAACATTCGGAAGCAGTTTTAAAACATAAGTGGATGTTCTAGGGATATGATAACGACAGCCTCATTCAGGAGACAGTTATCATTCCAGGCTTCCAAGGTGACCTGGACGGCAGGGTAACCGTCAGAGTTGTAGTTTTCCCTCTGACGAGGGGCAGTATATTGGACAGGTGATCCAAGCAGATACTGAGGGAGGCATGGCGCAGGATACTGATTAAGTTCAGTTGACGATACAGTCTAAGAAGTTTGGATTTGGAGTTCATTTATGAACTAGGTCCCATTAGACATCCAGACACATTCTAAGACATGTATTGCTCATTTCGGGAGATGGTTTTCTCCGCGAACTTGAGATATAGAGAGATATAGAAAGAAACATCAAAGCGGATCCACTCACTGAGGCTATTCCTCGAACGCAATAGTTTCGCAAGCGGGTTTTGTGAGACTGACTAGTAGAGGAGTTGGGTGTTCGGTATCACACGGGCTGTGAGTATGCGACATCGCAATAATTAGCCTTGAGTGCAAGTGGGAGATTGTTGGAAATAGTGCCCTCAGAGTCAATTATTGGATCACAGGCACGTGATTGCAATGATTGAGGGAGGACCTATTCCGGTAGGACAGTCTTACTTAAGATGATAGTATGCTATCTGGTTTATCTTTATCATCGTGTACTGCTTTAGGTGATCTGACAGGTCGCTATTACACGTTGATAGAGCCCCTAGGATTCTTGCTTGACTGCCAGCAGTATGAGGGCGATCATATACGTGGGAGCTGGTAGTCTATAAGCACATCCTTAAAAGGTCCCTAGTTGTGGGAGTTTCGAGACAGGGCATCGATATTCCAGAGTAGACTAGTGTATACAGTCGAGACCCCGACGAGGGGCGGTGGCCGGTCTTACAAGCCACTGGTGTCAGTTGGTTCACCTAAGATGTATATAGGTGCTCATTGGGTTATGAGTACACCGGACAGGACTCGCCGGGAACATACTAGTTGGTCTTATACCTGACGTCAGATAGCAGTTCCCTGGTGACATGTGTACATGTTAGTTCATCGACCTGAGGATCGTCATTTGTTTCGTGTGAGTTCCCACTGTACTTTGATTACTACCCTACCACGCTCAAAGGAGACGTGCAAACAGGTTTTAGTTGGGTACAGTCCCGAGCCACATGGAGGCAGTGAGTGGATCTTCAGTGGTTCGTCTCTCCTGGTATTGGGGGTGAGGTCGCGCTGTGTCTAGGAAAGCCATTACACAAAGCCCTCGGCCGAGGCAGGAGATTTACTGGTAGGTATTCCAGTAGTATCTCAGGGTGTTCTGGGCTACACTCCGACACGACTTGTACCGCTTTTGGGGGTCTGACTTTAACCAACCCCCTAGGCCCGCCATGCAATGCTCATAGACGAACGGACCAGACTTTACGGATATTGTCACTGACAGGCTCAGTAGGGTGTCAGGATGAGTTCGCTCATCGACGTCCCTTTTGGTCAATACCTGGTAGCCCGTTACGTATAGGCTAATACCTCTGACGTGCTAGTGGTTAATGTAAGCCCGCGGTGGCGCCCCGGCCGTCGATCCGATATCGGAAACGCGGAAACAAAAATTTGCAAACTAGCAAACCGGCACCACCGCGCACTTTTCACCCGGATCGGGCCATTAACCTAGCAACTAGCAAAGTAAAATATGGGTAGAGAAGTATACCAAGCGATCCGTGTCCTTCGGTCTTCGTCTCCACTCCGATCTCCCGCGGAACCTCCGTTCATCTCCTCCTCGTCGGAAAGGGCACCACGTAGCCGAATACTTTTACGGGCTCCCACCTCTGGACCGAGGCAACTCGGGCGCGAAGTTGGCGAGCCGACGCGTCCAAGGTTTGCTGTAGATATAGTGTAGTGGGTTGTCTCTTTAGGGTTTTAGAAGTTGCCATGGATGGAGGAATAGAGAATGAACCATGGAAAGAGCTTTGGAATTTTGGCAAGCAAAAGAATGGAAAATGAGATGAATCAATTTCCACACATAATATGAGTTCCCTCATTCTCCCCTTCTACCCAAAGTGGCCGGCCCCTATGAATGGAATGGTGGAGGAGTTCAAAAGGAATCCTTTTTTTTAAGAGAAGGAAAAAAAAATAAAACAATATAGAAATGGTCACACCAAAATCCTTTTTCAATCCACTCACAAACCATCACATGAAAAGCAAAGGAATGGAATCAAAAAGCATCTCATGATGAAAGAATAATCATGAAGCCACACTTATGCAAGATACCCCTCCACAAATAAGTTATTTGCAAATGTGCAAATAAACCCCCTCCATCGGAAAGTCCGGCCGTGAAGGAACAAAAGAAAACCGGCCGGAACGAAATGCAAACTGGCAACTTCATAAAACTGATCCTGTAATAAATTACAGGAAAACCCCGCTACTGCAAATACATGCCTGCATTTGTATTCCCACTGAACACAAATGCAAAGAGACAAAACTACACTGTCTAATACTAGGATCCGGCTTAAACCAAAGCCGGCTAGTAAAATCCGTCCGATCATGATCCGTGCAGTACCGCACATATCTGATCGAACCCTGCCATATCTCCATAAGGCCTCTACAGCGTTTCGCCCGAAACCTGAGTAACTGAGTGTGTGGTAGACTCTAAAGACTCGTCAATACTATGGCTGCGGATTTAACCACTAGCACGTCAGAGGTATCAGCCATACGTGACGGGCCACCAGCTATTGACCAAAAGGGACGTCGATGAGCGAACTCATCCTGACACCTTACTGAGCCTGTCAGTGACAATATCCGTACAGTCTGGTCCGTTCGTCTATGAGCATCGCATGGCGGGCCTAGGGGGTTGGTAAAAGTCAGACCCCCAATAGCGGTACAAGTCGTGTCGGAGTGTAGCCCAGAACACCCTGAGATACTACTGGAATACCTACCAGCAAATCTCCTGCCTTGGCCAAGGACTTTTCATGTTCTGGCTCTCCTAGACACAGCGCGACCTCACCCCCAATACCGAGAGAGATGAACCCCTGCAGATCCGCTCATTGCCTCCATGTGGCTCGGGACTGTACCCAACTAAAACCTGTTTGCACGTCTCCTTTGAGCATGGTAGGGTAGTAATCAAAGCACAGTGGGAACTCACACGAGACAAATGACGATCTCAGGTCGATGAACTAACCTGTACACATGTCACCAGGGAACTGCTATCTGACGTCAGGTATAATACCAACTAGCAGGTTCCCGACGAGTCCTGTCCAGTGTACTCATAACTCAATGAGCACCTGTATACATCTTAGGTGAACCAACTGACACCAGTGGCTTGTGAGACCGACCACCGCCCCTCGTCGGGGTCTCGCCTGTATACACTAGTCTACTCCGGAGTATCGATGCCCTGTCTCGAAACTCCCACGACTAGGGACCTTTTAAGGATGTGCTTATAGACTCCAGCTCTCACGTATATGACCGCCCTCATACTGCTGGTAGTCAAGCAAGAATCCTAGGGGCTCTATCAACGTGCAATAGCGACTCGTAAGGTCACCTAAAGCAGTACACGATGATAAAGATAAATCAGATAGCATACTATCATCTCGAGTAAGACTGTCCTACTGGCATAGGTCCTCCTCAATCATTGCAATCACGTGCCTGTGATCCAATAATTGACTCTGAGGGCATTATATCCAACAATCTCCCACTTGCACTCAAGGCTAATTATTGCGATGTCGCATACTCACAGCCCGTGTGATACCGAACACCCAACTCCTCTACTAGTCAGTCTCACAAAGCTCGTTTGCTAAACTATTGCATTCGAGGAATAGCCTCAGTGAGTGGATCCGTTGTGATGTTTCTTTCTATGTCTCTCTATATCCCATGTTCGCGGAGAAAGCCATCTCCCAAAATGAGCAATACTTATCTTAGAATGTCTGGATGTCTGATGGGACCTATTTCATAAATGAACTCCAAATCCAAACTTCTTAGACTGTATCGTCAATTGAACATAATCAGTATCCTGCGCCATCCTTCCCTCAGTATCCGCCAGGACCACCTGTCCAAAATACTGCCCCTCGTCAGAGGGAAAACTATAACTCTGACAGCCACTCTACCATCCAGGTCACCTTGGAAGCCTGGAATGATAACTGTCTCCCGAAGGAGAGCTGCCGTTATCAATTCCCTAGAACATCTACCTATGTTCTAAAACTGCTTCCGACTGTTTCCCCAGGATTGGATCAATATCAACTTATTGCATCTACTGCAAGAACAACATCTGGTGTGGTACTTGACATCTCATGATCAACTCAATTGCCTAAGCAAGTGATTTGCCAATCATGTGCATCCCTCTCTACTTTAGTCTGTAAGACACCTTTAGGGAGGGTGACTCCATCACCTGCAGGTACACTATCGTGCCAGGAGTCGTCCATTCTAAATACTCATAGAATGCTGTCTAAGTACCCAGATTAGGAAACCACCCAAACCTAGATCTAAAACCATAGATCTAGTAACCAGAATGTACGATATAAGATCCAATTCCTATATGGAGAAACCACTGTGTGACGACCAAAGTATAACCGATCGTAGTATAGGAATATCACTTCCTACTCTGTGTATGTCATCCAAATACCAGGACATCACACCCTACTACCTTCTTAACAGATCCATCCCCTATTTTGATGAAGTCAAACCTATGACTGTCACATCAGAAATAGATGATCTATCTCCGCTATATCTGCTTTAGTCTATAAATAGACATAAGCCACCTGTCCACCAATGCTTCCACTGCTCCCACTTGTAGGGTTCCTAGGCACACTAATGAAGTTTCACAAGTGATCAAACATGCCCAATTGAAATTTTACATGTGCCGAGAAAACCTAATACGGATCGTTAACTAGATATATAGGCGAAGCAAGCATGTAATCGAATTAAATGCTAAGGGAAAGTGACTACAACCTTTGTAGATCCGGTCCACCACTTCCTAAGCTCCGCGATGATCTCCCTCCGCTGTCCAAATCGAACCCTTGACTCTAGCATTGGCATCATCGAAGAATGGACGGGCTTGATCGTCGGTTCGATGCCGAAGATGATCTAGGTCGAGGTATCACAAGAACAAGCTCCAACTTCACCAAGCCTTGAAAACTTGTGAAGGAAACACCCTATACAACTTGGCAAGAGGTAGAGGATGAAGAAATAGGAAGTGGGTAGACTTTAGATTTGGATTTCTCACTCATTTTGGCTAGTTGCCATTGATGGTGCAAGCTTTCTTCAAGTTGAAGATGAAGAAGAAGATGATAAAGAATTATGATAAGTGTTATTTAAAAATAAAAACAATATGATACTTATCATGTCAACAACCATGGTTTAGTGTAGAGAATCAACTAAGGTTAGTAGAATGGTTAGGTTTAGGAGATGAAGACAAAATGGTCATTAGGTCAAAGATGCTTGAAGCATCCAAAAGAAACCATTTTGTTTTCTTTATCTTTTAAAAATAAATAGATAAATGAATAAGTAAATAAAAGAAACCCTAACCATTCATATAACCATGGTCAATTCTTTACACAAACCCAAGCTTGCATGTATCATCAAATATGATACAATCTTGTGCACAAAAGTATATCTCATATACAACTTGTGCAAATCAAGTGAGTAAATCCATTTAAAGTGAACCAATACTAGTTAATGCAAAGTAATATATCAAATATATAATTATACATTAAATCATTAAATCAACACTTGATTCAATGATCCGGTCATATCGCATATAACCGGCTAGTATCCAATGTATCGGCTTATCGAATCAATCCTTGATTCGATAACTAGGTTATATCGCATACAACCATTCGACACATTCATCGCGAGAATGAAATACGGTAACACATACACACATTATTCTCGGTCCCGCACATATCTCATATGCGCTCCTATTTCGTTTCGCTTGAGCCAGGAAACCTCTGTGTAGGACTCTAAAGACTCGTCAATACGCCGGCAGCAGATGATGATCATATCAAATACCCACAAGCCGCAAGCGGTCTGCTAAACGTAACGGCCACCCGGGTATTGAGCCATCAGAAGATCGACGAGCAAGCCCGCTCACACTCCTGTGAATCCAACCAGTAACACTTACCGTACAGTTCGGTCTGTTCGTCTGATATGTCGCATATCTCGCCTAGGGGTGGTAAACGTCAGACCCCAATAGCTCAATAAGTCATGCCGACGTGAAGTCCATGACATGTGTGAAACTACTGATAACTCTTACCAGTATATCACTGCAACCCTGGCCAGGGATTTTCTGTTATGGCCAGTCGAGCATAGCGCAACATCAACCCCCAATACCGGGAGAGACGAATCCCCTCCTATCGCTCATTGCCTCCATGTGAATCGGGACTGTACCCAATAACCATCTGTTTGCACAACTCAGTAGATCCGTGGTAGGGTGGAAATCAAAGCACAGTGGAAGACACACAAGACTCTATGACGATCTCGGGTCAACAGACTAAGCTGTACCAGTGTCACCAGAGAACTGCCATCTGACGTGAGGTATAATACCATCTGGGAGTTCTCGGCGAGTCCGTTCAGTGTACCCAGTCTCCACTGAGCACCCGCATACCATCTTCAATGTCAAACACCAATGGATATGGGATCATCTATCGCCCATCGCATGGGTCGAGAAGATATGCGCTAGTCTACTCTGGAATATCGATGCCCCGTCTCGATATTCCCTCGACTAGGAACATTTCAAGGATGTACTCATGGACTACCCAGGCCTCACTAGTATGATCTATATCACAGTCCTGGAAGTCGAGTACACATCCTAAGGGCTTTATCAACATGTAACAGAGAGACAGAAAGTATACACGTTAAGATAAAGAGCAACCAGATAGCGTACTATCATGTCGAGCAAGAAAGTCCTACCTATATATGTCCCAGCATCCACTACAATATACATCCAATGTACAGTAATGGCCTCTAGGGCATACATATAACTAACAATCTCCCACTTGCACTAGGGCCATCTGTAGCAGTGGTTGCAGTATCGCATACTCAACCATCCCCTAAAAGTCTCTCTTTGGGAAAAGGCCTTCGTGAGTGGATCCGCCGTGTTGTCCTCTGAGTCTACTCTTCTAACCTCGATCACCCTGGAGATCAGCTATCTCCATGATCAGGTGATGCTGCCTCAGAATATGTCTGGGTCACTGATGGGACCATGGTTCCTTGGCCAAAGCCACAGTTCTATTGTCACACAATGGTAGGAACCTAGTTCATCTTATGAACCAATATACACCCAAACTGCCTCTTTGGTAGTATCTTTAATAGCGATGTTACCAGCCTTTATCGTCTAGATTGTCACGGTATCTAGCTTGGAAATCTTCCAACATACCGTCCCTTTACTGAGGGTAAAGACAATGCCTGCGACTGACATTCAGTCGTCCTTATCACTCTGGAATACTTCCAGTGATTCTCCCCAGGATCGATTGATACTATCTTACTACAGCTAGTGAGAATCCTAACATCCATTTAGATCTATCTCATAGACCCGAATTCCAGGATTTAGGAGGTATCATCTTTATCCTATTGGAGAATCCTTATGATAAGAGGAGATTGACCGATCGTAGTATAGGAAACTCTTTTCCTATCAAGAGTATGTTGTCCACGTACAATACGAGGATGACCACCTTACTCTCTACTACCGTTTTGTATATACAAGGTTCATCTACCATTTTGATGAAGTCAAACACTTTGACTATCACATCAAAACAGACGTTCCAACTCCACGATGCCTGCTTCATTATGTAAAGCAACTTGCACACGTTTCCGCTGCTCCCACTGTTTACGAAGACCTCTGGCTGTGTTCTTATAGATGTTCTCTTCTAAATCAGTATTTAGAAAAGCAGTCAGGGCACCCAACCACCAGATATCGTAGTCATGGTATGTAGCAATGTTAAGTAGGATCCGGATGGACTTAAGCATAGTCACTTGGAAAAGGTTTCATCATTATCCATGCCTGGTTGATGACTAAAACCTTTAATAAGCCTAGCTTTGAAAGTCTCAACTTTTCCATCTACACCAAGTAATCTTCTCAAGATATACTTGCTCCTGATGGGGATTTAACCCTTCAGATATAGCAGCTAAAGTCCATACTTTGCTGGTGTACATGGATTCCATCTCAGATCGCTAAGCATCCAGCCATTCTTACAGAGTCCCTACTCTCGATGGCCTGCTTGAAACTGGTTGGGTCATCATCTCATGATGCAATCCTTGCTCCCACTGTCATCGAGAAACCGAGGTATCTCTCAGGCGGATGAGGAACCCTACTAGGTCGGCGGAGAGGCTGAGGTTCGTTGGAATTTACTGAATCCTTTGGTTCTACCAAATCATCTGCTGTAGTTTGTATAGCTGGAACCTTTCCAGATCTACATTTCAGACCTTGCCTCGAGCTTGTCCGGATTTTGCTTTTAGACATAGGCCGGTCAACCCCAAATCTTAACTAGCTTAAGACATGGGCTCTTCCCTTTCTATATCATATATGAAGCGGTAGGCAACTAATTTGATTGGAACCCTATTCAATAGGTATGCAGCTTCTCAAGCGCATAACTCCCAAAAGGAAATAGAGCGCACCTTATCATATAGGGTGTGATTGCTCCGTCCCGATATACCATCGTGCTATGGTGTATACGGAGGAGTAATGCTGAGAGAGAATCTCATTCTCCTTTAGAATGGTCCAAGGATTCCATGCACAAGTATTCTCCTCCCTGATCTCATCATAGGACATAATACTTATACCCGTATTTTGGTTTTCTACTTTCAACTTATATTCTGTGAATACCTCAAAAGCTTCGGACTTATGTTTCAACAGGAACATACGACTGAATCTTGAGAGATTATCAGAAAATATAATGAAGTATAAAGAACCAGTCCTGGCATGTGTAGACAGGAGACCTTACATACATCATCATGTATCAGTCCCAAGAGTTTACTAACTCTTCCTCTGTTTCCAATAAACAGAGCTATGGTCATCTTATCTTTGTGACATGACTGGCAAGTTTCACAAGATGTAAATTCAAACTGATTTAAATATGCATCTAAAATGTAACTTCAGCCAGTCGGGTCGCATTGATATGACCTAGTCTACAATGCCTCAAGAATGATTAGTTCATTTCTGAACTTTTCCTCTTGCGTGTGTTCTGTATACTAGGAACTGTAGTTTGATTTAGAGCGTCAATGTTTTTAGATAACGTGCCTGAACCGATCAAATTTTGATATAGGAAATGTTCAAAACATTATCCATCAATACAAAATTATATCTTTTCTTTACTAATAAAGAGACTGATATGATTTTGTATATCAGGTTCGGTATCTAATAGCATTTGTTCAGAATCAATGTATTGGTAATACAGGGTGACAGTGACCAACAGACTTGGCTGCAACACTTGCCCCGGTTTCTGTCTCATAAAACTTATCACCCGTTCTCAGTTTTTCTACCTTTTTGTAGCCCTATGTAACAGCTTACATATCTGGGATCCTGATCCGGTATCATATACCCAGGATTCAGAGGATACTGAGAAACAGTTCTTTGTAATGAACATACCCGAAGGAGATGCATCATATGCACTTTCTTCGTTTGGGCGGCATAGGAAATCTGGTATTCCCCTATTTCCTGCTCGGTCTTATAACAATTATAAGTCGGAGCGGGACCAACGTTCCCCAGCTCAGTATAACAAGCGGGTTCGATCAATACATCCATATTATTATCTTGATTAAGGCGTGATATGGTCGCTACCTGGAGAGAGAGAGAGAAGAAAACACTCAGCGTGCGCTCTTGCAAGATCAGATTGGTTATATATTTTATCTAATCAGGATGACTCCCACTGTTTTTATCAAATCTTTCTTCAAACCTTAAAAGGAAAGACTAGCCGGGATTAATTACACTCTACAAGTTCGCCAATCTTTCAGCCAGGCCAGTGTCGGTACTTTGAGGGAGGTTCCCCGTGCTTTCGCACGGACCTAATTACAGTAAACCTCGTTTTCCCAGAGGCGTAACCCCGTTGACACCTTTCTAGACACCTACTTAATCGGCTAATTGCAAAGTGCAAAACTCTCTCAGGAGTAACAATTACTCGCAGTGGGTATCGGGATCCAACTATCATATAGAAGGTATGCAATCTCATTGCAAATTTCAACACTTAAAACTCCCGATAAAGGTTTTTACCCCTAGCACCTATGACCTTAACTATGGTCAACAAATCATAAGTACTAGTCAAGTTCTACCCGTCATTTCGTGATTAATTAGACCCACCCACATGACCCTTAACTAAGGTCAACAAAGTCACGCGACTGTCCTAACTAATCGCATCGTATGTGGTGTAGGAAGACATCACTTAGCTACCGTACACTGTGCCTTGACTATGGTCAACAAACACAGCACGAATACTAAGTACTCTACTTCCTAAAATGACGGAGGGTTGCGGCTGGTTTTTGTGAAAACCTTTAACGCTTTGAACTTGATCTCGTTGCGGAATCAAATGGTTTTTAAATGGAATGTTTTTGAAGCTTTTCTAGTTTTGCTAAAGGGGTCACTCCCGGTGAAGGGATCGTCGGCCCTTTCCTCGTCGAATGAGGTGCGGGATATATCATATATATCACTGTGCAAAGCGGAAACTATAGAAGCGATCAAAGACAAACCGTGGGTTGTAGCATCTGCCAGTTATTGCTAAAGGAGTCACTCCCGGTGAAGGGATCTCGGTCCTTTCCTCATCGAATAAGGTGCAGGATGTTCTATAATGAACACCGCGATGCAAAGCAAGAACTGTAGCTACCTGTTTTATTTTTGAAATTCGATTCCACAACATCTATTAGGTTTATTTTCTTTCATTAATCTCATTAATGAATATCCCATCATTTAAATTACCTAAACATCACAGATAAATATGACGTACACTTATGCCATCCGCATTCGCCTTGATGTCCCCTCGTGCACCGTTAGGTTAGGTAACTAACGGCAGAGCGGGGCAGGGCTAGCGCGGGTGTAAAACATAAGTAACGTCTATATAATATATCATATATACTATATACTACATCTATCTGAACAGAGCACAGAACATCGCATGATCACATCACAGATAACGCAGCAGAAAGAATCATATGAAATATTGGATATACTAGGACGTCCGTGTTTTCAATACGAGCCAGTATAAAACACGGATTCCACGGTCGTGATGAATAGCCAATCCCACACCCCTAGACCCCTACGAGAGCGGCAAGCAACCTTACCAATTCTAGGGTTAGGAGACCCGGACTCGACTCCTCGAGTTGGTCTCCCACTGGACCCCAGAACCCGGTTACTTGTGCTCCCCTCCTTTGGTCTATCCTAGTGCAGAAAAGTAAATAATATACATCAACGGTGACAACTTCCGCAATCTGGAAGCGCCCCAATAAAAGAATATTACATACAAGTTTTTACATGAATAAAAATGAAAAACACTCATCTCACATAAAAACCCCCCGGCTATTCGAACACGACGATCCAACATAACATATCCAGCAACATATAACATCACATGTCATCAACGTAAGTAAATATGCGCATCCCAATTGTCGTTGACATATAGCAACGAAACCGGCGACATCACATATTACACTTACGGTCACAGAAAAGAAAGTGTAAAACTACAACAGTTGGAATCCGCAACCTCTTTAGACATCACATGCCTAATCAAATGAATTACTTAGACATCGCATGCCTAACAATTATAAACCCCGCATTTTAGTCTCGTTATCGAAAACACTTTTCAATATAAAGTCGGGCAATTCAACAAGATTCCCAAAAAACTGATTGAATGCTCGTCGCAAACTTTAGTAGGCGGCCGCACCCCTGATACCGTCGACGAAGTGCACCACGGCGGAACACCGCTGCCGCGAGCACCCGGACGGATGCTTTCGGCGACGGGGTTCTCCTACAGTCACTTGATCGGGGCTATGGGGTGAGGCTGTCTATTAAGTTTACCCGGCGAGTATCCGCGTACGCTACGTGATTGCAACGGACTTTTGATCACATCAAAATTCCGTGGCAACCGATCAAATGAGACTAAACTGCTATGTTTATAACATTCATCCAGTCATCTCATAACTATTTGCGAATTCCAAGTATTGTATCACATTCCGGATAAATAGAAAATGCTAAACTTTTCGATCGAACAATCGAACACCCAAGTTTTCCCGATACAGCTCAACACATGAAATAAGTCTAACAACATTCAGTACGTGCCTCAGTACCAACGGTCCAGCCGTAGAAGGGTCAAGCCAACGCCTCACATGTGGCACGCCGTACTGCCCCAAACCCGAAGGTTCAAAGGGCAGTTCAAGACGGTCACATAATCGAGTTAAGGTTTGTTGTCTTCTAGAGGGTCCATCGCGTTACTTGCACTACTTAGAATGTCGTTAAACTACGGAAAAATCCAACAATTGGAAATTTCCCGGCAGGGAAAAATTGGGTATTTATATCCGGTCGAACTTTTTAACATATTCTAAAAATACCCGGAAAAGCACACCGACAAAATTAGACAGTCCGATCGAATACACCGAGTCCCCAATACAACTCAGAAAATACAACTCTGTAATAAATATTAAAAGCATCCAGAACACACAAGAAACACCAACAGAAACAACTGAAGAAAACTCACAGCCTGATCATCACAGACGGCCGCGGAACCGCCGCAAAAGGGGGGTAAACGCCGCGGTTCCGCGGTCGTACTGTAGAATTAGGCTGTCGTTTTCTGCAGTTTTTCTTAGAATTTCCTGCACATTTCTCTGCATATTTTTAATTCTAAAAAATCCACGATTTCAGAAAAAGTACAGAGAGCAATATTAGGGTTTGGGTTTTGATTCGATCGGAGTTCTAATTCCGTCTGGACTTCGCCTAAGGCTCTAGCTAGGCTCTGATACCACTGTAGGGTTCCTAGGCACACTAATGAAGTTTCACAAGTGATCAAACATGCCCAATTGAAATTTTACATGTGCCGAGAAAACCTAATACGGATCGTTAACTAGATATATAGGCGAAGCAAGCATGTAATCGAATTAAATGCTAAGGGAAAGTGACTACAACCTTTGTAGATCCGGTCCACCACTTCCTAAGCTCCGCGATGATCTCCCTCCGCTGTCCAAATCGAACCCTTGACTCTAGCATTGACATCATCGAAGAATGGGCGGGCTTGATCGTCGGTTCGATGCCGAAGATGATCTACGTCGAGGCATCACAAGAACAAGCTCCAACTTCACCAAGCCTTGAAAACTTGTGAAGGAAACACCCTATACAACTTGGCAAGAGGTAGAGGATGAAGAAATAGGAAGTGGGTAGACTTTAGATTTGGATTTCTCACTCATTTTGGCTAGTTGCCATTGATGGTGCAAGCTTTCTTCAAGTTGAAGATGAAGAAGAAGATGATAAAGAATTATGATAAGTGTTATTTAAAAATAAAAACAATATGATACTTATCATGTCAACAACCATGGTTTAGTGTAGAGAATCAACTAAGGTTAGTAGAATGGTTAGGTTTAGGAGATGAAGACAAAATGGTCATTAGGTCAAAGATGCTTGAAGCATCCAAAAGAAACCATTTTGTTTTCTTTACCTTTTAAAAATAAATAGATAAATGAATAAGTAAATAAAAGAAACCCTAACCATTCATATAACCATGGTCAATTCTTTACAAAAACCCAAGCTTGCATGTATCATCAAACATGATACAATCTTGTGCACAAAAGTATATCTCATATACAACTTGTGCAAATCAAGTGAGTAAATCTATTTAAAGTGAACCAATACTAGTTAATGCAAAGTAATATATCAAATATATAATTATACATTAAATCATTAAATCAACACTTGATTCAATGATCCGGTCATATCGCATATAACCGGCTAGTATCCAATGTATCGGCTTATCGAATCAATCCTTGATTCGATAACTAGGTTATATCGCATACAACCATTCGACATATTCATCGCGAGAATGAAATACGGTAACACATACACGCATTATTCTCGGTCCCGTACATATCTCATATGCGCTCCTATTTCGTTTCGCTTGAGCCAGGAAACCTCTGTGTAGGACTCTAAAGACTCGTCAATACGCCGGCAGCAGATGATGATCATATCAAACACCCACAAGCCGCAAGCGGTCTGCTAAACGTAACGGCCACCCGAGTATTGAGCGATCAGAAGATCGACGAGCAAGCCCGCTCACACTCCTGTGAATCCAACTAGTAACACTTACCGTACAGTTCGGTCTGTTCGTCTGATATGTCGTATATCTCGCCTAGGGATGGTAAACGTCAGACCCCAATAGCTCGATAAGTCATGCCGACGTGAAGTCCATGACATGTGTGAAACTACTGATAACTCTTACCAGTATATCACTGCAACCCTGGCCAGGGATTTCCTGTTATGGCCAGTCGAGCATAGCGCAACATCAACCCCCAATACCGGGAGAGACGAATCCCCTCCTATCGCTCATTGCCTCCATATGAATCGGGACTGTACCCAATAACCACCTGTTTGCACAACTCAGTAGAGCCGTGGTAGGGTGGAAATCAAAGCACAGTGGGAGACACACAAGACTCTATGACGATCTCGGGTCAATAGACTAAGCTGTACCAGTGTCACCAGAGAACTGCCATCTGACGTGAGGTATAATACCATCTGGGAGTTCTCGGCGAGTCCGTTCAGTGTACCCAGTCTCCACTGAGCACCCGCATACCATCTTCGATATCAAACACCAATGGATATGGGATCATCCATCGCCCATCGCATGGGTCGAGAAGATATGCGCTAGTCTACTCTGGAATATCGATGCCCCGTCTCGATATTCCCTCGACTAGGAACATTTCAAGGATGTACTCATGGACTACCCAGGCCCCACTAGTATGATCTACATCATAGTCCTGGAAGTCGAGTACACATCCTAAGGGCTTTATCAACATGTAACAGAGAGACAGAAAGTATACACGTTAAGATAAAGAGCAACCAGATAGCGTTGTATCATGTCGAGCAAGAAAGTCCTACCTATATATGTCCCAGCATCCACTACAATATACATCCAATGTAAAGTAATGGCCTCTAGGGCATACATATAACTAACACCACTGACCACGACAACCCTCTGGCAAAGTCATATAGACGTACACTTCTAAAGCTAGTTTAGAACGACGCTATACTCATCCTCCTGCCGGGTCTCACAGTTTGGAACAACAGCAATGGCAAGTCTGGGTAAACAAGAACCTCCCTTCCACCGTCCTTGAGCTTACCGAAGTACCTCTCGGGTGCCTGAGGTTACCCACCATATCTGTGAAGTGGCCAATGGAATGTCAAACCAGATTGAATCTTCAGGTTCTTATCAAATCTTCAGTAATCGTTTGCGGTTTTGGAATCACTTCCAGTTCTACCATACTCCCACTACTGTTTTCTGAAAAAAAATCCATTTTTATTAAAACTGTGGCGAGTCAAGAACAATATCACTATTGATCTTCCAGATGGTAGAAAGTCAACCCTCGTCATAGCCCGGGTCAACCCACAAACAGCCATTACAGAAACGTGCCTTGAGTCGTCCAGTGTCTGGTTTTAAGCATAAGCCGGAAAACTCCCCGTACCTTAACAATGTCAAGATACGAACTGTTCTATATCCAATATAGAAACAGAGGCACTGATTTGATTGAACCAGATTCAAATCATGCAGCTGTCTCCAGTGCATGTCAACTGAATGGAAGGAGGCCGATCAGCGTTACTCAACTTAGGAGTGCTTCCAATTATGAGTAACCTGAAAAAGAAGCAAGTTCTCTTAATCATTACTATCAACTGAATACCATACACAAGTATCTACATCTTCGATCTCCTTGAAGAATCCTGATACTTGCAATATCTGGTTCTCTACTTTATTCTTATACCTATAACTTCTCAAAACTCAGACCTGTGTTTCTACGAAACACCTGTCTAAGAACTAGAGAAGTCACAAGTAAACAGAATATAGTACGAGGACCTACCCCTCTGTCCTAATGGACACTGGACAACATACAATACTCTGTATAAGTCCCTTGAGTTTAATAACTCATTTACTGTGTGTTGTAGGTTGAAAACTGTACTTATGGTTAAGAAGAATTACACCGCTGTTTAATGCTCCTTACCTAACCATCCACTTGATATAGGTAAATGTCACAGACATAATTTCAAAAAAAGGTATATCTCACTCTATAAAAATAGACGTACAGATATATCAATTTGAAATTGGTGCATGACAACGGATATTCAAAACCAAATATTTGCCGTCCGGCAAACTACCCAGGTGACTTCCTCAAATATCACCAATTACAACGAATCCCGATATAATGAGGATGATCACCTAATCCCCAATAACTTACTCCCACTCATCATCTGTAAAACCATACAGATGTGAAAATCAAACCTGGTAAATACATACCTTGGAGTATGTGTCTAATTGGGAAATCAGTTTTCTTTTAACAGTACACAGTGAAACTGAAACATTAAAATGTTTCGTTGGGGTATCCCGGTATTCCTAGTAATGCTTCTTCCATTATCCAGATTCACAACTGTAACCGTATATTTGTTTGCCACTTCTCCAAATCCCTTTATATGTCTTTAGTCATTACCTTCTGTACACCCCTTTAGGCCAAATGGTTTTCTTCCTTTCCTACCGTTCGGCACCAGCCTATGGTTTGGAAGAAGACTATCCAATAAGCATAATGGGTGTACTGTCCTAATCCTAGGAGCACTCGCAATGTGAGAGAAGGTGAAGATAAAAGACAACCGAATGAACTTTATTCCTATTTCTCCTGAACCAGAATCCATCCCCGAACCGGAACAAGTTCCTTTCGAGTTCGTATATAACCATACGATGGATTATCCAATAAACCTGGGATTTTCGTAGTGATACGGAGTGTCCTGGAGAAATACAAAGGTGATTTAGGATTGGCGAAGAAATACTTGGTTTGGTCGTGAATAGCAGTCGCAATTTACTTTGCCCTCTTACTAATCCCTTTCTTTGTCTTAACTTAATACCTTCTGTACACCGTTTAGGCTAATTGGTTTTCTTCATTCCCTACCGTTCGGCACCGGCCTAAGGTTTGGAAGAAGACTATCCAATCTGCGTAATAGGTGTACTATCTCCTAAACCAAGGAGTACTCGCAATGAGAGAAGGTGAAAGGAAAAGACAACTGAATAGTCCTATTCATTTTCTCCAGAACCGGAAACCATCCTCGAATAAAATCCTTCGAGTTTATATATAACCATACGATGGTTTTGTCCAATGGAAGTGGACGTTCGCAGTAATATGGGGTGTCCTGGAGAAAAGGGTAAAAGTAGGAGTGGCAATGAGGTTTGCAACTCTGACAATCCAAAAGCCAATGTTAAGAAGGTTCGGTCAACTTGGTCACTGAGTCATAGTCTAGGGTCGGGTCAATGGTCGCTGCCAAAGAGAGAGAGAGAAACGAAACACTCAGCGTGCACTCTAACCTAGATCAGAATGGTTATCACTTTATCTAATCTGGAAACCTCCCACTGTAACGTCAAATTCTTCCCCAAACCTGAAAGAAGAATTAGCCGGGATCACCCGAGGTGTAAACCAACTCATCAGTGGGAATCGGGATCCAACTATCATCGTATGATAACGTGACGGAATCCGCTCACGCTATCACACTCCAGAAGGTATGCGCATATCTGGCAAGTTTCAGTTCTTTTGAAACTCCCGATGTGGATTTTTGCCCCATGCTCTTATGACCTTGACGAAGGCCAACAAATCATAAGTCACATGTCAAGTTCTACCCGTCATTGTCCAGGTTGATTTGAACCCACCCGTACAAGCCCTTGACGAAGGCCAACAAGGCTATACGACTGTCCCAAACTAACGCATCTATCTATGCAGCAGAAAGGTAACAAGCAGCTACCATACACTATGCCTTGATGAAGGCCAACAAACATAGCATGAATACTACGTGCTACCCGTTTGAAACGATGGAGGGCTACGAATGGTTTCTAGCGAAAACCTTTAACGTAATGAACTTGATATCATTGAAGGAACGTATAGCTTTTTAGAAAAATATAGTAACGAAAACCTTTGCTAAAGAGGTCACTCCCGGTGAAGGGATCTCGGCTCTTTCTCCGTAGGATGGGGTGCAGGATATTCCAACTGAATACCACGATGCAAAGCAAAAGTAATCGGCTATAGTGAAGTTATTGCCCTGACGCAAACTTCTGTCCAAGGGGTCACTCCCGGTGAAGGGATCTCGGCCCTTGCCTCGTCGACTGAGGAGCAGGATATTCCAACTGAACACCACGATGCAAAACAAAAGAGAACGCCCTTGCAATAACAGCTTTTTGAAAAAGTGTTCCAACAACATCAGAATAGGTTTGTTTATCTTGCATTGATCCGAATCAACACAGTCCCATCAATTGATCACACCAATAAAGAACGAAAATAATGACGTACGTATATGCCATCCGCATTCGCCACTGGGTCCCGTCATCACCCATTAGGTTAGCTAACTAACGACAGAGCGGGGACTGGACTAGCGCGGATGCAAAACATATACAACATCTACTAGTATATATATAATATATAATTTTCGCTCAAGGCGTGATAAAAATGCAGCATCACAGAAATGTACAGCATCACAGAACAATACAGATATCCGGGATCCCCGGGTTTCATAGAGCCGCTACTGAAACCCGACGTTCCCCTGGTTGTGTGGATAGCCTGTGCAATAAAATCCTAGACCCCTACGGGCGCGGCAAGTTACCCGCCAAAACCTGAAGCGAGACAGCCCCCTTCAGCAACGTGAATGGACCACCCAGCACTTCACGGAATCTGGTAACTTGGGCAACCCTCTTGGGTCAACCTATACCCCCTACGAGTGCGGCGAATAGCCCGCCAATTCTAGAGTAAAGCCCCCTCTGTCTCAACGCCATGAGATGCGGGACCGTTGCCCTCTAGAACCTGGCTATCCGTGCACCCCTCCGCGGGGTAATCCTAGTACAGAAAGTAAAATATACATACAACGGGTACATCGACCGCAACCTGGTCGTGCCCCAAAAGAATAATACAAATAGGCAGTGACGGCAGTCCACATGTCGGACGCTCGCCTCACAATATTAAATGTATATAATACAAAACTGTACTAATACTGCAACCAGGCTATCCCCACGACCGATCCGCAACAACACAGCACAATCAGAACATCAACGTGAATGTCACGTTTGCAAATCCGTCTAAAAGGGCTATAGCAGTTAGACAGGATTTACCGATCGAGTGACATTCACGGTCGCAGATATAATGTAAATACTGTGAACTAGCATGTTTAAAATATTCGATCGAACAAATTTATCGAAGTGGGCCCCAAGCACTACTGTAGCACTTACAGAAAATCTGGGCCCAAAAAGAATATCCCAAAACCCCTATTTTCAACTCATAAGCTATCTGCAAAATTTTGGTCAAATGATCTGTCAAAAGCGCGGCGGAACCGCGGCCCAAGCATGGGTTTGGCCGCGGTTCCGCGGCGATATGGTGAGATCACGTGATCAATTTTTCACAGATTGCTTATAATTCCTTGCACAGTATTCTTCAACAACCTGAAAAATTTTTAGAGCTGAAAAAATTTCGACAGAGAACACATGTACAAAAAATACGGTTTTTGGGATTTTGATCGATCGAGGCTTTAAACATACTAGAGCAAGCTAGGTAGGTTAATGGCGTGGCTCTGATACCAATGTAAGTCCGCGGTGGTGCCCCGGCCGTCGATTCGACACCGGAAACGCGGAAACAAAAATTTGCAAACTAGCAAACCGGCACCACCGCGCACTTTTCACCCGGATCGGGCCATTAACCTAGCAACTAGCAAAGTAAAATACGGGTAGAGAAGTATACCAAGCGATCCGTGTCCTTCGGTCTTCGTCTCCACTCCGATCTCCCGCGGAACCTCCGTTCATCTCCTCCTCGTCGGAAAGGGCACCACGTAGCCGAATACTTTTACGGGCTCCCACCTCCGGACCGAGGCAACTCGAGCGCGAAGTTGGCGAGCCGACGCGTCCAAGGTTTGCTGTAGATATAGTGTAGTGGGTTGTCTCTTTAGGGTTTTAGAAGTTGCCATAGATGGAGGAATAGAGAATGAACCATGGAAAGAGCTTTGGAATTTTGGCAAGCAAAAGAATGGAAAATGAGATGAATCAATTTCCACACATAATATGAATTCCCTCATTCTCCCCTTCTATCCAAAGTGGCCGGCCCCTATGAATGGAATGGTAGAGGAGTTCAAAAGGAATCCTTTTTTTTTAAGAGAAGGAAAAAAGAATAAAACAATATAGAAATGGTCACACCAAAATCCTTTTTCAATCCACTCACAAACCATCACATGAAAAGCAAAGGAATGGACTCAAAAAGCATCTCATGATGAAAGAATAATCATGAAGCCACACTTATGCAAGATACCCCTCCACAAATAAGTTATTTGCAAATGTGCAAATAAACCCCCTCCATCGGAAAGTCCGAGTGTGAAGGAACAAAAGAAAACCGGCCGGAACGGAATGCAAACTGGCAACTTCATAAAACTGATCTTGTAATAAATTACAGGAAAACCCCGCTACTGCAAATACATGCCCGCATTTGTATTCCCACTGAACACAAATGCAAAGAGACAAAACTACACTGTCTAATACTAGGATCCGGCTTAAACCAAAGCCAGCTAGTAAAATCCGTCCCATCACGATCCGTGCAATACCACACGTATCTGATCGAACCCTGCCATATCTCCATACGGCCTCTACAGCGTTTCGCCCGAAACCTGAGTAACTGAGTGTGTGGTGGACTCTAAAGACTCGTCAATACTATGGCTGTGGATTTAACCACTAGCACGTCAGAGGTATCAGCCATACGTGACGGGCCACCAGCTATTGACCAAAAGGGACGTCGATGAGCGAACTCATCCTGACACCCTACTGAGCCTGTCAGTGACAATATCCGTACAGTCCGGTCCGTTCGTCTATGAGCATCGCATGGCGGGCCTAGGGGGTTGGTAAAAGTCAGACCCCTAATAGCGGTACAAGTCGTGTCGGAGTGTAGCCCAGAACACCCTGAGATACTACTGGAATACCTACCAGCAAATCTCCTGCCTTGGCCAAGGACTTTTCATGTTCTGGCTCTCCTAGACACAGCGCGACCTCACCCCCAATACCGGGAGAGGCGAACCCCTGCAGATCCGCTCATTGCCTCCATGTGGCTCGGGACTGTACCCAACTAAAACCTGTTTGCACGTATCCTTTGAGCGTGGTAGGGTAGTAATCAAAGCACAGTGGGAATTCACACGAGACAAATGACGATCTCAGGTCGATGAACTAATCTGTACACATGTCACCAGGGAACTGCTATCTGACGTCAGGTATAATACCAACTAGTAGGTTCCCGGCGAGTCCTGTCTGGTGTACTCATAACCCAATGAGCACCTGTATACATCTTAGGTGAACCAACTGACACCAGTGGCTTGTGAGACCGGCCACCGCTCCTCATCGGGGTCTCGTCTGTATACACTAGTCTACTCCGGAGTATCGATGCCCTGTCTCGAAACTCCCACGACTAGGGACCTTTTAAGGATGTGCTTATAGACTCCAGCTCTCACGTATATGATCGCCCTCATACTGCTGGTAGTCAAGCAAGAATCCTAGGGGCTCTATCAACGTGCAATAGCGACTCGTAAGGTCACCTAAAGCAGTACACGATGATAAAGATAAACCAGATAGCATACTATCATCTCGAGTAAGACTGTCCTACCGGCATAGGTCTTCCTCAATCATTGCAATCACGTGCCTGTGATCCAATAATTGATTCTGATGGCACTATATCCAATAATTAAATCCACAACCAAAGTATTGACGAGTCTTTAGAGTCCCCCACAGACCAGTTTCACAAGTTTCGGGCGAAACGCTGTAGAGGTCGTATGGAGATATGGCAGGGTTCGATCAGATATGTGCGGTATTGCACGGATCATGATCGGACGGATAATACTAGCGGGCTTTGGTTTAAGCCGGATCCTAGTATTGTACAGTGTAGATTTTGTCTCATTGCATTTGTATTTCGGTCGTAATACAAATGCGGATTTGTATATACAGTAGCGGGGTTTCCTGTAATTTATTACGGGACCAGTTTTCTGAAGTTGCCAGTTTGCTTTCCGTTTCGGCCATTTTCCTTTGTTTCTTTCCTTGGCTGAAAATTGGTGGAGGAGGGCTTATTTGCATTTGTGCAAATAAGCATTTTGGAGGGTTGTCTTTGCATTTTGTTGTGTCATGATGGTTCCACCATCATTTGATTTCTTCTTTCATGATGGCTTAACCTTTTGGAGTTATGATTGGTTGGTTGAGTGTTGGACTTTCCTTGTTATGATTTATTCTCATGATCTCATATCATTCCCTCTTGCATTATTCTTGGGGCTACCCTATTTTCATACTCTCCTCTCTCATTCTCTTAAGGAGCCATGGCCGGCCAAGCCAAGAGGGGCTGTCCCAAATTTTTTGAGTGCAAAAATTGTTCTTTTGGCTTTGCAAAATGATATAGTTCCTCCTCCAAAAGTTCATTCCTTCTCCTCCACTAAATGGGCAACTTCTAGTAACCCCAAATGAGAAATAGCACTACACTTGTTCTACAGCAAATCTTGGGCATGTCGACTCGCCAACTTCATGCCCGAGTTGTCTCGGTCCAGAGGTGGGAGCCCGTAAAAGAAGCCGGCGATGTGGTGCCCTTCCGGCGAGGAGGTGAAGACCGGAGATTCCGCGGAAGATCGGGACGACGACGAGAAGACCGGAGGACACGGATCACTCGGTATATCTCTCTACCCCATTCTTTAGTTAGCTAGAATTAGATTAATGGCCCGATCCGGTATTTTTGCGCGCAGTGGTGCCGGTTATAAAGTTAAAGTAAATCATCGCTTCCGCATTTTGGCCTCGGAAATACGGCCGGGGCGCCACCGTGCACTTATAAGATGCATATTTAAATTAGTTTGAATTTATATCTTGTGAAACTTACCGGTCATGTCACAGAGATAAGATGACCACAGCTATGTTTATTGGAAACAGAGAAAGAGTTAGTGAATTTTTGGGATAATACATGTTGATGTATGAAGATCCCCTGTCTACACATACCAAGACCGGTTCTTTGTACTTCATTACATTCTCTGATGATCTCTCAAGATTCAGACATATGTTCCTGTTGAAACACAAGTCCGGACCTTTTGAGATATTCACAGAATATAAGTTAGAAGTAGAGAACCGAAACGGGTATAAGTATTATGTCCTTTGATGTGATCAGGGAGGAGAATACTTAAGCACTGAATTCCTGGATTATTCTAAAGGAGAATGAGATTCTCTCTCAGCATTACTCCTCTGTATATACCACAGCACGTTGGTGTATCGGGGCGGAGCAATCACAACCTATATGATAAGGTATGCTCTATGATGAGTAGTACTGAGTTACCTATTTCCTTTTAGGGAGTTATACACTTGTGAAGTTGCATACCTATTGAATAGGGTTCCGATCAAATCAGTTGCCTACCACTTCATATGAGATATGGAAAGGGAAGAGCCCATATCTTAAGTTTGTTAAGATTTGGGGTTGTCCGGCCTATGTCTAAAAGCAAAATCCGGACAAGCTCGAGGCAAGGTCTGTTATGTAGAACTGGAAATGTTCCAGCTATACAAACTGAAGCTGATGATTTGATAGAACCAAAGGATTTAATAGTTTCCAACAAACCTCAGCCTCTCCGCCGATCTAGTAGGCTTCCTCACCCACCTGAGAGATACTTCAGCTTTTCTATGACAGTGGGAGCGAGGATTGCATCATGAGATGATGACCCAACTAGTTTCGACCTGGCCATCAGGAGTGGGACTCTATAAGAATGGATGGATGCTTAGCGATCTGAGATGGAATCCTTATGGACTTTGGTTGCTTTATCTGAAGGGTTAAATCCCCATCAGGAGCAAGTATATCTTGAGAAGATTACTTGGTGTACATGGAAAAGTTGAGACTTTCAAAGCTAAACTTGTTAAAGGTTTGCATCATTGACAAGGTATGGATTATGATGAAACCTTTTCTAAGTAGCTATGCTTAAATCCATCCAGATCCTACTTGCCACGGCTACATACCATGACTACGATATTTGGCGGTTGGGTGCCATGACTACTTTTCTAAATAATAATTTAGAAGAGAACGCCTATAAGAACACAGCGAGAGGGCTTCGTAAACAGTGGGAGCAGCGGAAACATGTGCAAGTTGCTTTACAGGATAAAGCAGGTATCGCGGAGTTAGAACATCTATTTTGATGTAGTAGTCAAATAGTTTGACTTCATCAAAATGGTAGATGAACCTTGTACATACAAAAAGGTAGTAGAGAGTAAGGTGGTCATCCTCGTATTGTACGTGGACAACATACTCTTGATAGGAAAAGGAGTTTCCTATGCTACGAACGGTCGATCTCCTCTTATCACAAAGATTCTCCATATAGGATAAAGGTGATACCTCCTAAATTCTAGGATTTGGATATATGAGATAGATCTAAATGGATATTAGGGTTCTCACTAGGTTTAGTGAGATGGTATCAATCGATCCTGGGGAGAATCACTGGAAAAGTTCCAGGGTGATAAGGATGACTGAATGTCAGTCGCAGGCATTGTCTTTACCCTCAGTGAAGGGACGGTATGTTGGAAGAGTTCCAAGCTAGATACCGTGGCAGACTAGACGATAAAGGCTGGTAACATCGCTATTAAAGATACTACTTAAGAGGCAGTTTGGGTGTATAATGGTTCATGAGATGAACCAGGTTCCTACCATTGTGTGACAATGGAAGTGTGGCTTTGGCCCAGGAACCCCAGTCCCATCAGTGACCCAGACATATTCTGAGGCAGCATCACCTGATCGTAGAGATAGTTGATCTCCAGGGTGATCGAGGTTAGGAGAGTAGACTCAGAGGACAACACGGCGGATCCACTCACAAAGGCTTTTTCCAAGAGAGAGACTTATATGGGATGGTTGAGTATTAGATACTACAACCACTGCTACAGATGGCCCTAGTGCAAGTGGGAGATTGTTAGTTATATGTATGCCCTAGAGGCCATTACTGTACATTGGATGTATATTGTAGTGGATGCTGGGACATATATAGGTAGGATTTTCTTGCTCGACATGATAGTATGCTATCTGGTTGCTCTTTATCTTAACATGTATACTTGCTGTCTCTCTATTACATGTTGATAAAGCCCTTAGGATGTGTGCTCGACTTCCAGGACTATGATGTAGATCATACTAGTGGGGCCTGAGTAGTCCATGAGTACATCCTTCAATGTTCCTAGTCATGGGAATATCGAGACGGGGCATCGATATTCCAGAGTAGACTAGCGTATATCTTCTCGACCCATGTGATGGGCGATGGATGATCCCATATCCATTGGTGTTTGACATCAGAGATGGTATGCGGGTGCTCAGTGGAGACTGGGTACACTGGACGGACTCGCCGAGAACTCCCAGATGGTATTATACCTCACGTCAGATGGCAGTTCTCTGGTGACACTGGTACAGCTTAGTCTGTTGACCCGAGATCGTCATAGAGTCTTGTGTGTCTCCCACTGTGCTTTGATTTCCACCCTACCACGGTTCTACTGAGTCGTGCAAACAGGTGGTTTTTGGGTACAGTCCCGATTCATATGGAGGCAATGAGCGATAGGAGGGGATTCGTCGCTCCTGGTATTGGGGGTTGATGTTGCTCTATGCTCGACTGGACATAACTGGAAATCCCTGGCCAGGGTTGCAGTGATATACTGGTAAGAGTTATCAGTAGTTTCACGCTTGTTATGGACCTTACGTTGGCATGACTTATCAAGCTACTGGGGTCAGACGTTTACCACCCCTAGGCGAGATATGCGACATATCAGACGAACAGACCGGACTGTACGGTAAGTGTTACTGGTTGGATTCAGAGGAGTGTGAGCGGGCTTGCTCGTTGATCTTCTGATCGCTCAATACCCGGGTGGCCGTTATGTTTAGCAGACCGCTTGCGGCTTGTGGGTGTTTGATATGATCATCACCTACTGCCGGCGTATTGACGAGTCTTTAGAGTCCTACACAGAGGTTCCTGGCTCAAGCGAAACGAAATAGGAGCGCATATGAGATATGTGCGGGACCGAGAATAATACCAGTATGTGATACTGAATTCTATTCTCGCGATTTGTATCATCGGACGGTTATATAAGATATAGCCGGGTTACCGAATCAAATGTTGATTCGATATGATGATGCACTTGATATTAGTTGGTTATATGCAATATGACCGGATCATTAAATCAAGTGTTGATTTAATGATTTAATGTATAATTATATATTAGATATATTACTTTACATTGACTAGTATTGTTCACTTAATATGGATTTTCTCACTTGATTTGCACAAGTTGTATATATGATATATTTTTGTGCACTAGTTTGTATCATATTTGATGATACTTGCAAACTTGGGTGTGTGTATGCTTTAAACCATGTTTAGGTTAATGATTAGGGTTTCATTTACTTTATTTATTTTGGTTAAAAAACTAAATGGTTGCTTTTGTTCCTTTGCTAGAAGCTTCATGATGCTTCATGCATCTTTGAAAAAGTAACCATTTTGTTTTTATTCCTTAACCTAACCATTTCACCTAAACCTTAGTTTATTCTCTACATTAGTTACCTCACCCATGGTTGCTAAATGATAAGCATCACTTGATTTTCCTTTTTGAGATTATTCATTTATTCTTTTCTTGTTGTGCCACGGCAGCGCCCCGGCCGTCTACTCGAGGCCAAAATGCGGAATCAAATTTTTTTTTCTTAACTTTAACCGGCACTACCGCGGACAATAAAACCCGGATCGTAACCATTAACCTAATCCTAGCTATCAAGAGAATGGGGTAGAAGTTATACCGAGCGATCCGTGTCCTCCGGTCTTCGCCTCCATTCCGATCTCCCGCGGAATCTCCGTCCGTCACGACCTCGTCGGAAAGGGCACCACGTAGCAGGATACTTTTATGGGCTCCCACCTCTGGACCGAGGCAACTCGGCCGCGAAGTTGGCTAGCCGATGCGTCCAAGATTTGCTGTAGGCTAGTGTAGAGTCTTTGTCTCTTTGGGGTTTAGCTTCTATGGAGGATGGAGGAAGCAATGAGGTTAAGGAAAAATGGTGCTTTCATTTTTTCTTACAAGAAAATGAGATGAAGCAAATTGCCACACATGAAAAAATGTACTTCTCTCTTCTCTCCTCAAGTGGCCGGCCAAAAATATATGGGGGAGTGAATCCATGAAGGGCGGTGAGTGTAGGAGAGGAATAAAGGTGACCACACCCCAAAAGAAATGATAACAAAGTCACACCCATTTCTAATCTCATCACATCCAAAACCATCACATGAAAAGCAAAGGAATGGACAAGAAAAGCATCTCATGATGAAGAGGCCACAAATATGCAAGAAACTCCTCCACAAAATGTTATTTGCAAACTACAAATAACACCCTCCAACGAAAAGTCCGGCCGTGAAAGAACAAAGGAAAACCGGCCGGAACGGAATGCAAACTGGCAACTTCAGAAAACTGATCCCGTAATAAATTACAGGAAAACCCCGTGACTGCATATACATGCCCGCATTTGTATTCCTACTGAATACAAATGCAAAGAGACAAAATCTACACTATCTAATACTAGGATCCAGCTTAAGCCAAAGCCGGCTAGTAAAAACCGTCCGATCACGATCCGTGCGATACCGCACGTATTTGATCGAACCCTGCCATATCTCCATACGGCCTCTACAGCGTTTCGCTTGAAACTTGAGTAACTAAGTGTGGTGGACTCTAAAGACTCGTCAATACTATGGCTGTGGATTTAACCACTAGCACGTCAGAGGTATTAGCCATACGTGACGGGCCACCAGCTATTGACCAAAAGGGACGTCGATGAGCGAACTCATCCTGACACCCTACTGAGCCTGTCAGTGACAATATCCGTACAGTCCGGTCCGTTCGTCTATGAGTATCGCATGGCGGGCCTAGGGGGTTGGTAAAAGTCAGACCCCCAAAAGCGGTACAAGTCGTGTCGGAGTGAAGCCCAGAACACCCTGAGATACTACTGGAATACCTACCAGTATATCTCCTGCCTCGGCCGAGGGCTTTGTGTAATGGCTCTCCTAGACACAGCGCGACCTCACCCCCAATACCGGGAGAGACGAACCCCTGCAGATCCGCTCACTGCCTCCATGTGGCTCGGGACTGTACCCAACTAAAACCTGTTTGCACGTATCCTTTGAGCGTGGTAGGGTAGTAATCAAAGCACAGTGGGAACTCACATGAGACAAATGACGATCTCAGGTCGATGAACTAACCTGTACACATGTCACCTGGGAACTGCTATCTGACGTCTGGTATAATCCCAACTAGCAGGTTCCCAGCGAGTCCTGTCCGGTGTACTCATAACCCAATGAGCACCTGTATACATCTTAGGTGAACCAACTGACACCAATGGCTTGTGAGACCGGCCACCGTCCCTCGTCGGGGTCTCGACTGTATACACTAGTCTACTCTGGAGTATCGATGCCCTGTCTCGAAACTCCCACGACTAGGGACCTTTTAAGGATGTGCTTATAGACTCCAGCTCTCACGTATATGATCACCCTCATACTGCTGGTAGTCAAGCAAGAATCCTAGGGGCTCTATCAACGTGTAATAGCGACTCGTAAGGTCACCTAAAGCAGTACACGATGATAAAGATATACTAGATAGCATACTATCATCTTGAGTAAGACTGTCCTACTGGGATAGGTCCTCCCTCAATCATTGCAGTCACGTGCCTGTGATCCAATAATTGACTCTGGGGGCAATATCTCCAACAATCTCCCACTTGCACTCAAGGCTAATTATTGCGATGTCGCATACTCACAGCCCGTGTGATACCGAACACCCAACTCCTCTATTAGTCAGTCTCACAAAGCCTGTTTGCGAAACTATTGCGTTCGAGGAATAGCCTCAGTGAGTGGATCCGCTGTGATGTTTCTTTCTATGTCTCTCTTTATCTCAAGTTCGCGGAGAAAGCCATCTCCCAAAATGAGCAATACCTGTCTTAGAATGTGTCTGGATATCTGGTGGGACCTAGCTCATAAATGAACTCCAAATCCAAACTTCTTAGACTGTATCGTCAACTGAACTTAATCAGTATCCTGCGCCATGCCTTTCCCTCAGTATCCACCTGGACCACCTGTCTAAAATACTGCCCCTCATCAGAGGGAAAACTATAACTCTGACAGCCACTCTGTCATCCAAGTCACATTGGAAGCCTGGAATGATAACTGTCTCCTAAAGGAGGCTGCCGTTATCAATTACCTAGAACATTCACTTATGTTCTAAAACTGCTTCCGATTGTTTCTCCAGAATTGGATCAATATCAACTTATTGCATCTACTGCAAGAACAACATCTGGTGTGGTACTTGACATCTCATGATTGACTCAATTGCCTAAGCAAGTGATCTGCCAATCATGCACATCCCTCTCCCCTTTAGTCTGTAAGACACCTTTAGAGAGGTTGACTCCATCACTTGCAGGTACACTACCGTGCCAGGAGTCGTCCATTCTAAATACTCATAGAATGCTTGTTCAGTTGATAAAACTGCACATTTGTATTACATTTTTCCTACCATTTTCATATTAAAAAAGGACTTTATTATAATAGATTATACATATGAGGGTTTATGTGTAAAAACATTATTTTCCATGTGTTAATATATTTTAATTATCATTTGGTAGGAAAATGTATGCAAATATTATTGACCTAATCCTAGTAGAACAAAGTCTACTAAAATCTTATTTGAGTTGTTGTGCAGAATATTTCCAAGTTGTTATGAAGAATTTATCAAACAAATCAATTTGTTGAAGAAAACTTGCCAAATTAAGAAGCAAAACTTGGAGACCAAGTCTGGAAGCAACCGAGAGAAGATTTCTGAATTCTAAAGATGCCTAGGATTGCTAAATGTCAAAATCAGAGAGCCCAAGAAAATTGGTGAAGAGATCCTCACCATTGGCCGCGGAACCGCGGCCAAACCCCCCTGTTGGCCGCGGATCCATGGCAATCTAGAGAGATTGTGTGCTAAAATTTTGTGGAGTAAATCTCTGCTGAATTTTACCAAGTTTCCAACTAAAAGATTCTGGCTTTGCACTATAAAAGGGCACCGAGGGCCTCTTAGAAAAGCTATCAAGCCGAAGAGATCACGAAGCTCCCGACGCTCACGCATCCAGGCTGATCATCGACTGTTCGACTACCTCCTTAGGAAAGATCGAGAAGCAACTAGTTTGTAATCATTTTCTAAGGAATAAAAGTGTAGATTGTTCAGGTGATTAATAAAGGTAGTTATTTTATTTAATTCTTTTGCATTTTACATTATGTTTTCCCTCTCTGTCTTTCCATCTTCTTCTCCCAACATGCGCGAGTAATTCTCCGCTTGTTAGGGTTCGTAGGATTAGGGTAGGCTAATGGACGATGAAAATAACTAAACCCTTTTTAAGTCCTATAAAGTTTAGGAACTTTATCAAAAGAATCATTAATATCCTAATCGGGCGCGCTAGCAATTCTTTGCTAGTTCCGACCACGATTAGAGATTAGATTAATGATTGTTTTGGTAAAGGCTAGATATGAACGGAGTTCCGTGTCGAGATAAGGGTTAAGAGTGGGATTCCTTTTTCCTCCAGAAACCCTAATCTACACGCATCACCGTCGTTCTAGTTTTAAATCTATTAACGGATAAAAAGGGTAACTTTTAATTAATCGTCCATAGCTACTAAATCCTAACGAACCCTACAAGCCCCCTTATTATATTAACTATATCTTTAAAATAATCTTGATCTATATTTTACATTCTTGTTTAACGTAGATCTAGAGACCATTCTATAAAATTCTTTCTCCCTCCTCTCTTTCTCAACACATCTAAAGTAAGAGTAAAAGGTTCAACGTTTCCCAGAGGACGACCCGTACTCATCTCGGTCTAGCTACGCGCGACACCGTTCTGATTGCGGTTAACTACTACAAACAAATTTTCACAACAATCAAATGGCGCCGTTGCCGGGGATCGAACCTGGGTCACCCGCGTGACAAGCGGGAATACTCACCACTATACTACAACGACCGAGATGGACGGCACTACATCAGAGTATAACACCACGCTGCCACCGCCCGGAGGTGCGCAAAATCCACCGCGCATCTCTCTCCAAGAGAGATGCTATCCTATTCGTGGTCCCCTTCCTCCTTGTCTATCTCTTCCACCACCTAACGGGGATAATTTCGAAATTAAACCCCACTACATCAATCTGCTGCCCAAATTTCATGGGCTTGAGTCGGAAGACGCGTACGTTTTCATCACCAAATTCGAAAACGTATGCGCAATGATGGGTACTTCACAATTGACTTTAGATGCTATGCGCTTACGTCTTCTCCCATTCACACTGTGCGACTTGGCAGAAAAATGGCTTTATAATACTGTCGCACACTCTATCACTAATTGGGATGAATTCGTCATAGAATTTCTTAAGAAGTTTTACCCAAACCATAAGACTGCCCACATTAGGAGCGAGATCAACCAGTTCACCCATCTTCCCAATGAACCATTTTGGAAGTGCTTTGAACGTTTCAAGGATCTGCTTGTCCAATGCCCCCATCACGGAATACAAAGATGGGATTTATGTCGGATTATATATGAGGGCATTAATCCAGCGACAAAGCAGATGCTTGAAACAATGTGTCAATGCAATTTCATGTCTAAACATGACGGTGAAGCATGGAAATATCTGGAAGATCTTGCTGAACACACGTTGCAGTGGGAAAGCGTAAAACCACCTTCAACTAAGGGAGGTATTCACCAGCTCGATATTTCTATCGCAGTAAAAGCCGAAATGGCAGCGATGCAGAAGAAACTCGATTCTATTGAGAACAAACTTTCATCAGTCTCCCTAAATCAGGTCACGCTTCCCAAGACTGTCTGTGGTTGCTGTTCGGATCCTTCACACTTAACGGAAGAATGTCCTATGAATTTATCGTTTCAAGCTAATGCTGCTTTTCAGCAGCGACCTAGAAACGACCCTTATTCTTCCACGTACAATCAAGGATGGAGGAATCATCCTAACTTTGCTTGGAATCAAAACCAACAAAGCAATTATCAAAGACCCCCTCCACAGCAACCACAACCACAGAATCAGCCCCCCTTTCAGTGACAGAATTTCCAAAATCTGGCCAACATTTCTACACCACAAGTGGCCGGTATTGACAACTCACTTGCACAAACTTTGGATATGTTCATGAAACAATCCATGCAAAATTCGGCTGAGATGAGGTCTTCTATTGATGCCCTAACGAAAAACTCCTCCTCCCATGGTGAGAGTATCAAATCAATAGAAAACCAAATCGCACAATTAAACGCCGCAATAAGTGCGAGAGAGAAAGGGAAACTCCCATCTCAACCCCTACCGAATCCTGGCCATTCACAAAGTCATAATGTGAATGCCGTCACTACGTTGAGATCGGGGAGAGTGCTGAACAACCAAGTGGGTGAGCAATTTGATGATAGTGACACATTTGATACCCCTTCTTCTTCTTCTTCCCCTAACTCGTCTAGTCTTCCACCTTCATCCGAGCCTATTCTCCGTTTTCCCCAAGGCTCAAACATTTCGCCAAATCTATCTAAGTCGATGCCCACTCCAATTTTGGGATCGAATCCGTCGCCACAGTCTTCTCCACAAACGTTGGACCCAAAACTTATTGATCGAGCTCCATTTCCAAACCGATTAAGGGCCAACCGACCTAACCCGCAAATGGAAAAGATTGTGGAAATGTTTAAGCAAGTGAGCGTGAATATTCCTCTCCTAGATGCTATTCAACAAGTCCCATCTTATGCAAGAATCCTTAAAGACTTGTGCACTAGGAAGTGAAAAACTCAAGTGCCTAAAAAGGTTTTCATGACGAGTAATGTTAGCACAGCTTTTACCCAACAAATACCAAAGAAACGTAAGGACCCCGGCTGTCCTACAATCTTTATTTCTATTGGGGGTAAAAATATAAATCGTGCTTTACTCGATCTAGGCGCTAGCGTCAACTTGCTTCCTTATTCAGTATACGAGCAGTTAGGAATTGGAGAGTTAAAACCCGCCCATTGTACTCTCCAAATGGCAGACCGATCTACCACCAAACCTCTGGGCGAACTAGAGGATGTGTTAATTAAAGTCGGGGAATTCATATTTCCCGTGGACTTTATTGTTTTAGATACACAACCTGTAGCAAACCCACGCAATCAAATTCCGGTGATACTTGGTTGACCCTTCCTAGCAACTTCTAACGCTATAATTAATTGTCGTAACGGTTCTATGAACTTATCCTTCGGGAAAATGACAATTGAGCTTAATATTTACAAGCTAGGAAGTCAGCCATCAGAACCTTCTGCTCATTTGCTGGATGTTTGTTCCATCCACGAGATAGCTATCGAAAGCTGCATGGATGAGGAGCTTTGCTTTGATGTTCTCGACAACATTAATGAGACATCGTTTGATCTTGCACCACTTTACAGTGAGGATATGTTCAATGAGTCCGACCTTGAGATTGAACCCGTTGACTCGTTGCAAAAGTCAGCAGCACTTTCCGAGTCAATATCTTATGCAAGTTTTGAATCTCTTCAGGAGTCCGAATATCATTCGCTTACCCCACCTTCTATAGTCTCTCTGCCAATTCTTGATCTCAAACCGCTACCTTCCCATCTTAAATATGCATATTTAGGAGAGAATGAGACTTTGCCAGTGATTATTTCCGCTTCTCTAGCTTTAGAGCAAGAGAATGCACTTTTGGCAGTGTTGAGATTGAATCGGGAAGCATTTAGTTGGACAATGGCTGACATCAAAGGGATTAGTCCCTTAATTGTTGAACATTACATACATCTGATGGATGAAGCCAAACCAACCCGAGACCCACAAAGACGGTTAAATCCTGTTATGAAGGAGGCGGTAAAGAAAGAAATCGTCAAGTGTCTTGATACTGGAATAATTTACCCCATATCTGATAGCCAATGGGTAAGTCCAATTCATGTGGTCCCTAAAAAGTCTGGCATCACGGTCATCACTAATGAGGCTAATGAGTTAATCCAAACACGCACCCAAACTGGGTGGCGCGTATGTATCGATTACAGGAAACTCAATGCCGCGACGAGGAAAGATCACTTCCCTCTACCTTTCATTGACCAGATGTTAGAACGATTAGCGGGACACGAATACTACTATTTCTTGGACGGATACTCTGGTTATAACCAGGTCCCTATCGCAGAAAAGGATCAAGATAAAACCACTTTTACTTGTCCTTTCGGAACTTTTGCTTATAGACGCATGCCCTTTGGGTTATGCAATGATCCCGCTACATTTCAGCGGTGCATGATGGGGATATTTTCAGATATGGTGGAAAATTTTCTAGAAATTTTTATGGACGATTTCTCCATTTTTGGGGACTCCTTTGAGGACTGCCTTCGTAATCTTGACGCTGTTCTTACCCGCTGTAAGGATAAGAACTTAACTTTGAATTGGGAAAAATGCCATTTTATGGTCCAAGAAGGTATTGTACTTGGACATATAATTTCATATAAAGGCATTGAGGTTGACAGAGCTAAAATAGATGTCATTCAAAACCTCCCTCGTCCCAATTGCGTCAAAGATTTACGATCCTTCCTTGGTCATGCAGGATTTTATAGGAGATTTATTAAGGACTTTAGCAAAATTGCTAGACCCTTAACCCTTCTATTGGCCAAGGACACTAATTTTCACTTCGATTCGGATTGTGAGGCTGCTTTTGAATCGCTTAAAGAATCACTCACTACAGCCCCTGTTTTATCATCTCCGGATTGGAACCACCCGTTCGAGCTTATGTGTGATGCATCAGATTTTGCTATTGGTGCGGTCTTAGGACAGCACATTGATAAGATGCCACATGTAATTTACTATGCAAGTAGGACCTTGAATGATGCACAAATAAATTACACAACTACCGAGAAAGAACTCTTGGCAGTTGTATTTGCATTAGAGAAATTCAGGCCCTACTTGATTGGCCCGCCTATTGTGGTTTACACAGATCACTCCGCCCTACGACATCTTTTATCGAAGAAGGATGCGAAGGCCAGGCTAATACGTTGGATCCTATTGTTACAAGAATTTATCTTGTCATCAAAGACAAGAGTGGATGTGAAAACGTTGTAGCCGACCATCTTTCACGCATCACTTCTTCGCCAACTGTGACCGTGTCGATAAATGACTCATTTCCCGACGAACAGCTCTTGAATGTATCCTACGAACCTTGGTTCGTGGATATCATGAACTATCTTGCGACGGGACTTATACCTAGCGATTGGTCGAAACAAGAAAAACTTCGATTTTTATCCCAAGTAAAATATTTTTACTGGGATGAACCATATCTATTCAAGTATTGTTCCGATCAAATCATTTGCAGGTGTGTCCCTAACGATGAATTCAAGAGCGTGTTATCATTTTGTCATGATCAGGCCTGCGGCGGTCACTTTGGACCTCGAAAAACGGCGGAGAAAGTTTTGCATTGTGGCTTTTATTGGCCAACATTATTTAAAGATGCATTTGAACATTGCAAAACTTGTCCGCGATGTCAGCATTTGGGTCGGATTTCACGAAGGAATGAGATGCCGCTCCAACCTATATTGGTTGTGGAAATATTTGATGTTTGGGGTATTGATTTTATGGGCCCTTTTCCCAACTCCTTTGGGAATCTATATATCTTGTTAGCGGTTGATTATGTCTCGAAGTGGGTGGAAGCTGTACCGTGTCACACTAATGACAACAAAGTTGTCATTAAGTTCCTTAAAGAAAATATCTTTTCGCGATTCGAACACCATCGCGCTATCGTTAGCAACAACGGGACACATTTCTGCAATAGGTCTTTCGAGGCCTTGATGCGGAAATATTCAATCACTCACAAGCTTTCTACGCCCTATCACCCCCAAACAAGCGGGCAGGCTGAGATCTCAAATAGGCAGATCAAACAGATATTGGAGAAGACGGTTTCGAAAAACCGTAAGGATTGGTCAACCAAATTGACGGATGCTCTTTGGGCATTCCGCACCGCTTATAAGACCGATCTTGGTATGTCTCCATACCGTCTTATGTTTGGGAAGGCATGCCACCTTCCTGTCGAGATTGAACATAAGGCAATGTGGGCTATTAAAGAGCTTAATTTTGATCTTGATCATGCAGGCAGCTATCGGAAGATGCAATTGAATGAGCTAAGCGAACTCCGCGATGAAGCTTACGATAATGCAGTGATAGTAAAGAATAGGACTAAAGTATTCCACGATAAAAATCTTTCTAGAAAAACCTTCACATCGGGGCAACAAGTCCTTCTGTACGATTCCCGTCTCCATCTTCATCCGGGTAAGCTTAAATCTCATTGGAAAGGACCTTTTGTGGTGCGGTATGTACACCCGCACGGGGCAGTTGAGGTCGAAAATTTGAAAAACGGTTCGATTTTTAAAGTGAATGGGCATAGATTAAAACCGTATTTTTCTGCTGACCCTGCGGAGGAGCTCCTGTTTTTACAGGAGCCGCTTTATCAAAATTAAATTTCCTCCGCCTCACCTCCATGTTTTTATATCATTTTCTCATTTTAAAAATGGAGGTGAGTAAAAAATGGATTTGATTGAATATCTGTGCGTGTCAAAGAATAAGTTTGGGGGAATTTTTCATTTAACTATTATTTTACCCCTTGTATCTCTCCCTTAGTATACAGGTCCATGTTCTCAAAAGGATACATCAGTGAGGACACTGCTGAAAACAGGTTTGGAGGGGAGGTTTGTATTCATTAAATTATCTTTGACACCGGGCATTAAAATTTTTTTTTTATAACAAAAGAGTAGAAAGTGAAAAGTTACATCCAAAAGATAGGAATAGTTCAAGAAAACCAAGAAAATTAGAAGTTTTCTTACACGAACTGGTAATAAGTAGTTATGAGCTGTTGTCCCAAGGGTTAGTAAAATGAAGGAAGTCACTAATCTAAGGATAAAAATAAGTCTGAAAAATAGTTTCTATTCTGGAATCCAAACATTTGAATGTTGATACCCTACAATATGCACTTACACACGTCTTGAAACTCGGGATAGTAGAGGATACCTTGAAATGCTCTTGTCTAAAAGCCAAAGTATGAAGGAAATAAAAAAAAAGAAAAAAAGAAAAAATGAAGAAAATATAAAAATGGTGAAAAGAAAAAAATGAACACTGGTTTTGTATCACCAAGGCAGCAATAAAAAAATATAGCGAGGGTGCCTCTTCACCTAGTGCCCTAAGGCCAACTGGTCTGAGAGTCACTGCTAAGCCTTAGGTGGTGCAAGACGAGGAAAATACTATCACCTAATCAGCAAGCACACGAGTAATCGGTTTGTTAGTACCTCAAGAAGTATTAACGGTCGCATGAAAATGTGTGAGCAAATCTTAATATTCATCAAAATAAAAAGTACTAAGGTAGATGGACAAGAGTATGATAGCTTGAATTGAATTCTCCGAATGTAGGGATGTCCATTTCACACACGTGGGGTTATATGATCAATGTTTGGATGAAAGGTAGGAATGAAGAATAAAGACGATGTTTTATTGAGGGATGATGTGATTTCTAACATTTTTTCATGACTATTAAGATAGGGCTCATGACAACTGAAAAGCTAGTATAGTTGGAAACTTTTCTTTTCAAGGCCTTTCTTTTATGGTTCTTATCTTTATATATAAATTTCACCATCTTTCTTTTGTTATTGGATTTTGTGGGTGTAATCCGCTGAAAACCCTCAGGAGACAACACTCCTCCTACTAGGGACACCTAGAGGTTTAACAGCTTGTTGCACGTGCTCAGTGCAATCGTGTCTGCCTACGAAAGTGTGCTTAGTTTTCTCCTTTCTTTTTCTCCTCTTAAATAAACTAGTTTGCTTGGGACGATCAAAGATAAGTTTGGGGGTATTTGTTCAGTTGATAAAACTGCACATTTGTATTACATTTTTTCTACCATTTTCATATTAAAAAAGGACTTTATTATAATATATTATACATATGAGGGTTTATGTGTAAAAACATTATTTTCCATGTGTTAATATATTTTAATTATCATTTGGTAGGAAAATGTATGCAAATATTATTGACCTAATCCTAGTAGAACAAAGTCTACTAAAATCTTATTTGAGTTGTTGTGCAGAATATTTCCAAGTTGTTATGAAGAATTTATCAAACAAATCAATTTGTTGAAGAAAACTTGCCAAATTAAGAAGCAAAACTTGGAGACCAAGTCTGGAAGCAACCGAGAGAAGATTTCTGAATTCTAAAGATGCCTAGGATTGCCAAATGTCAAAATCAGAGAGCCCAAGAAAATTGGTGAAGAGATCCTCACCATTGGCCGCGGAATCGCGGCCAAACCTCCCTGTTGGCCGCGGATCCGCGGCAATTTAGAGAGATTGTGTGCTAAAATTTTGTGGAGTAAATCTCTACTGAATTTTACCAAGTTTCCAACTAAAAGATTCTGGCTTTGCACTATAAAAGGGCACCGAGGGCCTCTTGGAAAAGCTATCAAGCCGAAGAGATCACGAAGCTCCCGACGCTCACGCATCCAGGCTGATCATCGACTGTTCGACTACCTCCTTAGGAAAGATCGAGAAGCAACTAGTTTGTAATCATTTTCTAAGGAATAAAAGTGTAGATTGTTCAGGTGATTAATAAAGGTAGTTATTTTATTTAATTCTTTTGCATTTTACATTATGTTTTCCCTCTCTGTCTTTCCATCTTCTTTTCCCAACATGCGCGAGTAATTCTCCGCTTGTTAGGGTTCGTAGGATTAGGATAGGCTAATGGACGATGAAAATAACTAAACCCTTTTTAAGTCCTATAAAGTTTAGGAACTTTATCAAAAGAATCATTAACATCCTAATCGGGCGCGCTAGCAATTCTTTGCTAGTTCCGACCGCGATTAGAGATTAGATTAATGATTATTTTGGTACAGGCTAGATATGAACGGAGTTCCGTGTCGAGATAAGGGTTAAGAGTAGGATTCCTTTTCCCTCCAGAAACCCTAATCTACAAGCATCGCCGTCGTTCTAGTTCTAAATCTATTAATGGATAAAAAGGGTAATTTTTAATTAATCGTCCATAACTACTAAATCCTAATGAACCCTACAAGCCCCCTTATTATATTAACTACATCCTTGAAATAATCTAGATCTATATTTTACATTCTTGTTTAACGTAGATCTAGAAACCATTCCACAAAATTCTTTCTTCCTCATCTCTTTTTCAACACATCTAAAGTAAAATTAAAAGATTCAACGTTTCCCTGAGGACGACTCGTACTCATCTCGGTCTAGCTACGTGCGACACCGTTATTGATTGCGGTTAACTACTACAAACAAATTTTCACAACAATCAATGCTGTCAAAGTACCCAGATTGGGAAACCACCCAAATCTAGATCTAAAACCATAGATCTAGTAACCAGAATGTCTGATATAATATCCAAGTCCTATGTGGAGAAACCACTTTGTGACAACCAAAGTATAACCGATCGTAGTATAGGAATATCACTTCCTACTCTGTGTATGTCATCCAAATACCAGTACATCACACCCTACTACCTTCTTAACAGATCCATCCCCTATTCTGATGAAGTCAAACCTATGACTGTCACATCATAAATAGATGATCTATCTCCGCTATATCTGCTTTAGTCTATAAATAGACATAAGCCTGATGTCCCCCAATGCTTCCGCTGCTCCCACTGACTACGACAACCCTCTGGCAGAGTCATATAGACGTACACTTCTAAAGCTAGTTTAGAACGACGCTATACTCATCCTCCTGCCGGGTCTCAAAGTCTGGAACAACAGCAATGGTAAGTCTGGATAAACAAGAACCTCCCTACCACCGTCCTTGAGCATACCGAAGTACCTCTCGAGCGCCTGATGTTACCCACCATATCTGCGGAGTGGCCAATGGAATGTCAATCAGATTGAATCTTTAGGTTCTTATCAAATCTTCAGTAATCGTTTACGGTTCTGGAATCACTTCCAGTTCTACCATACTCCCACTACTGTTTTCTGAAAAATCCATTTCTTTTAAAAATGTGGCGATTCAAGAAAAATATCACTATTGATCTTCCAGATGGTAGAAAGTCAACCCTCGTCATAGCCTGGGTCAACCCACAAACAGCCATTACAGAAACGTGCCTTGAGTTATCCAGAGTCTGGTTTTAAGCATAAGCCGGACAACTCCTCGTATCTTAACAATGTCAAGATATGAACTGTTCTATATCCAATACACAAACAGAGGCACTAATTTAATTGAACCAGATTCAAATTATGCAGCTGTCTCCAGTGCATGTCAACTAAATGGAAGGAGGCCGATCAGCGTTACTCAACTTAGGAATGCTTCCAATTATGAGTAACCTGAAAGAAAAGCAAGTTCTCTTAATCATTACTATCAACTGAATACCATCCACAAGTATCTACATCTTCGATCACCATGAAGAATCCCGATACTTGCAATACCTGGTTCTCTACTTTATTCTTATACCTATAACTTCTCAAAACTTGGATCCTGTGTTTGTACGAAACACTTGTCTAAAAATTAGAGAAGTCATAAGTAAGCCGAATATAGTACGAGGACCAACCCCTCTGTCCTAATGGACACTGGACAATATACAATACTCTGTATAAGTCCCCTGAGTCTAGTGACTCATTCACTGTGCGTCGTAGGTTGAAAACTGTACTTATGGTTAAGAAGAATTACACCGCCGTTTAATGCTCCTTACCTAACCATCCACTGATATAGGTAGATGTCATAGACATAATTTCAAAAAGGTACATCTCACTCTATAAAAATAGACGTACAGATATATCAATCTGAAATTGGTGCATAACAACGGATATTCAAAACCAAATATTTGCCGACCGACAAACAGCCCAGGCGATTTCCTCAAATATCACCAATTACAAAGAATCCCGATATAATGAGGATGATCACCTAATTCCCAATAACTTACTCCCACTCATCATCTGTAAAACCATACAGATGTGAGAATCATACCTGGTAAATACATACCCTGGAGCAAGTGTCTAATTGGGAAATCAGTTTTCTTTTAACAGTACACAGTGAAACTGAAACATTGAAATGTTTCGATGGGGTATCCTGGTATTCTTAGTAATTCCTCTTCCATTATCTAGATTCACAACTATAACCGTATAATTCTTTGCCACCTCTCCAAATCCCTTTATATGTCTTTAGTCATTACCTTCTGCACACCCCTTTAGGCTAAATGGTTTTCTTCCTTTCCTACCGTTCGGCACCAGCCTATGGTTTGGAAGAAGACTATCTAATAAGCATAATGGGTGTACTGTCCTAATCCTAGGAGCAATCGCAATGCGAGAGAAGGTGAAGATAAAAGACAACCGAATAAACCATATTCCTATTTCTCCTGAACCAGGATCCATCCCCAAACTGGAACAAGTTCCTTTCGAGTTCGTATATAACCATACGATGGATTATCTAATAAACTGGGATCTTCGTAGTGATACGGAGTGTCCTGGAGAAATACAAAGGTGATTTAGGATTGGCGAAGAAATATTTGGTTTGGTCGTGAATAGCAGTCGCAATTTACTTTGCCCTCCTTCTAATCCCTTGCTTTGTCTTAACTTAATACCTTCTGTACACCATTTAGGCTAATTGGTTTTCTTCATTCCCTACCGGTCGGCACCTGCCTGTGGTTTGGAAAAAGACTATCCAATTTGCGTAATAGGTGTACTATCTCCTAAACCAAGGAGTACTCGCAATGAGAGAAGGTGAAAGGAAAAGACAACTGAATAGTCCTATTAGTTTTCTCCAGAACCGGAAACCATCCTCGAATTCCTTCGAGTTCGTATGTAACCATACGATGTTTTTGTCCAATGGAAGTGGACGTTCGTAGTAATACGGGGTATCCTGGAGAAAAGGGTAAAAGTAGGAGTGGCAATGAGGTTTGCAACTCTGACAATCCAAAAGCCAGTCTTATAAGAAAGTTCGGTCAACTTGGTCACTGAGTCATAGTCTAAGGTCGGGTCAATGGTCGCTGCCAAAGAGAGAGAGAAAAGAAACACTCAACGTGCACTCTAACCTAGATCAGAATGGTTATCAATTTATCTAATCAGGAAACCTCCCACTGTAACGTCAAATTCTTCCCCAAACCTAAAAGAAGAATTAGCCGGGATCACCCGAGGAGTAAACCAACTCATCAGTGGGAATCGGGATCCAACTATCATCGCATGATAACTTGACGGAATCCACTCAAGTCATCACACTCCAGAAGGTATGCGCATGTCTGGCAAGTTTCAGTTTCTTTAGAAACTCCCGATGTGATTTTTACCCCTAGGACTCTAGTGACCTTGACGGAGTCAACAAATCAAAGAGTCCTAGTCAAGTTCAACCCGTCATTATCTGGATTGCATTAAACCCACCCGTACGTGCCCTTGACGGAGTCAACAAGGTCGCACGATTGTCCTAACCAATCCCATTTATGCAACAAACAAGCACCACTTAGCTACTGTATACTAGGCCTTGACGGAGTCAACAAACGCAGCACGAATACTAAATAATACCCGTAGGAAATGACGGAGGGCCACGGCTGGTTCTTGGCGAAAAACCTTTAACGTAATGAACTTGATATCGTTGAAGGAACTGCATAGCTTTTTAGAAAAATATAGTGACGAAAACCTTTGCTAAAGAGGTCACTCCCGGTGAAGGGATCTCGGCTCTTTCCTCGTAGAATGAGGTGCAGGATATTCCAACTGAATACCACGATGCAAAGCACAAAGTAATCGGCTATAGTGAAGTTATTGCCCTGACGCAAACTTTTGTCCAAGGGGTCACTCCCGGTGAAGGGATCTCGGCCCTTGCCTCGTCGACTGAGGAGCAGGATATTCCAACTGAATACCACGATGCAAAACAAAAGAGAACGCCCTTGCAATAACAGCTTTTGAAAAATATTCCAACAACATCAGAATAGCTTTGTTTATCTTGCATTGATCCGAATCAACGCAGTCCCATCAATTGATTACACCAATAAAGAACGAAAATAATAACGTACGTATATGCCATCCACATTCGCCACTGGGTCCCGTCATCACCCGTTAGGTTAGCTAACTAACGACAGAGCGGGGACTGGACTAGCACGGATGCAAAACATATACAATATCTACTAGTATATATATAATATATAATTTTCGCTCAAGGCGTGATAAAATGCAACATCACAGAAAAGTAACCAGCATCACAGAACAATACAGATATCTGGGATCCCCGGGTTTCATAGAGCCGCTACTGAAACCCGACGTTCCCCTGGTCGTGTGGATAGCCTGTGCAATGAAATCCTAGACCCCTACGGGTGCAGCAAGTTACCTGCCAAAACCTGAAGCGAGGCAGCCCCCTTCAGCAACGTGAATGGACCACCCAGCACTTCACCGAATCCGGTAACTTGGGCACCCCTCCTGGGTCAACCTGTACCCCATACGAGCGCGGCGAATAGCCCGCCAATTCTAGAGTAAAGCCCCCTCTGTCTCAATGCCATGAGATGCGGGCTCATTGCCCTCTAGAACCCGGCTACCCGTGCACCCCTCCGCGGGGTAATCCTAGTACAGAAAGTAAAATATACATACAACGGGTACATCGACCGCAACCTGGTCGTGCCCCAAAAGAATAATACAAACAGGCAGTGACGGCAGTCCACATGTCGGACGCTCGCCCCGCAATATCAAATGTACATATAAAACAAAACCGTACTAACATTGCATCCAGGCTATCCCCTACGACCGATCCGCAACAACACAGCACAACACAGAACATCAACGTGAATGTCACGTTCGCAAATCCGTCTAAAAGGGCTATAGCAGTTAGACAGGATTTACCGATCAAGTGATATTCACGGTCGCAGATATAATGTAAATACTGTGAATTAATGTGTTTAAACTTTTCGATCGATCAAATTTATCGAAGTGGGCCCAAGCATTACTGTAGCACTCGAAGAGAGTCTAGGCCCAAAAAGAATATTCCAAAAACCCCATTTTCAACCCAGGAGCTCACTGCAAAAATTTGGTCCAATGAATAGTAAAAATGGCCGCGGAACCGCGGCAAATACATGGGTTTGGCCGCGGTTCCGCGGTGGTATAGTGAGATCACACGACCAAATTTTCACAGAATGCTTAAAATTCCCTGTACATGTCACTGCAATGTACTGAAAAATTTTTGGAGCCAAAAAAATATTTCGACAGAAAACTGTGCAAATGAAAATGGGTTTTCGGAAAATCCGTTCGATCGAACTTGTAAACACGTTAGAGCAAGCTAGACTAGGTTAATGGCGTGGCTCTGATACCATGTTACGCCACGGCAGCGCCCCGGCCGTCTACTCGAGGCCAAAATGCGGAATCAAAATTTTTTTTCTTAACTTTAACCGGCGCTACCGCGGACAATAAAACCCGGATCGTAACCATTAACCTAATCCTAGATATCAGGAGAATGGGGTAGAAGTTATACCGAGCGATCCGTGTCCTCCGGTCTTCGCCTCCATTCCGATCTCCCGCGGAATCTCCGTCCGTCACGACCTCGTCGGAAAGGGCACCACGTAGCCGGATACTTTTACGGGCTCCCACCTCTAGACCGAGGCAACTCGGGCACGAAGTTGGCTAGCCGACGCGTCCAAGATTTGCTGTAGGCTAGTGTGGAGTCTTTGTCTCTTTGGGGTTTAGCTGCTATGGAGGATGGAGGAAGCAATGAGGTTAAGGAAAAATGGTGCTTTCATTTTTTCTTACAAGAAAATGAGATGAAGCAAATTGCCACACATGAAAAAATGAACTTCTCTCTTCTCTCCTCAAGTGGCCGGCCAAAAATATATGGGGGAGTGAATCCATGAAGGGAGGTGAGTGTAGGAGAGGAATAAAGGTGACCACACCCCAAAAGAAATGATAACAAAGTCACACCCATTTCTAATCTCATCACATCCAAAACCATCACATGAAAAGCAAAGGAATGGACAAGAAAAGCATCTCATGATGAAGAGGCCATAAATATGCAAGAAACTCCTCCACAAAATATTATTTGCAAACTGCAAATAACACCCTCCAACGAAAAGTCCGGCCGTGAAAGAACAAAGGAAAACCGGCCGGAACGGAATGCAAACTGGCAATTTCAGAAATCTGATCCCGTAATAAATTACAGGAAAACCCCGTGACTGCATATACATGCCCGCATTTGTATTCCCACTGAATACAAATGCAAAGAGACAAAATCTACACTATCTAATACTAGGATCCGGCTTAAGCCAAAGCCGGCTAGTAAAAACCGTCCGATCACGAACCGTGCGATACCGCACGTATCTGATCGAACCCTGCCATATCTCCATACGGCCTCTACAGCGTTTCGCCCGAAACTTGAGTAACTGAGTGTGGTGGACTCTAAAGACTCGTCAATACTATGGCTGCGGATTTAACCACTAGCACGTCAGAAGTATTAGCCATACGTAACGGGCCACCAGCTATTGACCAAAAGGGACGACGATGAGCGAACTCATCCTGACACCCTACTGAGCCTGTCAGTGACAATATCCTTACAGTCCGGTCCGTTTGTCTATGAGTATCGCATGGCGGGCCTAGGGGGTTGGTAAAAGTCAGACCCCCAAAAGCGGTACAAGTCGTGTCGGAGTGAAGCCCAGAACATCCTGAGATGCTACTGGAATACCTACCAGTAAATCTCCTGCCTCGGCCGAGGGCTTTGTGTAATTGGCTCTCCTAGACACAGCGCGACCTCACCCCCAATACCGGGAGAGACGAACCCCTGCAGATCCGCTCACTGCCTCCATGTGGCTCGGGACTGTACCCAACTAAAACCTGTTTGCACGACTCGTTTGAGCCGTGTAGGGTAGTAATCAAAGCACAGTGGGAACTCACACAAGACAAATGACGATCTCAGGTCGATGAACTAACCTGTACACATGTCACCTGGGAACTGCTATCTGACGTCTGATATAATCCCAACTAGCAGGTTCCCGGCGAGTCCTGTCCGGTGTACTCATAACCCAATGAGCACCTGTATACATCTTAGGTGAACCAACTGACATGAATGGCTTGTGAGACCGGCCACCGCCCCTCGTCGGGGTATCGACTGTATATACTAGTCTACTCTGGAGTATCGATGCCCTGTCTCGAAACTCCCACGACTAGGGACCTTTTAAGGATGTGCTTATAGACTCTAGCTTTCACGTATATGATCGCCCTCATACTGCTGGTAGTCAAGCAAGAATCCTAGGGGCTCTATCAACGTGTAATAACGACTCGTAAGGTCACCTAAAGCAGTACACGATGATAAAGATATACCAGATAGCATACTACCATCTTGAGTAAGACTGTCCTACCGGGATAGGTCCTCCCTCAATCATTGCAATCACGTGCCTGTGATCCAATAATTGACTCTGAGGGCACTATCTCCAACATTTCTTTCTTCTTCTTCTTCTTCTTCATGAAGAGAAGAAAACCTTGCTAGAAAAATTCCAAGTGATGAATCCAAGTGAGAAATCCAAATCCAAAGTGAACCTACTTCCTATTTTTTCATCCTCTACCACTTGCCATGTAGTAGAGTGTGTTATCTTCACAGGTTTCATGACCTAGTGAAGATGGAGCTTGAGTTTGAGTCGCCTCGACGTAGATCATCTTCGGCATCGAAGTCAAGGACCTAGCCCGCCCATTTCTCCGATGAAACTGATGCTAGAGTCCGGGATTCCGATGATCGCAGCGGAATGACGTCAACACGGAGCTAGAGAAGTGGAGGACCGGATCTACAAAGGTTGTAATCCCTTTCACTTATAGTTAAAGTTGTTAACTTGTTTAGTTTCGCCTTATCTCTAGTTAACGATCTAGCATTAGGGTTCTTTGGCACATGGAAAATTTGATTTTGGCATGGTTGATGCCTTGTAGAACCTCTTGGGTGTGCCTAGGAACCTTACAGTATTCAAGCTACGTATGTCGTGCTCATCCAATGCGCAGTATTCGGTAGCTATGTAGTGCTTTTCTGCTGCATTAGATGTGATTGGTGTTAGGTTTCGGTGCCCGCGCCGTCGAAACCGCGGCCGAGGCGGAAGCGAAAAAAAAAATTCTAGCGAACACCGAAAGCCCGTAAGACCAAAGATTCGATCCAATAACCTAAACGAGCTAACTTAAAGTGCAATGGTTGAGTAAATACAACTTTTGTCGCATGTCCATCCATTTGTGGAAGACCCTTCCAAGCTCATAATCGCTGGGATCGCGCTTAAGAATCGACCACCCTTGCAGAAGACAATCCGCTCGAGGGAATCCGGAGGAGGCTCTAACCGACGATCCAGACTTGCTAGGAGTGGATGGTCGGTGATGTAGGAATACTTCACTAAATTTTTCTCTCTTTTTATCTCAAGCTCATGAGAGCAAGAGAAGGAAGAAGAAGGAGAAGGAGAAGAAGGGATACATGAAGCTCATGGAGCCTGAAGAGAATGAAGCATCCAAAACCAAAATGAAAAAGAGAATGGCTACGTAAAATACAACCATGATGCAATACTGCACCAATGAATGCACACCACAATCCAACCCATACCTCTTTATTTGCATGCACCATGCTTCACAACTCCTCCTTTCCACCTCATTCCCTTTTTATTTTTCTAAATAGAAAAATAAATATGTGGTGTCCTTTTTTAGAAGCATTCCCGTATAAATACGGAATACTTCACCCAGTATACGTATTGCTACATATACGCATATCCGTATAAACATACGGATAGCACCAAAGAGAGAAAATGAATAGTGAACAATAATACTAAAATATATGTATACAAATACATATATAAATTATTTAATCAAAACCTGATTTAATAATCCGGCTTAATCCTAAGCCGGCCAGTATTATCAATCGTCCGATTAAGGTCCGTGTATCCCGTACACGTATTTAATCGGACCCCTACACGTACCAAAGTACGGCTCCTACATCTGTCGCCTGAACCGGGAAAACCCTCTGTGTGGGACTCTAAAGACTCGACAATACGCTGACAGTGGGTTTAACCATAAGCACGTCAGCGACACTAGCTGTATATAACGGCTACCCAGGTACTTGCTGTTAGTTGTATGTATGCCTTAGAGGCCATTATTATACATGAGATGTATATCATAGTGGATGCTGAGACATATATAGGGAGGACTTTCTTGCACGACATGATAGTACGCTATCTGGTTGCTTTTTATCTTAACATGTACACTTATTGTCTCTCTGTTACATGTTGATAAAGCCCATAGGATGTGTACTCGACTTCTAGGATTATGATGCAGATCATACTAGTGGGGCCTGGGTAGTCTATGAGTACATCCTTCAATGTTCCTAGTCGTGGGAATATCGAGACGGGGTATCGATATTCCAGAGTAGGCTAGCGTATATCATCTCGACCCTTGAGATGGGTAATGGATGTTCCCATATCAATTGGTGTTTGACATCAAAGATGGTATACGGGTGCTCAGTGGAGACTGGGTACACTGAACGGACTCGCTGAGAACTCCCAAATGGTATTATACCTCACGTCAGATTGCAGTTCTCTGGTGACACCGGTATAGCTTAGTCTGTTGACCCGAGATCGTCATAGAGTCTTGTGTGTCTCGCACTGTGCTTTGATTTCCACCCTACCACGGCTCTACTGAGTCATGAAAACAGGTGGTTTTTGGGTACAGACCCGAGTCACATGGAGGCAATGAGCGATAGGAGGGGATTCGTCTCTCCTGGTATTGGGGGTTGATGTTGCGCTATGCTCGACTGGCCATAACTGGAAATCCCTGGCCAGGGTTGCTGTGATTTACTGGTAAGTGTTATCAGTAGTTTCACGCTCGTTATGGACCTTACATCGGCATAACTTATCAAGCTACCGGCGTCTGACGTTTACCACCCCTAGGCGAGATATGCGACATATCAGACGAACAGATCAGACTGTGCAGTAAGTGTTACTGATTGGATTCGCAGGAGTATGAGCAGGCTTGCTCGTTGATCTTCTGATCGCTCAATACCCGGGTGGCCGTTACGTTTAGCAGACCGCTTGCGGCTTGTGGGTGACTGATATGATCACCACCCACTGCCGGCGTATTGACGAGTCTTTAGAGTCCTACACAGAGGTTTCCTGGCTCAGGCGAAACGAAATAGGAGCACGTATGTGATATGTGCGGGACCGAGAATAATACGAGTATGTGATATTGTATTCTATTCTCGCGATTTGTTTCATGGGTCGGTTATATGCGGTATAGCCGGATTACCGAATCAGGTGTTGATTCGATATATTGATACACTAGATATTAGTCGGTTATATGCAATATGACCGGATCATTAAATCAAGTGTTGATTTAATGATTTAATGTATAATTATATATTTGATATATTACTTTACATTAACTAGTTTTGGTTCACTTAAGATTACTTTTCTCACTTGATGTGCACATAATGTATATGTGATATATGTTTGTGTACATGATTGTATCATGCTTGATGATACACACAAACTTGGGTGTGTGTATGACTTACACCATATTTAAGATAATGGTTAGGGTTTATATTTATTTTGTAATTCAAAATGGCGGTTTTCTTTGTCATGCTTGAAGCTTCATGAAGCTTAAAGCATCTTTGACAAAGTCCACTTACTTTGTTTTACTAAAGATATTTATTAACCAAACCATTAGCTTAAACCATGGTTTAGTCTCTACATAAGTTAGTGGATGATACTAACTCACCCATGGTTGCATAATTATGATTATTCTTTTCTTATTTTTCATTCTTACTTCTTCTTCTTCTTCATCCAAAAGGAAAAACTTTCTAGGTTTTTTCTAAGCGGTGAAAACAAGTGAGAAATCAAAATCTAAACTGAACCCACTTCCTATTTCATCATCCTCTACTACTTACCATTTAGTTTATGGTGTTCTCTTCATAAAGTTCTTGACCTAGTGAAGGGTTAGCTTGAGTTTGAGTCACCTCGACGAAGATCATCTTCGGCCTCGAAGTCTACGAGCAAGCTTGTTCATTTCACCGGGGAAATCCATTCTAGAGATCAGGACTATGATGATCGCGACGAAGGGACGTCAACACGGAGCTTTAGAAGTGAAGGACCGGATCTACAAAGGTTGTATTTTTGTTCACTTCTTTTATGTGATGATAAATTAAATGTATTGTTACCCTAGTTTTCTAGTACGATTCGTAGTTGATTGCTTAGAACCCCTTTAAATTTTTGTTGTGGCATGTGTGATGCTTGCAAACCCTAGGCTAGGTGCTGAGGAATCCCAAACACGGTATCAGAGCCTAACTAGAAACTTAGACGATATTAGATGCAATACGAAACCGAAACAAATCCGTAATACAGTTTCTGAAACCCTGCAGTTCATGTTCTCTGTTGATTTTCAAAAGGTCTGTAAAAATTTTGCAAACAAGTGCAGAGTCATGTATGTGATACCTATAGTGCACAGAACAAAAACGAGACCTATTGCTCGGATTTCAACCGAGCATATTCACCTAAAAACCGGGGAGGCCGGCCCTATTGGCTCCAAATCATCTCGTTTTTGTTTTGTGCTCTGGTGTGCTCGTTTTGGGGTTTCAGGTATTGTTTGCTTGGTCCAAATTTTCATGTGATGTAAATTTTGCTATAGGACCAAAATGGAGTGTTTCGTAGTCGTATAATTTAACATTGTGATGGTAACCTAGGCTATGTTTGACAGTTCGAACAATATTCAAACATCACCCCATGACCCCCTCTGAAATTTCCAAGTGTTGGAATTTTTCTAAGTTAATTATATTCAATGTTCGTGTAAGTAACTTTATGGACCCTCTAGAAGAACAAAAACCTTAACTCGATTCTATGCCCTTGGAACCACGATTTGTGTTAGTTATGTATATGCCCCAGAGGCCATTGTTGTACATATGATGTATATTATAATGGATGCTTGGATATATATAGAGAGGACTTTCTTGCTCGACATGATAGTATGCTATTTGGTTTCACTTTATCTTAACATGTTGACTTATATTAGTTTACTGTCTTACTCTCACATGTTGATAAAGCCCTTAGGATCTGTACTTGACTACTAGGACTATGATGAGATCATACTAGTGGGGCCACGGTAGTCGATGAGTATATCCTATAACTGTTCCTAGTCGAGGGTGTGTCGAGACAGGGCATCGATATACCAGAGTAGAATAGCATAAATGCATCTTGACCCATATGATGGGCGATGGATGATCCCATATCCATCGGTGTTTGACATCAAAGATGGTGTACGGGTGCTCAGTGGAGACTGGGTACACTGGACGGACTCGCCGAGAACTCCCAGATGGTGATATACCTCACGTCAGATGGCAGTTCTCCGGTGACACTGGTACAGGGTAGTCTGTAGACCCGAGATCGTCATAGAGTCTTGTGTGATTCCCACTGTGCTTTGATTTCCACCTTACCACGTCCAAGAGGGCGTGCAAAACGGTGGCTTTTGGGTGCAGTCCCGAATCACATGGAGGCAATGAGCGATAGGAGGGGATTCGTCTCTCCCGGTATAGGGAGTTGATGTTGTGCTGTGTTCGATTGGCTATAACTAGAAGTCTCTGGCCAGGGCTGATATAGAAATTTACTGGAAAGTGTTATCAGTAGTTTCTCGACCCGTTATGAGCCACACATCGACACGACTTATCGGTTACCGGGGTCTGACGTATACCACCCCTAGACTACATATGCAACATATCAAACGAAGAGGCCGGACTGTACGGGAGTGTTACTGATTGGATTCACATGAGAATGTACAGGCTTGCTTGTTGATCTTCTGATTGCTTAATACCTGGGTGGCTGTTACGTTTAGCTGACCGCTTGTAGCTTGTGGGTGTTTGATATGATCATCACCTGCTACCGGCGTATTGATGATTCTTTAGATTCCTACACAGAGGTTTCTTGACTCAGGCAAAACGGAGTAGGGGCACATATGTGATATGTGCAGGACCGAGGATAATGCGATATGATATACCGTATTATATTCTCGCGATATTTTGATATGAGCCGGATCATCGGATCAAGTGTTGATTCGATAATTTAATGTATAATAATATATATGATATATTGCATTATATTATCTAATATTGGCTCGCTTTATTATTTCATTTTCTCACCGGGTAATACATTGATATATATGTGATATATGTTAATTGTATTATTTTCTTTTGTTATAAATATATATTATATATGTGATATATAATATAGTAATATGATATGATTACTAATGCAACATGTTTAGCAGAGATTAAACAAGGTTAGGGTTTGATTTGGGTTAGTTCTTTCTTGATGCTTCTAGAAGGATTTATTTTTTTTTTGTGCTAAGATATTATGGTTGATATTTTCTAGTGACTCATTCTTAACTCAACCCAAACCTTTAGCCTTAGTTAATTCTCTACATGAGTTAGCCTTGTCATAGTTAACCATGGTTGCATTATTAATCATATATCATTTCATTATTCATCACAAAAGGATTTATCCATTATTTCTTCTTCTTCTTCAATCTTGAGCTTTGAGAAAGCTTTCTAGGTTTTCATTTTGTGATGATTAAGAGTGAGAATTTGATATAAAAAGAAAGCATAAATACTACTCTATCATCCTCATCTAATCTAACCAATTAGATTAGGGTGTTCACCTCATTAGAGAGAGAGAGAGAGAGAGAGCTTGAGTTATAGAAACTTCAAGGTAGATCATCGGAGAAAAGGAAGACTACAAGCTCGCATGGATCGTTCGAGTTGTGGAGCCTCTCTTGAGTCCGGGAGATCGTGGATCGCGATGAAGGGACTTCTACTCGGAGCTTATGAAGCGATGGAGCGGACTACAAAGGTTGTAATCCCTCACTTTTAGTTGTAAAGATATTTACTTTCATGTGTAACCCTAATTATGTAGCAAAGATCCCGGCTTTGGGTTGTTCGGCACGTCTAAATTTTTATTCGGGCATGGTTGATACCTTATTAACCCTTGTTAGAGTGCCTAGGAACCCTACAGTGGTATCATAGCCGAGCTAGAGCATTAGGCGATGTGTATACGAAGTTAAAACTCCAATCGAATCCCGAAACATCGAAAATGACCCCCTCTCTGGAAATTTTGTAAAAATGTGATTTTTCTGCATTAAAAATACTTAAAAAAATCAGCAGGGAATTTTAAGGGTTACCATAAAATACGATCCCCTAAGGCTCTCATATAGCCGCGGAACCGCGGCAAGAACCTACTTGTCGCGGCGGTTCTGCGGCAAGAACAGTGAACTGGGGACTGGTTTTTAAACAGTAATATCCGTAGCCAATCCTGCATATTTCTGGGTATTTTTAATTTGACTCAAGTGTTGAGTGTTCTGGGGATTATTTTGAATTCGTTGATTCGATCGGAAAGTTTAATTTCGTTCTGTTTTCCGGATAATTTAGAAAGTATTAAAATGTTCGAACGGATATCAATAACTCTTTTTTTCCCGGCACGAAAAACTTTCAAGTGTTGAATTTTTCTGGGGTTTAAATCTTTCGGAAAAACGTGCAAGTAACGCGGTGGACCCTCTAGAAGAACACAAACCTTAACTTGATTATGTGACCGTCTGAACCGCCTCTAAACCTTAGGGTTTGGGGCAGTACGGCGTGCCACATGTGAGGCGTTGGCTTGACCCTTCTACGGCCGGACTATTGGTACTGTGACATATTCTGGGATTGTTTGAACTCCGCTCAAGTGTTGAGCTATTTAGGAAATCTTGGGTATTTGATTATTCGATCGGAAAGTTTAATACTGTCTATTTATCTGGAATGTGATACAATATGTGGAATTCATATAGTTAGGCATGAAATGCGAAGTATGTGATATTTCGGATTTACGATGTCTAAAGTGATTGTGGATTCCAAATGTTGTAGTTTTACAATTTCTTTTCTGTGACCGTAAGTGTAGTATGTAGTTGTATTGCCGGCTTTCGTTGCTATACATCAACGACGATCGGTGTATGCATACTTACTTACGTTGATGATATGAGATATTATGTGTTGCTGTGATATGTTATATTGGATCATCGTGTTCTGAATAGCCGGGGGTTTTATGTGAGATGGGGTTTTTTTTTTATTTTCATTCATGTAAAATTCATTTGTATGTAATATTCTTTTATTGGGGCACTTCCGGGATGAGGTTGATGTCACCAGTGTATATTATTTACTTTTCCGCATTAGGTAGACCCAAGGAGGGGAGCATAAGTAACCGGGTTCTAGGGTCCAGTAGGAGGCCATCTCGAGGAGTCGAGACCGGGTCTCCTAACCCTAGAATTGGCAGTGTTACTTGCCGCTCTCGTAGGGGTCTAGGGATATGGGTTTGGCTATTCATCGCGACCGTGGAATCCCTGTTTTATACAGGCTCGTATTAAAACACGGACATCCTAGTATATCCAATATTTCATATATGTTCTTCTGCTGCAATGTTCTGTGATGAGATCATATTACTGCCTGAGACGAATGCTTATACTATATATATATGCTGATATATAAATATTACTGCTTTCGTTTCTTCTGTGATGCTTAGGAAGCATTAAGCTGATGGGATATATTAATGAGATTAATAAAAAGAAAAGAAACCTAAAAGATGTTGTAAAATCAAAACTTTATAAAAAAGGGTAGCTACAGTTTAGCTTTGCATAGCGGTATATATGATATACCCTGCACCTTATTCGATGAGGAAAGAGCCGAGATCCCTTCACCGGGAGTGACCTCTTTAGCTAAACTGGCAGATGCTACAAACTCACAGGTTTCGTTTTTGACAGCTTCTATAGTTCTTGCTTTGCATAGCGGTATATATGATATACCCTGCACCTTATTCGATGAGGAAAGAGCCGAGATCCCTTCACCGGGAGTGACCTCTTTAGAGAAACTAGAAAAGCCTAAAAAACACTCCTTTTTCAAAAACCACTTGATTCTACGACGATATCAAGTTCATTACGCTCATGGTTTTCTTAAAAACCTGTGTAGCCCTCCGTCATTTCAGATATTTACTACTTAGTATTCGTGCTGCGGTAGTTTGGCCTCCGTCAAGGCATAGTGTACGGTAGCTAACTAGTGCTTATCTGCTAGCATACGATGCGATTGGATTAGGGTATTCGTACGGCGTAGATTGGCCTTCGTCAAGGGTCGTACGGATGGGTTTAATTCAATCAAGAAATGAACGGGTTGAACTTGACTAGCGCCCTATGGGTAGTTTGGCCTCCGTCAAGGTCATGGGACGCTAGGGGTAAAAGTATTATTGGGAATTTTAAGTGTTGAAATTTGCAATGAGATTGCATACCTTCTATGAGATAGTTGGATCCCAATAGCCACTGCGAGTAAGAGTTACTCCTAGGAGAATTTTATACAGGACAATTAGCCGATCAAGTAGGTGTCTAGAAAGGTGTTAACGGGGTTATACCTCTGGGAAAACGAGGTTTATTTTAATTAGGTCCGTGCGAAAGCACGGGGAACCTCCCTCAAGTACCGACACTGATCTGGCTGAAAGATTGACGAAATTGTAGGGTGTAATTAATCCCGGCTAATCTTACCTTTTAGGGTTTGAAGGTAGATTTGATAAAAACAGTGGGAGACATCCTGATTAGATAAGATAATAACCAATCTAATCTTGCAAGAGCATACACTAAAGTGTTTTCTTCTCTCTCTCTCCAGGTAGCGACCGTGTCAGGCCATAATCAAGATAATAATATGGATGTATTGACTGAACCCGCTTATTATACTGAGCAGGGGATCGTTGGTCCCGTTCTTTCTTATAAGAGTTATAAGGCTGAACAGGGAATAGGAGAATATCTGGATTCTCACGCCGCCCAAACGGAGAACATGCATGTTGATGCACCTTCTTCGGGTGTGTTAGTTATTGAGAACTGTTTCTCAGTTCACCCTACGTCCTGGGTATTAGATACCGGATCAGGATCCCATATATATAAATTGTTACATGGGCTACGGAAATGTAGAGAACTGGGAAAATGTGATCATTCCGTTCAAGTAGGGAATGGTGCAAATATTGCAGCCAAAGCAGTTGGCGAATATCACCTTGTATTACCAAGTAGTAATACACTGATTCTGAATAAGTGCTATTATATACCGAATATGATGTGCAACATTATATCAGTTTCTTTATTAAGTAAAGAAGGATATAATTTTGTAGTACAGGATAATGTTATGAACATCTTCATAGATCAAAAGTTGATTAGATCAGGCTCGTTAGATAATGGCATATTCATTCTCAATCAAAATACAGTCTTTAATATACAAAACACACACAAGAGGAAGAGTTCAGAAATGAACGAATCCTACTTATGGCATTGTAGACTTGGTCATATCAATGCGACACGGCTAGCTAAGTTATATAAAGATGGATATTTGAATTCATTTGAATTATCATCTTATGATACTTGCCATTCATGTCTCAAAGGAAAAATGACCAAAACTCCGTTTAGTGGACACGGAGAAAGAGTTACAGAACTCTTAGGACTGGTACATAGTGATGTATGCGGTTCCATGTCTACACACGCCAGGAACGGTTCTTCCTACTTCATTACATTCACTGACGATCTCTCTAGATACGGACATGTGTTCCTGATGAAACACAAGTCTGAAGCTTTTGAGAAATTCAGAGAATATAAGCACGAAGTAGAGAACCAAACGGGCAAAAGTATTAAGATCCTTCGATCTGATCGAGGAGGAAAATACTTAAGCAATGAGTTCCTAAATTATCTAAAAGAGAATGAGATTCTCTCTCAGCTTACTCCTCCTTATACACTACAGCACAACGGTGTATCGGAGTGGAGGAATCACACCCTATTAGATATGGTACGCTCTATGATGAGTGATGCTGAGTTACCTATTTCCTACTGAGGACATGCACTGGAAAAAGCTGCATACCTATTGAATAGAGTTCCAACCAAATCAGTGCCTACCACTCCATATGAGATATGGAATGGGAAGAGACCATGTCTTAATTTTATTCAGATATGGGGTTGTCCGGCCTATGTAAAAACACAAAATCCGGACAAGCTCGATGCAAGGTCTGTCCTATGTAAGTTTATTGGATATCCCAAACATTCGCGAGGGTATATTTTCTACCACTCCGAGGAACAAAAGGTGTTTGTTTCTCGACATGCCACCTTTTTATAAAAGGGATTTCTTGTGAAAGAAATTAATGGCAATGAGGTAGAACTGGAAGAAGTTCCAGCAACACAAACTATGACAGATGATTTAGTGGAACCAGAGGATTCAGTAGTACCCGACGAACCCCAGCCTCTCCGCCGATCTAGCATGGTTTCTCATCCACCTGAGAGATACTACGGTTTTCTCATTGATGGTAGAAGCGAGGATTGCATCATGGAAGATGATGACCCGACTAGTTTCGAGCAGGCCATCACGAGTGGTGACTCTGTGAAATGGCTGGATGCAATGCGATCTGAGATGGAATCCATGTACACCAACAAAGTATGGACTTTGGAAAATGCTCCTGAAGGGGTAAAACCCATTGGGAGCAAGTGGATCTTTAAAAAGAAAATTGGTGTAGATGGAAAAGTTGAGACTTTCAAAGCTAGACTTGTTGCAAAGGGTTTTCATCAACGACCAGATATGGATTATGACGAAACCTTTTCTCCAGTAGCTATGGTTAAGTCCATCCGGATCTTACTTGCCATTGCTGCATACCATGACTACGAAATCATGTTAAGATCGCTTTTCTAAATGGTGATTTAGAAGAGTGCGTGTACATGACTCATCCAGAGGGCTTTGTAGATAGTGAGAGTAGCGGAAAGGTGTGCAAGTTGCTTAAATCCATTTATGGGTTAAAGCAAGTATCGCGGAGTTGGAACATCTGTTTTGATGTTGTAGTCAAAGAGTTTGACTTCATCAAAAATGTAGATGAACCTTGTATTTATAAGAAGGTTGCAGAGAGTAAGGTTGTATTCCTCGTATGGTACGTGGATGACATACTCTTGATAGGAAATGATGTTTCTATGCTGCAATCAATCAAGCTCTTCTTATCTCAAAGATTCTCAATGAAAGATCTAGGTGATGCCTCCTGCATATTGGGAATCATGATCTATAGAGATAGATCTAAACGGATACTGGGATTGTCCCAATCCAGGTACATTGACACCATACTAAAGAGGTTTAGTATGGAAGCATCCAAGCATGGGAACCAACCCACGATCTCTGGACTCACTCTCTCCAAAGAGATGTCTCCCAAGACTGATTTGGAGAGAGCTCGCATGCAGGGGATACCCTAAGCTTCGGCAGTAGGCTCTATCATGTATGCGATGCTATGTACCAGACCCGATATAGCATACTCACTAAGTGTAGTAAGTCGGTATCAAGCAGATCCTGGAGAGAGTCACTGGACAGCTGTAAAGAACATTCTCAAGTACTTGCGAAGGACTAAGGAGATGTTCTTGGTGTATGGTAACGGAGAACTCCAGGTGGACTCCTTTACCGATTTCAGCTTCCAAAGTGATAAGGACGACTCTAAGTTGCACTCGGGATTTTTCTTTACCCTCAATGGAGGGGCGGTATGTTGGAAGAGTTCCAAACAGGATACCGTTGCAGACTCGACGATGGAGGCTGAATACATCGCTGCCAACGATGCTGCCAAAGAGGCTGTCTGGATAAAGAAGTTCATTAGTGAACTTGGTGTGGTTCCATCCATTGAGCATCCAATACCTCTGTATTATGATAACAATGGAGCTGTGGTTTTGGCCAAGGAACCTATGTCCCATCAAAAGTCCAGACATATTCTGAGGCGGTATCACCTGATCAGAGAGATAGTTAATCGGCGGGAGATCGAGGTCAGGAGAGTAGATACGAAGGACAACACTGCGGATCCACTCACGAAGGCCATTCCCCAGATACAGTTTGAGAGATTATTCGGGATGCTAGGTATGAGATACTACAGCAGCTGGCTTTAGTGCAAGTGGGAGATTGTTAGTTATGTATATGCCCTAGAGGCCATTGTTGTACATATGATGTATATTATAATGGATGTTTGGATATATATAGAGAGGAATTTCTTGCTCGACATGATAGTATGCTATTTGGTTTCACTTTATCTTAACATGTTGACTTATATTAGTTTACTTTCTTACTCTCACATGTTGATAAAGCCCTTAGGATCTATACTCGACTACTGGGACTATGATGAGATCATACTGGTGGGGCCACGGTAGTCGATGAGTACATCCTATAACTGTTCCTAGTCGAGGGTGTGTCGAGACAGGGTATCGATACACCAGAGTAGACTAGCGTATATGCATCTTGACCCATATGATGGGGGGTGGATGATCCCATATCCATCGGTGTTTGACATCAAGGATGGTGTACGGGTGCTCAGTGGAGACTGGGTACACTGGACGGACTCGCCGAGAACTCCCAGATAGTGATATACCTCACGTCAGATGGCAGTTCTCCGGTGACACTGGTACAGGGTAGTCTGTAGACCCGGGATCGTCATAGAGTCTTGTGTGATTCCCACTGTGCTTTGATTTCCACCTTACCACATCCAAGAGGGCGTGCAAAATGGTGGCTTTTGGGTGCAGTCCCGAATCATATGGAGGCAATGAGCGATAGGAGGGGATCCGTCTCTCCCGGTATAGGGAGTTGATGTTGTGCTGTGTTCGATTGGCTATAACTGGAAGTTCCTGGCCAGGGCTGATATGGAGATTTACTGGTAAGTGTTATCAGTAGTTTCTCGACCCGTTATGAGCCTCACATCGACACGACTTATCGGTTACCGGGGTCTGACATATACCACCCCTAGACTAGATATGCAACAAATCAGACGAAGAGACCGAACTGTACCGGAGTGTTACTGATTGGATTCACAGGAGAATGTACAGGCTTACTTGTTGATCTTCTGGTTGCTCAATACCTGGGTGGCTGTTACGTTTAGCTGACCGCTTGCAGCTTGTGGGTGTTTGATATGATCATCACCTGCTACCGGCGTATTGACGATTCTTTAGAGTCCTACACAGAGGTTTCTTGACTCAGGCAAAACGGAGTAGGGACACATATGTGATATGTGCAGGATCAAGGATAATGCGATATGAGATACCGTATTATATTCTCGCGATATTTTGATATGAGCCGGATCATCGGATCAAGTGTTGATTCGATGAATCGATACATGATATATTAGTCGGTTATATTCGATATAGCCGGATTGTCGGATCAAGTGTTGATTCGATAATTTAATTTATAATAATATATATGATATATTGCATTACATTATCTAATATTGGCTCACTTTATTATTTCATTTTCTCACCGGGTAATACATTGATATATATGTGATATATGTTAATTGTATTATTTTCTTTTGTTACAAATATATATTATATATGTGATATATAATATAGTAACATGATATGATTACTAATGCAACATGTTTAGTGGAGATTAAACAAGATTAGAGTTTGATTTGGGTTAGTTCTTTCTTGATGCTTCTAGAAGGATTTATTTTGTTTTGAGCTAAGATATTATGGTTGATATTTTCTAGTGACTCATTCTTAACCCAACCCAAACCCTTAGCCTTAGTTAATTTTCTACATGAGTTAGCCTTATCATAGTTAACCATGGTTGCATTATTAATCATATATCATTTCATTATTCATCACAAAAGGATTTATCCATTATTTCTTCTTGTTTTTCAACCTTGAGCTTTGAGAAAGCTTTCTAGGTTTTCATTTTGTGATGATTAAGAGTGAGAATTTGATATAAAAAGAAAGCATAAATACTACTCCATCATCCTCATCTAATCTAGCCAATTAGATTAGGGTGTTCACCCCATTTGAGAGAGAGCTTGAGTTATAGAAACTTCGAGGTAGATCATTGGAGAAAAGGAAGACTACAAGCTAGCATGGATCGTTCGAGTTGTGGAGCCTCTCTTGAGTCCGGGAGATCGTGGATCGTGGCGAAGGGACTTCTACTCGGAGTTATGAAGTGAAGGAGCGGACTACAAAGGTTGTAATCCCTCACTTTTAGTTGTAAAGATGTTTACTTGCATGTGTAACCCTAATTATGTAGCAAAGATCCCGGCTTTGGGTTGTTCGGTACGTCTAAATTTTTATTCGGGCATGGTTGATGCCTTATTAACCCTTGTTAGAGTGCCTAGGAACCCTACAATTTGAACCCTAGGGTTCGCCGTAGTTCTGTGGTGTCATAGGTGAAGCGTTGGTTTGACCCTTCTACGACTGGATCATAGGTACTGCGGCACATTTTGGGTACTTTAACTTCGCTCAAGTGTTGAGCTTATTTGGTGATATGGGTGTTGCTTGATTCACTCGAAATGTTTTAACATAGTCTATTATATTGTGATACAATACTTGTAATCAACAATATTTTAATTTTATAAGTCTAGCAATTTAGTCTCATTTGATCGGTTGCCACGGGATTTTGATGCGATCAAAAGTCCGTCGCAATCACTTTGTGTATTCGGATACTCGCCGGGTAACATTACTAGATAGTCATGCCCCATAACCCCGACCAAGTGACTGTAGGATAACTCCGTTGCCAAAAAGCATCCGTCCGGGTGCTCGCGGCCACGGTGTTCCACTTAAGTGCACTTCGGCGTCGGTATCGGGGGGTGCGGCCGTCTACTAAAGTTTCTGACGGGCATTCGATCGGGATGTCGGGAATCTTGTTGAATTGCCCGACTGATTATTGGAAAGTGTTTTCAATATCGAGACTAAAATGCCGGGTTTATAATTGTTAGGCATGCGATATCTAAGGAATTCATAATGTTAGGCATGAAATCCGCAATATGAGATATTACGGGTTTATGATGTCTAAGGTGGTTGCGGATTCCAACTGTTGTAGTTTTTCACTTTCTTTTCTGTGACCGTAAGTGTAATATGTGGTGTAATGCTGGTTTTGTTGCTATACGTCAACGACAATTGGGATACGCATATTTACTTACGTTGATGACATGTGATGTTATGTGTTGCTGGATATGTTATATTGGATCGTCGTGTTTGAATAGCCGGGTTTTTTTTTATGTGAGATGAGTGTTTTTCATTTTCATTCATGTAAAATTCAATGTATATAATATTCTTTTATTGGGGCACTTCCGGGTTGAGGAAGATGTCACCGTTGATGTATATTATTCACTTTTCCGCATTAGGATAGACCCAAGGATTGGAGCACAAGTAACCGGGTTCTAGAGTCCAGTGGGAGACCATCTCGAGGAGTCGGGTCCGGGTCTCCTAACTCTAGAATTGGTAGGGTTGCTTGTCGCTCTCGTAGGGGTCTAGGGATATGGGTTTGGCTATTCATCACGACCGTGGAATCCGTGTTTTATACAGGCTCAAAATAAAACACGGACATCCTAGTATATCCAATATTTCATATGTTGTTTTCTGCTGCGATATCTGTGATGTGATTATTTGATATGTTGAGATAGATACTGTATATAGTATATATAATATATTATATAGACGTTGCTTATATTTTACACCCGCGCTAGCCCTACCCCGCCCTGCCGTTAGTTACTTAACCTAACGGTGCATGACGGGACATCGAGGCGAATGCGGATGGCATAAGTGTACGTTGTATTTATCTGTGATGTTTAGGTAAACTTAAATTATGGGACATTTATTAATGAGATTAATGAAAGAAAATAAACCTGAAAGATATTGTGGAATCGAATTTCAAAAATTAGGTAGCTCTAGTTGTTGCTTTGCATAGCGGTATTCCTTGTAGAATATCCAGCACCTCATTCGACGAGGAAAGAGCCGAGATCCCTTCACCGGGAGTGACCTCTTTAGCAATAACTAGCAGATGCTACAACCCTTGGTTTTGTCTTTTGATTGCTTTTCTAGTTCTTGCTTTGCATAGTGGTATTGTGAAAATCCTGCACCTCACTTGACGAGGAAAGAGCCGATATCCCTTCACCGGGAGTGACCTCTTTAGAGAAACTAGCAAAAGCCTAAAAAACACTCCATTTAAAACATTTGATTCTACAACGAGATCAAGTTCAAAGTGTTAAAGGTTTTCTTAAAAACCATTCGCAACCCTCCGTCATTTTAGGAAGTAGAGTACTTAGTATTCGTGCTGCGTTTGTTGACCTTAGCCAAGGCGCAGTGTACGGTAGCTAAGTGATGTCTTCCTACACAGCATATGATGCGATTAGTTAAGACAGTCATGTGACTTTGTTGACCTTAGACAAGGGTCATGTGGGTGGGTCTAATTATTCATGAAATGACGGGTAGAACTTGACTAGTGCTTATGATTTGTTGACCATAGCCAAGGTCATAGGTGCTCGGGGTAAAAACCATTATCGGGAGTTTCAAGCGTTGAAATTTGCAATGAGATTGCATACCTTCTATGAGATAGTTGGATCCTGATAGCCGCTGTGAGTAATTGATACTCCTTGGAGAGTTTTGCACTTTACAAATAGTCGATCAAGTAGGTGTCTAGAAAGGTGTTAACGGGGTTACGTCCCTGGGAAAATGAGGTTTATTTTAATTAGGTCCGTGCGAAAGCACGGGGAACCTCCCTCAAAGTACTGGCACTGGCCTGGCTGAAAGATTGGCAAACTTGTAGGGTGTAATTAATCCCGGCTAATCTTTCCTTTTAAGGTTTGAAGGAAGATTTGATAAAAACAGTGGGAGCCATCCTGATTAGATAAAATATAACCAATCTAATCTTGCAAGAGCGCACGCAGAGTGTTTTCTTCTCTTTCTCTCCAGGTAGCGACCATGTCACGCTTTAATCAAGATAATAATATGGATGTATTGACCGAACCCGCTTATTATACTGAGCTGTGGACGTTGGTCCCGCTCCAACTTATAATTGTTATAAGACCGAGCAGGATATAGGGGAATACCAGGATTCCTATGCCGCCCAAACGAAGAAAGTGCATGCTGATGCATCTTCTTCGGGTATGTTCATTACATAGAACTGTTTCTCAGTATACTCTACGTCCTGGGTATTTGATACCGGATCAAGATCCTGGATATGTAATCTGTTACATGGGCTAAAGATAGGTAGAGAACTGAGAACGGGTGATAAGTTTCAAGAGTTGAAAACGGTGCAATTGTTGCAGCCAAGGTGTTGGCAATTATCACCCTGTATTACCAAATACATTGATTCTGAATGAATGTTATTAGATACCGAACCTGATATACAACATTATATCGGTCTCTTTACTTACTAAAGAAGGATATAATTTTGTATTGTTGGATAATGTTTTGAACATTTCCTATATCAAGAGTTAATCGATTCAGGCACGTTATCTAAAATCATATACATTCTAAATCAATCCACAGTTCTTAACATATAGAACACACACAAGAGGAAGAATTCATCAATGAACGAATCCTTCTTGAGGCATTGTAGACTAGGTCATATTAATGCGACCCGACTAGCTAAGTTACATTTAGATGCATATTTAAATCAGTTTGAATTTACATTTTGTGAAACTTGCCAGTCATGCCACAAAGATAAGATGACCATAGCTCCATTTACTTGAAACAGAGAAAGGGTTAGTGAACTCTTGGGACTGATATATAATGATGTAGTAAGTCCCCTGTCTACAATTGCCAGAACTGGTTCTTTATACTTTCTTACATTCACTGATGATCTCTCAAGATTCGGACGCATGTTCCTGTTGAAACACATGTCTGAAGCTTCTGAGAAATTCAAAGAATATAAGATAGAAGTAGAGAACCAATACAGGAATAAGTATTAGGTCCTATGATGTGATCAGGGAGGAGAATACTTAGGCATTGAGATCCTGGACTATTCTACAGGAGAATAAGATTCTCTCTCAGCATTACTCCTCCGTATACACCACAGCACAATGGTGTATCGGGGCGGAGCAATCGCACCCTATTAGATATGGTGCGCTCTATGATGAGTACTACTGAGTTACCTGTTTCTTTTGGGGGTTATGCACTTGTGAAGCTGGATACCTATTGAATGAGGATTCAATAGTTCCCGACAAACCTCAGCCTCTCCGCCGATCTGGTAGGGTTCCTCATCCGCCTGAGAGATAATTCGGTTTCTCGATGAAATTGGGAGCGAGGATTGCATCATGTGATGATGACCCAACTAGCTTCGAGCAAGACATAAAGAGTAGGGACTCTGTAAGAATGGCTGGATGCTTAGTGATCTGAGATGGAATCTATATACACCAACAAAGTATGGACTTTGGTTGCTATATCTGAAGGGTTAAATCCCCATCAGGAGCAAGTATATCTTGAGAAGATTACTTGGTGTAGATGGAAAAGTTGAGACTTTCAAAGCTAGACTTTTTAAAGGTTCTCGTCATCGACCAGGCGTGGATAATGATGAAACCTTTTCCAGTGGCGGTGCTTAAGTCCAGCCGGATCCTACTTGCCATTACTACATACCATGACTACGATATCTGGTGGTTGAGTGCCATGACTGCTTTTCTAAATAATGATTTAGAAGAGAACGTCTATAAGTACACAGCCAGAGGACTTCGTAGACAATGGGAGCAGCGGAAATATATGCAAGTTGCTTTATGTGTTAAAGTAGGCATCACGGAGATGTAACGTCTGTTTTGATATGGTAGTCAAAGAGTTTGGCTTCATCAAAACGGTAGATGAACCTTGTATATACAAAATGATTGTAGAGAGTATGGTGGTCATTCTCGTATTGCACGTGGATGACATACTCTTGATAGGGAAGGCGTTTCATATGCTACGATCGGTCAATCTCCTCTTATCACATTGATTCTCCGTATAGGATCAAGGTGATACCTCCTAAATCCTGGGTTTTGGATCTATGAGATAGATCTAAATGGATGTTAGGATTCTCACTAGGTGCAGTGAGAAGATATCAATCGATCCTGGGGAGAATCACTGGATAGCTTCCAGGGTGATAAGGATGACTGAAGGTCAGTCGCAGGCATTGTCTTTACCCTCAGTGGAGGGGCGGTATGTTGGAAGAGTTCCAAGCTAAATACCGTGGCAAACTAGATGATAAAGGCTGGATATATCGCTATCAACGATACTACCAAAAAGGCAGTTTGGGTGTATTTTTTGTTCATGAAATGAACAAGGTTCCTGCCATTGTGTGACAATGGAGGTGTGGCTTTAGCCTAGGAACCCCGGTCCCATCAGTGACCCAGACGTATTCTAAAGCAGTATCACCTAATCATGGAGATGGTTGATCTCCAGAGAGATCCACGTTAGGAGAGTAGACTCGGAGGACAACACGGCAGATCCACTCACGAAGGCCTTTTCCCAGAAAGAGACTTTTATGGGATGGTTGAGTATGAGATACTACAACCACTACTATATGATGGCCCTAGTGCAAGTGGGAGATTGTTAGTTGTATGTATGCCCTAGAGGCCATTATTATACATGAGATATATATCATAGTGGATGCCGGGACATATATAGGGAGGACTTTCTTGCTCGACATGATAGTACGCTATCTGGTTGCTCTTTATCTTAACATGTACACTTATTGTCTCTCTGTTACATGCTGATAAAGCACATAGGATGTGTATTCGACTTCCAGAATTATGATACAGATCATACTAGTAGGGCCTGGGTAGTCCATGAGTACATCCTTCAATGTTCATAGTCGTGGGAATATCGAGACGGGGCATCGATATTCCAGAGTAGGCTACTGTATATCTTCTCGACCCATGAGATGGGCGATGGATGTTCCCATATCCATTGGTGTTTGACATCATAGATGGTATACGGGTGCTCAGTGGAGACTGGGTACACTGAACGGACTCGCCGAGAACTCCCAGATGGTATTATACCTCACGTCAGATGGCAGTTCTCTGGTGACACTGGTATAGCTTAGTTTGTTGACCCGAGATCGTCATAGAGTCTTGTGTGTCTCCCACTGTGCTTTGATTTCCACCCTACCATGGATCTACCGAGTAATGCAAACAGGTGGTTTTTGGATACAGTCCCAAGTCACATGGAGGCAATGAGCGATAGGAGGGGATTCGTCTCTCCTGGTATTGGGGGTTGATGTTGCGCTATGCTCGACTGGTCATAACTGAAAATCCCTGGCCAGGGTTGCTGTGATTTACCGGTAAGTGTTATCAGTAGTTTCATGCTCATTATGGACCTTATATCGGCATGACTTATCAAGCTACTGGGGTCTGACGTTTACCACCCCTAGGCGAGATATGCGACATATCAAACGAACAGACCGGACTGTGCGGTAAGTGTTACCGATTGGATTCGCAGGAGTGTGAGCAGGCTTTCTCGTTGATCTTATGATCGCTCAATACCCGGGTGGCCGTTACGTTTAGCAGACCGCTTGCGGCTTGTGGGTGACTGATATGATCACCACCTACTGCCGGCGTATTGACGAGTCTTTAGAGTCCTACACAGAGGTTTCCTGGCTCAGGAGAAATGAAATAGGAGCACGTATGTGATATGTGCAGGACCGAGAATAATACGAGTATGTGATACTGTATTCTATTCTCGCGATTTGTATCATCGGTCGGTTATATGCGATATAGTCAGATTACCGAATCAAGTGTTGATTAGATATATTGGTACACTAGATATTAGTCGGTTATATGCAATATGACCAGATCATTAAATCAAGTGTTTATTTAATGATTTAATGTATAATTATATATTTGATATATTACTTTATATTAACTAGTATTTGTAAGTCGACGTTAGACACCCTACAAGATGCGGGGAGGCGGAATAAGTAAAACAATCATTTTGTTTAAGTTAACATCGACTAACTTTACGGATCTTTGCTAAACCCTAACTAACAAACTATCTAGAAGTGCTAAACTACTATGATAGATGATTATACCTCAAAATACTAGTCCTTCTTGTTCTTGTTGTTCACCTCCTCGTCGGTCTCTTCGATGTGATAGAAGATCCACCCGAGAGTTCCTTCTCCAAGCTTTAATCTCTCACTTGAGGTAATTAAGTGGCTAGGATTGCTAATCCAAGTGACCTAGAAGATATAGAAGTGGATTAAGGATCTATTAATCTTTCTAACCCTTGGGATCTCAACACATGAGAGGATTACGGTTAGGTTGAAGAAGAGGAGAGCTTGAGGAGAGAGTGCGTGTATGTGAGAATTTGAATGAATAATAACTCATTTCTATATTATATGAAGCATAATGATTATCAAATAAATCATATATTATAAATACAACCATGCTTCATTTAATACAATCAATGAATCATCTCATGAGTGATTAAGCAATAAATGCTTCATTAACTCACTTGGATGAATCATCTCATGAGTCACTAATTCATTTAATGCAAATTACACATAAGCTCTCTATCTCATTTAGTTTAATTCATAAATGAATTAAATCTAAATGAGTCACCTATCTTCTAGAAGCTTCCCGACAAATTACGAGAATGCCCCTCCCATCCGTAAAACACGGAAATACTGAGACTGCATAAATCCAATAATCCAATTCTAGAATCTGGCTTAAACTAAAGCCCGCTAGTATAATCTGTCCGAACATCGTACGTGCACAAGTACACATATATGTCCGAACCCTATCATAAAACTATAAGACCTCTATATCGTTTTGCCTGAAGCAGGGAAACTCTCTGTGTGGGACTCTAAAGACTTGACACTACGCTGGCAGTGGGTTTAACCACAGGCCGCAAGCGGTACTAGCTGTACGTAACGGTCCCTAGGTAGATGTCGATAAGAAGGCCGATGAGGAAACCCATCCGAACTCCTACTGAGCCTGATGTGACAATCTCCATACAGTCCGGTCTGTTCGTCTAATACTATCGCATATCAGGCCTAGGGGGCGGCAAGCGTCAGTCCCCTAAAAGCGTATAAGTCATGTGGGAGTGAAGCCCATTACACCTTGAGAAGCTACTAGAAATCTTACCAGTAAATCTCGTTTTCCCTGGACAGGGACTTTGTGTAATGGCTCTCCAAACACAGTGCGATATCAACTCCCAATACCGGGAGAGACGAATCCTTTCTAACTGCCACTGCCTCCAAGTGCTTCGGGACTGCACCCAACTGCTACCTGTTTGCACTACTCCTTTGAGCCGTGCTACGGTAGCAATCTAAGAACAGTGGGAACACACTCGAGACGAAGCAGCAGTGTCAAGTCAACGGACTATGTTGTACTCATGTCACCTGGGAACTGTTAACTGACGATGGGTATAATACCAACCAACAGTTCCCTGCGAGTCCTTTCCGGTGTACCCGTAACCCAACGAGCACCTGTATACTATCTCCAGTACAACGTACTAATGGCTGTGGGACAGACAATTTCCCCTGCTGGGATGAGAAGCGTACACACTAGTCTACTCTGGATTATCGATGCCCTGTCTCGATAATCCTACGACTAGGGACCTGAAAAAGGATGTTCTTGTAGACTATCCAGCCCTACTAGTATGACTGCCACCACAATGCTGGTAGTCAAGCAAGATCCTATGGGCTCTATCAATATGTATTCACGATATGCTAAAAGAAACATATACACATATTAAGATAGATATAAACCAAGTAGCATACTATTATGTTGAGCAAGACTATTTATATAACTGTGAATATCCCAAGCTTCCATTAAGTAATATTCAATCTAGTATGATACAATAATGGCCCCTAGGGCATATACACTAACAATCTTCCACTTGCACTAGGGCCATGTACTGGCGTATCGAAGACCTATCTTCTCGAATAGCCTCTCGAACTGTGTCTGAGGTAAGGCCTTTGTGAATGGATATGCAGTGTTCTCCTCTGTAGCAACTCTCCGAATCTCGATCTCCCAGCGATCTATGATCTCCTTGATCAGGTGATACCGTCTTAAGATATGTCTGGACTTTTGATGGGACCTGGGTTCCTTTGCTAAAGCTATAGCCCCGTTGTTGTCACAATACAGAGGTATTGATCAACAATGGATGGAACCACCTGAAGTTCTGTGAGGAACTTCTTCATCCAGATTGCTTCTTTTGCGACATCGCAAGCAGCGATATACTCTGCTTCCATCGTCGAGTCAGCAATGGTGTCCTGCTTCTTCCAGCACACCGCCCCTCTATTGAGGGTAAAGACATAACCTGACATGGACTTGGAGTCATCCTTGTCACTCTGGAAGCTGGAGTCAGCAAAAGCCTCGACCTTGAGGTCTTTTCCACCGTAAACCAAGAACATATCCTTAGTCCTTCTCAGGTACTTAAGAATGTTCTTTACTGCTATCCAGTGCTTCTCCTCTAGGTCTGACTGATACCGGCTTACCACGCTCGGTGCGTAAGCTACATCTGGTCTGGTGCACAACATCGCATACATTATAGAGCCTACCGCAGAAGCGCAAGGTATAATCGACATGCGATCCCTTTCCAAATCAGTCTTGGGGGATATCTTTTTGGAGAGGGTGATTCCGTGACAAGCCGGTAAATTACCGTGCTTAGAATCTTCCATACTGAATCTTTTCAGTATAATGTTGATATACGTAGACTGCAAAAGTCCCAACATCCTCTTAGATCTATCACGACAGATCCGGATCCCCAGAATGTAAGAGGCATTACCCAGGTCTTTCATGGAGAACCTGTGTGACAAGAATCCTTTGACAGATTGTAGCATAGGAATGTCATTTCCTATCAAGAGAATGTCATCCACGTATAAGACGAGGAATACGACAGTTCGTGCTACAATTTTACTATAAATACATGGTTCATCTGGATTTTTGATAAAATCATATTCTTTGACCGTTTCGTCAAAACAGATGTTCCAACTCCGCGATGCCTGTTTTAGTCCATAAATGGACTTAAGCAACTTGCACACTTTCCCGCTGCTCCCACTCTGATTGGAACCTTCTGGCTGATCCATATAGACGCATTCTTCTAAATTAGCATTTAGAAAAGCCGTCTTTACTTCCATCTGCCAGGCTCATAATCATGGAAGGCGGCAATGGCAAGAAGGATCCGAATGGATTTGAGCATAGCCACTGGAGAAAAAGTTTCATCATAGTCCAAACCAGGTCTTTGACGAAAACCCTTTGCAACAAGTTTAACCTTATAGGTTTCCACTTGTCCATCTACACCAATCTTTTTCTTGAAGATCCACTTGCATCCTATGGGTTTTATCCCATCTGGAGAAAAGTCCAAAGTCCATACTTTGTTGGTGTACATGGACTCCATCTCGTTTCGCATTGCATCCAGCCATCTTACTGAGTCGCCTCTCTGGATGGCCTGTTGGAAGCTAGTAGGTTCATCATTATCAATGACACAATCCTCTCTATCCACGTCTATGAGAAAACCGTAGTATCTCTCAGGCGGATGAGATGGCCTACTACTCCTCCGGAGGGGTGCGGGAATGTTCTGTTCTTCTGGAACTTCTGGTTCTACTAAACTTTCAGTAGTAGTTTGTGGTTCTGGAATTTCTTCCAGTTCTATTGCGCTCCCACTTGTTTCCTTTTCTAAAAACCGCTGTTCTAGAAAATGGGCATTACGAGAAACAAAAACCTTTTATTCCTCTGCGTAATAGAAAAAATATCCCTTGGAGTTCTTTGGATATCCCACAAACATACACTGCACTGATCGTGCCTCGAGTTTGTCCGCATACTGCTTTTTAACAAAAGCTGGACATCCCATATCTTCAGATATTAAAGATAGGGTTTCTTCCCACTCCACATCTGATATGGTGTGGTAGGCACAGTCTTGGTAGGAACCCTGTTCAAAAGATATGCAGCTGATTGTAGCGCATAACCCCAGAAAGATCGCGGTAACTCAGCATTACTCATTATGGAACGTACCATATCCAATATGGTTCGGTTCCGTCTCTCCGATACACCGTTGTGTTGTGGAGTGTATGGAGGAGTAAGCTGAGAGAGAATTCCATTCCCTTTTAGGTAACCCAGGAACTCGGCACTTCAGTATTCACCACCTCGATCAGATCTCAGTGTCTTGATACTTTTGCCGGTTTGGTTTTCTACTTCATTCTTATATTCTCGGAATTTCTCAAAGGCCTCGGATTTATGTTTCATTAAGAAAATGAATCCATACTTAGAGTAATCATCCGTAAAAGTAATGAAATATGAAAACCCGCCTCTTGCATGTGTAGACATTGGACCACATACATTGCTGTGTATGAGTCCTAAGAGCTCGCTCGCTCTTACTCCATGTCCAATGAATGGAGTCTTTGTCATCTTTCCTTTGAGACATGATTGACAAGTGGCATAAGATTGATATTTGCACGGATCCAAATATCCTTCTCTATGTAATTTAGTTAACCTTGTCTCATTGATGTGACCTAGTCTACAATGCCATAAGAAAGCCTGATTTATATCTGGAGACTTTCTTTTTAGTGCGTTCTGGACATTAAAAATCTACAATTGGTTTAACACGTATATACCCTTATCGAGCGTACCGGACCCAATCAAACCATGATTAAGGTGGATGTTAACAACATCGCTTACAAACGTGAAATCATAACCTTCTTTTGATAACAACGATACTGATATAATATTACATGTTAAACTGGGTACACAAAAACAGTTGCGCAAAACCAAAATATGTCCACTCGTCAATCCAAGGTGATAATCCCCTACGGATACAGCATTCACGCTAGCTCTGTTAGCAACCTGGAGGGTCATATCACCAACCTTCAGCACTCTACGGTTTCTCAGTGCCTGCAATGAATTGCATATATGAGATCCTGATCCGGTGTCCAATACCCAGGAAGTAGAGTTGATTGACAGACAATTTTCAATTACAAACACACCTGAAGTCGAAGCCACAGCTTGCTTCGGGTCCTGGTTCTTGACAATCCAAGCTTTGCAATCTTTCTTCCAATGGCCTTTCCTACGACAGTGGAAGCACTCGTCCTTTGCCACTACTGGCACCGTAACCTTTGCCTTTCCCTTGACTTCCACCTTACCAACACCACCTCTTGGTTTGGTTGCGGCCTTCTTCTTCCTTCCTTTGGCCCTTGCCTTGGACCTGGAAGAGGATGCACCACGAACAAACATAGTGGGTGTTTCCCTTGCTTTCTGTAAGGTGCCCTCTGTACTCCTCAACATGTTAAGGAGTTCTGGAAGTTCAACTTCCTTACCTTGAATGTTGAAATTCAAGATAAATTGGGCATAGGTGGAAGGAAGGGACTGAAGAACTAAGTCTGTATACAGCTCGTTCTCTAATGTTGTCCCGAGGTCCGCGAGCTCTTCAATATAGCCAATCATCTTAAGGATATGTTCTCCTACAGATGATCCGACGGCCAGCCTCGACTGAAACAAGTTCTTCGAGGTCTCGTATCTAGATATACGAGATTGCTTTCCATACAGTTCCTTGGTGTGGAGAAATATGGATTCAAGATCCATATTCTCGTGCCTCCTCTGATGTTCATTATTCATAGAGGCAAGCACGATGCATTTGGCCTTCGCGCAGTCAATCTCCCAGGTCTTGCGGATTTCCTTATCCGGGATACTAGATTCTGGAGCTGGGATGGCAGGGGCCTTAGTAGTAAGGACATACCCCAATTTGTCATAAGTAATTGCCATCTTGACATTCCGAAACCAGTCTTTATAGTTTGGCCCTGTCAGAATATTTTTATCTAATAATAACTTAAGTCCTGTCATGTTCTGGGTCGCTGCAATTAGGAGAGAGAGAGAGGAAACACTTTAGCATGGTGCTCTTACAAGTTTAGAGTGGTTTTTAGTTTATCTAAACATGATGGCTCCCACTGTTTCTCGAATCGTTCCTCAAACCATAAAAGAAGAACAAGTCAGGATTATTCTCACCGTACAATACTTGCTTAACCGTTCAGCCAGGCCGGTGTTGGTACTTCGAGGGAGGTTTTACGACACTTTCGCGAAGTTCCTTAAATAAATAATCTCTTTTCTCTGGGGTCGTAGCCCGCTGACACCTTTCTCGACACCTACTTGGTTTATAGCATTGATCGTTAAGTGAAAAAATCTCCTGATGAGTAGCATATACTCACAGTAGGATCGGGATCCAAATATCATCGTGTGATAAAGCTGAAGGAATCCTACCAAAATTATCACACTCCAAATGGTATGCAACTCTTAGCAAATTTCAGTTTCTTTAGAAATTCCCGATGTGGATTTCTGCCCCATGCTCTTATGACCTTGGCGTTGGTCAAAATGTCATAAGTCACACGTCAAGTTCTACCCATCATTATCTTGTTAATTTGAACCCACCCGTACATACCCCTGACGTTGGCTAAATGGCAGTACAACTGTCCCAAACCAACTCATCTATCTATGTAACAGATGAATACCCAGCAGCTACCAAACACTATGCTTTGGCGTTGGTCAAAATACATAGCTTGAATACTACTGAATACCCAAATGAAACGACGGAGGGCTACGAATGGTTTTGGCGAAACCGTGAACGTAGTGAACTTGATATGATTGAAGGAACCTGATTGCTTTTTAAAAGGAGTGGTTTAAGCTCCGCAATTAAAAAAAATCTTCTGTTTTAAAATAACCGAGTGGTTTCTTTTAAACTGTTCCAACGATTCAACTTTGGTTTATTTTCTTTGCATTAAAATAATGCGTCCCATCATTTAACCTATCATTGCAGAAAACAATGAAAATACAACGTCCTCTTATACCATCCGCATTCGCCACTGGGCCCCGTCATTCACCCGTTAGGTTACTTAACTAACGACAGAGCGGGGGCTGGGCTAGCGCGGGTGCAAAACATAAGCAACGCCTACTAGATATCATATATAGATATTGTACATTCTTCAGATGCAATAATAGTCATTCCAGATCACAGATGAACATATTGGATATACAAGCAATCCGCATTTCTTTTGAGCCTGCAAAGAAAGACGGATTACACAGTCGCAATGAATAGCCAAAACCCCACCCTAGATCCCTACGGGTATGGAAAACTACCCGCCAAGTACCCAAAGTGAAGCGGTCTCCCTCAACAACGTGAGTAGGCCACTAAGCACTTCAAAGTACCCGGTAGTTTGTGCACCCCACCTTGGGTCTATCCTAGGAGCAGAAAACAGTAAATGAAATAATACAACGGTGGCTACAATCTCAACCCGGATGTGCCCCGCAAAAGAATATTACAACAAATTACAATTTATATTTGAATGAAAGAAACTCTCGTCTCACATCCTCGGCTAATCATCACGACAATCCAACAAGTTCATATTCACAAACCAGTAAAAACTATTACAGAAATGTGCAACCCCTTTTAACCGACATACTAGCAATTAGGGGAGGTTTACGAACACATTAATCACAACACAGATATAATCCAGTTAGCCAAAGTTTTTAGAATTTTGATCAAGCAACACATATGAATTTACTCCAAACAATTCTCTGTGCACATAAAACCTGAGCAGAAACAAAACATTCCAGAAAACACAACATCAACACAGAAGAATAACTGAGCAAATTTGGGTTGACTCGGTGTCAACTCGGCCGCGAATCCGCGGCGGATCGCTTGGATCGGTGGCGGTTCCGCGGTGGTTTGGACGAGTCACGATCCTAAATTTCTTCACAATTCTTAAAAAACCCTGCTTGTATTTTTAAGGGTCCCTGAAAAATTTTTAGACCCCGTTTTAAAATTGGCAGAAACATGGTGAAAACGTCGTTTTTTCGGGATTATTTTGCGATCGAATTTCTAAAGACTTTGCTAACATGTTAGTTATGGTTTAACTAGGCTCTGATGCCACTGTAAGTCGACGTTAGACACCCCACAAGATGCGGGGAGGCGGAATAGGTAAAACAATCATTTTGTTTAAGTTAACATCGACTAATTTTACGGATCTTTGCTAAACCCTAACTAATAAACTATCTAGAAGTGCTAAACTACTATGATGGATGATTATACCTCAAGATACTAGTCCTTCTTGTTCTTGCTGTTCACCTCCTCGTCGGCCTCCTCGATGTGATAAAAGATCCACCCGAGAGTTCCTTCTCCAAACTTTAACCTCTTACTTGAGGTAACTAAGTGGCTAGGATTGCTAATCCAAGTGACCTAGAAGATATAGAAGTGGATTAAGGATCTAATAGTCTTTCTAACCCTTAGGATCTCAACACATGAGAGGATTAGGGTTAGGTTGAAGAAGAGGAGAGCTTTAGGAGAGAGAGTGTGTATGTGAGAATGAGAATGAATAATAACTCATTTCTATATTATATGAAGCATAATGATTATTAAATAAACCATATATGATAATTACAACCATGCTTCATTTGATACAATCAATGAATCATCTCATGAGTCATTAAGCAATAAATGCTTCATTAACTCACTTGGATGAATTATCTCATGAGTCACTAATTCATTTAATGCAAATTACACATAAGCTCTCCATCTCATTTAGTTTAATTCATAAATGAATTAAATCTAAATGAGTCACCTATCTTCTAGAAGCTTCCCGACTAATTACGAGAATGCCCTTCCCATCCGTAAAACATGGAAATACTGAGACTGCATAAATCCAATAATCCAATACTAGAATCTGGCTTAAACTAAAGCCCGCTAGTATAATCTTTCCGAACATCGTACGTGCACAAGTACACATATATGTCCGAACCCTGTCGTAAAACCATACGACCTCTATATCGTTTCGCCTGAAGCAGGGAAACTCTCTGTGTGGGACTCTAAAGACTCGACACTACGCTGGCAGTGGGTTTAACCACAGGCCGCAAGCGGTACTAGCTGTACGTAACGGTCCCCAGGTAGATGTCGATAATAAGGCCGATGAGGAAACCCATCCGAACTCCTACTGAGCCTGATGTGACAATCTCCGTACAGTCCGGTCTGTTCGTCTAATACTATCGCATATCGGGCCTAGGGGCGGCAAGCGTCAGTCCCCTATAAGAGGTATAAGTCGTGTCGAAGTGAAGCCCATTACACCTTGAGAAGATACTGGAAATCCTACCAGTAAATCTCGTTTTCCCTGGCCAGGGACTTTGCGTAATGGCTCTCCAAATACAGTGCGATATCAACTCCCAATACCGGGAGAGACAAATCCTTTCTAACTGCCACTGCCTCCAAGTGCTTCGGGACTTCACCCAACTGCTACCTGTTTGCACTACTCCTTTGAGCCGTGGTAGGGTAGCAATCTAAGAACAGTGGAACACACTCGAGACGAAGCAGCGGTGTCAAGTCAACGGACTATGATGTACTCATGTCACCTGCGAACTGTTAACTGACGACGAGTATAATACCAACCAAGAGTTCCCTGCGAGTCCTGTCCGGTGTACCCGTAACCCAACGAGCACCTGTATACTATCTCCAGTACAACGTACTAATGGCTGTGGGACAGACCATTTCCCCTGCTGGGATGAGAAGCGTACACACTAGTCTACTCTGGATTATCGATGCCCTGTCTCGATAATCCTACGACTAGGGACCTGAAAAAGGATGTGCTTGTAGACTACCCAGCCCCCACTAGTGTGACTGCCATCACAACGCTGATAGTCAAGCAAGATCCTATGGGCTCTATCAATATGTATTCATGATATGCTAAAAGAAACATATACACATATTAAGATAGATATAAACCAAGTAGCATACTACTATGTTGAGCAAGACTGTTAATATAACTGTGAATATCTCAAGCTTCCATTAAGTAATATACAAGCTAGTATGATACAGTAATGGCCCCTAAGGCATATACGCTAACAGTATTGGTTCACTTAAGATTACTTTTCTCACTTGATGTGCACATAATGTATATGTGATATATGTTTGTGTACATAATTGTATCATGCTTGATGATACATGCAAACTTGGGTGTGTGTATAACTTACACCATATTTAAGATAATGGTTAGGGTTTATATTTATTTTGCAATTCAAAATGGTGGTTTTCTTTGTCATGCTTGAAGCTTCATGAAGCTTAAAGCATCTTTGACAAAATCCACTTACTTTGTTTTACTAACGATATTTATTAACCAAACCATTAGCTTAAACCATGGTTTAGTTTCTACATAGGTTTGTGGATGATACTAACTCACCCATGGTTGCATAATTATGATTATTCTTTTCTCATTTTTCATTCTTACTTCTTCTTCTTCTTCATCCAAAAGGAAAAGCTTTCTAGATTTTTTCTAAGCGGTGAAAACAAGTGAGAAATCAAAATCTAAAGTGAACCCACTTCCTATTTCATCATACTCTACTACTTACCATTTAGTTTAAGGTGTTCTCTTCACAAAATTTTTGACCTAGTGAAGGGTTAGCTTGAGTTTGAGTCACCTCGATGTAGATCATCTTTGGTCTCAAAGTCTACGAGCAAGCTTGTTCATTTCACCGGGGAAATCCATTCTAGAGTTCGGGACAACGATGATCGCAGCGAAGGGACGTCAACATGGAGCTTTAGAAGTGAAGGACCGGATCTACAAAGGTTGTATTTTTGTTCACTTCTTTTATGTGATGATAGATTACATGTATTGTTACCCTAGTTTTCTAGTACGATTCGTAGTTGATTGCTTAGCACCCCCTTGAATTTTTGTTGTGGCTTGTGTGATGCTTGCAAACCCTAGGCTAGGTGCTGAGGAATCCCAAACACTTGTCAAAAGAGGGGTCGACAATCAAGTGTGTCCTTACCCTACTGAGCCTGAATGTGACAATCTCCGTACAGTCCGATCTCTTCGTCAAAGAGTATCGCATATCGGGTCTAGGGGGTGGATAACGTCAGAACCTTACTAACTCGATAATTCGTGTCTGAGTCAAGCTCATCACTAATATAGATACTACTGATCAAATATCAGTAAATATCATCCACCGTGGTCACGGATTTATGCTGATAGTCAACTGAACATAGTGCGGCATCGACTCCTAATACTAGGAGAGATGAATCCATGACAGTCGACCACTTCCTCCATATGGCTCTGGACTGTACCCAACTAAAACCTGTTTGCACGACTCCTTTGAGCCGTGGTAAGGTAGTAATCAAAGTACAGTGAGAACTCACATGAGACAAATGACGATTTCAGGTCATTGGACTAACCTGTACTCATGCCACCTAAGAACTTCCATCTGACAATAGATATAATACCATCTAGAAGTTCTCGGCGAGTACGTATAGTGTACTCACCTCCAATGAGCACCTGTATAATATCTTAGGTGACACAACACCAATAGCTTGTGAGACTGGCCACCGTCCCTCGTCGGGGTCTAGAAGCCTATACACCAGTCTACTCCGGAATATCGATGGCCAGTCTTGATACTCTCACGACTATGGACATTTAAGGATATGCTTATGGACAACCCAGCTCCCACATATATGATCACTATCATAATGCTGGTTGTCAAGCAACTATCCTACGGGCTTCATCAACGATGAAGACAAACCAGATAGCATACTATCATCTTGAGTAAGACTATTATACCTGTATAGGTCCTCCCTCAATTATCATAATCGCCTACCTACAATCATAATAATTGCCTTGAGGGTACTATATCCAATAATCTTCCACTTGCACTTAAGGCCAATTATTGCGGTATCGCGTACCCACAGCTCATGTGCTATCGAATACCCAACTTCTTTACTAATCAGTTTCGCAAACTATGTTTGTGAAACTTAATTTGTTCGAGAAATAGCCTCAGTGAGTGGATCCGCTACAATATACCAACTTTATCTCTCTATATCTCAACTTTACAGAGATTAACAATCTCCCAAACTGGGTGATACCCCACCTCATGAATTTGTCTAGATGCCTGATGGGACCAAGTTCATCAATGAACAACTCCATCCAACAAACTTCTTGGGCTGTATCCTCTGTTGAGTTATAACCGGAATCCTGTACCATGATTACCTCGGTATCCCTATTGGAACACTATCCAATATACTGATCCTCATAGGAGGCTAAACTCAAAACTCTGTCAGCATCTCTGTCATCCAGGTCAGCTTGGAAGCCTGAACTGATAACCGTCTCCCAGAGGAGGCTGCCGTTACCTATACTAAGAACATCCTCTTATGTTCTTTACTGCTTTTCTTTGTTTCTCAAGGATTGGATTAATATATGCTTGTTGCAACTAGTGCAAAAGCAATATCTGGTGTTGTACATGATATTGCAAGATTGACTCTATTGCCTAAGCAAATGATATGTCATTCATGCCAGTCTCTCTCTTCATCAGTCCAAAAGACATCCCTTTTAAAGAGGGTGACTCCATCACCTGCGGGTACACCACCACGTCAGGAGTCGTCCATTCTAAAATACCTTTAGAATGTTGTACATGTACCCGATTTGGAAGTTTCCTAAATCTAGATCTAAAACCAGAATTATCTATCAGGTATTGTACAAGACATTGCATGATTGATTCAATTGCCTAAGCAAATTATATGTCATTTATGCCAGTCTCTCTCCTCATCAGTCTAGAAGACATCTCTTTAGAGAGGGTGACTCTATCACCTACGGGTACACTACCACGCCAGGAGTCTTCCATTCTAAAATACTTTTAGAATGCTTCCTAAGTACCCGATTTAGGAAACATCCCAAATCCAGATCTAGTCACAAGAATTCCTGATATACTATCCACATCCTATGTGGAGAAAACACTATGTGACAACCAAAATTTGACCGATTGTAGTATAGGAACATCACTTCCTGTCTGGAGTATGTCATCCAAATCTTAGACAATACTCCCTACATCTTTCTTACTAGGTTCATCTTTTGTTTTGATAAAATCAATCGCCTTGACTATCACATCAAAACAGATGATCCGTCTCTGCTATCCATGCTTCAGTCTACGAATAGATATAAGCAACTTACACACCTTCCGCTGCTCCCACTGACTACGATAACCCTCTGGCGGAGCCATCTACACGTGCACTTCAAAAATCCTATTTAGAAAGACGTTATAGTCATCTACCTGCCAGATATCATAACCATGAGCTGTATCAGCGCTAAATCACATCCATATGAATTTCAGTATAGACACTGAAGTAAAAGTCACATCACAATCCATAACGGGTATTCGATGAAAACTCTTTACAACAAGTCTAACCTTATTAGGTTAGCACCTTTCCACCTGCATAGATCTCGAAAGATCTACTTGGTCCTAATGTGTTTTACACCTTCAGGAGCACCCAGTAAAGTCCAAAACCCATAATTTGCTGAAGTGCGCGGAGTCCATCTTGGATATGAAGCATCTGGTCACCTGAAAGTTACCACTTCCTATGACCTGCTGACAACTAGTAAGACCATCATCACCATGATGCTGACCTCCCTGTCACCGTCTGTGAGAAAACTGAAGTATCTCTCGGGTGTCTGAAGTCACCTACTAAAATCTGCGGAGTGGCTAACGGTTTGTCAAGTCCAATTGAATCTTTAGGTTCTACTAAATTTTCGGTAACCATTTGTGGTTCTGGAATCACTTCCAATTCTACCATACTCCCACTAGTTTCTTTTGCAAAAAGATCCTTTTATAAAATGGTGGCGAGTCAAGAACAATGTAACCATTGATCTTGTAAATGGTAGAAACAAAATCCAAGCGAATGCTTGGGATAATCCACAAACCGCTATTACCGAAGCGTGCCTCCAGTTTGTCTGGATTTTTCTTTTAAACAGAAACCGGATATCTCCATATCTTAAAAATCCCAAGATATGCAACCATTCTATACCCATATAGAATCAAGGCACTAATTTAGATGGAACTAGATTTAAATGCCATGCAGTTGTTTCCAGTGCATATTACCTAATGGAAAAGGGGCCAATACAGTATTACTTATCATGGATCGCATCTACGGATGAGTAACCTGTAAGAGAATCAAGTTCTCAATACTATGATGGAATACTTAACATAAGTATCAACATCTTCGATCACCTCGAAGAATCCCGATACTTCCAACGTATGGTTCTCTACTTTATTCTTATATCTACAAACTTCTCAAAATCTTTGGACCTTACATTACTACGAATGCATGTCTAAAACCAGAGAACTCATAGGTAGACCTGAATGAAGTAAGAGTACCAACTCTTGTCCCGAAGGACTCTGGACAACATACATTTCCATATATAAGTCCTAAGAGTATACCAACTCAAATTCTGTGTTTTGTAAATTAAAAACTGTATCTTGGTTAAGAATGTCTTACACTGTTATTCAATGCACCTTACCTTATTCTCAAGTGATAAAGGTAAATGTTTACAACACAATTTTCAAAATGTATATCTCACTTTATAAAATAAAGATACAGATATTTCATTTTAAAACTTGGTGCATAACAATGGTTATTCGAAACCAAATACTTGCCGTCAGGAAAAAGCCAGGCGATTTAATCCAATATCACCAATTACAACGAATTCCTATATTAAGGATCAAATCGCCCACTTCCCAATATTCTACTCCTACTCATCATCTATAACACCGTATAGATGTGAGATCCAAATCTGGTAAATATATACCCTGGAGTCAGAATTAATTGGGAAAACGGTTCTCTTTTACATGTGAACAGAAAAAATGAAACATGAAAATGTTTCATAGGGGATGTTCAGGTATTCCTAGTAATCGCTTTTCCATTATACAGATTCATGACAGTAGTCGCAATTTCCTTTGCCCTCATTTCAATCCCTATATATGTCTCTACTTCTTAATTTCTGCACACCGTCTCTGCGCTAACTGGTTTTCTTCCTTCCTTACCTTTCGGCACCAACATGAGGCTTCGAAGAAGACTATCCAATAAGCGTAACAGGTGTGCTCTCCTAAGTCAAGAGCAACCTGAGAGAAGCTAAAGGGAAGAGACAACCGAATAATTCTATTCAATTTCTTCAGAACTTGTGGCCATCGTCGACTGAAGTAACTTCTTTAAGTTCGAATGTAATTATACGATGGTCGTTCCAAGCAATATGGATCATCGTAGTGATGCGAAGTGTTCTGAAGAAATGCAAAGGGTAGAGTAGGAGTGGTAGGGATATTTGTGACTTTGTCGCGAATCAAGACAATCCGAAGACAAAGGGTGTAAAAAGGTTCGGTCAAATTGGTTCATGAGTTTTTAAGGTAAGTCATGGGTCGCTATACCAGAGAGAGAGAGAGAGAGAGAGAGAGAGAGAGAGAAGAAACACTCATCATACACTCTATCAAGATCAGATTGGTTATCACTTTATCTGATCAGGATGGCTCCCACTGTTTCCTCGAATCCTCCTTCAAATCCTAAAAGAAGAACTAGTCGGGATAATTTACACTTTACAAGTTCCCCAACCGTTCATTCAGGCCGGTGTTGGTACTCCGAGGAAAGTCCCCCGTGCTTTCGCACAGACCTAATTAATAACCTTGTTTCCGCAGAGGCGTAACCCCATTAACACTTTCTAGACACCTAATAGGCTAGCTAATTATGAAGTGAAAAAATCTCCCGAGGAGTAATACATACTCATCAGTGGGAATCGGGACCCAACTATCATCATGTGATAACTTGACGGAATCCACTCAAGTCACCACACTCCAGAAGGTATGCGCATGCCTGGCAAGTTTCCCATATGTTTGAAATTCCGGATATAGTTTTTGCTCCTAGGACCTAAATGACCTTGACTAAAGATCAAAATACCAAAGGGTCCTAATCAATTTCTACCCGTCATTATCTTGATTGCATTAGAGCCACCCGCATGACACCTGACTAAAGATCAAAACTATCGCATGACTGTCCTAACCAATCGCATTACCATGCAACATAAAACCATTACATAGATACCGAACACTACGCCTCGACTAATGATCGAAATATGCAGCACGAATACTAAGCAATACTAATTTGAAATGACGGAGGGCTACGGTTGGTTTTTGGCAAAAAACCTTTCACATAATGAACTTGATATCGTTGAAAGAACTCGAGTGGCTTTGAAATGGAGTGGTTTAAGTTTCGCATTTTAAAACTAGTAACATAAAGTTTTGCTTAAGAGCGAACTCCCAGTGAAGGGATCAATGCTCTTCCCTTATAGAATGAGGTGTGGGACATTCCTAACCGAATATCTTTATGCAAAGCAAAAGAATACAACTATGAGTTTTGAAGAAAACTGAGTAGTTTAAAAATTGGTTCTGACAACATCATTTAGGTTTATTTTCCTTGCATTATTCAAATAATGCGTTCCCATCATTTGAAGTTTCCAAGCCACAAAAGAAACAATCAAAATAACATGTTTTTTATATGCCATTCGCATTCGCCACAGGGCCCCGTCATGTACCGTTAGGTTACTTAACTAACGACAGAGCGGGGCAGGACTAGCGAGAATGCAAAACATATAGAAGTATCTACTAAATATATATAATATATATATCAACATCGCAGGCAGATAATAGTCATCACAGGCAGATAAAAATCATCATAAGCATGCGAACAACAACATGGAATAGCGGATAATTTAGGAGCCCTGCGTTTCATTTGAGCCATAAATGGAATGCGATGTTCCCCTGTCATGTGGATAGCCAGTGCAATGAAGATCCTAGACCCCTACGGGTGTGGCAAGTTACCCGCCAATCCCCGAAGTGAGGCAACTCCAATCAACAAAGTGAATGGGCCACCCAGCACTTCACTAAATCCGGTAACTTGAGCACCCCTCCGTGGGTCAACCTATACCCCCTACGAGTGCAGCGAATGGCCCGCCAATTCTAGAGTAAGGCCCCCCCAGTCTCAACGCCATGAGATGCGGCCCGTTGCTCTCTAGAACCTGGCTATTCGAGCACTCCTCCACGGGGTAATTCTAGTACAGAAAAGAAAATATATATACAACATTGACACCGACCTCAATCCGGTCGTGCCCCAATAAAAGAATATACAAACTGGCAGAAATGACAGTCCATATGTCGGACGCTCGCTCCGCAATAATCAATATACAAATGAATCTGAACTGTACATCTAACATTGCATATAAGGGTATCCATCACGACAATCCATCCATAACATCAGTGCAACACAGAACATCAACGTGAATATCATGTTTGTAAACTCGTCTGATTGTACATATAGAAATCAGTAGGATTGTACCACTTTAAGATATTCACGGTCGCAGAAACTAACATATGCACTGATAAACACAAATTCAAAATTTCGATCGATTAAAACTTTCCGCATTCGCCCCAAGTACAACCCAGTACTCAAACAAATCTGGGCCAAAACCAAACATCCCAAAAATCATATTTCCATATAATAGAGCACCTGAAAAAAATTGGGGCACAACGGCCCCAAGATGACCGCGGAACCGCGGCCAAATGCCATATTAGACGGCAATTCCGCGGGCAAAAGTTAGGCGTTTGTGCTCCAATTTCTTCCTGACCTTTATAATTGCCTTTATATAATTTTAAGGCAACCAAAATGATTTTTTGAACAACTTTAAAATTCGAACAGTGGGCATGCAAATAGAAATGCGATCCGGAAAAAATCCGTCGATTAAAACTCTGAACTTGTGAAAACTAGCTAGTTAAGGTTTATTGTAACGTTTTAGAAATCGTTTAGATAATTTTTCGTTTTTATGGTAAAATAGTTGGTGTTTTCCGTTTTAACCCGATTGTAATCAAACTTCCGTATAGACCTCACGGCACCTAGTTTAGCTAGAATGAAGCTAGTGCGCAGACTTTGGGGGTCAATGAGAAGTTTTGGTTCACATAAAAAATTTCCCTAATTAAAATATTATTTTAATGCTTTATTTGTGCACTTTATTAGTGGTAATTACTTTTTAGTTTTGGTTATTTACTACTAATGTGGTTTTATGCTAAGTTAATCACTGGATCATGTTTTTAACCTTCTCATCAAAAAATATCTAGATATTTGTGGTTTTATTGAATTTTTAAAGAAAAGAAAAGAAAAGAAAAGGTGTCATTTGCATTTATTAGCATTAATTAGTGTTTTTAGCTAGAAAATTCCACACACTTCACCAAATTTCCCCCATTCTTCCCATGGCTGGCCACTTCATCCCCTTGCTGCCCTTCATTTTCTTTCACCCCATTTTCTTTTTTCCAAGTCCAATAAATCATCAAAAATCCAAATAAATTCATACAAACTCAAATGTAATCATTTCCCTTCATTCCTTAACCCCAAACAAGCTTTGTTCTTCATTCAAGTGAGGATTTTTGGAGGCTAATCTTTGGATTTTCTAGTTTCAACTTGTGTTTCTTTAAAGGTATAAATCCAAACCCTAATCTCTTTTTGTGGTGTTAATACTTTAATTAGCTTATTTAGATGTTTAAATTAAGCTTTTAATTTCATATTTAGAATTTCTAGTAAGGGTTTTGTTAATTAAATTAGGGTTTTGATTAGTGAAATAGTTAGTTGATAATTTTAGACAAATGAAAACTAAACCAAGTTGCTAATTTGTTAAATGATATTTTCCTAATTGGTTAATTAAGCTAATTAGCAAACTAAACTTTTATTAATCCTAATTAAGTGAGATTTAAAATTATAGTAATGGTTTGGATGGTTTAACCTTGCTATATTGTGATGTTTGCAAATTCTAGTTTTGGTAAAAGCTTATAGTTTTGTGCTTAATGATATATGCTGCTTACTAGATTTCGGTGAGTTTTGGCGTGGGTTTCTTTTGACGTTGCGACGTTATTTATATTGGATTCCATGTTTATTAGTGTGTTGTGAATGCGTGATCGGTACGATCGGAGTCTAGGCTTGGTAGTTGTGTCGCTTTGTGTTCCTAGCTAGGATTGTGCCGATGTCGTTCGTGTCTTTGTGCAGTTTTTGCTCTTGAGTTGGTTTCGTAGTGTCTCTACGTGCGTTAGCCACTTGACGAATACTTGAGAATATGTTTGGAGTTGATGCGTCGGTCAAACGTAGTCCGTACGTGTTATTGGTCGATTGTTAATATATACTTGTTATATTGTTTTATGCTTTCAGGATCGCAGGCGGGGACTTCGGGCGCTGCGAAGAGGGAAAAACGAGTTGTTGGCTTTACTTAGCCAGGATGGTAGGTGAGTAGATTTAACATCTACAGGGGAATCGCCCGTATGACGTTATGCGTCTGGGCTAGAGATGCTATGAATTGTCGCATATTCTATTTCATATATAGAGTTGCGCATACACCTTATTGCTTAGTTATTTATTGTGCTTGGACTTGTACCCTTAGGACACTGCACTATTATTGACGGCTCATGTTGCACGAGCACTGATTGTATGCCACACACACAGTCAATAATTGCCATGACACGCACAATACACATACCTTTATGATATTGTTTGGTTAGGGCATTGAGACATTGATTCATATTTCTTTATGCATATGACATATAGCATACCTGTATACCTACATGCTTATACATATGCCTTGACATGCTTACATGATAGTTACCACTAGTGATAGGTATATTTCACACGTAATGACATAGCTACATGTATACCTGCATACATACTTCACTTATACCCGGAGGGTATATTATATCATTACTGATAGGTAGATACATATACCTTGCTATACCTTTATGTTTACACATATATCTGGTTATAGATACATGTTCACCTTTATTTGATGTTGTATGGACTTGGAGAAATTAGGAACCGCATGATATATATTTTAACTTGTTGTAGTTAAATAGCGGTTTTTCCTTTATATGCTCATATTACTGTTTCATGTTGCATATATTACATTCATGGATTTCATATGATATTCTCTGATATTTTTACTCCTAAGTATATATAACAGTGGAATGAGACGCTGTTATATATGCATATATATATATATATATATATTAGTGGAATGGGACGCTAATATATATGTATTGATTTATGCAAGTATTCTTATTCTTTACTTGATGTTTGGATGCATCCACTCAAAGATTTGTTTTAAACCGATATGGGGATCGAGAGTGTCGATGTTGGGCACTTAAGATTTGAAGGACGTATAAACCGATACGGTGATCGAGAGTGTTGATGTTGGGCACTTAAGATTCGAAGGACGTATAAACCGATATGGGGATCGAGAGTGTCGATGTTGGGCACTTAAGATTCGAAGGACGTATAAATCTGTTTTGGATCATAAGTGTCGATATTGGGCACTTAGGATTCGCTGTTTTGGATCATGAGTGTTGGTGTTTGGCAGTTAGGATCCACTGTTTTGGATCATGAGTGTCGGTGTTTGGCATTTAGAATCCGCTGAGACTTACAGGATATATGAGAGTTACTTGATATTGGACACTTAGGATATATGAGATTCACTTGATATTGGATTCAGGATATATGAGATTCACTTGATGTTGGAAACAGGATATATGAGATTTACATGATTTTGTACATTCAGAATATATGAGATTTATTGATATTGTATATTCAGGATTTGTGAGACTTACATGATATGAGAGCCAATTTGGGGGCTGATTTGAGAAAATTGGGATTTGGATTGTCTTGATGGAATTTGGTCCTACCACGATGTCAGGATTCCATGGAAATGACATGTTTCATCCTATACTTCACATTTATTGTTTATGCACTGCTTCATATCTTAGTAGTACATGATAGAGTACCTTCCATGACTGTTGCATTTACATACTTTTATTTTATATGCTTTGCTTCAAGTATTAGTTGTACCTGCTAGAGTACCTTTCATGACTGTTGCATATATACATTGTCATATCATCGTTTCATGTATTAGTTGTACCTGATAGAGTACCTTACATGATTGTTGAATACAGATTGTCGTATTATTGCTTCATGTATTAGTTATACCTGCTAGTGTACCTTTCATGACTATTGCATACATATAACCAATTATTGCTATTAGTTTGCATATGTTAGATTTGTGCTGTACGTGCATACTTGCGATTACCTGCATATGTTATTTACTATTCACGAGTTGGCAACTCACTCCCGTTGTGCCACAGTGTTTTGCAGGTGGTTTCCCAGATTAGTCGAGGCAGGCTATCCATCTATTTTATCATCGTTTGCTGCGGATACTGCTTCAGTTCATAGCGTGCAGTTTTGCTATAGGTGGGTTTTGCGGTTATCCGATATTGCTTATTGTATATTCGTTGTATCCTGTACTCTCCATCTACCATTTTCATGTATTAACTTAGAGACTTGATGTGAGAACGATATTGTATATTTTTGGTGACTTGGAGGTCTTTTATGAAGTTTTATTTATATCGTCTTTTGTTTGTTCGCTACGGCGTCGTATATCTGTTATGGTGGTTGTTTTCCGCCGTTGGACGTAGATTTGCTCCCATTTGGGATGCGTTACTTATATTTATGTTGTACCCATTTTTGTGGTTAGTTCTTACAAAGGAGGTGCTGTTCAAAATTTTAAAGGGAATAAAATTGGGACTTTAAAGAATTTGGGTTGAGATTTCGAAAGTTTTAACATTGTTATTATTTCTTACTACTTTTGATGGTTTAGATTGCTGGGTTTTCGGCTTACTTAAATTGAGTTACGCCTGTAGATGTTGCATAATTTAAGGGCCGTCACGTGCCAATTTCGGGTCGTGACATTTATGGAGTGGCTCTGATACCATGTTGGGTTTCGTTGCTCGCGCCGCAGAAACCGCGGTCGAGGCGGAAGTGAATACAAAAATTCTAGCGAACACCGAAAGTCCGTAAAACCCAAGATTCGATCCAATAACCTAAACTAGCTAACTTAAAGTGCAATGATTGAGAAAATACAACTTTTGTCATGTGTCCACCCAATTGTAGAATACCCTTCCAAGCTCGTAGCCGCCGGGATCGTGCTTAAGAATCTACTACCCTTGCCGAAGACGATCCGCCCGAGGGAATCCGGAGGAGTCTTTAACCGATGATCCAGACTTGCTAGGAGTGGATGGTCGTGATGTAGGAATATTTCACGAAATTTTTCTCTCTTTTTATCTCAAGCTTATGAGAGCAAGAGAAGGAAGAAGAAGGAGAAGGAGAAGGAGAAGGAGGGGGTGCATGAAGCTCATAGAGCATGAAGAGAATGAAGCATCCAAAACCAAAACGAAAAAGAGAATGGCTAAGTAAAATACAACCATGATACAATAGTGCACCAATGAATGCACACCACAATCCAAGACATACCTCTTTATTTGCATGAACCATGCCTCACAACTCCTCCTTTCCACTTCATTCCCTTTTTATTTTTCTAAATAAAAAAATAAATATGAGATGTCCTTCTTCTAGAAGCGTTCCGGTGTAAATACGGAATACTTCACCTGGAATACGTATCGCTACATATACGCGCATCCGTATAACAATACGGATTGCATCAAAGAGAGAAAATGAATAGTGAACAATAATACTAAAATATATGTATAAAAATACATATATAAATTATTAAATCAAAACCTGATTTAATAATCAGGCTTAATCCTAAGCCGGCTAGTATTATTAATCGTCCGATTAAAGTCCGTGTATCACATACAACTATTTAATCGGACCTCTGCACGTACCAACGTACGGCTCCTACATCTTTCGCATGAACCGAGAAACCCTTCGGTTTGGGACTCTAAAGACTCGACAATACGATGGAAGTGGGTTTAACCACATGCACGTCAGCGGCACTAGCTGTACGTAACGGCTACCCTGGTACTTATTGAAAGGTGGGTCGACAATAAAGTGCGTCCTTACCTTACTGAGCCTGAATGTGACAATCTCTGTACAGTCCGGTCTCTTCGTCAAAGAGTATCGCATATCTGGTTTAGAGGTGGATAACGTTAGACCCTTTACTAACCCGATAAGTCGTGTATGAGTCAAGTTCATAACCAATAGAGATACTACTGATCAACTATCAATAAATCTCATCCACCGTGGCCATAGATTTACAGTGATAGTCAACTGAACACAGCACGACATTGACTCCTAATACCAGGAGAGACGGATCCATGACAGTCGACCATTTCCACTATGTGGCTCGGGACTGTACCCAATTAAAACCTGTTTTTACAACTCCTTTGAGCCTTGGTAAGGTAGTAATCAAAGTACAATGGGAACTCACACGAGACAAAGGACGACTTCAGGTCAAAAGACTAACCTGTACTCATGCTACCCGAGAACTTCCATCTGACGATAGATATAATACCATCTAGAAGTTCTCGGTGAGTCCGTCCAGTGTACTCACCTCCAGTGAGCATCTGTACTATCTTAAGTGACACAACACCAATAGCTTATGAGACCGGCCACCACCCTTCGTTGGTGTCTAGAAGCGTATATACCAGTCTACTCCGGAATATCGATGCCCAGTCTTGATACTCCCATGACTAGGGACATTTAAGGATGTGCTTATGGACAACCCAACCCCCATATATATTGTTGGTTATAGCGCCCTCAAGTCAATTTTTGAATCGCAGGCATGCGATTGTGATGATTGAGGGATGACCTATACGGGGAGAACAGTCTTACTCGAGATGATAGTATGCTATCTGGTTTATCTTTATCATCATGTACATCATTAGGTGGCATTACAGATCACTATTACATGTTGATAGAGCCCATAGGATTCTTGCTTGACTACCAGCATTATAATGGCGATCATATACGTGGGAGCTGGGTGGTCTATAAGCACATCCTTAAATGTCCCTAGTCGTGGGAGTATCGTGACTCTGGAGTAGACTAGTGTATACTTATCGAGACCCCGACGAGGGGCGATGTCCAGTATCACAAGCTATTGGTGTCAGTTAGTCACCTAAGATTGTATACAGGTGCTCATTGGGTTATGAGTACACTGGACGGACTCGCCGGGAACATGTTAGTTGGTATTATACCTATTGTCAGATAGCAGTTCCCAGGTGACATGAGTATAGGTTAGTCTGTCGACCTGAGATCGTCATTTGTCTTGTGTGAGTTCCCACTGTACTTTGATTACTACCCTACCACGGCTCAAAGGAATCATGCAAACAGGTTTTAGTTGGGCACAGTCCCGAGCCACATGGAGGCAGTGAGTGGATCGTCAGGGATTCGTCTCTCCCGGTATTGGGGGTTGATGTTGCATTGTGCACGGGTGGCCATCACCAGAAATTTGTGGCCACGGTGGACGAGAATTACTGATTTGGATCAGTAGTTTCTCAGTGGGTGATGGGCTTTATACCGACACGAAAAATCGCGTTATTAGGGGTTTGACTTTATCCTCCCCTAGACCCGATATGCAATACTCTTAGACGAACAGACCAGACTGTACGGCGATTGTCATGGACAGGCTCAGTAGGGGTTTGGATGAGCTTGCTCATTGGCCTTTCTTTCGTTCAATACCTGGGTAGCCGTTACGTACAGCTAGTGCCGCTGACGTGCTTATGGTTAAACCCACTGCCAGCATATTGGAGAGTCTTTAAAGTCCCACACAGAGGGTTTTCTTGGTTCTGGCGAAATGACGTAGTAGCCGTATTTGATACGTGCAGGGTTTCGATCGATCGATCGTACTTTGTACCCGGACTTTTGATTGGTAGAGATTCTGCGTGTTCAAGTTTAGTTAATTACCGCAATCAAAACGGTTTCGCTTGTAGCTAGCCGGTTGAGTACGGGTCATCCGCAGGGAGATGGGAATCTTTTTCTATGTGCTTTAACGAGTTAAGTCCGAAAGTCCAGATTTGTTTGTGATTATCTAAGTGTTAAAATGATATGTAAAGAGAGCTTGTTAGGGTTAGGATTAGGTTAGTTTGAGTTAGGAGTCGCTCACTTCTTTCGTTGCCACTCTTAATATCGGTGTTACGGTAATCGGCAACAACGGGGATTAGCACGACTAGGAAGGAACTTGCGAGTATAAGCTAGGCTTTCCAACGCTTAAGTTCTTCCTTTTGGTGCTTGTCCGTCCGTTCTTGGCTCTTAGCCATAACCTCCGGTTAATTCAACCACAACCGGTCTCACTACGGAATCACCGCTATCATATAGGATAGGGTGCCGAAGGGAGCGGATTGTGGTTCAATTAACGGGAGTCGATTTAAGATGTTGGGCAAGGAAAGAGTGAGATAGATTTCCTTCTTTCAAACTGTTAGGATGGGACTTGTTGGACGGCATCTAAAAGAGGAATGTTAATGTTAACCTGCTTAAATAACTCCAGAATCTTCTCCATTTGAGGATTTTGTTTATTAGACCTCAACCGGTTTGGAAATGGGACGTTTTTAAAATTGGTTGAGTCTAATGCTTGTGGAGGAGATTGTGGAGTAGGAACGGATCCCAGAATAGGTGTTTTCGTGGAGTGAGAAGTGGGTCCATTCAAAGCAGAAGAAGAGGAAGGAGAGCCTTATGAAGAACGGAGAATAGGCTCAGAAGACGAAGAAGCAGGAGACGAAGAAGAAGAAGAAGAAGTAGAAGAAGAAGCGGCCGGGGTGTCATCATTGATCCGTGTGCCGATGTTGTTTTGCAGCATCCTTCCCGATCTCAATGTGGTCACGGCACTCACATTATGATTCTGTTGTTCAAGAGCAACATGTACATTCTGTGGGTGACCGGGATTTGGGAGTGGTTGGGACGGGAGCTTCCCCTTCTCTCGCTCGCTTAAGGCCGCATTCAGTTGTGCAATCTGTGCCTCGATGGTTTTGATGCTTTGCCCATGAGCGGCAGTGTGTTGTACTAAGGACTGAATGGAAGACTGGATGTTTGCGGTGGATTGAGTCGATTGCTTGACAAACGCCTCCAGACTTCGTTCAAGCGAGGAAACCTTATCGTTGTTTGACGGAACAAAGTTGTTTTGGGGAAAAGAATTGTTGGGTGCAAAGTTGTTCGTCTGATTTTGAAAAGGTTGGGGTTGGAAGGGCTGCTGAAATTGAGTTTGTTGTTGCGCTTGTTGTTGCGGCGGAGGGGGCCTTTGGAAATTGTTGCCTTGGAATTGATTCTGATTCTGATTCCAGGAGAAATTGGGGTGGTTCCTCCAACCGGGATTGTAGGTGGAAGAGTATGGATCATTCCTCGGTCTTTGCTGGAATGCAGCATTAACCTGATCCTGTCCTTGCGATGGTGGATTGTAAGGACACTCTTTGGTTAAGTGAGAAGGATCGGAACAACAAGCGCAAATGGTACGAAGGGGGAGAACAGGGGTAGGAGCAGGAGAAGAAAATTTGCTCTCTATCGCTTCAAGCTTCCTCGTTATTGCAGCCATTTCAGCTTTCATCGCAATAGAGACATCAAGTTGGTGAATTCCTACCCTAGACTGACCGGTAGAAGTGGAGGTAGAAGAAGAAGAAGTCGGTCTGGTGCTCTCCCATTGTAGCGTTTGCTCCGCAAGGTCGTCAAAGAATTGCCATGCTTCCTCGTCAGATTTCGATAGGAAGTGGCCCTCACAGATGGTTTCCAACAACTGCTTCGTTGCTGGGTTCAGGCCCTCGTATAAGGTTTGGCAAAGTTGCCATTTCTCTATACCGTGGTGAGGACACTGAACAAGAAGGTCTTTGTACCGGTCAAAGCACTTCCAGAAGGGTTCAGAAGGAAGTTGAGAGAATTGGTTGATTTCATTGCGGATACTTGCGGTCTTATGATTCGGATAGAATTTTTTTAGAAACGCTTTAACAAACTCGTCCCAACTGGTTATTGAATGGGAAGCGGTGCTATACAGCCATTTCTCAGCAAGATCGCATAAAGTGAACGGAATGACCCGTAGACGTATAGCATCGTCCGACAGTTGGGTGGTTTTCATCATGGCACAAACGTTTTGAAATTTATTGATGAAGATATAGGCATCTTCAGATTCAAGCCCATGAAATTGAGGAAGCATGTTGATGAAGTGGGGCTTAATTTCAAAATTATCCCCATTGGCCGGTGGAAGAGAAAGGCAGGTGGGAAGTGCGGAACGGGTGGGATAGAAACGATCCTGGAGCGCGATTCGCTGCGGCGCTACAACAGGCGGTGGTGGTGGGTTATTGGTCTCCTTAGGAGGTGGAGCCAATCCAGGGGTAGTCAAAGAGATGTTCGGATTAAATCCTGACATCGCGGAAGAAGAGGTTGGTGATGGTGAAGGTGAAGATGTATGAACAGAATTCCGGTCAACGTCGGAGTTGGCCGGCAAAGATAAAGGTGAAAGAGGAGTGGACGGAGTTTCGACGTCTGAGTCGATCGCGTAGTCACTAACGTAACGCGGACTAGGCGGGCGCTAGTGTCCCGAGTCCAAGCGGACATACACTAAACGGGTTTAGTATAGTCAAAGCGGAGAAGGTGAGGGTAAGAAAACGTCAATGGAAAAAGGCGATGGGTGGTGGGTGAAAAATGGATTTTGGCGACAAAGGGCAAGTTTTTATAAAAGTTTTTGATTTTTTCCCTTTTTTTTTAATTTTTAGGAAGAGCTTTACAGAAATATGTACGGATTTACGGCTTTAAGCAATCACAAACAAGATATGCACAATCACACCTAGATCTAAGGTCACCTAGGTCAGCTAGACAGCTCCTAACTTTTCCAAAGAACTAGAAACAGGACCTCAAACCGCCTCTTCTCCGTCAATTGCGGCCAGATAAGTGCCAGGTAAGTGGGAGGTTGTCCAACGCTTTCGCGAAGTTCCTTAATTAAATAACCATTTGCCTTCGTCACACTTGCCTAGACACCGCAAAGTCAGGATAGGATAAACGGCCGATGCCTGTAATTAGTCCTCTGTCCTATTGAGCGCGAAGTCCTTAGGGCTGAGTCTAGTATTTTTTAATTTAACAATGGTCAATGCATATGCTTTTTGTGATTTCTGGGGTCCTGGGAAGGGTGATGAAATCCCCACCCAATCTGAATTGGTTTCAAGCCCCTTAAGTCCGTATTAATGAATGCAAAGCGGTAACAAATCAACTGCAAACAATTTTTATTTTTAGCGCGGCGCAAAGAATCCTGCATAAGAACAGTTTATTGGAAGGGGGAAGAGAATTTGCGCAAAGAATGCTGCAGAAAACACAGTTTATTGGAGTCCAGAGGAGTGGGAGAGAGGAGAGAAACACTTACAGGGATTTTGGCAGCCTGAAGGCACCAAACGGCCGCGGTTCCGCGGCCTAAGCCTCCAAATGCCGCGGTTCCGCGGCGGTTTGTTGGAGTTGGGCTGCGGAAATTTTTGGGTGTGCTCTGTTGGGTGTCCTCTGCTTGTCTGGATGTGCTGAATTTTGACTTGCTTAATGTATCTGCTCCAGATTTTTATAGTAGACCGTTTGCTTCGTTTTGATCCGTCGCGGTGTAGCCGCGAAATGTGGGTCTATCTTCCCACGTCTTTGGCACTGAACTCGAACTTCGTATTATCCTGCACACTTGCACAAAAACTAATCAAAAATAACAAAATGATTTTTCTTTACAAAGTATATTTTTTTGTTTTGTTTTTCGGTTATATTTATATTCACAAGTTAACCCGAAATTACACAAAGAAATAAACTACCGTCTCCCCGGCAACGGCGCCATTTGATTGGTAGAGATTCTGCGTGTTCAAGTTTAGTTAATTACCGCAATCAAAACGGTTTCGCTTGTAGCTAGCCGGTTGAGTACGGGTCGTCCGCAGGGAGATGGGAATCTTTTTCTATGTGCTTTAACGAGTTAAGTCCGAAAGTTCGGATTTGTTTGTGATTATCTAAGTGTTAAAATGATATGTAAAGAGAGCTTGTTAGGGTTAGGATTAGGTTAGTTTGAGTTAGGAGTCGTTCACTTCTTTCGTTGCCACTCTTAATATCGGTGTTACGGTAATCGGCAACAATGGGGATTAGCATGACTATGAAGGAACTTGCGAGTATAAGCTAGGCTTTCCAACGCTTAAGTTCTTCCTTTTGGTGCTTGTCCGTCCGTTCTTGGCTCTTAGCCATAACCTCCGGTTAATTCAACCACAACCGGTCTCACTACGGAATCACCGCTATCATGTAGGATAGGGTGCCGAAGGGAGCGGATTGTGGTTCAATTAACGGGAGTCGATTTAAGATGTTGGGCAAGGAAAGAGTGAGAGAGATTTCCTTCTCTCAAACTGTTAGTTATATGTATGCCCTAGAGGCCATTACTGTACATTGGATGTATATTGTAGTGGATGCTGGGACATATATAGGTAGGACTTTCTTGCTCGACATGATAGTACGCTATCTGGTTGCTCTTTATCTTAACATGTATACTTCCTGTCTCTCTGATTACATGTTGATAAAGCCCTTAGGATGTGTACTCGACTTTCAGGACTATGATGCAGATCATACTAGTGGGGCCTGGGTAGTCCATGAGTACATCTTTCAATGTTCCTAGTCGAGGGAATATCGAGACGGGGCATCGATATTCCAGAGTAGACTAGCGTATATCTTCTCGACCCATGTGATGGGCGATGGATGATCCCATATCCATTGGTGTTTGACATCAGAGATGGTATACGGGTGCTCAGTGGAGACTGCGTACACTGAACGGACTCGCCGAGAACTCCCAGATGGTATTATACCTCACGTCAGATGGCAGTTCTCTGGTGACACTGGTACAGCTTAGTCTGTTGACCCGAGATCGTCATAGAGTCTTGTGTGTCTCCCACTGTGCTTTGATTTCCACCCTACCACGGCTCTACTGAGTCGTGCAAACAGGTGGTTTTTGGGTACAGTCCTGATTCACATGGAGGCAATGAGCGATAGGAGGGGATTCGTCTCTCCCGGTATTGGGGGTTGATGTTGCGCTATGCACGACTGGCCATAACAGGAAATCCCTGGCCAGGGTTGCTGTGATATACTGGTAAGAGTTATCAGTAGTATCACAAAAGTTATGGACCTCACGTCGGCATGACTTATCGAGCTACTGGGGTCTGACGTTTACCACCCCTAGGCGAGATATGCGACATATCAGACGAACAGACCGGACTGTACGGTAAGTGTTACTGGTTGGATTCACAGGAGTGTGAGCGGGCTTGCTCGTCGATCTTCTGATCGCTCAATACCCGGGTGGCCGTTACGTTTAGCAGACCGCTTGCGGCTTGTGGGTGCTTGATATGATCATCATCTGCTGCCGGCGTATTGACGAGTCTTTAGAGTCCTACACAGAGGTTTCCTGGTTCAAGCGAAACGAAATAGGAGCGCATATGAGATATGTGCGGGACCGAGAATAATTCATGTATGTGATACCGTATTCCATTCTCATGACGAATGTATCGATTAGTTATATGCGATATAACCTAGTTGTCGAATCAAGGATTGATTCGATAAGCCGATACATTGGATACTAGCCGGTTATATGCGACATGACCGGATCACTGAATCAAGTGTTGATTTAATGATTTAATGTATAATTATATATTTAATATATTACTTTGCATTAACTGGTATTGGTTCACTTTAAATGGATTTTCTCACTTGGATTGTGCAAGTTGTATATGTGATATACTTTTGTGCACAAGATTGTATCATGTTTGATGATACATGCAAGCTTGGGTTTGTGTAAAGAATTGACCATGGTTATATGAATGGTTAGGGTTTCATTTTATTTACTTATTCATTTATTTATTCTTTTTGTTTATTTTGGAAAAAGAAAATGATAAAGAGAAAAAAGGAATGGTGGCTTAGTTTGTTTTTAGTTGAAGTTTCATGAAGCATTGACTAAGTCACCATTCTTGTCTCATCCTTAACCCTAACCATTCAAGTTAACCATGGTCCATTCTCTACAATTAACCAAGGGTTAATATATGATAAGTATTGATTTATTTATCTTATTATTCAACACTTATCATATCTTCTTCTTCTTCTTCATCTTCTTCTTCCATGAAGAAAGCTTGCTACATCAATGGTGATTGATGAAAAAGTGTGAGAAATCCAAATCTAAAGTCTACCCACTTCCTATTTCTTCATCCTCTACCTCTTGCCAAGTAGTATAGGGTGTTTCCTTCACAAGTTTTCTTGACTTGGTGAAGTTGGAGCTTGATCTAGCGATGCCTCGACGTAGATCATCTTCGGCATCGTCGTCGACGACCTAGCCCGCTTTTTCTCCTATGAAGCCGACGCTAGAGCCCAAGATCCGATTTGTACAGCGAGGATACTTCATCGCGGAGCTTAGGAGGTGGAGGACCGGATCTACAAAGGTTGTAGCCCCTTCTCTTCAGCTATAATTCCGTTTACTTGCTTGCATCGCCTTGATTTCTAGTTAACGATCCGTATTAGGGTTTGTAGGCACAAGGAATTTTGATTTGTGCATGTTTGATCACTTGTGAGAATCCATTAGAGTGCCTAGGAACCCTACAGTGGTATCAGAGTCTAGCTAGAGCCTTAGGCGATGCGTAGACGGAGTTAGAAGTCCGATCGAGCCGAAACCCCGATTTTAACATGCTCTCTGGACTTTTTTGAAATTCGTGGATTTTTGTGAATTAAAAATATGCAGAAAAATCAGCAGGAAGATCTAAGACTTACTGTGAAATTCGAGCTCCTGTATCCATCAAAGAGTCGCGGTTCCGCCGCATAAGCATGGCTTTTGCGGCGGTTCCGCGGCCATAATGTATCCTTGTTTAATGAATTGTGCACAGTAATTCCTAGTATGCAGAGCTGGTTTTCCTGGGAATTTTTAATATTTTTCCAAGAGTTGAATTTTCTGGGTTGTATTGGGAACTCAGTGTATCGATCGGATTGTCTAATTTTGTCAGTGTGTTTTTCCGGGTATTTTAGAATATGTTAAAAAGTTCGACCGGATATAAATACCCACTTTTTCCCCTGCCAGGAAATTTCCAATTGTTGGATTTTTCCGTAGTTTAACGACGTTCTAAGTAGTGCAACTAACGCGATGGACCCTCTAGAAGACAACAAACCTTAACTTGATTATGTGACCGTCTTGAACTGCCCTTTGAACCTTCGGGTTTGGGGCAGTACGGCGTGCCACATGTGAGGCGTTGGCTTGACCCTCCTACGGCTGGACCGTTGGTACTGAGGCACGAACTGAATGCTGTTAGACTTATTTAATGTGTTGAGCCGTATCGGGAAAACTTAGGTGTTCGAATGTTCGATCAGAAAGTTTAACATTTTCTGTTTATCCGGAATGTGATACAATAATTGGAATTCACAAGTAGTTATGAGATAACGGAATGAATGTTATAAACATAGCAGTTTAGTCTCCCTTGATCGGTTGCCACGGAGTTTTGATGTGATCAAAAGTCCGTTGCAATCACGTAGCGTACGCGGATACTCGCCGGGTAAACTTAATAGACAGCCTCACCCCATAGCCCCAATCAAGTGACTGTAGGAGAACCCCGTCGCCGAAAGCATCCGTTTGGGTGCTCGCGGTAGCGGTGTTCCGCCTTGGTGCACTTCGTCGACGGCGTCGGGGGTGCGGCCGCCTACTAAAGTTTGTGACGAGCATTCGATCAGTTTTTCGGGAATCTTGTTGAATTGCCCGACTTGATATTGGAAAGAGTTTTCGATAATGAGACTAAAATGCGGGGTTTATAATTGTTAGGCATGCGGTGTCTAAAGAATTCATTTGATCAGGCATGCGATGTCTGAGGTGGTTGCGGATTCCAACTGTTGTAGTTTTACACTTTCTTTTCTGTGACTGTAAGTGTAATATGTGATATCGCCGGTTTCGTTGCTATATGTCAATGACAATTGGGATGCGCATATTTACTTACGTTGATGACATGTGATGTTATGTGTTGCTGGATATGTTATATTGGATCGTCGTGTTTGAATAGCCGGGGGTTTTTATGTGAGATGAGTGTTTTTCATTTTCATTCATGTAAAAACTTGTATGTAATATTCTTTTATTGGGGCACTTCCAGGTTGCGGAAGTTGTCACCGTTGATGTATATTATTTACTTTTCTGCACTAGGATAGACCCAAGGAGGGGAGCACAAGTAACCGGGTTCTAGGGTCCAGTGGGAGACCATCTCGAGGAGTCGAGTCCGGGTCTCCTAACCCTAGAATTGGTAGGGTTGCTTGCCGCTCTCGTAGGGGTCTAGGGGTGTGGGATTGGCTATTCATCACGACCATGGAATCCGTGTTTTATACTGGCTCGTATTGAAAACACGGACGTCCTAGTATATCCAATATTTCATATATTTCTTCTGCTGTGATTTATCTGTGATGTGATCATGTGATATTCTGTGACAGATATTATATATAGTATATATGATATATTATATAAACGTTGCTTATGTTTTACACCCGCGCTAGCCCTGCCCCGCTCTGCCGTTAGTTACCTAACCTAACGGTGCAGACGGGACATCGAGGCGAATGCGGATGGCATAAGCGTACGTTATATTTATCTGTGATGTTTAGGTGGACCTTAATGATGGGATATTCATTAATGAGATTAATGAAAGAAAATAAACCTAATTGATGTTGTGGAATCGAATTTCAAAATAAAAACAGGTAGCTACAGTTCTTGCTTTGCATCGCGGTGTTCATTGTAGAACATCCTGCACCTTATTTGATGGGGAAAGGACCGAGATCCCTTCACCGGGAGTGACTCCTTTAGCAATAACTGGCAGATGCTACAACCCTCGGTTTGTCTTTGATCGCTTCTATAGTTTCCGCTTTGCACAGTGATATATATGATATATCCCGCACCTCATTCGACGAGGAAAGGGCCGACGATCTCTTCACCGGGAGTGACCCCTTTAGCAAAACTAGAAAAGTCTCGAAAACATTCCATTTAAAACCCATTTGATTCCGCAACGAGATCAAGTTCAAAGCGTTAAAGGTTTTAACAAAAACCATTCGCAACCCTCCGTCATTTTAGGAAGTAGAGTACTTAGTATTCGTGCTGTGTTTGTTAACCATAGTCAAGGCACAGTGTACGGTAGCTAAGTGATGTCTTCCTACACCGCATATGATGCGATTAGTTAGGACAGTCGCGTGACTTTGTTGACCTTAGTTAAGGGTCATGTGGGTGGGTCTAATTAATCACGAAATGACGGGTAGAACTTGACTAGTGCTTATAATTTGTTGACCATAGTTAAGGTCATAAGTGCTAGGGGTAAAAATCTTTATCGGGAGTTTCAAGTGTTGAAATTTGCAATGAGATTGCATACCTTCTATATGATAGTTGGATCCCGATACCCACTGTGAGTAATTGTTACTCCTGGGAGAGTTTTGCACTTTGCAATTAGCCGATCAAGTAGGTGTCTAGAAAGGTGTCAACGGGGTTACGCCTCTGGGAAAACGAGGTTTACTGTAATTAGGTCCGTGCGAAAGCACGGGGAACCTCCCTCAAAGTACCGGCACTGGCCTGGCTGAAAGATTGGCGAACTTGTAGAGTGTAATTAATCCCGGCTAGTCTTTCCTTTTAAGGTTTGAAGGAAGATTTGATAAAAACAGTGGGAGCAATCCTGATTAGATAAAGTATATAACCAATCTAATCTTGCAAGAGCGCACGCTGAGTGTTTTCTTCTCTCTCTCTCCTGGTAGCGACCATATCACGCCTTAATCAAGATAATAAAATGGATGTATTGACCGAACCCGCTTGTTATACTGAGCTGGGGAACGTTGGTCCCGCTCCAACTTATAATTGTTATAAGACAGAGCACGAAATAGGGGAATACCAGAATTCCTATGCCGCCCAAACGAAGAAAGTGCATATGATGCATCTCCTTCGGGTGTGTTCATTATGCAGAACTGTTTCTCAGTATCCTCTGCATCCTGGGTATCTGATACCGGATCAGGATCCCAGATATGTAATCTGTTATATAGGGCTACAAAAAGGTAGAAAAACTGAGAACGGGTGATAAGTTTCATGAGGCAGAAAATGGGGCAAGTGTTGCAGCCAAGTCTGTTGGTCACTGTGACCCTGTATTACCAATACATTGATTCTGAACAAATGCTATTAGATACCAAACCTGATATACAAAATCATATCAGTCTCTTTATTAGTAAAGAAATGATAAAATTTTGTATTGATGGATAATGTTTTGAACATTTCCTATATCAAAAGTTGATCGGTTCAGGCACGTTATCTAAAAGCATTGACGTTCTAAATCAAACTACAGTTCTTAGTATTCAGAACACACACAAGAGGAAGAGTTCAGAAATGAACGAATTCTTCTTGAGGTTTTGTAGACTAGGTCATATCAATGCGACCCGACTAGCTGAAGTTACATTTAGATGCATATTTAAATCAGTTTGAATTTACATCTTGTGAAACTTGCCAGTCATGTCACAAAGATATAATGACACCAGCTCTGTTTACTGGAAACAGAGGAAGAGTTGGTAAACTCTTGGGACTGATACATGATGATGTATGTAAGGTCTCCTGTCTACACATGCCAGGACTGGTTCTTTATACTTCATTACGTTCTCTGATGATCTCTCAAGATTCTGACATATGTTCCTGTTGAAACACAAGTCCGAACCTTTTGAGATATTCACAGAATATAAGTTAGAAGTAGAGAACCAACAACCGGGTATAAGTATTATGTCCTATGATGAGATCAGGGAGGAGATTACTTGTGCATGGCATTCCTGGACTATTCTAAAAGAAATGAGATTCTCTCTCAGCATTACTCCTCCGTATAAACCATAGCACGATGGTATATCGGGGCGGAGCAATCACACCCTATATGATAAGGTGTGCTCTATGATGAGTACTACTGAGTTACCTATTTCCTTTTTGGGAGTTATGCGCTTGAGAAGCTGCATACCTATTGAATTAGGTTCGAATCAAATCAGTGCCTACCACTCCATATGAGATATGGTGTGGGAAGATCCTATCTCTTAAGTAAGTTAAGATTTGGGATTGTCCGGCCTATGTCAAAAGCAAAATCCGGACAAGATCAAGGCAAGGTCAGTTCTGTAGAACTGGAAAGGTTCCAGCTATACGAAACTACAGCTGAAGATTTCACAGAACCAAAGGATTCTATAGTCCCCGACGAACCTCAGCCTCTCCGCCGATCTGGTAGGGTTCCTCGCCTGCCTGAGAGATACCTCAGTTTCTCGACGACAGTGGGAGCGAGGAATGCATCATGAGATGATGACCCAACTAGATTCGAGCAGGCCATCAAGAGTAGGGACTCTGTAAGAATGGCTGGATGCTTAGCGGTCTGAGATGGAATCCATATACACCAACAAAGTATGGACTTTGGTTGATATATCTGAAGGGTTAAATCCCCATCAGGAGCAAGTATATCTTGAGAAGATTACTTGGTGTAGATGGAAAAGTTGAGACTTTCAAAGCTAGACTTGTTAAAGGTTTTCGTCATCGACCAGGCACGGAAAACGATGAAACCTTTTTTGAGGGAATATGCTTAAGTCCATCCAGATCCTACTTGCCACGGCTACATACCATAACTACGATATCTGGTGGTTGGGTGCCATGACTACTTTTCTAAATAATGTTTTAGAAGAGTGCGTCTATAAGTACACAGCCAGAGGGCCTCGTAGACAGTGGGAGCAGCGGAAACGTGTGCAAGATGCTTTATAGAATAAAGCAGGCATCGCGGAGTTGGAACATCTGTTTTGATGGATTAGTCAAAGAAGTTGACATCATCAAAATGGTAGATGAACCTTGTATAAACAAAAAGGTAGTAGGGAGTATGGTGACAATCCTCGTAGAGTAGGTGGATGACATACTCTTGTTAGGGAAGGAGTTTCCTATGCTACGCTCGATCAATCTCCGCTTATCACAATGATTTTCCATATAGGATCAAAGTGATACATACTAAATCCTAAGCTTTGGATCTATGAGATAGATCTAATTGGATGTTAGGATACTCACTAGTTGTAGTGAGATGGTATCAATCGATCCTGGGGAGAATCACTGGAAGGGTTCCAGAGTGATAAAGACGACTGAATGTCAGTCACAGGCATTGTCTTTACCCTCAGTAAAGGGACGATATGTTGGAAGATTTCCAAGCTAGATACCGTGACAAACTAGACGATAAAGGCTGGTAACATCGCTATTAAAGATACTACCAAAAAGGCAGTTTGGGTGTATATTGGTTCATAGGATGAACTAGGTTCCTACCATTGTGTGACAATGGAACTGTGGCTTTGGCCTAGGAACCCTGGTCCCATCAGTGACCCAGATATAATCTGAGGCAGCATCACCTGACCATGGAGATAGTTGATCTCCAGGGTGATCGAGGTTAGGAGAGTAGACTCAGAGGACAACAAGGCGGATCCACTCACGAAGGCCTTTTCCCAAAGAGAGACTTTTAGGGGATGGTTGAGTATTAGATACTACAACCACTGCTACAGATGGCCCTAGTGCAAGTGGGAGATTGTTAGTTATATGTATGCCCTAGAGGCCATTACTGTTTATTGGATGTATATTGTAGTGGATGCTGGGACATATATAGGTAGGACTTTCTTGCTCGACATGATAGTACGCTATCTGGTTGCTCTTTATCTTAACATGTATACTTCCTGTCTCTCTGATTACATGTTGATAAAGCCCTTAGGATGTGTACTCGACTTCCAGGACTATGATGCAGATCATACTAGTGGGGCCTGGGTAGTCCATGAGTACATCCTTCAATGTTCCTAGTCGAGGGAATATCGAGACGGGGCATCGATATTCCAGAGTAGACTAGCGTATATCTTCTCGACCCATGTGATGGGCGATGGATGATCCCATATCCATTGGTGTTTGACATCAGAGATGGTATACGGGTGCTCAGTGGAGACTGGGTACACTGAACGGACTCGCCGAGAACTCCCAGATGGTATTATACCTCACGTCAGATGGCAGTTCTCTGGTGACACTGGTACAGCTTTGTCTGTTGACCCGAGATCGTCTTAGAGTCTTGTGTGTCTCCCACTGTGCTTTGATTTCCACCCTACCACGGCTCTACTGAGTCGTGCAAACAGGTGGTTTTTGGGTACAGTCCCGATTCACATGGAGGCAATGAGCGATAGGAGGGGATTCGTCTCTCCCGGTATTGGGGGTTGATGTTGCGCTATGCACGACTGGCCATAACAGGAAATCCCTGGCCAGGGTTGCTGTGATATACTGGTAAGAGTTATCAGTAGTTTCACGAAACTTATGGACCTCACGTCGGCATGACTTATCGAGCTACTGGGGTTTGACGTTTACCACCCCTAGGCGAGATATGCGACATATCAGACGAACAGACCGGACTGTACGGTAAGTGTTACTGGTTGGATTCACAGGAGTGTGAGCGGGCTTGCTCGTCGATCTTCTGATCGCTCAATATCCGGGTGGCCGTTACGTTTAGCAGACCGCTTGCGGCTTGTGGGTGCTTGATATGATCATCATCTGCTGCCGGTGTATTGACGAGTCTTTAGAGTCCTACACAGAGGTTTCCTGGTTCAAGCGAAACGAAATAGGAGCGCATATGAGATATGTGCGGGACCGAGAATAATTCGTGTATGTGATACCGTATTCCATTCTCGCGACGAATGTATCAATTGGTTATATGCGATATAACCTAGTTGTCGAATCAAGGATTGATTCGATAAGCCGATACATTGGATACTAGCTGGTTATATGCGACATGACCGGATCACTGAATCAAGTGTTGATTTAATGATTTAATGTATAATTATATATTTGATATATTACTTTGCATTAACTGGTATTGGTTCACTTTAAATGGATTTTCTCACTTGGATTGTGCAAGTTGTATATGTGATATACTTTTGTGCACAAGATTGTATCATGTTTGATGATACATGCAAGCTTGGGTTTGTGTAAAGAATTGACCATGGTTATATGAATGGTTAGGGTTTCATTTTATTTACTTATACATTTATTTATTCTTTTTGTTTATTTTGGAAAAAGAAATTGATAAAGAGAAAAAAGGAATGGTGGCTTAGTTTGTTTTTAGTTGAAGTTTCATGAAGCATTGACTAAGTCACCATTCTTATCTCATCCTTAACCCTAACCATTCAAGTTAACCATGGTCCATTCTCTACAATTAACCAAGGGTTAATATATGATAAGTATTGATTTATTTATCTTATTATTCAACACTTATCATATCTTCTTCTTCTTCTTCATCTTCTTCTTCCATGAAGAAAGCTTGCTACATCAATGGTGATTGATGAAAAAGTGTGAGAAATCCAAATCTAAAGTCTACCCACTTCCTATTTCTTCATCTTCTACCTCTTGCCAAGTAGTATATGGTGTTTCCTTCACAAGTTCTCTTGACTTGGTGAAGTTGGAGCTTGATCTAGCGATGCCTCGACGTAGATCATCTTCGGCATCGTCGTCGACGACCTAGCCCGCTTTTTCTCCGATGAAGCCGACGCTAGAGCCCAAGATCCGATTTGTACAGCGAGGATACTTCATCGCGGAGCTTAGGAGGTGGAGGACCGGATCTACAAAGGTTGTAGCCCCTTCCCTTTAGCTATAATTCCGTTTACTTGCTTGCATCGCCTTGATTTCTAGTTAACGATCCGTATTAGGGTTTGTAGGCACAAGGAATTTTGATTTGTGCATGTTTGATCACTTATGAGAATCCATTAGAGTGCCTAGGAACCCTACACAAACTTCCCTTATCCTACCCTAGCAAGCATGGAAACTACTCACACATCATACCGAAAAGAAAAGAAAACAAAAGAGGAAGATAGAAAGAAAGAGATTAGAAGATAACAACTAGCTATTTGTGACCTCACCTTGGCAAGGATCAAGCGTAAGCATCATGGTTGTTTTAAGGATAAAGAAAAAGAGAAAGAAAGAAACGACAAGAAATAACAACAACTAAGTTAACAAATTACAAGCAATAATAATTTAACTAAAGAACAAGACATGATATAATAACAAAAGGAACTTCTTTATTCATCATTCTTCACTCACAAAAGCTCATTACAAGTTTTTCAATGGAGAAGAGATGAGAAGAGGAAGAAGAAACAAGTATTCTAAACCTAGAAAAATACAAGGTTATGCACGCTTGGCTTCACAAGGTTCTGGGCTATTTATAGGCAGGGAACTGGAAATCTAGTGCAAAATTCTGCCTCTACATGAAAAGACCAAAATACCCCTGAAACTTCGTCAACTGAAGAGGCCGTACAACCGCGGTTCCGCGGCCTAAGCATGCTAATGCCGCGGAACCGCGGCGCTTTAGAGGAGTTGGCTCCTCGGAATTTTTGTGCTTCTTAGTGTTGATGTTTGGCTCAGTTTGGTACACTTGTTTTCTCAGAATCTCTCCACATTTTCTCCAGAATTTCAGCAAATCAAAAGGTGATTGGATGTGGATCTTTTTGTCATGATTTCCTCGAGCTCCGCGTAGATTTCTTGGATCTTGTGCTGCCATTGAGCCTTGTGCATGAAAATGACATTTGATTTGCCATTTTGTCTCCTAAACTGGTGTGTGGCAACAGACGGATAAAGAGCGGAGATCCGTGTTTTATCTGTGGTTGGCAGGAACCCGGATTTTGTCGTGCTTTTCCATGAATTTCACCGTTTAGAGCCGAGAACCTGTATCCTGCAATTGACTAGCAAACACGGCTCAAGAGTACCTACCGATATGCAATGTGATAAAACTTGGGCGGTATAAAAATGCAAAAATCTGATATGAACAACTTTCGATCGGACGGTTGGTGATACTAGCCGGCTCGGGTTTGAGCCGGATTATAAAATCAGGTATTGATTTAATAATTTACATATATATATTTCGATATGTATATTCTATTATTATGTTCCTTGTGTTATTTTATCTCTTTGGATATTCGTATTTCAGTACAAATACATGTATGTATATACTGTAGAATATAATCCGTATTTTTTCCGAAAAACATTTTAGAAGGTGGACACCTCATTTTATGGTTTGACCATTTATTATAAATGGATAAATGAGGTGGCATGGATATGATGGAGTATGGTGAGGACCATGCTTCCATAGTGTGAACAAATGAATTTTTAATTCATTTGTGCATACTATTCAAGTATGGGTTGATTTTAAAAAAGGGAAAATAAGGTTTTACAAAACAAGCCATAAGATTTTCTCCCTCATGGAGACTTCATTATTTTTGTGATGGTTCACTTCTTAAGCTCTCTTCTCCTCATCATTAGCATCACTCTCCACTTGGTTCTCTTGAGTTTCATCCACCTTCATCTTCCACCTCTTCTCAACCCTCTTATGTGTTGAGAATCATGAGAGGAGGTGAGATGAGATAGATTAACTCTTAGAACACTCGCTACATCCTAGGCATTCTAGACTAGCATCCTAGAATCTCTAGTTGCTTCACTTGCATTCTTTGATGTGGAGTTAGAGCCATGACTACATCCCTTGGGTAGATTATCTTCGACGGAGGAAGATCGGCAGCCAAGCTTGTTCATGCACGCCTTAAGGAGCTAAGAAAGTGATGGAAGACCGAAGGACTTGGTTTATTCGGTATAACATTTCTAATCCTAGTAGTTTAGCTCCTTGTATATGTTAGTGTAGGTTTATAGTTCGATCTTGAGCGGGTTTTGTTTGCGCCAAAATTTTAAACGCTAGTTTTTGTTCTGCATCAGCCACGGTAAATAGCCAGGGCGCAGGCGAAAACCCAACATGTTATCAGAGCCACCCATAAGCTAATACTAGCTAGTTTACACAAAGTTAGAATATCGATCGACCAATTTTTCTGAATCAAAATTCCGTTTTGCCATGCTCATTGCCGATTTTGAAATGTGTTCAAAAAATCATTCTGAAGGTCTTAAAAATCCGAGTAGGTAATTCTAGGGCACCTCAAGAAATTTGGTCACGTAAACCCACTAAATGGCCGCGGAACCGCCGTATTATACACTCATTGGCCGCGGTTCCGCGGCGGATTTATGGCGACGCTGCGCCAAATTTCTTCAGGTACTCTCTGACATGGAATTTTGATTTTTGGGATATTTAGTTTTGGCCCAAATTTGTTTAAAGTGCTGGTTTGCATTTGGAGCCAATTTGGAAAAGTTTAGTCGATCGAAATTTTAACTGTGTGTTTATCAGTATATGTGATGATATCTGCGACCGTGAATATTATTGAGCGGTACAACCCGACTAGTTGCTATATGTTCAACTAGCCGGGTTTGCGAACATAATATTCACGTTGATCTTCTGTGTTGTGCTGATATTGTGGTTGGATTGTCATGGTGGATAGCCTGTAGTGCAATGGTAGTAGTATAGTTCAGATTCATTTGTATATTCAGTATTGCGGGGCGAGCGTCCAACATGTGGATTGCCGTCTCTGCCAGATTGTATATTCTCTTATTAGGGTACGATCGGATTGAGGTCGATGTCGCCATTGTATATATTTTTCTTTTCTGTACTAGGACCACCTCGCGGTGGAGTGCATGAATAGCCGGGTTCTAGAGGGAAACATGCCCGCATCTCATGGCGTGGAGATGGAAGGGGCCTTACTCTAGAATTGGCGGGCTATTCGCCGCACACGTAGGGGGTATAGGTTGACCTACAGAGGGGCACTCAAGTTACCGGCCCGTGAAGTGCTGGGTGGCCCATTCATTTTGTTGATTGGGGTTGCCTCACTTCTGGGATTGGCGGGTAGCTTTCTGCGCTCACAGGGGTTTAGGTTTACATTGCACAGGCTATCCACACGACCGGGAAACGTCGGGTTTCATTTGCGGCTCAAATGAAACCTGAGGCTCCAGAATTATCTACCATTCTGTGTTGCATGCTGAGATTCTGTGATGTTGCTTATATCATGCCTAGGACGGATGTTATATATATATATTTATATATACTAGTAGATGTTGTATATGTTTTGCATCCACGCTAGTCCAGTCCCCGCTCTGTCTTTAGTTAAGTAACCTGACGGGTGATCACGGGGCCAGTGGCGAATGCGGATGGCATATACATACATTTTATTTTCGTTTCTTTTCTGTGGTGTGATATGGATTAATTAATGGGACTACGTTGATTCTAATCAATGCAAGGAAAGATAAACCTAAATGATGTTGTTGGAACCAAATTTTCAAAAACTGTTATTATAAGACGTTTATTTTTGCTTTGCACAGTGGTATTCCGTTCAGAATATCCATCACCTCATTCGACGAGGCAAGAGCCGAGATCCCTTCATCGGGAGTGACCTCTTGGGGAAAAGTTTGCATCGTCGTAATAACTTGACTATAGTCGACTCTTTTGCTTTGCATCGTGGTATTCAGTTTGGAATATCCTGCACCTCATTCGATGAGGAAAGAGCCGAGAGCCCTTCACCGGGAGTGGCCTCTTTAGCAAAAGTTATCGCCACTATATATTTGTAAAACCATTCGAGTTCCTTCAACGATATCAAGTTCATTACGTTAAAGGTTTTTCGCCAAAATCCAGCCATAGCCCTCCGTCGTTTCGAATAAGTAGCACATAGTATTCGTGCGGTATTTGTTGGCCAAAGTCAAGGTATCGTGAACGGTAGCTGTGTGTTGCTTATCCGCAGCATTGGTAAATGCATTGGTTTAGGACTGCCATACCACTTTGCTGGCCAAAGTCAAGGGTGTGTGTGGGTGGGTCTAAATCAATCTGGATAATGACGGGTAGAACTTGACTTGCGGGTTATGATTTGTTGGCCAACGTCAAGGTCATAAACCACTTGGGGCAAAAACCACATCGGGAGTTTCAAACATACAGGAAACTTGCCAGGTATGCGCATACCTTCTGGAGTGTGGTGACTTGAGTGTCTTCCATCAAGCTATCATACGATGATTGTTGGATCCCGATTCCCACTGATGAGTAGGTGTTACTCTTCGGGTGATTTTAGATGATCCAGACTAATTCTCCTTTTAGGGTTTGAAGGAGAATTCGAGGAAACGGTGGGAGATATCCTGATTAGATAAATTGATTAACCAATCTAATCTAGGTTAGAGTACACGCTGAGTGTTTCTTTTCTCTCTCTCTTTGGCAGCGACCATGACCCAACCTAAACTAAAACTCATGAACCAAGATAACTGAACCTTCTTAAAACACTTTGGCTTTTGAATTGTCAGAGTCGCAAAACTCATTGCCGCTCCTACTTTTCCTTTGCATTTCTCCTGAACATTCTGTCTCACTACGAAGATCCACATTTATTGGATACGCCATCATATAGCTACATACTAACTCGAAGGAACTTGTTCCAGTTAAAGGATGGTTTCCAGTTCAGGAGAAATCGAATAGGATTATTCAGTTGTCTTTTTCCTTTACCTTCTCTCAGGTTGCGAGGGCTCCTGAGATTAGGAGGGTACACCTGTTACGCTTATTGGATATGCCATCGTATAGTTACATATGAATTCGAATGAACTTGTTTCAGTTCGAGGATGGTTTCCGGTTCTGGAGAAATTGAATATAATTATTCAGTTGTCTTTTCTCTTTACCTTCTCTCAGGTTGCGAGAGCTCCTAGTATTAGGAGAGTATACCTATTACGCTTATTGGATAGTCTTCTTTCAAACCATAGGCAGGTGCCGAAAGTTAGGGAAGGAAGAAAACCACTTAGCCTAAGTAAGGTATACAGAAGATAATAAGTAAAGACATATAAAGGGATTGGAGAGAGGGCAAGGAAATATACGGTTACAGTCATGAATTTAGATAATGAAAGAAGAATTACAAGGAATACCCGAATACCCCTTTGAAACATTTTCATGTTTCAGTTTTACTGTGCGGTGTTAATTGAAAACTGTTTTCCCAATTAGATTCTGACTTCAGGGTATGTATTTACCAGATTTGATTATCACATCTGTATGGCGTTACTGATGCTGAGTGGGAGTAAGATATTGCGAATTGGGTGATTATATCCTCATTAGATATTTGAGGAAATCGCCTGGGTTTTTCCTGGCGGCAAATATTTGGTTTTGAATATCCGTCGTTATGCACCAATTTCAAACCGATATATCTGTACGTTTATTTTATAAAGTGAGATATAACATTTTGAAATTATGTCTTGTCAGTGTATATGCCCTAGAGGCCATTACTGTATCATACTAGCTTGTATATTACTTAATGGAACCTTGGGATATTCACAGTTGTATTGACAGTCTTGCTCAAAATGGCAGTATGCTACTTGGTTTGTCTCTACTTCAATATGTGCATGTGTTTCTTTTAGCATATCGCTTATATACATATTAGTAGAGCCCTTAGGATCTTTGCTTGATTACCAGCGTTGTGATGGCAGTCATACTTATGGGAGCTGGGTAATCCATAAGCACATCCTTATACAGGTCCCTAGTCGTAGGACTATCGAGACAGGGCATCGATACTCCGGGGTAGACTAGCGTATGCGCTTCTCATCCCAGCGGGGGAGACGGTCTGTCCCACAGCCGTCAGTACGTCGTACTTGAGATAGTATGCGGGTGCTCGTTAGGTTATGAGTACACTGGACATGACTCGTCGGGAACTGATGGATGGTATTATACCTATCGTCAGTTATCAGTTCTCAGGTGACATGAGTACAGCTTAGTCCGCCGACTTGACACTGTCACTTCGCCTCGAGTGTGTTCCCACTGTACTTAGATTACTACCCTACCACGGCTCAAAGGAGTCGTGCAAACAGGTAGTAGTTGGGTACAGTCCCGAAGCACTTGGAGGCAGTGACGGTTCGACAGGATTCGTCTCTCCCGGTATTAGGGGTTGACATCGCGCTGTGTCTAGGAGAGCCATTACATAAGTAGTCCCTGGCTAGGGCAAGCGAGATATACTGGTAGGTTTCCAGTGTTATCTCAGGGTGTTCTGGGCTACACTCCGACACGACTTGTACCGCTATTAGGGGACTGACGTTCACCGCCCCCTAGGCCCGCCATGCGATGTATCAGAAGAACAGACCGGACTGTACGGAGATTGTCACATACAGGCTCAGTAGGAGTTCGGATGGGTTTACCTCATCGGCCTTCTTATCGACATCTACCTGGGGACCGTTACGTACAGCTAGTGCCGCTTGCGGTCTGTGGTTAAACCCACTGCCAGCGTAGTGTCGAGTCTTTAGAGTCCCACACAGAGAGTTTTCCTGCATTGAGCGAAACGTGTAGAGGCCGTATGGTTTTACGGCAGGGCTGCGATCACTTGCGTACACTTGTGTGCGTATGTTGTTCGGGCAGGCAATACTAGTGGGCTTTGGTTTAAGCCGGATTCTAGTATTGCACAGATGGATTTGTTTTGTCTTCTGTGCATTCGTATTCTACGAAATGCGGATGCGGGTGTGTATGCATAGATTTGCGGAGTGGAGAAGGAGGAGGTGTCTCATTAGGGTTTTGACAGTTGGTTCGGTCAAAACCATTATGAGCCGGGGACATTATTTACTAATCCATTTATTGATAATTTTGTTATGGCTAATTACATTGACCAATTGACCATCTTGACTTTGTTGACCGTTTGACCAAAGTTGACTTGGATCTTCTTGAAAGGTCTAAAGTATTCTTTGGTTTTCTTTTTCCTTTTTGTTATGAAAATGGTCATGTCATTAGTGCAATCAACTTTATCATGATAAGATTAGTAATGATGAAAATGAGTATTATTGCAACCATGGTTGTGTTTTCTCTTGGTTAAGCTTTTCATTTGTTCATTCTCATTCTCTCTCATAGAAAAGAAATGAGAAACATTTCCATGGTTGCTCCTCCTTCTTCCTCCTCTTGATTCTTCCTTTGATCCCATGTGTTGAGAGAAAAAGGATTCCACTTGACAAACACATCCATACATCTCCTCTACACATCCTAGGGCTTCTTGACTAGCAATCTCTTTGCCTTAGTTGCCTCGGCTCGAGGTGGAGCTCGGTGTACATCTCTCGGGTGGATCGTCTTCGACTCAAGAAGGCCGCGGAGGTGCCCAAGGTCCGGATCGACACTTGGAGCTTGGATGGACGAGCGGGATAGCGGAGTGAAGACCCGAAGGACCGGTTTCGTGAGGTATACTTTCTACAGCATAGTAGTTATAGCCTCTAGTAGTTTACTAGTTTCTAGTTTAGCAAAGATCCGTGCTTTAAGTCTATGTTGCCTTGCGCCAAATCATTGTTTTTTGTCGTTTCCGCCTCCCCGTAAGAACCGGGATGAGCAACGTGGACTTACAGTGGTATCAGAGCCTAGCTAAAAATAAACTAGTAAGTTAGCAAAGTGTTTAGAACATCGATCGGAAAAAAGTCGCAAAACACATCCGCAAAAACCTCTAGTTTCTGTCGATTTTCATACTGCTCAAAAGGTGATTTAAAATATATGAAATATCATCTCAGGGTTTTGTGAAAACACTGCAGAAAAACGATCCAGTGAATCGATCAAACGACCGCGGTTCCGAGGCAATGACATGCTCATTGCCGCGGTTCCGCCACGGTTTTGACTCGTCACTGGATCGGGTTTTGTGCAGTGTTTTAGTTTGGATGTTTTAGGATTTTTAATGCATGTTTTTTCCACCCAGATTTTCCAGAGAGCAAATTGACTTTTGGGGTGGTTAAAAATCCGTATTTTGATCGATATTCCGTAGACTTTGGCTAATGGATATTATCTGTGATGTGATATATGTATTGAACGTCTACTAATCGCTATAAGTCGATTAGCGGGGGTTATACATATCTGTGATATGTAATATTGATGGTTTGTGGATATGAACTCGGTGGATTGTCGCGGATGAATAGCCGGGAATGGGTGTGAGATGAGAGTTTCTTTTTCTTTCATTCATTGTAAAAGTTGTAAATTGATGTAATATTATTTGTTTGGCCGCACAATCGGGTCGGGCTTATAGCCGTCATTGTATAATTTCTTTTTACTGTTTTTGCTCCTAGGATAGACCCAAGGAGGGGTGCACAAACTACCGGGTAACCCGAAGTGCCGAGTGGCCTACTCACGGTGTTGAGGGAGGTTGCTTCGCTTCGGGTACTTGGCGGGTAGTTTGCCGCACCCGTTGGAGTCTTGGGTGGGGTTTGGCTATTCACCGCGACCGTGTAATCCACTTTTCGTTACAGGCTCGTACGGAATGCGGATTCCTAGTATATCCAAAGTGTTCATTTGTGATCTGTAATGTCTATCATTGCTATATATCTATATATGATATCTGTTTAGGCGTTGCTTATGTTTTTCAGCCGCGCTAGCCCAGCCCCCGCTCTGTCGTTAGTTAAGTAACCTAACGGGTGATGACGGGGCCCCGTGGCGAATGCGAATGGCATAAGCATACGTCATATTTTGGTTGTTTTCTGCAATGGTAGGATTAAATGATGGGACACATTAAAAGAACTAATGCAAGAAAATAAACCAAGTAAAAGTCGTTGGAACACTTTCAAAACCACTCGGTTCTTTTCAAAAACAAGCTTTTTAAATGCGGAGCTTGAACCACTCCTTTTAAAACCTATCTCGTTCCATCGATTATATCAAGTTCACTACGTTCACGGTTTCGCCAAAACCATTCGTAGCCCTCCGTCGTTTCATATGAATATTCAACAGTATTCAAGCTGTGTTTGTTGGCCCTAGTCAAGGCACAATGTTTGGTAGCTGGTGGGTATTCATATGTTGCATAGATAGAATGCGTTGGTTTGGGACAGTCGTATTACTTTGTTGGCCATAGTCAAGGGTATGTACGGGTGGGTTCAAATCAACCTGGACAACGACGGGTAGAACTTGACATGTGACTTATGATTTGTTGGCCTTAGTCAATGTCATAAGAGCATGGGGCAAAAATCCACATCGGGAGTTTCAAAAGTACTGAAACTTGCTAGCGCTGCATACCATTTGGAGTGTGATGATTCTGGTAGGATTCCTTCAGTTTTATCACGCAATGATATTTGGATCCCGATCCTACTGTGAGTATATGCTACTCCTCGGGAACTTTCTCACTTAACGATCAATGCTATAAACCTAGTAGGTGTCTAGAAAGGTGTTAACAGGGCTACGCCCACAGGGAAAAGAGGTTACTTAATTAAGGAACTTCGCGAAAGCGTTGGAAAACCTCCCTCGAAGTACCGACACTGGCCTGGCTGAACGTTTAAGCAAGTATTATACGGTGAGATTGATCCTGACTAATTCTTCCTTTATGGTTTGAGGAGGGATTCGAGAGACAGTGGGAGCCATCCTGTTTAGATAAATTAAAAACCAATCTAAACTTGCAAGAGCATCATGCTGAGTGTTTTCTTCTCTCTCTCTTAATTGCAGCGACCCAGTGACCGCACCTAGGTTACATCTAGATAATAAAATGACTGAATCTGACTGTTATGACTGGCAAAGGTCTGTCCAGATGTTCATTGCCCATGACAAGCTGGGACACCTCTTAACTAATCCAACCCCCACCGTCTCAGGTCCAGCTTCCCTTGTCACAGATATTCATATCCACAGGACATCGGAAAAAGACTGTGCGAAAGCCAAGTGCCTCGTGTTAGCCTAAGTTGATGGTGCATACCAGAGGCAGCACGAGAAGATGGACTCAGCTTCTATCTTCCTCCATAACAAAGTTTTATATGGAGAGCAATCTCGTATCGCAAGATATGAGACCTCGAACGAATTGCTTCCAGCGAGGTTGGCTATCGGGTCATCTGTAGGGGGCAACGTCCTTGCAGAGACCAGCTCTTTTGAGCTCTCGGACCTGAAGAACACGTTGAAGAACGGGTCAGATGCTGACTTAGTTCAGTAGTCTCTATCTACTACCCTGAAGGAAACCAGGGAAGTAGAAAGAAAGAGAAGGGCAGAAGTTTCGGGAAAGGATGCAGTAAAAGAGGGATGTTCCTATTGTTACGGGAATGAACATGGACAGAAGGATTGCAGGGCTTGCAAAGCCAGTAGCCAGAATTCGAAGCATGTTGTGGCTTCGGCTTCGGGTGTGTTTGTAATAGAGAACTGTATGTCAGTTAACCCTACTTCCTGGGTATTGGATACCGGATCAGGATCTCATATCTGTAATTCGTTACAGGCTCTGAGAAACCGTAGGGTTATCAGGAAAGTTGATATGACTCTCAGGGTTGCTAACGGAATGAGCATGTATGCTGAATCCGTAGGGGAATATCATCTAGAACTGACAACTGGGCAGATATTGATTCTGCGTGACTGTTTTTATGTACCAGGTGCGACTTGTAATATCATATCTGTATCCTTACTTTCTAAGGAAGGATATGATTTTACTTTTGTAAGCGATGTAGTAAACATCCACCTAAATCAAGTACTGATTGGGTCAGGTACATTGAAATACGGTATATACGTTTTGAATCAAGCTCAGGTCTTCAGTGGCCAGAACACACTTAAAAGAAAGTCTCCGGAATTAAATCAGGCTTTCTTATGGCATTGTAGACTGGGTCACATTAATGAGACACGGTTAACAACGTTACATAAAGAAGGATACTTGGATTCGTTCGAGTACCAGTCTTATGGCACTTGTGAATCTTGTCTTATGGGAAAGATGACAAAGTCTTCGTTCACTGGACACGGAGAAAGAGCGAGCGAGCTCTTAGGACTCATACACAGTGATGTGTGTGGTCCAATGTCTACACATTCGCGAAGTGGTTATTCATACTTCATTACTTTCACAGATGATTTCTCTAGGTATGGGCATGTCTTCTTAATGAAGCACAAATCCGAGGCCTTTGAGAAATTTCAGGAATACAAGAATGAAGTTGAAAAACAAACAGGTAAAAGTATCAAGACACTGAGATCTGATCGAGGTGGTGAATATTTGAGTGTCGAGTTTCTGGGCTTCTTAAAAGAGAATGGAATTCTCTCTCAGCTTACTCCTCCATACACACCACAACACAACGGTGTATCGGAAAGGAGGAATCGAACCCTATTGGATATGGTTCGTTCCATGATGAGTAAGGCTGAGTTGCCGCGATCCTTCTGGAGTTATGCACTAGAAACAGCTGCATATCTTTTGAACCAAGTTCCTACTAAGTCAGTGTTAGTTATATGTATGCCCTAGAGGCCATTACTGTACATAGGATGTATATTGTAGTGGATGCTAGGACATATATAGGGAGGACTTTCTTGCTCGACATGATAGTATGCTATCTGGTTGATCTTTACCTTAACGTGTATACTGATTGTCTCTCTGTTACATGTTGGTAAAGCCCTTAGGATGTGTACTTGACTACCTGGACTATGATGCGGATCATACTAGTGGGGACATGGTAGTCCATAAGTACATCCTTCAAAGTCCCTAGTCGTGGGTGTATCGAGACGGGGCATCGATATACCAGAGTAGACTAGCGTATACCTTCTCGACCCATACAGATGGGCGATGGATGATCCCATATCCATTGGTGTTTGACATCGGAGATGATATACGGGTGCTCAGTGGAGACTGGGTACACTGGACGGACTCACCGAGAACTCCCAGATGGTATTATACCTCACGTCAGATGGCAGTTCTCTGGTGACACTGGTACAGAGTAGTCTGTTGACCCGAGATCGTCATAGAGTCTTGTGTGGTTCCCACTGTGCTTTGATTTCCATCTTACCACGTCCAAGAGGGCGTGCAAAATGGTGGTTTTTGGGTACAGTCCCGAGTCACATGGAGGCAATGAGCGATAGGAGGGGATTCTTCTCTCCCGGTATAGGGGGTTGATGTTGCGCAGTGTTCGATTGGCTATAACAGAAAATCCCTGGCCAGGGTTGCTGAGATTTACTGGTAAGTATTACCAGTAGTTTCTCGAACAGTTATAGACCTCATATCGACACGACTTATCGAGCTATTGGGGTCTGACGTTTACCACCCCTAGGCGAGATATGCGACATATCAGACGATCAGACCGGACTGTACGGTAGTGTTACTGGTTGGATTCACTGGAGTGTGAGCGGGCTTGCTCGTCGATCTTCAGATCGCTCAATACCCGGGTGGCCGTTACGTTTAGCAGACCGCTTGCGGCTTGTGGGTGATTGATATGATCATCATCTGCTGCCGGCGTATTGACGAGTCTTTAGAGTCCTACACAGAGGTTTCCTGGCTCAAGCGAAACGAAATAGGAGCGCATATGAGATATGTGCGGGACCGAGAATAATGCGTGTATGTGATACCGTATTCCATTCTCGCGATGAATGTATCGAATGGTTGTATGCGATATAACCTAGTTATCGATTCAAGCGTTGATTCGATAAGCCGATACATTGAATACTAGTCGGTTGTGTGCGACATGACCGGATCATTGAATCAAGTGTTGATTTAATGATTTAATGCATAATTATATATTTGATATATTACTTTGCACTAACTAGTATTGGTTCACTTTAAACGGATTTTCTCACTTGGTTTGTGCACATTGTATATGTGATATACTTTTGTACACTTGATTGTATCATGTTTGATGATACATGTTTAACTATAGTTAAGTGTAATGAATTAAGCCATGGTTAAACTAATGATTAGGGTTTTCTTTTTATTACTTATTTATTTATTTATTTATTTTGAATAGATAAGAAAAGAATGGTTGCTAATTTTGGAGTTTAGTTGAAGCTTCATGAAGCTTTGACTTTGTAACCATTCTTGTCTTCATCTTAAACCCTAACCATTAATCTAACCTTGGTTAATTCTCTACACTTGACCATGGTTCTAATATGATAAGTATTCATTTTCTTTTCCAAATATAATAAACTTATCATATTTCTATCTTCTTCTTCTTCATCTTCTTCACATGAAGAAAGTTCACTTCATCAATGGTGATTGATGAAAACAAGTGAGAAATCCAATTCTAAAGTCTACCCACTTCCTATTTCTTCATCCTCTACCTCTTGCCAAGTAGTAGAGTGTGTTTCCCTCACAAGTTTTCAAGACTTGGTGAAGGTGGAGCTCGATCTAGCGATGCCTCGACATAGATCATCTTCGGCATGGACATCGACGACCTAGCTTGCCCATTCTCCGACGAAGCCGACGCTAGAGCCCGGATTTGATTTGGACAGCGGAGACGACTTCGATGCGGAGCTATGGAGGTGGAGCACCGGATCTACAAAGGTTGTATTTCCGATATCTCTTAGTTAATTGTTAACTAGTTTACTTTTCGCCTAGATTTCTAGCAAACGATCCGTAGTCGGGTCTCTCGGCACCTATAATTTTTGAAATTGCCATGGTTGATGGCTTGTGAGACCTCACTAGTGTGCCTAGGAACCCTACAGTGGTATCAGAGCCTAGCTAGAGCCTTAGGCGAAGTCCAGACGGAGTTTGAAGTCCGAACGAACCCGAAAACCCATTTCTAACATGCTCTCTGTCCTTTTTTGAAAACAGTGAGTTTTTCCAAATTAAAAATTGCTAAAAAATTCAGCAGGAAAAAATAAGAATTACGGTGCAAAAAGTTTCTGGTGAACAGTAAATTTCGCGGCGGATCAGCGGCAGAAGCATGGCTTCTGCGGCTGATCAGCGGCCACTTGATGACGTCAGCCCTGTTACTTTGCACAGTAATTCCTAGTTCAAAGAGCTGAGTTTTCTGGGAATTTTTAATATTTATTCAAGAGTTGAATTTTTCTGCAGTTGTTTTGGGGATTCGGTGTTTCGATCGGGGTATCAAATTTTGTCTATTTGGCTTTCTGGATAAATTTTAGAATATGTTAAAAAGTTCGACCGGATATAAATACCCAATTTTTCCCCTGTCGGGAAATTTCCAAGTGTTGGATTTTTCCGTAGTTTAACGACGTTCTAAGTAGTGCAAGTAACGCGATGGTCCCTCTAGAAGACAACAAACCTTAACTCGATTATGTGACCGTCTTGAACTGCCCTTTGAACCTTCGGGTTTGGGGCAGTACGGCGTGCCACATGTGAGGCGTTGGCTTGACCCTTCTACGGCTGGACCGTTGGTACTGAGGTACGAACTGAATGTTGTTAGACTTGTTTCATGTGTTGAGCTGTATCGGGAAAACTTGGGTGTTCGATTGTTCGATCGGAAAGTTTGACATTTTCTATTTATCCGGAATGGGATACAATAATTGGAATTCACAAAGAGTTATGAGATAACTAAATGAATGTTATAAACGTAGCAGTTTAGTCTCACTTGATCGGTTGCCACGGAATTTTGATGTGATCAAAAGTCCGTTGCAATCACGTAGCGTACGCGGATACTCGCCGGGTAAACTTAATAGACAGCCTCGCTCCATAGCCCCGACCAAGTGACTGTAGGAGAACCCCGTCGCCGAAAGCATCCGTTCGGGTGCTCGCGGTAGCGGTGTTCCGCCTTGGTGCACTTCGTCGATGGTATCGGGGGTGCGGCCGTCTACTGAAGTTTGCGACGAGCATTCGATCAGGATGTCGGGAATCTTGTTGAATTACCCGACTTGGTATTGAAAAGTGTTTTCGATAATGAGACTAAAATGCAGGGTTTATAATTGTTAGGCATGCGATGTCTAAGTAATTCATTTGGTCAGGCATGCGATGTCTGAGGAGGTTGCGGATTCCAACTGTTGTAGTTTTACACTTTCTTTTCTGTGACCGTAAGTGTAATATGTGATATCGCCGGTTTCGTTGCTATATGTCAACGACAATTGGGATGGACATATTTACTTACGTTGATGACATGTGATGTTATGTGTTGCTGGATATGTTATATTGGATTGTCGTGTTTGAATAGCCGGGTTTTTTTATGTGAGATGAGTGTTTTTCATTTTCATTCATGTAAAAACTTGTATGTAATATTCTTTTATTGGGGCGCTTCCAGGTTGCGGGAGTTGTCACCTGTTGTATATTATTTACTTTTCCGCACTAGGATAGACCCAAGGAGGAGGGCGCAAGTAACCGGGTTCTGGAGTCCAGTGGGAGACCAACTCGAGGAGTCGAGTCCGGGTCTCCTAACTCCAGAATTGGTAGGGTTGCTTGCCGCTCTCATAGGGGTCTTGGGGTGTGGGTTTGGCTATTCATCACGACCGTGGAATCCGTATTTTATACTGGCTCGTATTAAAAACACGGACGTCCTAGTATATCCAATATTTCATATGATTCTTCTGCTGCGATATCTGTGATGTGATCATATGATGTTCTGTGATAGATACAGTATATAGTATATATGATATATTATATAGACGTTACTTATGTTTTACACCCGCGCTAGCCCTGCCCCGCTCTGCCGTTAGTTACCTAACCTAACGGTGCACGAGGGGACATCGAGGCGAATGCGGATGGCATAAGCGTACGTCGTATTTATCTGTGATGTTTAGGTAATTAAATGATGGGACTTCATTAATGCGATTAATGAAATAAAAGAAACCTAAGATGTTGTAGAATCGAATTTCAAAATAAAACAGGTAGCTACAGTTCCTGCTTTGCACAGCGGTATATATGATATATCCTGCACCTTATTCGATGAGGAAAGGACCGAGATCCCTTCACCGGGAGTGACTCCTTTAGCAATAACTGGCAGATGCTACACACTCGGTTTGTCTTTTGATTGCTTTTAAGTGTTTTTGCTTTGCACAGTGATATATATGATATATCCCGCACCTCATTCGACGAGGAAAGGACCGACGATCCCTTCACCGGGTGTGACTCCTTTAGCAAAACTAGAAAAGCCTCAAAAACACTCCATTTCAAAATTCATTCGATCCTACAACGATATCAAGTTCATTACGCAATAGGTTTTCAGAAAAACCTGTCGTAGCCCTCCGTCATTTCAGATAAGTATTAGTTAGTATTCGTGCTGCGGTTGTTTGGCATGCGTCAAGGCGTAGTGTACGGTAGCTAACTAGTGCTTATCTGCCAGCATATGATGCGATTGGATTAGGGTATTCGTACGGCGTTGTTTGGCATGCGTCAAGGGTCGTGCGGGTGGGTTTAATTCAATCAAGAAATGTACGGGTTGAACTTGACTAGCAGACTATGAGTTGTTTGGCATGCGTCAAGGTCATAGCGAGCTAGGGGAAAAATATTATCGGGAATTTCAAGTGTTGAAATTTGCAATGAGATTGCATACCTTCTATGAGATAGTTGGATCCCGATACCCGCTGCGAGTAAGAGTTACTCCTGGGAGAGTTTTATACATTACAATTAGCCGATCAAGTAGGTGTCTAGAAAGGTGTCAACGAGGTTACGCCTCTGGGAAAATGAGTTTTACATTAATTAGGTTCGTGCGAAAGCACGGGGGACCTCCCTCAAAGTACCGACACTGGCCTGGCTGAAAGATTGGCGAACTTGTAGTGTGTAATTAATCCCGGCTGGTCTTTCCTTTTAGGGTTTGAAGGAAGATTTGATAAAAAGCAGTGGGAGCCATCCTGATTAGATAAAATAATAACCAATCTATTCTTGCAAGAGCGCACGCTGAGTGTTTTCTTCTCTCTCTCTCCAGGTAGCGACCATATCATGCCTTAATCAAGATAATAATACGGAATATTGACCGAACCCGCTTGTTATACTGAGCTGGGGAACGTTGGTCCCGCTCCAACTTATAATTGTTATAAGACAGAGCAGGAAATTGGGGATTACCAGAATTCCCGTGCCGCCCAAACGAAGAGAGTGCATGCTGATGCATCATCTTCGGGTGTGTTCATTATACAGAACTATTTCTCAGTATCCTCTACGTCCTGGGTATGTGATACCAGATCAGGATCCCAGATATGTAATCTATTACATAGGGCTATAGAAAGGTAGAGAACTGAGAACGGGTGATAAGTTTCATGAGGCAGAAAACGGGGCAAGAGTTGCAGCCAAGTCTGTCGGTCACTGTCACCCTGTATTACAATACATTGATTCTGAACGAATGTTATTAGATACCGAACCTGATATACAAAATCATATCTATCTCTTTATTAGTAAAGAAATGATACAATTTTGTATTGTTGGATAATGTTTTGAACATTTCCTATATCAAAAGTTGATCGGTTCAGGCACGTTATCTAAAAGCATTAATGTTCTAAATCAAACTACAGTTCTTGGTATACGGAATACACACAAGAGGAAGAGTTCAGAAATGAACGAATCCTTCATGAGGAATTGTAGACTAGGTCAGATCAATGCGACCCGACTGGCTAGAGTTACATAAAGATGTATATTTAAATCAGTTTGAATTTACATCTTGTGAAACTCGCCAGTCATGTCACAAAGATAAGATGACCATAGCTCCGTTTACTGGAAACAGAGAAAGAGTTAGTGAACTCTTGGGATGATACATGTTGATGTATGTCAGGTCTCCTGTCTACACATGCCAGGACTGGTTCTTTATACTTCATTACATTCTCTGATGATCTTTCGAGATTCAGACCTATGTTCCTGTTGAAACACAAGTCCGAACCTTTTGAGATATTCATAGAATATAAATTAGAAGTAGAGAACCAAAATACGGGTAAAAGTATTATGTCCGTTGATGAGATCAAGGAGGAGAATACTTGAGCACGGAAATACTGGAATATTCTAAAGGAGAATGAGATTCTCTCTCAGCATTACTCCTCTGTATACACCATAGCACGATGGTATATCGGGGCGGAGCAATCGCACCCTATTTGATATGGTGTGCTCTATGATGAGTAATACTGAGTTACCCGTTTCCTTTTTGGGAGTTATACGCTTGAGAAGCTGCATACCTATTGAATAGGTTCGAATCAAATCAGTTTCCTACCATTTCATATGTGATATGGAAAGGGAAGAGCCTATGTCTTAAGCCAGTTAAGATTTGGGGTTGTCCGGCCTATGTCTAAGAAGCAAAATCCGGACAAGCTCGAGGCAAGGTCTGTTATGTAGAACTGGAAGTGTTCCAGCTATACAAACTACAGCAGATGATTTGGTACAACCAGAGGATTCAGTAGAAACCAACGAACCTCAGCCTCTCCGCCGATCTAGTAGGGTTCCTCACCCACCTGAGAGTTACTTTGGTTTCTCTATGACAGTAGGAGCGAGGATAGCATCATGAGATGATGACCCAACTAGTTTCAAGCTGGCCATCAGGAGTAAGACTCTATAAGAATGGCTGGATGCTTAGCGATCTGAGATGGAATCCATGTACACCAACAAAGTATGGACTTTGGTTGCAATATCTGAAGGGTTAAATCCCCATCAGGAGCAAGTATATCTTGAGAAGATTACTTGGTGTAAATGGAAAAGTTGAGACTTTCAAAGCTAGACTTGTTAAAAGTGTGCATCATTGACTAGGTATGGATATTGATGAAACCTTTTTCAAGTAGCTATGCTTAAGTCCATCCAGATCCTACTTGCCACGGCTACATACCATAACTACGATATCTGGCGGTTGGGTGCCATGACTGCTTTTCTAAATGATGATTTAGAAGAGTGCGTCTGTAAGTACACACCCAGAGGGCTTCGTAGACAGTGGGAGCAGCGGAAACGTGTGCAAGATGCTTTATAGGATAAAGCAGGCATCGTGGAGTTGGAACGTCTGTTTTGATGTAATAGTCAAAGAAGTTGACATCATCAAAATGGTAGATGAACCTTGTATAAACAAGAAGGTAGTAGGGAGTATGGTGACGATCCTCGTAGAGTACGTGGATGACATACTCTTGATAGGAAAGGAGTTTCCTATGCTACGCTCAGTCAATCTCCGCTTATCACTATAATTCTCCATACAGGATCAAAGTGATACCTCCTAAATCCTGGATTTTGGATCTATGAGATAGATCTAAATGGATGTTAGGATACTCACTAGCTGTAGTGAGATGGTATCAATCGACCCTGGGGAGAATCACTGGAAGGGTTCCAGGGTGATAAAGACGACTGAATGTCAGTCACAGGCATTGTCTTTACCCTCAGTGAAGGGACGGTATGTTGGAAGAGTTCCAAGCTGGATACCGTGGCATACTAGACGATAAAGGCACGATACATCGCTACTTAAGATGTTACCAAAAGAGGCTGTTTGGGTGTATATTGGTTCATGAGATGAACTACGTTCCTACCATTGTGAGACAATGGAGTTGTGGCTTATGCCAAGGAACGTCCGTCCCATCAGTGATCCAGACATATTCTAAGGCAGTGTCACCTGATCATGGAGATGGTTGATCTCCAGGGAGATCGAGGTTTGGAGAGTAGACTCAGAGGACAACACAGCGGATCCACTCACAAAGGCCTGTTCCCAGAGAGAGACTTTTATGGGATGGTTGAGTATGAGATACTACAACCACTGCTATCAGATGGCCCTAGTGCAAGTGGGAGATTGTTAGTTATATGTATGCCCTAGAGGCCATTACTGTACATAGGATGTATATTGTAGTGGATGCTAGGACATATATAGGGAGGACTTTCTTGCTCGACATGATAGTATGCTATCTGGTTGATCTTTACCTTAACGTGTATACTGATTGTCTCTCTGTTACATGTTGGTAAAGCCCTTAGGATGTGTACTTGACTACCTGGACTATGATGCGGATCATACTAATGGGGACATGGTAGTCCATAAGTACATCCTTCAAAGTCCCTAGTCGTGGGTGTATCGAGACGGGGCATCGATATACCAGAGTAGACTAGCGTATACCTTCTCGACCCATACAGATGGGCGATGGATGATCCCATATCCATTGGTGTTTGACATCGGAGATGATATACGGGTGCTCAGTGGAGACTGGGTACACTGGACGGACTCACCGAGAACTTCCAGATGGTATTATACCTCACGTCAGATGGCAGTTCTCTGGTGACACTGGTACAGAGTAGTCTGTTGACCCAAGATCGTCATAGAGTCTTGTGTGGTTCCCACTGTGCTTTGATTTCCATCTTACCACGTCCAAGAGGGCGTGCAAAATGGTGGTTTTTGGGTACAGTCCCGAGTCACATGGAGGCAATGAGCGATAGGAGGGGATTCGTCTCTCCCGGTATAGGGGGTTGATGTTGCGCAGTGTTCGATTGGCTATAACAGAAAATCCCTGGCCAGGGTTGCTGAGATTTACTGGTAAGTATTACCAGTAGTTTCTCGAACAGTTATAGACCTCATATCGACACGACTTATCGAGCTATTGGGGTCTGACGTTTACCACCCCTAGGCGAGATATGCGACATATCAGACGATCAGACCGGACTGTACGGTAGTGTTACTGGTTGGATTCACTGGAGTGTGAGCGGGCTTGCTCGTCGATCTTCAGATCGCTCAATACCCGGGTGGCCGTTACGTTTAGCAGACCGCTTGCGGCTTGTGGGTGATTGATATGATCATCATCTGCTGCCGGCGTATTGACGAGTCTTTAGAGTCCTACACAGAGGTTTCCTGGCTCAAGCGAAACGAAATAGGAGCGCATATGAGATATGTGCGGGACCGAGAATAATGCGTGTATGTGATACCGTATTCCATTCTCGCGATGAATGTATCGAATGGTTGTATGCGATATAACCTAGTTATCGATTCAAGCGTTAATTCGATAAGCCGATACATTGAATACTAGTCGGTTGTGTGCGACATGACCGGATCATTGAATCAAGTGTTGATTTAATGATTTAATGCATAATTATATATTTGATATATTACTTTGCACTAACTAGTATTGGTTCACTTTAAACGGATTTTCTCACTTGGTTTGTGCACATTGTATATGTGATATACTTTTGTACACTTGATTGTATCATGTTTGATGATACATGTTTAACTATAGTTAAGTGTAATGAATTAAGCCATGGTTAAACTAATGATTAGGGTTTTCTTTTTATTACTTATTTATTTATTTATTTATTTTGAATAGATAAGAAAAGAATGGTTGCTAATTTTGGAGTTTAGTTGAAGCTTCATGAAGCTTTGACTTTGTAACCATTCTTGTCTTCATCTTAAACCCTAACCATTAATCTAACCTTGGTTAATTCTCTACACTTGACCATGGTTCTAATATGATAAGTATTCATTTTCTTTTCCAAATATAATAAACTTATCATATTTCTATCTTCTTCTTCTTCATCTTCTTCACATGAAGAAAGTTCACTTCATCAATGGTGATTGATGAAAACAAGTGAGAAATCCAATTCTAAAGTCTACCCACTTCCTAATTCTTCATCCTCTACCTCTTGCCAAGTAGTAGAGTGTGTTTCCCTCACAAGTTTTCAAGACTTGGTGAAGGTGGAGCTCGATCTAGCGATGCCTCGACGTAGATCATCTTCGGCATGGACATCGACGACCTAGCTTGCCCATTCTCCGACGAAGCCGACGCTAGAGCCCGGATTTGATTTGGACAGCGGAGACGACTTCGATGCGGAGCTATGGAGGTGGAGCACCGGATCTACAAAGGTTGTATTTCCGATATCTCTTAGTTAATTGTTAACTAGTTTACTTTTCGCCTAGATTTCTAGCAAACGATCCATAGTCGGGTCTCTCGGCACCTATAATTTTTGAAATTGCCATGGTTGATGGCTTGTGAGACCTCACTAGTGTGCCTAGGAACCCTACAGTCAGTGCCTACCACACCATATCAGATGTGGAGTGGGAAGAAACCCAGTCTTAAACACTTTAAGACATAGGGATGTCCATCTTTTGTAAAAAAGCAGCATGCGGACAAGCTCGAGGCACGTTCGGTACAGTGTAAGTTTGTGGGATACCCAAAGAACTCCAAGGACTATCTTTTCTATTACGCAGAGGAACAAAAGGTTTTTGTTTCTCACCATGCCCGCTTCTTAGAAACTGAGTTTTTGGAAAATCAGATAAGTGGGAGCGCAATATAACTGGAAGAAATTCCAGAACCACGAACTATTACTGAAAGCTTAGTAGAACCAGAGGGTTCGAAAGAACAGGACCTATCTACGCCACTCCGCAGGAGTAATAGGCAATCTCATCCGCATGAGAGATACTACGGTTTTCTCATAGACGGGGATAGAGAGGATTGCGCTATGGATTATGGTGAGCCTACTAGCTTCCAGCAAGCCATTCAGAGCGGCGACTCGGTAAAATGGCTGGATGCAATGCGGGCCGAGATCGAGTCTATGTACACCAACAAAGTTTGGACTTTGGACTTTGCTCCAGAAGGGGTAAAACCCGTAGGATGCAAATGGATCTTCAGAAAGAAGATTGGTGTAGATGGGCAGGTTGAGACCTATAAAGTTAGACTTATTGCAAAGGGTTTTCGTCAAAGACCTGGTTTGGACTTTGACGAGACCTTTTCTCCAGTGGCTATGCTGAAATCCATTCGGATCCTTCTTGCCATTGCTGCCTTCCACGATTATGAAATCTGGCAGATGGACGTAAAGACGGCTTTCCTAAATGGAAATTTGGAAGAGTGCGTCTATATGGATCAGCCAGAAGGATTCATTCAGAGTGGGAGCAGCGGTAAAGTGTGCAAGTTGCTAAAGTCCATCTATGGACTTAAGCAGGCATCGCGGAGTTGGAACATCTGCTTTGATGATACTGTCAAAGAATTCGACTTTGTCAAAAACCCAGATGAACCATGCATTTACAGTAAGATTGTAGGGAGAACTGTGGTTTTCCTCGTCTTGTACGTGGATGACATTCTCCTAATAGGAAATGATATTCCTATGCTACAGTCAGTCAAAGGATTCTTGTCGCAGAGGTTCTCCATGAAGGACCTGGGGGATGCCAACTATATTCTGGGGATCCAGATCTATCGTGATAGATTTAAGAGGATGTTGGGACTTTCACAGTCAAGGTACATTGACACCATACTGAAAAGGTTCAGTATGGAAGATTCCAAGCGCGGTAATTTACCGGCTTGTCATGGGATCACCCTCTCCAAAGAGATGTCTCCCAAGACTGATTTGGAAAGGGATCGCATGTCTATTATACCCTACGCTTCTGCGATAGGCTCTATAATGTATGCGATGTTATGTACCAGACCAGATGTAGCATACGCATTGAGCGTTGTAAGCCGGTATCAGTCGAACCCAGGGGAGAAACACTGGATAGCGGTAAAGAATATTATTAAGTACCTGAGAAGGACTAAGGAGATGTTCTTGATGTATGGCGGAAAAGACCTCTAGCTCGAGGCCTTTGCTGACTCCAGCTTCTAGAGTGACAAGGATGACTCCAAGTACATTTCGGGTTATGTCTTTACCCTCAATGGAGGGGCGGTTTGCTGGAAGAGTTCCAAGCAGGAGACCATTGCAGACTCAACTATGGAAGCGGAGTACATAGCTGCTTGCGATGCCGCAAAGGAAGCTGTCTGGATGAAGAAGTTCCTCATGGAGCTTCAGGTAGTTCCTACCATTGTTGATCCAATACCGCTGTATTGCGACAACAACGGAGCTATAACTTTAGCGAAGGAACCCAGGTCTCATCAGAAGTCCAGGCACATTTTGAGGCGGTACCACCTGATCAGGGAGATCGTAGATCGCCGGGAGATCGAGGTGAAGAGAGTAAATACGGAGAACAACACTGCAGATCCACTCACGAAGGCCCTACCCCAGACTCAGTTCGATCGGCTGATCGAGATGATAGGTCTTCGATACGCCAGTATATGGCCTTAGTGCAAGTGGGAGATTGTTAGTGTATATGCCCTAGAGGCCATTACTGTATCATACTAGCTTGTATATTACTTAATGGAAGCTTGGGATATTCACAGTTGTATTGACAGTCTTGCTCAAAATGGTTGTATGCTACTTGGTTTGTCAATACTTCAATATGTGCATGTGTTTCTTTTAGCATATCGCTCATATACATATTAGTAGAGCCCTTAGGATCTTTGCTTGATTACCAGCGTTGTGATGGCAGTCATACTCGTGGGAGCTGGGTAATCCATAATCACATCCTTATACAGGTCCCTAGTCGTAGGACTATTGAGACAGGGCATCGATACTCCGGAGTAGACTAGCGTATGCGCTTCTCATCCCAACGGGGGAGACGGTCTGTCCCACAGCCGTCAGTACGTCGTACTTGAGATAGTATGCGGGTGCTCGTTAGGTTACGAGTACACTGGATAGGACTCGTCGGGAACTGATGGATGGTATTATACCTATCGTCAGTTATCACTTCCCAGGTGACATGAGTACAGCTTAGTCCGCCGACTTGACACTGTCACTTCGCCTCGAGTATGTTCCCACTGTACTTAGATTACTACCCTACCACGGCTCAACGAAGTCGTGCAAACAGGTAGTAGTTGGGTATAGTCCCGAAGCACTTGGAGGCAGTGACAGTTAGACAGGATTTGTCTCACCCGGTATTGGGGTTGACATCGCGCTGTGTCTAGGAGAGCCATTACACAAGTAGTCCCTGGCCAGGGCAAGCGAGATATACTGGTAGGTTTCCAGTGTTATCTCAGGGTGTTCTGGGCTACACTCCGACATGACTTGTACCGCTATTAGGGGACTGACGTTCACCGCCCCCCTAGGCCCGCCATGCGATGTATCAGACGAACAGACCGGACTGTATGGAGATTGTCATATACAGGCTCAGTAGGAGTTCGGATGGGTTTACCTCATCGGCCTTCTTATCGACATCTACATGGGGACTGTTACGTACAGCTAGTGCCGCTTGCGGTCTGTGGTTAAACCCACTGCCAGCGTAGTGTCGAGTTTTTAGAGTCCCACACAGAGAGTTTTCCTGCATTGAGTAAAACGTGTAGAGGCCGTATGGTTTTACGGCAGGGCTGCGATCACTTGCGTACACTTGTGTGCGTATGTTGTTCGGGCAGGCAATACTAGTGGGCTTTGGTTTAAGCCGGATTCTAGTATTGCACAGATGGATTTGTTTTGTCTTCTGTGCATTCGCATTCTACGGAATGCGGATGCGGGTGTGTATGCATAGATTTGCGGAGTGGAGAAGGAGGAGGTGTCTCATTAGGGTTTTGACAGTTGGTTCGGTCAAAACCATTATGAGCCGGGGACATTATTTACTAATCCATTTATTGATAATTTTGTTATGGCTAATTACGTTGACCATTTGACCATCTTGACTTTGTTGACTGTTTGACCAAAGTTGACTTGGATCTTCTTGAAAGGTCTAAAGTATTCTTTGGTTTTCTTTTTCCTTTTTGTTATGAAAATGGTCATGTCATTAGTGCAATCAACTTTATCATGATAAGATTAGTAATGATGAAAATGAGTATTATTGCAACCATGGTTGTGTTTTCTCTTGGTTAAGCTTTTCATTTGTTCATTCTCATTCTCTCTCATAGAAAAGAAATGAGAAACATTTCCATGGTTGCTCCTCCTTCTTCCTCCTCTTGATTCTTCCTTTAATCTCATGTGTTGAGAGAAAAAGGATTCCACTTGACAAACACATCTATACATCTCCTCTACACATCCTAGGGCTTCTTGACTAGCAATCTCTTTGCCTTAGTTGCCTCGACTCGAGGTGGAGCTCGGTGTACATCTCTCGGGTGGATCGTCTTCGGCTTAAGAAGGCCGCGGAGGTGCCCAAGGTCCGGATCGACACTTGGAGCTTGGATGGACGAGCGGGACAGCGGAGTGAAGACCCGAAGGACCGGTTTCGTGAGGTATACTTTCTACAGCATAGTAGTTATAGCCTCTAGTAGTTTACTAGTTTCTAGTTTAGCAAAGATCCGTGCTTTAAGTCCATATTGCCTTGCGCCAAATCATTGTTTTTCGTCGTTTCCGCCTCCCCGTAACAACCGGGATGAGCAACGTGGACTTACATGTCTATTACATTTACCTTTATCAGTTGAAGGTAAGGTAAGGAGTATTCAACAGCGGTGTAATTCTTCTTAACCATGGCACATTTTTCAACTTACGACGCACAGGGTTTGAGTTATAAAACTCAGAGGACTTGTACAAAGTATTGTATGCTGTTCAGTGTCCATTATGACAAAGGGGTTGGTACTCATACTATTTCTGTTTACTCATGAATTCTCTAGTTTTAGACAAGTATTTCGTTGAATTACAAGGTCCGGATTTTGAGAAGTTATAGGTATAAGAATAAAGTAGAGAACCATATGTTGCAAAGTATCAGGATTCTTCAAGGTGATCGAAAATGTAGATACTTGTGCTAGGTATTCCCTTGTAAGTAATGGTTTTTGAGAACTTGCTTCACTTTCACGTTACTCATAAGTGGATGCATTCCTTGATGAGTAATGCTGATTGGCCTCCTTCCATTTTGTTGATATGTACTGGAAATGGCCGCATGTATTTTGAATCTGGTTCCAATTAAATTAGTGGCTTTGTTTCTATAGTGGATAAAGAATGGATTCATATCTTAACGATGTTAAGGTATACGGAGTTGTCCGGCTTATACTTAAAACCATAATCAGGATAAACTCAAGGCACGTTTCAGTAATGGTAGTTTGTGGGTTATCCCGGGCATTGACGAGGGTTAACATTCTACCATCTGGAAGATCAATAGTTATATTGTTCTTGACTCGCCATAAGTTTTAGTAAAATGGATTCTTTTCAGAAAACATTAGTGGGAGTATGGTAGAAATGGAAGTTATTCCAGAACCATAAACGATTGCTGAAAATTTAATAGAACCTAAAGATTCAAATTGGATTCGACAATCCATTAGCCACTCCGCAGATTTGGTGGGTAACCTCAGCCGCCCGAGAGGTACTTCGGTCTCCTTAAAGACGGTGACAGGGAGGTTTTTGTTTACCCAAAACTTGCCACTACTGATGTTCTAGAATATGAGATCTGGCAGGAGGATGAGTATAACGTCGTTCTAAATTAGCTTTAGAAGTGCATGTGTATATGACTATGCCAGATGGTTATTATAGTCAGTGGGAGCAATGGAAGCATAGCGGGCAAGTAGCTTATGTCTATTTATAAACTAAAGCTGGAATAGCGGAAATAGATCATCTATTTTTTATATGACAGTTATAGAGTTTGACTTCATTAGGATAACAGATGGATCTGGTAAGAGGGTAGTAGGGAGTGATGTTTTGGTATTTGGATGACATGCACTTGATAGGAAGTGGTATTCCTATACTACGATCAGTTATACTGTGGTTGTCACATGGTGTTTCTCCACATATGATCTGGATAAAATATTAGGAATTCTGGTTACTAGATCTATGGTTTTAGATCTAGATTTAGGAAGTGTCCCAATTTGGGTACTTTGAAACTATTCTAAAGTGTTTTAGAATTGACTACTTCTGGCATGGTGGTGTACCCGCAGGTGACGGGGTCACCCTCTCTAAAGAGATGTTTTCTAGAGTGATGAGGAGAGGGATTTGCATGATTGGTATATCTCTTGCTTAGGCAATTGAGTCAATCATGAAATATCAAGTACCACACCAGATATTGCTTTTGCACTAGCTGCAATAAGCATATATTAATCCATCTTAGAGAAACGTTGGGAAGCAGTTATGAACATAAGTGGATGTTCTTGGTATGTGGTAACGGTAGCCTCCTTCGGGAAGCGGTTATCGTTTCAGGCTTCCAAGGTGACCTACATGACAGATTGGCTGTCAGAGTTATAGTTTGCCCTCTTTTTAAGGGGCAGTATGTTGGACAGGTGGTCTAAGCGGATATTGAGGAAGACATGGCGCAGGATACTGATTAAATTCAGTGGATGATACAGTCTAAGAAGTTTGTTGAATTTGGAGTTCATTTGTGAATTGGGTCCCATCAGATATCCAGACAAATTCTAAGACAGGTATCGCTCATTTTGGGAGATAGTATTTCTCCGCGAAGTTGAGATATAGAGAGATAGAGAAAGAAACACTGGAGCGGATCCACTCACTGAGGCTATTTCTCGAACGTAATAGTTTCATAAACGGGCTTTGCGAAACTGATTAGTAGAGAAGTTGGGTGTTCGGTATCACACGGGCTGTGAGTATGCGACACCGTAATAAGTATCTTTAAGTGCAAGTGGGAGATTGTTGGCTATAGTGCCCTCAAGTAAATTATTGAATCGCAGGCACACGATTGTGATGATTAAGGGAGGATCTATATGAGGAGAACAGTCTTACTCGAGATGATAGTATGCTATCTGGTTTGTCTTTATCATCATGTACAACATTAGGTGGTATTACAAATCACTATTACATGTTGATAGAGCTCATAGGATTCTTTCTTGACTACCAGCATTATGATGGCGATCATATACGTGGAGCTGGGTGGTCTTTAAATACGTCCTTAAATGTCCGTAGCCGTAGGAGTATCGAGACTGAGCATCAATACTCCGGAGTAGACTGGTGTATACTTATCGAGACCCCGACGAGGGGCGGTGGCCGGTCTCACAAGCTATTGGTGTCAGTTAGTCACCTAAGATAATATACAGGTGCTCATTGGGTTATGAGTATGTTGGATATAGTGCCCTCAAAGTCAATTATTGGATCGCAGACACGTGATTACAATGATTGAGGAAGGACCTATGCCGGTAGGACAGTCATACTCGTGATGATAGTATGCCATCTGGTTTATCTTTATCATCGTATACTGCTTTAGGTGACCTTACAGGTCGCTATTACACGTTGATAGAGCCCCTAGGATTCTTGCTTGACTGCCAGCAGTTTGATGGCAATCATATACGTGGGAGCTGGGGGTCTATAAGCACATCCTTAAAAGGTCCCTAGTTGAGGGAGTTTCGAGACAGGGCATCGATACTCCAGAGTAGACTAGTGTATACAGTCGAGACCCCGACGAGGGGCGGTGGCCGGTCTCACAAGCCATTGGTGTCAGATGGTTCACCTAAGATGTATACAGGTGCTCATTGGGTTATGAGTACACCGGACAGGACTCGCCGGGAACATGCTAGTTAGTATTATACCTGACGTCAGATAGCAGTTCCCTGGTGACATGTGTACAGGTTAGTTCATCGACCTGAGATCGTCATTTGTCTCGTGTGAGTTCCCACTGTACTTTGATTACTACCCTACCACGGCTCAAATGAGTCATACAAACAGGTTTTAGTTGGGTACAGTCCCGAGCCATATGGAGGCAGTGAGCGGATCGGCAGGGGTTTCGTCTCTCCCGGTATTGGGGGTGAGATCGCGCTGTGTCTAGGAGAGCCATTACACGAAGTCCTTAGCCAAGGAAGGAGATTTACTGGTAGGTATTCCAGTAGTATCTCAGGGTGTTCTGTGCTACACTCCGACACAACTTGTACCGCTTTTGGGGGTCTGACTTTTACCAACCCCCTAGGCCTGACATGCGATTCTCATAGACGAACGGAGCGGACTGTACGGATATTGTCACTGACAGGCTCAGTAGGGTGTCAGGATGAGTACGCTCATCGACCTCCCTTTTGGTCAATACCTGGTGGCCCGTTACGTACAGCTAGTACCACTGACATGATAGTGGTTAAATCTATAACCAAAGTATTGACGAGTCTTTAGAGTCCTCCACAGACAGTTTCTCAAGTTTCGGGCGAAACGTTGTAGTGGCCGTATGGATTTATGGCAGGGTTCGAACATACGCGTGCACTTGTGCACGTGTCATGTTCGGGCGGATAATACTAGCGGGCTTTGGTTTAAGCCGGATCCTAGTATTATATTGTGTAGATTTTGTCTCATTGCAGTTGTATTCGGTCGGAATACAAATGCGGGTATGTATATACAGTTGCGGAGTTACCCTGTAATTTTATTACGGGATCGCTTTTTGAAGTTGCCAGTTTGCATTCTTGATTTGGCTAAATTAGTATTCTTTTGTTCTTGGCTGAATTTTCCTTTGAGGGGGCCTTTTTGTAAAAGTGGCTTTTACAAAATGCAGGTTTTTTTTTGTGGTCCTGGGGCTCCAGAATTTTCCTGCACTCTCTTGAGTGTTTTGATTGAGCTTGACTCTTTTTCTTTGCATTAATTGTGAAAGGATTGGAAAAGATATTGGTGTGACTTATTTTCCTTGTGATCACCCATTTTCTTTTGCTTATGCTCACCCTTTTTCCTCCTCAATCATGCAATGGCCGAGCCATATTTTTGGCAGCCCCATCTTAGAGAAAATGTGATTGGTGATCTCATTCTTCTTGCAACAAAAGTCCTTAGCTCATCTCCAAAGTTCATTCCTCCATCTTCACCTCATTGTGGAAACTTCATCAACCTTGAGACAAAGTGTTCTACGTATATTCTACAGCAATCTTGGACACGTCGGCTAGCAAACTTCGTGTCCGAGTTGCCTCGGTTTAGAGGTGGGAGCCCGTAAAAAGACTTCTTGATGTGGTGCCCTTCCTACGAGAAGACCTGAGATCGGAGATGCCGCGAGGAGCTTAGGATGGTGGCCAAAGACCGAAGGACATGGATCGATCGGTATAGCCTTTCTAACCTTTCTCTAGTTGCTAGTTATAGGTTAATGGTTCGATCCGGGTTTAAACTATACGTTAACGCCAGTTTCAAGTTTATGAAAAAGTTCTTGTTTCCGCATTTTGGCCTCGGATTGACGGCCGGGGCGCTACCGTAGATTTACATTGGTATCAGAGCCACGCCATTAACCTTTACTAGCTTGTTCTAACTTGTTTAAAACATCGATCGTCCGAATTTTCCAAAACCGCGATTCTATTTTAGCAGTTTCTGTCGAAATTTTTTTGTCGTCAAAAAATTATTTTGAGTGTTTTAGAAAATCAGGCAGGCTTTTTTGAGACATCTGTGAAAATTTGGTAACATGATGCTATAGTTACGCCGCGGAACCGCGGCCTTACCCATGTTTTGGCCGTGGTTCCGCCTCCATCATATGTTATCTCTGCACCAATTTTTCTACAGTGGTCTTAAACTTGGAATTGGGGTTTCTGGAATATTTTGTTTGGGCTCTGATTTGTTACAGTACTGGATTTGTGCTTGGGGCCCACTCCGGGAAATTTTGTCGATCGAAAATTTTAAATAAGTTAGTTCGCATTACTTACATTCTATCTGTGACCGTGAATGTCATTTGATCGGTAAATCCTGTCTAATCGCTATAGCCCTCTTAGACGGATTTGCGAACGTGACATTCGCGTTGATGTTCTGTGTTGTGCTGTGATGTTGCGGATTTGTCGTGGTGGATAGCTTGGTTCAATATTAGTACAGTTTGGTTTTATTTGTACATTTGATATTGCGGGGCGAGCGTCCGACATGTGGACTGCCGTCACTGCCTGTTTGCATATTATTCTTTTGGGGCACGACCGGTCTGAGGTCGATGTACCCGTTGTATATATTTTCTTTTCTGTACTAGGATTACCTCGCGGTGGGGTGCACGGATAGCCGGGTTCTAGAGGGCAACGAGCCCGCATCTCATGGCTTTGAGACGGAGAGGGCTTCACTCTAGAATTGGCAGGCTATTCGCCGCACTCGTATGGGGTATAGGTTGACACAAGGAGGGGTACTCAAGTTACCGGATTCCGTGAAGTGCTGGGTGGTCTATTCACTTTGTTGAAGGGGGCTGCCTCGCTTCAGGTTTTGGCGGGTAACTTGCCGCACCCGTAAGGGTCTAGGATTTTATTGCACAGGGTATCCATACGACCGGGGGAACGTCGGGTTTCAGTTGCGGCTTTATGAAACCCGGGGCTCCCACATTATTTGTATTGTTCTGTGATGCTTATTACATTTCTGTGATGTTGCATTCTATCACGCCTTGAGCGATTATTATATATTGATATATATACTAGTAGATGTTGTATATGTTTTACATCCGCGCTAGTCCAGTCCCCGCTCTGTCGTTAGTTAAGTAACCTAACAGGTGATGACAGGACCCAGTGGCGAATGCGGATGGCATATGCGTACATTATATTTTCGTTCTTTATTGGTGTGATCAATTGATGGGACTGCATTGATTCGGATCAATGCAAACTAAACAAACCTGTTTGATGTTGTTGGAATAATTTTTCAAAAAGCTATATTGCAAGGACGTTCTTTCTTGTTTTGCACAGTGGTATTCGGTTATGAATATCCTGCACCTCAGTCGACGAGGCAAGGGCCGAGATTCCTTTACCGGGAGTGACCCCTTGGACAGAAGTTTGCGTCAGGGTAATAACTTCACTATAGTCGATTACTTTTTGTTTTGCATCGTGGTATTCAGTTGGAATATCCTGCACCTCATTCTATGGGGAAAGAGCCGGGATCCCTTCACCGTGAGTGACCTCTTTAGCAAAGGTTTTTTGCCACTATATTTTTATAAAAAGCTATCTCGTTCCTTCAACGATATCAAGTTCATTACGTTAAAGTTTTTTCGCCAAAAACCATTCGTAGCCCTCCGTCATTTGAGAAAGGTAGCACTTAGTATTCATGCTATATATGTTGGCCTTCGTCAAGGCATAGTATATGGTAGCTATTTGTTACTTTTCTGTTGCATAGATAGATGTGTTAGTTTGGGACAGTCGTACTACTATTTTGGCCTTCATCAAGGGTATGTACGGGTGGGTTCAAATTAACTTGGTTAATGACTGGTAGAACTTGACATGTGACTTATGATATGTTGGCCTTCGTCAAGGTCATAAGAGCATGGGGTAAAAATCATATCGGGAGTTTCTAAAGAAACTGAAACTTGCCAGGCATGCGCATACCTTCTGGAGTGTGATAACGTGAGTGGATTCCATCACGTTATCATGCAATGATAGTTGGATCCCGATTCCTACTGATGAGTTGGTTTACTCCTCGGGTGATCCCGACTAATTCTTCTTTCAGGTTTGGAGGAGAATTTGAGGTTACAGTGGGAGGTTTCCTGATTAGATAAATTGATAACCATTCTAATCAAGGTTAGAGTGCACGCAGAATGTTTCTTTTCTCTCTCTCTCTCGGCAGCGACCATGGCCCGACCCTAGACTATGACTCAGTGACCAAGTCGACCGAACCTTCTTATAAAACTGGCTTTTTGATTGTCAGAGTTGCATACCTCATTGCCAGTCCTTCTTTTACCCTTTTCTCCAGAACACCTCGTATTACTACGAACACCCACTTCCATTGGATAAAACCATCGTATGGTTATATAAGAACTCGAAGGAACTTGTTCCAGATTCGAGGATGGTTTCCGGTTCTGGAGAAAACGAATAGGACTATTCAGTTGTCTTTTCCTTTTAGCTTCTCTCAGGTTGCGAGTGTTCCTTGGATTAGGACGGTACACCTATTACGCTAATTGGATAGCCTTCATCCAAACCATAGGCAGGTGCCGAAAGGTAAGGTATGAAGAAAACCGATTAGCCTAAATAAGGTGTACATAATGTAGGATATAGTGCCCTCAGAGTCAATTATTGGATCGCAGGCACGTGATTGCAATGATTGAGAGAGGACCTATACCGGTAGGACTGTCTTACTCAAGAGGTTTGTATACTATCTGGTTTGTCTTTATCATCGTGTGCATGCTTTAGGTGACATTGTAGTTCACTATTACACGTTGATAGAGAATAGTATGCTACCATGGTTTATCTTTATCATCGTGTACTGCTTTAGGTGAACTTACAGGTCACTATTACACATTGATAGAGCCCTTAGGATCCTGCTTGACTACCAGCAGTATGATAGCGATCATATACGTGAGAGTTGGGTAGTCCATAAGCACATCCTTAAAAGTGGTCTCTAGTCGTGGGAGTTTCGAGACAGGGCATCGATACTCCAGAGTAGACTAGTGTAGACAGTCGAGACCCTTACGAGGGGCGGTGCCCGGTCTCACAAGCCATTGGTGTCAATTGGATCACCTAAGATGTATACAGGTGCTCATTGGGTTATGAGTACATAGACAGGATTCGCCGGGAACATGCTAGTTGGTATTATACCTGACGTCAGATAGCAGTTCCCTGGTGACATGTGTACAAGTTAGTTCATCGACCTGAGATCGTCATTTGTCTCGTGTGAGTTCCCACTGTGCTTTGATTACTACCCTACAACGGCTCAAAGAAGTCGTGCAAACAGGTTTTAGTTGGGTACAGTCCCGAGCCACATGGAGGCAAGTGAGCAGATCGGCAGGGGATTCGTCTCTTTCGGTATTGGGGGTGAGATCGCGCTGTGTCTAGGAGAGCTATTACACAAAGCCCTCGGCCGAGGTAGGAGATTTACTGGTAGGTATTCCAGTAGTATCTCAGGGTGTTCTGGGCTACACTCCGACACGACTTGTACCGCTTTTGGGGGTCTGAATTTTACCAACCCCCTAGGCCCGCCATACTATGCTCATAGACGAACGGACCGGACTGTACGGATATTGTTACTGACAGGCTCAGTAGGGTGTCAGGATGAGTTCGCTCATCGACCTCCCTTTTGGTCAATACCTGGTAGCCCGTTACGTACGGCTAATACCTCTGACGTGCTAGTGGTTAAATCCACAGCCAAAGTATTGACGAGTCTTTAGAGTTCCCCACAGACAGTTTCTCAAGTTTCGGGTGAAACGTTGTAGATGCCGTATGATATATGGCAGGGTCCGATCATATACGTGCAGTAGTGCACGGATCATGATCGGGCGGATCATACTAGTGGGCTTTGGTTTAAGCCGGATCCTAGTATTAGATTTGTTGGATTACTTTAGTCTCGTCGCATTCGCATTCAGTCGGAATGCGGATCCAGGTATGCATATACAGGTGAGGGGTATCCTTGTGATCCGTCACGAGTTTACTATAGATGTTGCCGGATCTTTTATTGTTGGACCAAACATTTGGATTAATATTTGTTAATGGAAATTGTGAGCTAAATATCATCATTTGGAGTATTAATTGTGACACATGTACAAGTGGTGACTCATGGTCTCTTTCTTTGTGCATGTGTCACATAAGGTGATGGATTTGATAAGAGGAGAGAGAGAGAGAGGGGCTGCCATGAAGAGGTGAGCTCTCATATTATTCTTCATACTCTCTCTCATTTAATCACACATATCGCAAAAGAAAAGAAAGAGAAAGCTTCTTCTTCTTCCTCTTTCTTCTCTAGCTCATTATCTCCATCAATGGCAACACCTCTAACCTCCATCCAAATCAATGGATGCAAGAGACAAAGTGATCACAAATATTCTCTACAACACCTTGGACACGTCGGCTAGCACACTTCGTGCCTGAGTTGCTTCGGATGAAGCGGGAGCCCGTAAAAAGAATCTATGATGTGGTGCCCTTTCCGACGAGGAGATCGAGACCGGAGATGCCGCGAGGAGCTTGGGATGGTGGCCAAAGACCGAAGGACACGGATCGATCGGTATATCCTTTTTATCCCTTATCTAGATAGCTAGTTGTAGGTTAATGGTTCGATCCGGGTTTTAAGCATACGATAGCGCCGCTTTCAAGTTAAGAAAAAGTTTTTGTTTCCGCATTTTGGCCTCGGACAGACGGCCGGGGCGCTACCGTAATCTTACATAGTATCAGAGCCACGCCATTAACCTTTACTAGCTTGCTCTAACGTGTTTAGAATTTCAATTGAACGAAATTTTCAAAAACTGCATTTCCAAGTCATCAGTTTCTGTCGAAATTTTTCTGTTGTCAAAAAATTATTTGGTGTATTGCAGAAAATCAGGTAGGGTTTTTAGAGAACACTGCAGAAAAATGGTTGCATGAGGTCACTGTTGCGCCGCGGAACTGCGGCCGTAACCCCCTTTTGGCCGCTGTTCCGCCGCAGAACAGTAACGTCTCTGCACCATTTTTCCTACAGTGATTCCAAACTTGAAAAAAGGGTTTCTGGTAATTTTATTTTGGGCCCAGATTTGTTTGAGTACTGGGTATTGTGCTTGGGGCCCACTTCGGGGAAATTTTGTCGATCAAAAATTTTAAACATGTTAGTTCACAGTATTTACATTATATCTGCGACCGTGAATGTCATTTGATCGGTAAATCCTGTCTAATTGCTATAGCTCTTTTAGACGGATTTGCGAACGTGATATTCACGTTGATGTTCTGTGTTGTGCTGTGATGTTGCGGATTTTTCGTGGTGGATAGCCTGGATGCAATGGTAGTACTGTTTGGTTGTATTTGTACATTTGATATTGCGGGGCGAGCGTCCGACATGTGGACTACCGTCACTGCCTGTTTGTATATTATTCTTTTGGGGAACGACCGGGCTGAGGTCGATGTACCCGTTGTATATATTTTACTTTCTGTACTAGGATTACCCCGCGGAGGGGTGCACGGATAGCCAAGTTCTAGAGGGCAACGGGCCCGCATCTCATGGCTTTGAGACGGATGGGGCTTCACTCTAGAATTGGCGGGCTATTCGCCGCACTCGTAGGGGGTACAGGTTGACCCAAGGAAGGGTGCTCAAGTTACCGGATTCCATGAAGTGCTGGGTGGTCCATTCACTTTGTTGAAGGGGGCTGCCTCGCTTCAGGTTTTGGCGGGTAACTTGCCGCGCCCGTAGGGGTCTAGGATTTCATTGCACAGGCTATCCACACGACCAGGAGAACGTCGGGTTTTAGTAGAGGCTCTATGAAACCCGGGGCTCCCAGATTATCTTTATTGTTCTATGATGCTTATTACATTCTGTGATGTTGCATTTTATCACGCCTTGAGCGATTATTATATATTGATATATATACTAGTAGATGTTGTATATGTTTTACACCCGCGCTAGTCCGGTCCCCGCTCTGTCGTTAGTTAAGTAACCTAACGGGTGATGACGGGACCCAGTGGCGAATGCGGATGGCATATACGTACATCATATTTTCGTTCTTTATTGGTGTGATCAATTGATGGGACTGCACTGATTCGGATCAATGCAAGCTAAACAAACCTATTCTGATGTTATTAGAACATTTTTCAAAAAGCTGTTATTGCAAGGACGTTCTTTCTTGTTTTGCACAGTGGTATTCGGTTATGAATATCCAGCACCTCAGTCGACGAGGCAAGAGCTAAGATCCCTTCACCGGGAGTGACCTCTTGGACAGAAGTTTGCGTCAGGGTGATAACTTCAGTATAGTCGATTACTTTTTGCTTTGCATCGTGGTATTCAGTTGGAATATCCTACACCTCATTCTACGGGGAAAGAGCTGAGATCCCTTCACCGGGAGTGACCTCTTTAGCAAAGGTTTTCGCCACTATATTTTTATAAAAAGTTATCCGGTTCCTTCAACGATATCAAGTTCATTACGTTAAAGGTTTTTCGCCAAAAACCTGCCATAGCCCTCCGTCATTTCAGATTAGTATTGCTTAGTATTTGTGCTACGTATGTCGTGCATTGCCGAGGCGTAGTGTTCGGTAGCTCTGTAATGCTTTTCTGTCGCATGGATATGTAGATTGGTTAGGACAGTCATACGGTTATGTTGGCATTGTCAAGGAGTTGTACGGGTGGGTTTAAGGCAATCAAGATAATGACGGGTTGAACTTGACTAGGACTCTTTGATATGTTGGCATTGTCAAGGTTACTTGGGTCCTAGGGGTAAAAACACACATCGGGAGTTTTTAAAGAAACTGAAACTTGCCAGGTATGCACATACCTTCTGGAGTGTGATAACGTGAGTGGATTCTATCTCGTTATCATGCGATGATAGTTGGATCCCGATTCCCACTGATGAGTTGGTTTACTCCTCGGGTGATCCCGACTAATTCTTCTTTCAGGTTTGGAGGAGAATTTGAGGTTACAGTGGGAGGTTTCCTGATTAGATAAACTAATAACCATTCTGATTTAGGTTAGAGTGCACGCTGAGTGTTTCTTTTCTCTCTCTCTTTGGCAGCGACCATGGCCCGACCTTTGACTATGACTCAGTGACCAAGTTGACCGGACCGTCTTATAACACTGGCTTTTGGATTGTCAGAGTTGCATACCTCATTGCCACTCCTACTTTTACCCTTTTCTCCAGAACACCTCGTATTACTACGAACATCCACTTCCATTGGATAAATCCATCGTATGGTTATATACGAACTCGAAGGAACTTGTTCCAGATTCGAGGATGGTTTCCGGTTCTGGGGAAAATGAATAGGACTATTCAGTTGTCTTTTCCTTTTACCTTCTCTCAGGTTGCGAGTGCTCCTTGGATTAGGATGGTACACCTATTATGCTGATTGGATAGTCTTCTTCCAAACCATAGGCAGGTGCCGAACGGTGGGGAATGAAGAAAACCAATTAGCCTAACGGTGGTGTACAGAAGGTATTAAGTAAAGACAAATAAAGGGATTAGAAAGAGGGCAAAGTAAATTGCGACTGCTATTCACGACCAAACCAAGTATTTCATTGCCACTCCTACTTCACCTTTGTATTTCTCCAGAACACTCCGTATCACTGCGAAGATCCACAGTTATTTGGATACTCCATCGTATGGTTATATACGAACTCGAAGGAACTTGTTCCAGTTCGGGGATGGATTCTGGTTCAGGAGAAATAGGAATAAGGTTTATTCAGTTGTATTTTATCTTTACCTTCTCTCGGGTTGCGAGTGCCCCTAGGATTGGGACAGTACACCTATTATGCTTATTGGATAGTCTTCTTCTAAACCATAGGCTGGTGCCGAACGGTAGGGAAGGAAGAAAACCATTTAGCCTAAGAGGGTGTACAGAAGGTAATGACTAAAGACATATAAAGGGATTTGGAGAGATGGCAAAGAAATATACGGTTACAGTTGTGAATCTGGATAATGGAAGAGGCATTACTAGGAATATCTAGATACCCCTACGAAACATTTCAATGTATCAGTTTCACTGTGTACTGTTAAAAGAAAACTGATTTCCCAATTAGCCCTTGCTCCAGGGTATGTATTTACCAGATTTGATTCTCACATCTGTATGGTTTTACAGATGATGAGTGGGAGTAAGTTATTGGGAATTAGGCGATTATCCTCATTATATCGGGATTCGTTGTAATTGGTGATATTTGGGGAAATCAACTGGGTTGTTTGCTGGACGGCAAATATTTGGTTTTGAATATCCATTGTTATGCACTAATTTCAAATTGATATATCTGTACGTTTATTTTAATAAAGTGAGATATAACTTTTTGAAATTATGTCCATGACATTTACCTATATCAGTGGATGGTTAGGTAAGGAGCATTAAACAGCGGTGTAATTCTTCTTAATCATAAGTACAGTTTTCAACCTACGACACACAGGGAATGAGTTATTAGACTCAGGGGACTTATACAGTGTATTGTATGTTGTCCAGTGTCCATTAGGACAGAGGGGTTGGTCCTCGTACTATATTCTGTTTACTTGTGACTTCTCTGGTTATTAGACAAGTGTTTCGTAGAAATACAAGGTCTAAGTTTTGAGAAGTTATAGGTATAAGAATAAAGTAGAGAACCAGGTATTGCAAGTATCAGGATTCTTCAAGGTGATCGAAGATATAGATACTTGTGTATGGTATTCAGTTGATAGTAATGATTAAGAGAACTTGCTTCTCTTTCAGGTTACTCATATCTGGATGTATTCCTAAGTTGAGTAATGCTGATCGACCTCTTTCTCCATTTAGTTGACATGCACTGGAGACAGCTGCATGATTTGAATCTGGTTCCAATTAAATCAGTACCTCTGTTTCTATATTGGATATAGAATAGTTCATATCTTAACAATGTTAAGAGGAGTTTTCTGGCTTATGCTTAAAACCAGACTCTGGATAACTCAAGGCACGTTTCTGTAATGGCTGTTTGTGGGTTGACCCGGGCTATGACGAGGGTTGACTTTCTACCATCTGGAAGATCAATAGTGATATTGTTCTTGACTCGCCACAGTTTTAATAAAAATAGATTTTTTCAGAAAACAGTAGTAGGAGTATGGTAGAACTGGAAGTGATTTCAGAACCGCAAACGATTACTGAAAATTTAATAGGACCTAAAGATTCAATCTGGATTGACATTCTATTGGCCACTCCGCAGATATGGTGGGTAACCTCAGGCACCCGAGAGGTACTCTGGTAGCCTCAAGGACGGTGACAGGGAGGTTCTTGTTTACCCAGACTTGCCATTGCTGTTGTTCCAGACTGTGAGACCCATCAGGAGGATGAGTATAGCGTCGTTCAGAACTAGCTTTAGAAGTGTACGTGTATTTGACTCTGCCGGAGGGTTGTCATAGTCAGTGGGAGCAGCGGAAGCATAGTGGACAAGAAGCTTATGTCTATTTATGGACTAAAGAAGATATAGCGGAGATAGATCATCTATTTCTGATGTGATAGTCATAGGTTTGACTTCATCAGAATAGGGGATGGATCTGTTAAGAAGCTAGTAGGGTGTGATGTCCTGGTATTTGGATGACATACACAGAGTAGGAAGTGAAATTCCTATACTACGATCGGCTATACTTTGGTTGTCATACAGTGGTTTCTCCATACAGGATATAAATATAATATCTGACATTCTGATTACTAGATCTATGGTTTTAGATCTAGATTTGGGAAGTGTCCCAATTAGGGTACTTAGACAGCATTCTAAAGGTGTTTTAGAATGGACGACTCCTGGCATGGTAGGGTACCTGCAGGTGATGGAGTCACCCTCCCTAAAGGTGTCTTACAGACTAAAGGGGAGAGGGATGTGCATGATTGGCAGATCACTTGCTTAGGCAATTGAGTCAATCATGAGATGTTAAGTACCACACTAGACATTGTTTTTTGCACTAGATATAATATGTTGATATTGATCCAATCCTGGAGAAATGATCGGGAGCAGTTTTAGAACACAAGTGGATGTTCTATGGATATGATAACAACAAACTCTTTCGGGAGACGGTTACCATTCTAGGCTTCCAAGGTGACCTGGATGACAGAGTGACTGTCAGAGTTATAGTTTTCCCTCTGACGAGGGGCAGTGTTTTGGACAGGTAATCCAAGCGGACACTGAGGGAGGCATGACGTAGGATACGGATTAAATTCAGTTGACGATACAGTCTAAGAAGTTTGGATTTGGAGTTCATTTATGAACTAGGTCCCATCAGATATCCAGAAATATTCTAAGACATGTATTGCTCATTTCGGGAGATGGCTTTCTCCGCGAACTTGAGATAAAGAGAGACATAGAAAGAAACATCAGGGCGGACCCACTCACTGAGGCTATTCCTCAAACGCAATAGTTTCGCAAACGGGCTTTGTGAGACTGATTAGTAGAGGAGTTGGGTGTTCGGTATCACACGGGCTGTGAGTATGCGACATCGCAATAATTAGCCTTGAGTGTAAGTGGAAGATTGTTGGATATAGTGCCCTCAGAGTCAATTATTGGATCGCAGGCACGTGATTGCAATGATTGAGGGAGGACCTATACCGGTAGGACTGTCTTACTCGAGAGGTTTGTATACTATCTGGTTTGTCTTTATCATCGTGTACATGCTTTAGGTGATATTGTAGTTCACTATTACACGTTGATAGAGAATAGTATGCTACCATGGTTTGTCTTTATTATCGTGTACTACTTTAGGTGACCTTACAGGTCACTATTACACATTGATAGAGCCCTTAGGACCCTGCTTGACTACCAGCAGTATGATGGTGATCATATACGTGAGAGTTGGGTAGTCCATAAGCACATCCTTAAAAGTGGTCCCTAGTCGTGGGAGTTTTGAGACAGGGCATCGATACTCCAGAGTAGACTAGTGTATACAGTCGAGACCCCGACGAGGGGCGGTGGCCGGTCTCATAAGCCATTGGTGTCAGTTGGATCACCTAAGATGTATACAGGTGCTCATTAGGTTATGAGTACACCGGATAGGACTCGCCGGGAACATGCTAGTTGGTATTATCCTGACGTCAGATAGCAGTTCCCTGGTGACATATATACAGGTTAGTTCATCGACCTGAGATCGTCATTTGTCTCGTGTGAGTTCCTACTGTGCTTTGATTACTACCCTATCACGGCTCAAAGGAGTCGTGCAAACAGGTTTTAGTTGGGTACAGTCCCGAGCCATATGGAGGAAAGTGAGCGGATCGGCAGGGGATTCGTCTCTCCTGGTATTGGGGGTGAGATCGCGCTGTGTCTAGGAGAGCCATTACACAAAGCCCTCGGCCGAGACAGGAGATTTACTAGTAGGTATTCCAGTAGTATCTCAGGGTGTTCTGGGCTACACTCGGACACGACTTGTACCGCTTTTGGGGGTCTGACTTTTACCAACCCCCTAGGCCCGCCATGCGATGCTCATAGACGAACGGACCGGACTGTACGGATATTGTCACTGACAGGCTCAGTAGGGAGTCAGGATGAGCTCGCTCATCGACCTCACTTTTGGTCAATACCTGATAGCCCGTTACGTACGGCTAATACCTCTGACATGCTAGTGGTTAAATCCACAGCCAAAGTATTGACGAGTCTTTAGAGTTCCCCACAGACAGTTTCTCATGTTTCGGGCGAAACGTTATAGAGGCCGTATGATATATGGCAGGGTCCGATCATATACGTGCAGTAGTGCACGGATCATGATCGAGCGGATCATACTAGTGGGCTTTGGTTTAAGCCGGATCCTAGTATTAGATTTGTTGGATTACTTTAGTCTCGTCGCATTCGCATTCAGTCGGAATGCGGATGCAGGTATGTATATACAGCTGAGGGGTATCCTTGTGATCCGTCACGAGTTTGCTTTAGATGTTGCCGGATCTTTTATTGTTGGACCAAACATTTGGATTAATGTTTGTTAATGAAAATTGTGAGCTAAATATCATCATTTGGAGCATTAATTGTGACACATGCACAAGTGGTGACTCATGGTCTCTTTCTTTGTGCATGTGTCACATAAGGTGATGGATTTGATAAGAGGAGAGAGAGAGGGGCTGCCATGAAGAGGTGTACTCTCATATTATTCTTCATACTCTCTCTCATTTAATCACACATATCACAAAAGAAAAGAAAGAGAAAGCTTCTTCTTCTTCCTCTTTCTTCTCTAGCTCATTATCTCCATCAATGGCAACACCTCTAACCTCCATCCAAATCAATGGATGCAAGAGACAAAGTGATCACAAACATTCTCTACAACACCTTAGACACGTCGGCTAGCACACTTCGTGCCCGAGTTGCTTCGGATGAAGCGAGAGCCCGTAAAAAGAATCGATGATGTGTTTCCCTTTCCGACGAGGAGATCGAGACCGGAGATGTCGCGAGGAGCTTGGGATGGTGGCCAAAGACCGAAGGACACGGATCGATCGGTATAGCCTTTCTATCCCTTCTCTAGATAGCTAGTTGTAGGTTAATGGTTGGATCCGGGTTTTAAGCATACGATAGCGCCGCTTTCAAGTTAAGAAAAAGTTTTTGTTTCCGCATTTTGGCCTCGGACAGACGGCCGGGGCGCTACCGTAGTCTTACACATAAGGTTTTAAGTAAAGACAAATAAAGGGATTAGTAAGAGGGCAAAGTAAATTGTGACTGCTATTCATGACCGAACCGCGTATTTCATCACCACTCCTACTTCACCTTTGTATTTCTCCAGAACACCCCGTATCACTACGAAGATCCACAGTTATTTGGATACTCCATCGTATGGTTATATACGAACTCGAAAGGAACTTGTTCCAGTTCGGGAATAGATTCTAGTTCAGGAGAAATAGGAATAAAGTTTATTCAGTTGTCTTTTATCTTTACCTTCTCTCGGGTTGTGAGTGCTCCTAGGATTAGGACAGTACACCTATTACACTTATTGGATAGTCTTCTTCCAAACCATAGGCTGGTGCCGAACGGTAGGGAAGGAAGAAAACCATTTAGCCTAACGATAGTGTGCAGAAGGTAGCGACTAAAGACAAATAAAGGGATTTGGAGAGATGGCAAAGAAATGTACGGTTACAGTCATGAATCTGGATAATGGAAGATGCATTACTAGGAATACCAGGATATCCCTTCGAGACATTTTCATGTTTCAGTTTCACTGTCCATTGTTAGTAGAAAACTGATTTCCTAATTAGGTACCTACTCCAGGGTATGTATTTATCAGGTATGATTCTCACATCTGTATGATTTTACAGATGCTGGGTGCGAGTAAGTTATTGGAAATTAGGTGATCATCCTCATTATATCGGAATTCGTTGTAATTGGTGATATTTGAGGAAATCTCCTGGGTAGTTTGCCAGACGGCAAATATTTAGTTTTGAATATCCGTTGTTATGCACCAATTTCAAATTGATATATCTGTACGTTTATTTTTATAAAGTGAGATATAACCTTTTGAAATTATGTCCATGACATTTACCTATATCAGTTGACGGTTAGGTAAGGAGCATTAAACAACAATGTAATTCTTCTTAACCATAAGTACAGTTTTCAACCTGCGACGCACAGGGTTGGAGTTATTCAACTCAGAGGACTTATACAGAGTATTGTATATTGTCCAGTGTCCATTAGGACTGAGGGGTTGGTCCTCATACTATATTATGTTTATTTATGACTTCTCTAGTTTTAGACAAGTGTTTCGTAGAAATACAAGGTCTAAGTATTGAGAAGTTATTGGTATAAGAGTAAAGTAGAGAACCAAGTGTCGTAAGTATCGGGATTCTTCAAGGTAATCGAAGATGTAGATACTTGTGTATGTTGTTCAGTTGATAGTAATGGTTTTAAGAAACTTGTTTCTCTTTCAGGTTACTCATGTTTGGATGTACTCCTAAGTTGAGTAACGCTGATCGGCCTCCTTCCATTTAGTTGACATGCACTAGAGACAGCTGTATGATTTGAATCTGGTTCCAGTTAAATCAGTGCCTCTATTTCTACATTGTATATAGAATAGTTCATATCTTAACATTGTTAAGGTACGGGGCGTTTTCCGGCTTATGCTTAAAACCAGACTCTGGATAACTCAAGGCACGTTTCTGTAATGGCAATTTGTGGGTTGACTCGGGCTATGATGAGGGTTAACTTTCTACCATCTGGAAGATCAATAGTGATATTGTTCTTGACTCGCCACAGTTTTAATAAAAATGGGTTTTTTCAGAAAACAGTAGTGGGAGTATGGTAGAAATGGAAGTGATTCCAAAACCGCAAACGATTACTGAAAATTTAATAAGAACCTAAATATTCAATCTGGTTTGATATTCGATTGGCCACTCCGCAAATATGGTGGGTAACCTCAGGCACTCGAGAGGTACTTCGGTATGCTCAAGGACGGTGACATGGAGGTTCTTGTTTACCCAGACTTGACACTACTGTTGTTCCAGACAATGAGACCCGGCAGGAGGATGTGTATAGCGTCGTTCTGAACTGGCTTTAGAAGTGCACGTGTATATTATTCTGCCAGAAGGGTTGTCGTAGTCAGTGGGAGCAGCGGAAGCATAGTGGACAAGTAGCTTATGTCTATTTATAAACTAAAGCAGATATAACGGAGATAGATCATCTATTTCTGATGTGACAATCATAGGTTTGACTTCATCAGAATAGGGGATGGATCAGTTAACAAGGTAGTAGTGTGTGATGTCCTGTTATTTGGATGACATACACAGAGTAGGAAGTGAAATTCCTATACCACAATCGGTTATACTTTGGTTGTCACACAGTAGTTTTTCCACAAAGGACTTGGATATTATATCTGACATTTTGGTTACTAGGTCTATGGTTTTAGATCTAGATTTGGGAAGTATCCCAATCTGGGTACTTAGACATCATTCTACAGGTATTTTAGAATGGACGACTCCTGGCACGGTAGTATACCTGCAGGTGACGGAGTCACCCTCTCTAAAGGTGTCTTACAGACTAAAGGGGAGAGGGATGTGCATGATTGACATATCACTTGCTTAGGCGATTGAGTCAATCACGAGATGTCAAGTACCACACCAGATGTTGTTTTTTGCACTAGTTGCAATAAGTTGATATTAATCCAATCCTAGAGAAACATTCGGAAGCAGTTTTAGAACATAAGTTGATATTCTATGGATATGATAACGACAGCCTCTTTCGGGAGACGGTTATCATTCCAGGCTTCCAAGTGTAGGGTTCCTAGGCACTCTAATGGAGTCTCACAAGTGATCAAACATGTCCAATTGAAATTTTACAAGTGCCTATTAACCCTAATACGGATCGTTAACTAGATAAATAGGCGAAGCAAGCAAGTAAACGGAAATATAGCTAAAGGAAAGGGGCTACAACCTTTGTAGATCCGTTCCACTACCTCCTAAGCTCCGTGATGAAGTCCCCTCGCTGTCCAAATCATATCTTGGGCTCTAGCGTCGGCTTCATCGGAGAAAAACGGGCTAGGTCATCGACGACGATGCCGAAGATGATCTACGTCGAGGCATCGCTAGATCAAGCTCCAACTTCACCAAGTCAAGAAAACTTGTGAAGGAAACACCCTATACTACTTGGCAAGAGGTAGAGGATGAAGAAATAGGAAGTGGGTAGACTTTAGATTTGGATTTCACACACTTTTTCATCAATCACCATTGATGTAGCAAGCTTTCTTCTCATGGAGGAAGAAGAAGAAGATGAAGAAAAAGAATATGATAAGTATTAAGTAAATGATAAATAAATCAATACTTATCATTTACTAACCCTTGGTTAGTTGTAGAGAATGGACCATGGTTAACTTGAATGGTTAGGGTTAAGGATGAGACAAGAATGGTGGACAAATCCAAAGCTTCAAGAATCTTCAACTAGCAAACAAAATTAGCAACCATTCTTTTCTCATCTTTTTCCAAAATAAATAAATAAATAAATAAGAAAAAAGAAAACCCTAATCATAATCTTAACCATGGTCTAATTCTTTACACTAACCCTAGCTTGCATGTATCATCAAACATGATACAATCATGTGCACAAAATATATCACATATGCAATGTGCACAAACCAAGTGAGTAAATCCATTTAAAGTGAACCAATACTAGTTAATGCAAAGTAATATATCAAATATATAATTATACATTAAATCATTAAATCAACACTTGATTCAATGATCCGGTCATGTCGCATATAACCGGCTAGTATCCAATGTATCGGCTTATCGAATCAATCCTTGATTCGATAACTAGGTTATATCGCATACAACCATTCGACACATTCATCGCGAGAATGAAATACGGTATCACATACACGCATTATTCTCGGTCCTGCACATATCTCATATGCGCTCCTATTTCGTTTCGCTTGAGCCAGGAACCTCTGTGTAGGACTCTAAAGACTCGTCAATACGCCGGTAGCGGATGATGATTATATCAAGCACCCACAAGCCGCAAGCGGTCTGCTAAACGTAACGGCCACCCGGGTATTGAGCGATCAGAAGATCGACGAGCAAGCCCTCTCACACTCCTGTGAATCCAACCAGTAACACTTACCGTACAGTCCGGTCTGTTCGTCTGATATGTCGCATATCTCGCCTAGGGGTGGTAAACGTCAGACCCCAATAGCTCGATAAGTCATGCCGACTTGAGGTCCATAACATTCGTGAAACTACTGATAACTCTTACCAGTATATCACTGCAACCCTGGCCAGGGATTTCCTGTTATAGCCAGTCGAGCATAGCACAACATCAACCCCCAATACCGGGAGAGACGAATCCCCTCCTATCGCTCATTGCCTCCATGTGAATCGGGACTGTACCCAAAAACCACCTGTTTGCACAACTCAGTAGAGCCATGGTAGGGTGGAAATCAAAGCACAGTGGGAGACACACAAGACTCTATGACGATCTCGGGTCAACAGACTAAGCTGTACCAGTGTCACCAGAGAACTGCCATCTGACGTGAGGTATAATACCATCTGGGAGTTCTCGGCGAGTCCGTTCAGTGTACCCAGTCTCCACTGAGCACCCGCATACCATCTTCGATGTCAAACACCAATGGATATGGGATCATCCATCGCCCATCGCATGGGTCGAGAAGATATGCGCTAGTCTACTCTGGAATATCGATGCCCCGTCTCGATATTCCCACGACTAGGAACAATGAAGGATGTACTCATTGACTACCCAGGCCCCACTAGTATGATCTGCATCATAGTCCTGGAAGTCGAGTATACATCCTAAGGGCTTTATCAACATGTAATCAGAGAGACAGAAAGTATACATGTTAAGATAAAGAGCAACCAGATAGCATACTATCATGTCGAGCAAGAAAGTCCTACCTATATATGTCCCAGCATCCACTACAATATACATCCAATGTACAGTAATGGCCTCTAGGGCATACATATAACTAACAATCTCCCACTTGCACTAGGGCCATATGTAGCAGTGGTTGCAGTATCACATACTCAACCATCCCATAAAGTCTCTCTTTGGGAAAAGGCCTTCGTGAGTGGATCCGCCGTGTTGTCCTCTGAGTCTACTCTCCTAACCTCGATCACCCCGGAGGTCAACTATCTCCATGATCAGGTGATGCTTCCTCAGAATTTGTCTGGGTCACTGATGGGACCAGGGTTCCAGGGCCAAAGCCACACTTCCATTGTCATACAATGGCAGGAACCTAGTTCATCTTATGAACCAATATACACCCAAACTGCCTCTTTGGTAGTATCACTAATAGAGATGTTACCAGCCTTTATCGTCTAGTTTGCCACGGTATCGAGCTTGGAACTCTTCCAACATACCGTCCCTTTACTAAGGGTAAAGACAGTGCCTGTGACTGACATTCAGTCGTCTTTATCAGCCTGGAACTCTTCCAGTGATTCTCCCCAGGATCGATTGATACCATCTCACTACATCTAGTGAGAATCCTAGCATCCAATTACATCTATCTCATAGATGAAAACTCAGGATTTAGTAGGTATCACTTTGATCCTATTTGGAGAATCCTAGTGATAATAGGAGATTGACCGATCGTAGTATAGGAAACTCTTTTCCTATCAAGAGTATGTTGTCTACGTACAATACGAAGATGACCACCTTACTCTCTACTACCCTTTTGTATATACAAGGTTCGTCTACCATTTTGATGAAGTCAAACACTTTGACTATCACATCAAAACAGACGTTCCAACTCCGCGATGCCTGCTTCATTATGTAAAGCAACTTGCACACGTTTCCGCTGCTCCCACTGTTTTACGAAGACCTCTGGCTGTGTTCTTATAGACGTTCTCTTCTAAATTAGTATTTAAAAAAGTAGTAATGGCACCCAACCACCAGATATCGTAGTCATGGTATGAAGCCGTGGCAAGTAGGATCTGGATGGATTTAAACATAGTCCCTGGAAAAGGTTTCATCATCATCCGTGCCTGGTTGATGACGAAAACCTTTAACAAGTCTAGCTTTGAAAGTCTCAACCTTTCCATGTACACCTAGTAATCTTCTCAAGATATACTTGCTCCTGATGGGGATTTAACCCTTCAGATATAGCAGCTAAAGTCCATACTTTGCTGGTGTACATGGATTCCATCTCAGATCGCTAAGCATCCAGCCATTCTTACAGAGTCCCTACTCTCGATGGCCTGCTCGAAACTAGTTGGGTCATCATCTCATGATGCAATCCTTGCTCCCACTGTCATCGAGAAACCGAGGTATCTCTCAGGCGGATGAGGAACCCTACTAGATCGGCGGAGAGGCTGAGGTTCGTCGGGAACTATAGAATCTTATGGTTCTGTCAAATCATCAACTGCAGTTTTGTATAGCTGGAACCTTTCCAGTTCTACAGAACTGATCCTGCCTCGATCTTGTCCGGATTATGCTTTAAACATAGGCCGGACAACCCCAATTCTTAACTCGCTTAAGAGATGGGTTCTTCCCATACCATATCTCATATGGAGTGGTAGGCACTGATTTGATTCAAACCTAATTCAATAGGTATGCAGCTTCTCAAGTGCATAACTCCCAAAAGGAAATAGGTAACTCAGTAATACTCATCATAGAGCACACGATATCTAATATTGTGTGATTGCTCCGCCCCGATACACCGTTGTGCTGTGGTGTATTCAGAGGAGTAACACTGAGAGAAAATCTCATTCTCCTTTAGAATAGTCCAGGAATTCTATGCACAAGTATTCTCCTCCCTGATCTTATCATAGGACATAATACTTATACCCGTATTTTGGTTCTCTACTTCTAACTTATATTCTGTGAATATCTCAAAAGGTTCGGACTTATGTTTCAACAGGAACATATGACTGAATCTTGAGAGATTATCAGAGAATATAATGAAGTATGAAGAACCAGTCCTGGCATGTGTAGACAGGAGACTTTACATACATCATCATGTATCAGTCCCAAGAGTTTTCCAACTCTTCTTCTGTTTCCAATAAACAGAGCTATGGTCATCTTATCTTTGTGACATGACTGGCAAGTTTCACAAGATGTAAATTCAAACTGATTTAAATATACATCTAAATGTAACTTCAGCCAGTCGGGTCGCATTGATATGACCTAGTCTACAATGCCTCAAGAAGAATTTGTTCATTTCTGAACTCTTCCTCTTGTGTGTGTTCTGAATACAAAGAACTGTAGTTTGATTTAGAACTTTAATGCTTTTAGATAACGCGCCTAAACCGATCAACTTTTGATATAGGAAATGTTCAAAACATTATCTAACAATACAAAATTATATCATTTCTTTACTAATAAAGAGACTGATATGATTTTGTATATCAGGTTCGGTATCTAATAGTATTTGTTCAGAATCAATGTATTCGTAATGCAGGGTGACAGTGACCAACAGACTTGGCTGCAACACTTGCCCCGTTTTCTGTCTCATGAAACTTATCACCCGTTCTCAGTTTTTCTACCTTTTTGTAGCCCTATGTAACAGATTACATATATGGGATCCTGATCCGGTATCATATACCCAGGATGCAGAGGATACTGAGAAACAGTTCTTTGTAATGAACACACCCGAAGGAGATGCATCATATGCACATTCTTCGTTTGGGCGGCATAGGAATTCTGGTATTCCCCAATTTCCTGCTCTGTCTTATAACAATTATAAGTTGGAGCGGGACCAACGTTCCCCAGCTCAGTATAACAAGCGGGTTCGGTCAATACATCCGTATTATTATCTTGATTAAGGCATGATATGGTCGCTACCAGGAGAGAGAGAGAAGAAAACACTCAGCGTGCGCTCTTGCAAGATCAGATTGGTTATATATTTTATCTAATCAGGATGGCTCCCACTGTTTTTTATCAAATCTTCCTTCAAACATTAAAAGGAAAGACTAGCCGGGATTAATTACACTCTACAAGTTCGCCAACCTTTCAGCCAGGCCAGTGTCGGTACTTTGAGGGAGGTTCCCCGTGCTTTCGCACGGACCTAATTACAGTAAACCTCGTTTTCCCAGAGGCGTAACCCCGTTGACACCTTTCTAGACACCTACTTGATCGGCTAATTGTAAAGTGCAAAACTCTCCCAGGAGTAACAATTACTCGCAGTGGGTATCGGGATCCAACTATCACATAGAAGGTATGCAATCTCATTGCAAGTTTCAACACTTGAAACTCCCGATAAAGGTTTTTACCCCTAGCACCTATGACCTTAACTATGGTCAACAAATCATAAGTACTAGTCAAGTTCTACCCGTCATTTCGTGATTAATTAGACCCACCCACATGACCCTTAACTAAGGTCAACAAAGTCACGCGACTGTCCTAACTAATCGCATCATATGCGGTGTAGGAAGGCATCACTTAGCTACCGTACACTGTGCCTTGACTATGGTCAACAAACACAGCACGAATACTAAGTACTCTACTTCCTAAAATGACGGAGGGTTGCGGCTGGTTTTCGTGAAAACCTTTAACGCTTTGAACTTGATCTCGTTGCGGAATCAAATGGTTTTTAAATGGAATGTTTTCGAGGCTTTTCTAGTTTTGCTAAAGGGGTCACTCCCGGTGAAGGGATCGTCGGCCCTTTCCTCGTTGAATGAGGTGCGGGATATATCATATATATCACTGTGCAAAGCAGAAACTATAGAAGCGATCAAATACAAACCGAGTGTGCAGCATCTGCCAGTTATTGCAAAAGGAGTCACTCCCGGTGAAGGGATCTCGGTCCTTTCCTCATCGAATAAGGTGCAGGATGTTCTATAATGAACACCACAATGCAAAGCAAGAACTGTAGCTACCTGTTTTTATTTTGAAATTCGATTCCACAACATCAGTTAGGTTTATTTTCTTTCATTAATCTCATTAATGAATATCCCATCATTTATGTCCGCCTAATCATCACAGATAAATATAACGTACGCTTATGCCATCCGCATTCGCCTCGATGTCCTGTCTGCACCGTTAGGTTAGGTAACTAACGGCAGAGCGGGGCAGGGCTAGCGCGGGTGTAAAACCTAAGCAACGTCTATATAATATATCATATATACTATATATAATATCTGTCACAGAACATCACATGATCTCATCACAGATAAATCACAGCATAAGAAACATATGAAATATTGGATATACTAGGACGTCCGTGTTTTCAATGCGAGCCAATATAAAACACGGATTCCACGGTCGTGATGAATAGCCAATCCCACACCCCTAGACCCCTACGAGAGCGGCAAGCAACCCTACCAATTCTAGGGTTACGAGACCCGGACTCGACTCCTCGAGTTGGTCTCCCACTGGACCCAGAACCTGGTTACTTGTGCTCCCCTCCTTGGGTCTATCCTAATGCGGAAAAGTAAATAATATACATCAACGGTGACTACTTCCGCAACCTGGAAGTGCCCCAATAAAAGAATATTACATACAAGTTTTTACATGAATGAAAATGAAAAACACTCATCTCACATAAAAACCCCCGGCTATTCAAACACGACGATCCAATATAACATATCCAGCAACACATAACATCACATGTCATCAACGTAAGTAAATATGCGCATCCCAATTGTCCTTGACATATAGCAACGAAACCGGCGATATCACATATTACACTTACGGTCACAGAAAAGAAAGTGTAAAACTACAACAGTTGGAATCCGCAACCACCTCAGACATCGCATGCCTGACCAAATGAATTACTTAGACATCGCATGCCTAACAATTATAAACCCCGCATTTTAGTCTCATTATCGAAAACTCTTTTCAATATCAAGTCGGGCAATTCAACAGGATTCCCGATATTCTGATCGAATACTCGTCGCAAACTTTAGTAGACGGCCGCACCCCCGACGCCGTCGACAAAGTGCACCAAGGCGGAACACCGCTGCCGCGAGCACTCGAACGGATGCTTTCGGCGACGGGGTTCTCCTACAGTCACTTGGTCGGGGCTATGGAGTGAGGCTGTGTATTAAGTTTACCCGGCGAGTATCCGCGTACGCTACGTGATTGCGACGGACTTTTGATCACATCAAAACTCCGTGGCAACCGATCAAGTGAGACTAAACTGCTATGTTTATAATATTCATTCCGTTATCTCATAACTATTTGTGAATTCCAATTATTGTATCACATTCTGGATAAACAGAAAATGCTAAACTTTTCGATCGAACAATCGAACACCCAAGTTTTCCCGATACTACTCAACACATGAAATAAGTCTAACAACATTCAGTTCGTGCCTCAGTACCAACGGTCCAGCCGTAGAAGGGTCAAGCCAACGCCTCACGTGTGGCACGCCGTACTGCCCCAAACCCGAAAGTTCAAAGGGCAGTTCAAGACGGTCACATAATCGAGTTAAGGTTTGTTGTCTTCTAGAGGGTCCATCGCGTTACTTGCACTACTTAGAACGTCGTTAAACTACGGAAAAATCCAACAATTGGAAATTTCCCGGCAGGGGAAAAAGTGGGTATTTATATCCGGTCGAACTTTTTAACATATTCTAAGATTTATCCGAAAAAACACACCGACAAAATTAAACAATCTGACCGATACACCGAGTTCCCAATACAACCCAGAAAATGCAATTCTGGAAAAATTATTAAAAATCCCCAGGAAAACCAGCACAGACAACTAAGAGTTACTGTGCAAAATTGGATGCACAAAACGACAAAAGGGCCGCGGATCCGCCGCATGAGCCTCCTCTAAGGCCGCGGATCCGCGCCTCCTTTATGGAATCAAGCCCTCGAATTTTACAGTAACCCTTATATCTTCCTGCTGATTTTTCTGAATATTTTTAATTCACAAAAAACCACGAATTTCAAAAAAGTCCAGAGAGCATTTTTAGGTTTGGGTTTTGGGTCGATCGGACTTCTAATTCCGTCGGGAGTTCGCCTAAGGCTCTAGCTAGGCTCTGATACCACTGTAGGGTTCTTAGGCACTCTAATGGAGTCTCATAAGTGATCAAACATGGCCAATTGAAATTTTACAAGTGCCTATTAACCCTAATGCGGATCGTTAACTAGATAAATAGGCGAAGCAAGCAAGTAAACGGAAATATAGCTAAAGGAAAGGGGCTACAACCTTTGTAGATCCGTTCCACTACCTCCTAAGCTCCGTGATGAAGTCCCCTCGCTGTCCAAATCATATCTTGGGCTCTAGCGTCGGCTTCATCGGAGAAAAATGGGCTAGGTCATCGACGACGATGCCGAAGATGATCTACGTCGAGGCATCGCTAGATCAAGCTCCAACTTCACCAAGTCAAGAAAACTTATGAAGGAAACACCCTATACTACTTGGCAAGAGGTAGAGGATGAAGAAATAGGAAGTGGGTAGACTTTAGATTTGGATTTCACACACTTTTTCATCAATCACCATTGATGTAGCAAGCTTTCTTCTCATGGAGGAAGAAGAAGAAGACGAAGAAAAAGAATATGATAAGTATTAAGTAAATGATAAATAAATCAATACTTATCATTTACTAACCCTTGGTTAGTTGTAGAGAATGGACCATGGTTAACTTGAATGGTTAGGGTTAAGGATGAGACAAGAATGGTGGACTAATTCAAAGCTTCAAGAATCTTCAACTAGCAAACAAAATTAGCAACCATTATTTTCTCATCTTTTTCCAAAATAAATAAATAAATAAATAAGAAAAAAGAAAACCCTAATCATAATCTTAACCATGGTCTAATTCTTTACACTAACCCTAGCTTGCATGTATCATCAAACATGATACAATCATGTACACAAAATATATCACATATGCAATGTGCACAAACCAAGTGAGTAAATCCATTTAAAGTGAACCAATACTAGTTAATGCAAAGTAATATATCAAATATATAATTATACATTAAATCATTAAATCAACACTTGATTCAATGATCCGGTCATGTCGCATATAACTGGCTAGTATCCAATGTATCGGCTTATCGAATCAATCCTTGATTCGATAACTAGGTTATATCGCATACAACCATTCGACACATTCTTCGCGAGAATGAAATACGGTATCACATACACGCATTATTCTCGGTCCCGCACATATCTCATATGCGCTCCTATTTCGTTTCGCTTGAGCCAGGAAACCTCTGTGTAGGACTCTAAAGACTCGTCAATACGCCGGTAGCGGATGATGATCATATCAAGCACCCACAAGCCGCAAGCGGTCTGCTAAACGTAACGGCCACCCGGGTATTGAGCGATCAGAAGATCGACGAGCAAGCCCGCTCACACTCCTGTGAATCCAACCAGTAACACTTACCGTACAGTCCGGTCTGTTCGTCTGATATGTCGCATATCTCGCCTAGGGGTGGTAAACGTCAGACCCCAATAGCTCGATAAGTCATGCCGACTTGAGGTCCATAACATTCGTGAAACTACTGATAACTCTTACCAGTATATCACTGCAACCCTGGCCAGGGATTTCTTGTTATGGCCAGTCGAGCATAGCACAACATCAACCCCCAATACCGGGAGAGACGAATCTCCTCCTATCGCTCATTGCCTCCATGTGAATCGGGACTGTACCCAAAAATCACCTGTTTGCACAACTCAGTAGAGCCGTGGTAGGGTGGAAATCAAAGCACAGTGGGAGACACACAAGACTCTATGACGATCTCGGGTCAACAGACTAAGCTGTACCAGTGTCACCAGAGAACTGCCATCTGACGTGAGGTATAATACCATCTGGGAGTTCTCGGCGGGTCCGTTCAGTGTACCCAGTCTCCACTGAGCACCCGCATACCATCTTCGATGTCAAACACCAATGGATATGGGATCATCCATCGCCCATCGCATGGGTCGAGAAGATATGCGCTAGTCTACTCTGGAATATCGATGCCCCATCTCGATATTCCCACGACTAGGAACAATGAAGGATGTACTCATTGACTACCCAGGCCCCGCTAGTATAATCTGCATCATAGTCCTGGAAGTCGAGTATACATCCTAAGGGCTTTATCAACATGTAATCAGAGAGACAGAAAGTATACATGTTAAGATAAAGAGCAACCAGATAGCATACTATCATGTCGAGCAAGAAAGTCCTACCTATATATGTCCCAGTATCCACTACAATATACATCCAATGTACAGTAATGGCCTCTAGGGCATACATATAACTAACACCAAGGTGACTTGGATGACAGAGTGACTGTCAGAGTTATAGTTTTCCTTTTGACGAGGGGCGGTTGTTTGGACAGGTGGTCCAAGTGGATACTGAGGGAGGCGTGGTGCAGGATACTGATTAGGTTCAGTTGACGATACAGTCTGAGAAGTTTGGATTTGGAGTTCATTTATGAACTAGGTCCCATCAGATATCTTGACATATTCTAAGACAGTATTGCTCATTTCGGGAGATGGCTCTATCCGCGAACTAGAGATTAAGAGAGACACAGAAAGAAACATCAGGGCGGATCCACTCACTGAGGTTGTTCCTCGAACGCAGTAGTTTCGCAACCGGGCTTTGTGAGACTGATCAGTAGAGGAGTTGGGTGTTCGGTATCATACGGGCTGTGAGTATGCGACATCATAATAATTAGCCTTGAGTGCAAGTGGGAGATTGTTGGATATAGTGCCCTCAAAGTCAATTATTGGATCGCAGGCACGTGATTGCAATGATTGAGGGAGGACCTATGCCGGTAGGACAGTCTTACTCGTGATGATAGTATGCCATCTGGTTTATCTTTATCATCGTATACTGCTTTAGGTGACCTTACAGGTCGCTATTACACGTTGATAGAGCCCCTAGGATTCTTGCTTGACTGCCAGCAGTATGATGGCGATCATATACGTGGGAGCTGAGGCTATAAGCACATCCTTAAAAGGTCCCTAGTTGAGGGAGTTTCGAGACAGGGCATCGGTACTCCAGAGTAGACTAGTGTATACAGTCGAGACCCCGACGAGGGGTGGTGGCCGGTCTCACAAGCCATTGGTGTCTGTTGGTTCACCTAAGATGTATACATGTGCTCATTGGGTTATGAGTACACCGGAAAGGACTCGCCGGGAACATGCAAGTTGGTATTATACCTGACGTCAGATAGCAGTTCCCTAGTGACATGTATATAGGTTAGTTCATCGACCTGAGATCGTCATTTGTCTCGTGTGAGTTCCCACTATACATTGATTACTACCCTACCACAACTCAAAGGAGCCGTGCAAACAGGTTTTAGTTGGGTACAGTCCCGAGCCATATGGAAGCAGTGAGCGGATCGGCAGGGGTTTCGTCTCTTCCGGTATTGGGGGTAAGATCGCGCTGTGTCTAGGAGAGCCATTACATGAAGTCCTTAGCCAAGGCAGGAGATTTACTGGTAGGTATTCCAGTAGTATCTCAGGGTGTTCTGGGATACACTCCGACACGACTTGTACCTCTTTTGGGGGTCTGACTTTTAGCAACCCCCTAGGCCTGACATGCGATTCTCATAGACGAACGGACCGGACTGTATGGATATTGTCACTGACAGGCTCAGTAGGGTGTCAGGATGAGTTCGCTCATCGACCTCCCTTTTGGTCAATACCTGGTGGCCCGTTACGTACAGCTAGTACCACTGACATGCTAGTGGTTAAATCCGCAGCCAAAGTATTGACGAGTCTTTAGGATCCCCCATAGACAGTTTCTTAAGTTTCGGGTGAAACGTTGTAGAAGCCGTATGGATTTATGGCAGGGTTCGAACATACGCGTGCACTTATGCACTTGTCATGGTTCGGACGGATAATACTAGAGGGCTTTGGTTTAAGCCGGATCCTAGTATTATACTGTGTAGATTTTGTCTCATTGCATTTGTATTCGGTCGGAATACAAATGCGGGTTTGTATATACAGTTGCGGAGTTACCCTATAATTTTATTACGGGATAGCTTTTTGAAGTTGCCAGTTTGCATTCTTGATTTGGCCAAATTAGTATTCTTTTGTTCTTGGCTGAATTTTCCTTTGAGGGGGTCTTTTTGTAAAAGTGGCTTTTACAAAATGCAGGTTTTTTTTTGTGGTCATGGGGCTCCAAAAATTTCCTGCACTCTCTTGAGTGTTTTGATTGAGCTTGACTCTTTTTCTTTGCATTAATTATGAAAGGATTGGTGTCACGACCCGAAAGTACGGAACGTGACCGGCACTTAGATTACGAAGCGTCTAGAGGCGCCACGTAACCTAAGTAAGCCGAAGCCCAGAAATCTAAACCATAAAAGAAGAAGAAGAAGAAAAAGAAAACAAGTCTAAAAACATCAGCAAATTTTACCAAAAATTTCGGCAGAGTCTCCTCTGTAAAAACTGGCCCCCAAACGGGTACAACAAGTATAATATACATAAACAATAAAAAGCATCCCCAAACGGGAGCTAGCTCAACGCGAATAGGCGGAAACAACCACAACAAGCACAATAATATACAACGCCAAGGGGCGAGGCTCAAAACTCAAAAAGAAAACAAAGCCACCAGATCAGAATAATACATGCGCGACTCTAAGGTCGAAATAAAAGACCGGTCCAATAAACTTATCAATTAATACAAGTATGGTTGATGGAGCTTACTAGATACAAATGAATGAATAAAATACAATGGTGGTTCAGATACAAGTGAACCAACCTACCGTGCAAATCACCCTGAAATAAAAGATATGCCAGCAAACTGCCCGGGAAACCTGTACATCGAACCTGTAATAAAATTTGGCACAACGGGGGTGAGTTGCCAACTCGTGAGTAGAAGACATCTACAAAAAAAAATCGAATGCACGACGCTATCCTAGGTCATAATAATACACTACTAAATCTCAATCCTCTAGTAATAGCAGGGTAATACTACGTGTAAGTGCAGATACTCCGTGCTCGTGTCAGTGCCTCATATAGTACTATGTTATATGAATGGATATGCATGCACCATGAATGTAAAATAAGCAATCCTGAAATCCAGGTATATCTGTATAAGAAATCTTTGGCTGTTATCATAGTAAAATGTGTATAAGAATCTGAAATCTCAACAATGAAATCCATGAAAATCCGTGTCAAGCATCGACACAAACATGTAAATCTCAAGTCTCATAGTCTCAATACCTCGGGCTCCGTCAGTCCGGATCGGCCCATAATCAAATCTCACGACAACGGTCGGTATCCTCCGGATATCCGCCGCGCCAGACATCACCGGTAGGTAGCCTTCCCCTGCCAGGCTCATCGTCTACAACTCGATCTTCTTGCCCCGGGGTACCATACCGGGCCCACCATGTACCCGAGACGGTTCATCCACTCCTCGAATCGGGTCTCGAAATCCAACAGAAAACATAAAATCTCATGGTGGACGACACATACATCACGAGAAAACCGCAACTTTGTTTAAAAAGAGAGGAGGAGAGAGAGAAGTTTTTATATATTTTTGCGGTTTTCCCCAAAAATCCAGAAATCTCACAGAAATCCAAATCTCAAAATCATGAGTAAATATATGATAAGTGTCGGCATATGCCCAGAATACTGCGTGATAACATGAAAATATGAATGCATGAATGTCTACGTAATAAATATCATGTCTATGTTAACATCAGCGAGTAATCACAATATTATATCGGTTTAGTTGTTAACTGATTCTATCAATAAAAGATAATCTGATCTAAAGTGTACGTGACATAGCAATTACCGATGATGATGTGTGTGAGCCGGCAAATAAGTGTGCGTGGAATATGCGCATCATCGGTAATGGTGCTGGTGTCCTAACAGGTAAGGTTTATACTGATTATAGCAACATATGTAAGAACATGCACCATGATGATTACAGTATGAATGTAAATACAGATGTGCATTATCCACTCCTCTGCGAAATACGAGTACAACTACCACTATGTGAGTCGAACCTAAACTAGTGTCCATCTAACATCCTAAGGAACTAAACCTAAGAAACTAGTCAGTAAGAAACTAGAGGCTACCTAAGGTTTGAATCAATATCTCTAATAGTCGGCGATCCCGCCTCAATAGCGTCACGTACGTAGTACGGTTTCCTTGAATCAAGAGTGCGGATCAATCATCATATCTAAGCCTCGTACGGTAAAATCCATCGTACGGCATCCCAATATCGGGGTACGGGTCAAGTATCTTCTAAGTGCCTCATCATTCGTATAATGTCATCATCAAAACATCTCATGATCAAGGTGCTAAACTGTAATCCCATACATCAAACATATATCATTGCCATCGTAAAATGCTTAATTAGTTTATCCTCAGAAATGTCATGTCATATGTATCAAATTGTGATTAAGTCATACTGATATCATATCGTCATCAAGTTACATCTATATGATATCGACATCAGGTCACACATATATGATGTCGTAATCAAGTCATACATATCCCAAATCGTGATCAATCACAAGTTACAATCCGGGTACTATTTTAGAGTCCTATGTATCACAATATCATCACTACCCATTATAATTTATATATACCTGTTCATTATCTCATTCTCTAATGGTCCGCTAACACTTAATACGACTGTATAGCCAAGGATTCACGGCATCAAGCCCAGTTATACTGTTTCATCATATCTCAGATGTCATATCACATCAATGAATCCCATGTACGTGTTGTATATATATATATATATATATATATATATATATATATATATATATATACACACACTTATACGTACACACCATGTCGAGTTTCAGTGTGTGCGTGTATGTTTCTATCTGAAACCTACGAACCTCCTCCAAGGTATTCATCCTCTGGTATGCTTTTCCTAAATCAGTCTAGTCCAGCCTAGAGTCATTGCTAGGGTCCTACTCATTAAGAATCTAGGGTCACATCTGATTTCCTAATGTCAATAAGTACTATTCCTATTCTATGTTGCGGGGGTGCTAAACGCCATCCACCCGACTTCCCCCCGTAGATATACATCTACTCACTTGGTCCATATCTGCCCAAGACGGTGTCGCCATCCTCCTCTTCATCGCCCGCAGTCCACTTGAAGGGTACCTAAACGCAAACATATAAATAGTATCGTAAACCGAATCACATACAAAGTCAAACGAGACAAGGAACAAGCATAGGTTAAAACCTATGTCCCGTCCACGCAAAAGAACCAAATACCGCTCGATATCGGCGTACAAACTCCGATGGATCGAGATAACATCATCAAACAACTTGTAGTTTTAAAACACATTACTTATACTATAAAACATGATTAAATCCATCGAAACCCGAAAATCTATCAAACCGTCCAATTTCGCAAAACCCGAAAATGCCAGTTTACCGTTTTTCATCAAAACTTAACATTTAAATGAAACCAATGGTCATAAAACTCATTAAATAGCATTACTAGACTATACAAACCACTACTATATTTTTATTACACAATTTTGTATTGATTTGAAATTTCTAGTTTGCATCCTTTAACAATTTTCAACATTTTAAAGCAAAATACCACAATTCCACCACAAAACATGATTTCGCATGAATTAATGTCTTAAACTAAAATTCATGATGATAATGATATAATAAAACCATAATTATATTTTTAATCTCATTTATATAGAAATTTCTAAAATCTAGTTTACAAAATTAGCAATTTTTTATCACAATTATCAATTATCCATAGAAACTAGCAATCAAACTAGGTTTTTCTTTCCACCAACAAGTTAATACTCTTATTAAGACCAAAATCTAGTATTACCAATATTAATTGAGATTTATTTCACCAATAATTAGGTTTTATAGAAACCTAGTTAGCAAAATTTCCTAATTTAAACCATTTTCAATGAAAAATTTACAATTCAACAATCATGCAAGATTTTCCAAATCCAAAAGTGTTAAACTAACTATTATAACCCTAAATAATTAACAAAAATCATAACTTGAATTTAGAAACCCTAACTTGAATTTTTAAAATTGAACATAGAACTAATTCATTAAATCTAATTAAGCTTAAATGAACATCTAAAACAATAAATCAAAAGAAAGAAATTATAACTCCCAAAATATGAAATCCAAACTAGAAATGAGCCTCCAAAATGCATGCTTTCCATCTCCAAAATCCATTTAAAAATGAGTAAGGAATAAAGGGTACGAAATAAATAGGATTTTGTGGAATTTTAATGGAATTTTTGATGTATTTTTGAATAAAAAAGAGGTGGAAAATGGGGGGGGCAGCCATGGTGGGGTTGTGGCCGGCCTAAGTGAGGAGAGTGAGAGAAAGAAGAGAGTGTGCAAAGTGTGTGGAAGTTTCAAGAAGAGAAACATCATTAAAAGTCTTTTCATGTATTTATTTATTTATTTATTTACTATAGCAACTCAATAAAGCTCTAGAAATTAGGAAAAATTTGCAAATAAATTTTGCATGATACACACTAATTTCTAATATGCCATGGTTCATTTTTACAAATTAAAACCATTTAAATTTGTAATTTACACTAATTTAGTGTAAAAATAAAGCTTATGTTAATATTTAAAATAATTAATTTAGGAAAAATATTTTATTAAACTAAAAATTTATAAGTGGCTAAATAAACACCATTTACTAGTAATTTCATAATTAAAATAGATATTTTTAAAATTATAATGAAAAACAATCACGGTTGGGTTTTACGAAAAATACATTTTACTTTACCGAAAATCCTAAAATTCACTTAAACACTTTTATTCATTTAATTATTTATTTAATCATTTTTAAAACGTTACAATCTTCTCCCCTTTTAGAAATTCGGTCCCCGAATTTAAATTAAAACTCCCCCTCCAAATACTAAAACGTTTAGCAAAACATTCAAATCGTCGGGGCTCCGAAATCATCAATACATAACTAAAATCAACTCTGTCAAGCATAATGCAATCATCGGAGTTATGGCGAGAATAAAATATCAAAACCCAATATGAAAACCATCTTAATATACATCAATCTATAACTTATATATAGTGTGCATCACAGTAAAACCGTTCAAATATCTGGATAAGGAAATATGCAAAAAAAAAAAACCCTTTTGAAAATCGCCGTGTGATGCACATGTCACGGCATAAGTAGCGGACGTTTTAAAAAAGAAACTAGATATATATATATATCTTTTATTTAACATACATGTCCCGCCTGGTTACTAAATCATATAGTGATAATTATGAAAACATACTGCTCAAACTGAAATCAATCCCAATCACATCAATAAAATGTCATGTGCGTCCGGTGCGCACTGAAATCGAAACCAAATACAGATACCATGAATACCCACAAAACAAAACAAAGTGCAACAGGTGTGCACCAAAAACATCTGTCAAGTGCAACGGGCATGCACGACTCACTATCAGGTGCATCTAATCTGCACAAAACCCCGATTTAGTGCATCTGGTGTGCACCAAATCGCATCAAGTGCGCCAAGTATGCGCAAGAATCCTAATCAGGTGCACATGGTGCACGAAAACATATATCGAATATCAAAATCAAAATCACAGTACAAAAATGCATGAAAACTAGGTCGAAACATATGTCAAAATCATGTGTAACCCCTATGCACGAAATCAAATCAAAAATCTCAAATCATATAAAACCAAATCAAGTGTACTGGGTGTGTACTAAACAACATCAATACAACTGATATATGAAACACAAATAGAATGAAGGTACATACATGAAATACCAATCGTAGAACAAAAATCCTCAAAATACAAAAATCCAATCAATGAAAATATGAAATTCAAATCACTAGATCACAATCGTAAACACTATCGTCAATGCGCGCATCTTTCCTCTGATGTCTGCTGCTTCAAACTCGTCCCTTCGTGGCTATGCAGACTGCGCTACCAACGACAACACTCATATCTAGAGTCTCCCACGTAGTCGATCCCTTCACCTGATATCCGGACTACATTAAACTTTTCGATCGATCCATCAAAATCCCATAATTCCCCGAGAGCTCAACACTCAAGTACAGTTTAAAAATATCCGGTACATACCCCAGCATCGATGATCCAGCCGTAGAAGGGCAAACCCAAGCCTCACTAATGGCACCGCGGAACTGCCGTAAACCCTAAGGTTCAAGGGCGTTCTCGGGGTCATTATGTCGAGTTAGGGTTTGATTCTTCTAGAGGGTCCACCGAAATACCTGCATGTTCTTCCGAATACCTTAAACTTGGGAAAATGGTTTTCTGATAATCGTTCGAACCCTTTAACTTCATCCGGACGGCATGTGAATACCCTTCGTCCGCACGCTAAGCATTGCTTCAATCCTTAAGAATAACCAATACTCTAATGGTTATCGCATTCGAGCCGCAGCTCCCTCTGCCAGTGCGCCCCGTGGTAACAGGAACCACCCTCCGACATCGACGAAGATAGATCAAAGGAACGAATGAAATACGGTGCAAACAAATGTACATCCTAAGGCTCCTTAAGCAGAGTAGCGTATCGTAAGTATGCCGCGGACCATACCCACGGTACGTTACTCTACCTAAATTGCCTACTCCATCAACCAAGGGTCACCTAGACTTATATAGGGTTAAACCTAGCGCTCTGATACCAACTTTGTCACGACCCGAAAGTACGGAACGTGACCGACACTTAGATTACGAAGCGTCTAGAGGCGCCACGTAACCTAAGTAAGCCGAAGCCCAGAAATCTAAACCATAAAAGAAGAAGAAGAAGAAAAAGAAAACAAGTCTAAAAACATCAGCAAATTTTACCAAAAATTTCGGCAGAGTCTCCTCTGTAAAAACTGGCCCCCAAACGGGTACAACAAGTATAATATACATAAACAATAAAAAGCATCCCCAAACGGGAGCTAGCTCAACGCCAATAGGCGGAAACAACCACAACAAGCACAATAATATACAACGCCAAGGGGCGAGGCTCAAAACTCAAAAAGAAAACAAAGCCACCAGATCAGAATAATACATGCGCGACTCTAAGGTCGAAATAAAAGACCGGTCCAATAAACTTATCAATTAATACAAGTATGGTTGATGGAGCTTACTAGATACAAATGAATGAATAAAATACAATGGTGGTTCAGATACAAGTGAACCAACCTACCGTGCAAATCACCCTGAAATAAAAGATATGCCAGCAAACTGCCCGGGAAACCTATACATCGAACCTGTAATAAAATTTGGCACAACGGGGGTGAGTTGCCAACTCGTGAGTAGAAGACATCTACAAAAAAAAATTGAATGCACGACGCTATCCTAGGTCATAATAATACACTACTAAATCTCAATCCTCTAGTAATAGCAGGGTAATACTACGTGTAAGTGCAAATACTCCGTGCTCGTGTCAGTGCCTCATATAGTACTATGTTATATGAATGGATATGCATGCACCATGAATGTAAAATAAGCAATCCTGAAATCCAGGTATATCTGTATAAGAAATCTTTGGCTGTTATCATAGTAAAATGTGTATAAGAATCTGAAATCTCAACAATGAAATCCATGAAAATCCGTGTCAAGCATCGACACAAACATGTAAATCTCAAGTCTCATAGTCTCAATACCTCGGGCTCCGTCAGTCCGGATCGGCCCATAATCAAATCTCACGACAACGGTCGGTATCCTCCGGATATCCGCCGCGCCAGACATCACCGGTAGGTAGCCTTCCCCTGCCAGGCTCATCGTCTACAACTCGATCTTCTTGCCCCGGGGTACCATACCGGGCCCACCATGTACCCGAGACGGTTCATCCACTCCTCGAATCGGGTCTCGAAATCCAACAGAAAACATAAAATCTCATGGTGGACGACACATACATCACGAGAAAACCGCAACTTTGTTTAAAAAGAGAGGAGGAGAGAGAGAAGTTTTTATATATTTTTGCGGTTTTCCCCAAAAATCCAGAAATCTCACAGAAATCCAAATCTCAAAATCATGAGTAAATATATGATAAGTGTCGGCATATGCCCAGAATACTGCGTGATAACATGAAAATATGAATGCATGAATGTCTACGTAATAAATATCATGTCTATGTTAACATCAGCGAGTAATCACAATATTATATCGGTTTAGTTGTTAACTGATTCTATCAATAAAAGATAATCTGATCTAAAGTGTACGCGACATAGCAATTACCGATGATGATGTGTGTGAGCCGGCAAATAAGTGTGCGTGGAATATGCGCATCATCGGTAATGGTGCTGGTGTCCTAACAGGTAAGGTTTATACTGATTATAGCAACATATGTAAGAACATACACCATGATGATTACAGTATGAATGTAAATACAGATGTGCATTATCCACTCCTCTGCGAAATACGAGTACAACTACCACTATATGAGTCGAACCTAAACTAGTGTCCATCTAACATCCTAAGGAACTAAACCTAAGAAACTAGTCAGTAAGAAACTAGAGGCTACCTAAGGTTTGAATCAATATCTCTAATAGTCGGCGATCCCGCCTCAATAGCGTCACGTACGTAGTACGGTTTCCTCGAATCAAGAGTGCGGATCAATCATCATATCTAAGCCTCGTACGGTAAAATCCATCGTACGGCATCCCAATATCGGGGTACGGGTCAAGTATCTCCTAAGTGCCTCATCATTCGTATAATGTCATCATCAAAACATCTCATGATCAAGGTGCTAAACTGTAATCCCATACATCAAACATATATCATTGCCATCGTAAAATGCTTAATTAGTTTATCCTCAGAAATGTCATGTCATATGTATCAAATTGTGATTAAGTCATACTGATAGCATATCGTCATCAAGTTACATCTATATGATATCGACATCAGGTCACACATATATGATGTCGTAATCAAGTCATACATATCCCAAATCGTGATCAATCACAAGTTACAATCCGGGTACTATTTTAGAGTCCTATGTATCACAATATCATCACTACCCATTATAATTTATATATACCTGTTCATTATCTCATTCTCTAATGATCCGCTAACACTTAATACGACTGTATAGCCAAGGATTCACGGCATCAAGCCCAGTTATACTGTTTCATCATATCTCAGATGTCATATCACATCAATGAATCCCATGTACGTGTTGTATATATATATATATACCTATACCTAGTTCTATATATATACACACTTATACGTACACACCATGTCGAGTTTCAGTGTGTGCGTGTATGTTTCTATCTGAAACCTACGAACCTCCTCCAAGGTATTCATCCTCTGGTATGCTTTTCCTAAATCAGTCTAGTCCAGCCTGGGGTCATTGCTAGGGTCCTACTCATTAAGAATCTAGGGTCACATCTGGTTTCCTAATGTCAATAAGTACTATTCCTATTCTATGTTGCGGGGGTGCTAAACGCCATCCACCCGACTTCCCCCCGTAGATATACATCTACTCACTTGGTCCATGTCTGCCCAAGACGGTGTTGCCATCCTCCTCTTCATCGCCCGCAGTCCACTTGAAGGGTACCTAAACGCAAACATATAAATAGTATCGTAAACCGAATCACATACAAAAGTCAAACGAGACAAGGAACAAGCATAGGTTAAAACCTATGTCCCGTCCACGCAAAAGAACCAAATACCGCTCGATATCGGCGTACAAACTCCGATGGATCGAGATAACATCATCAAACAACTTGTAGTTTTAAAACACATTACTTATACTATAAAACATGATTAAATCCATCGAAACCCGAAAATCTATCAAACCTTCCAATTTCGCAAAACCCGAAAATGCCAGTTTACCTTTTTCATCAAAACTTAACATTTAAATGAAACCAATGGTTATAAAACTCATTAAATAGCATTACTAGACTATACAAACCACTACTATATTTTTATTACACAATTTTGTATTGATTTGAAATTTCTAGTTTGCATCCTTTAACAATTTTCAACATTTTAAAGCAAAATACCACAATTCCACCACAAAACATGATTTCGCATGAATTAATGTCTTAAACTACAATTCATGATGATAATGATATAATAAAACCATAATTATATTTTTAATCTCATTTATATAGAAATTTCTAAAATCTAGTTTACAAAATTAGCAATTTTTTATCACAATTATCAATTATCCATAGAAACTAGCAATCAAACTAGGTTTTTCTTTCCACCAACAAGTTAATACTCTTATTAAGACCAAAATCTAGTATTACCAATATTAATTGAGATTTATTTCACCAATAATTAGGTTTTATAGAAACCTAGTTAGCAAAATTTCCTAATTTAAACCATTTTCAATAAAAAATTTACAATTCAACAATCATGCAAGATTTTCCAAATTCAAAAGTGTTAAACTAACTATTATAACCCTAAATAATTAACAAAAATCATAACTTGAATTTAGAAACCCTAACTTGAATTTTTAAAATTGAACATAGAACTAATTCATTAAATCTAATTAAGCTTAAATGAACTTCTAAAACAATAAATCAAAAGAAAGAAATTATACCTCCCAAATTATGAAATCCAAACTAGAAATGAGCCTCCAAAATGCATGCTTTCCATCTCCAAAATCCATGTAAAAATGAGTAAGGAATAAAGGGTACGAAATAAATAGGATTTTGTGGAATTTTAATGGAATTTTTGATGTATTTTTGAATAAAAAAGAGGTGGAAAATGGGGGGGGGGGCAGCCATGGTGGGGTTGTGGCCGGCCTAAGTGAGGAGAGTGAGAGAAAGAAGAGAGTGTGCAAAGTGTGTGGAAGTTTCAAGAAGAGAAACATCATTAAAAGTCTTTTCATGTATTTATTTATTTATTTATTTACTATAGCAACTCAATAAAGCTCTAGAAATTAGGAAAAATTTGCAAATAAATTTTGCATGATACACACTAATTTCTAATATGCCATGGTTCATTTTTACAAATTAAAACCATTTAAATTTGTAATTTACACTAATTTAGTGTAAAAATAAAGCTTATGTTAATATTTAAAATAATTAATTTAGGAAAAATATTTTATTAAACTAAAAATTTATAAGTGGCTAAATAAACACCATTTACTAGTAATTTCATAATTAAAATAGATATTTTTAAAATTATAATGAAAAACAATCACGGTTGGGTTTTACGAAAAATACATTTTACTTTACCGAAAATCCTAAAATTCACTTAAACACTTTTATTCATTTAATTATTTATTTAATCATTTTTAAAACGTTACAATTGGAAAAGATATTGGTGTGACTTATTTTCCTTGTGATCACCCATTTTCTTTTGCTTATGCTCACCCTTTTTCCTCCTCAATCATGCAATGGCCGAGCCATATTTTTAGCAGCCCCATCTTAGAGAAATGTGATTGGTGATCTCATTCTTCTTGCAACAAAAATCCTTAGCTCATCTCCAAAGTTCATTCCTCCATCTTCACCTCATTGTGGCAACTTCATCAACCTTGAGACAAAGTGTTCTACGTATATTCTACAGCAATCTTGGACACGTCGGCTAGCAAACTTCGTGTCCGAGATGCCTCGGTTCAGAGGTGGAAGCCCGTAAAAAGACTTCTTGATATGGTGCCCTTCCGACGAGGAGACCTAAGGAGATGCCGCGAGGAGCTTAGGATGGTGGCCAAAGACCGAAGGACACGGATCGATCGGTATAGCCTTTCCAACCTTTCTCTAGTTGCTAGTTATAGGTTAATGGTTCGATTCGGGTTTAAACTATACGTTAGCGCCAGTTTCAAGTTTATGAAAAAGTTATTGTTTCCGCATTTTGGCCTCGGATCGACGGCCGGGGCGCTACTGTAGACTTACAGAGTATACTGGACGGACTCGTTGGGAACATGCTAGTTGGTATTATACCTATTGTCAGATAGCAGTTCCCAGGTGACATGAGTACAGGTTAGTCAGTCGATCTGAGATCGTCATTTGTTTCGTGGGAGTTCCCACTGTGCTTTAATTACTACCCTACCACGGCTCAAAGGATTCGTGCAAATAGATTTTTCTTGGGTACAGTCCCGAGCTATATGGAGGTATTGAGTGGATCGTCGGGTATTCGTCTCTCCCGGTATTGGGGGTTGATGTCGCGATGTGCACGGGTGGCCATCATCAGAAATCCATGGCCACGTTGGACGAGAATTACTGATTTGGATCAGTAGTTTCTCAGTGGGTGATGGGCTTCATATTGACACGAAATATCGCGTTATTAGGGTTCAGACTTTATCCACCCCCTAGACCCGATATGCGATACTCTTAGACGAACAGACCAGACTGTACGAAGATTGTAACGGACAGGCTCAGTAGGGGTTTGGATGAGCTTGCTCGTCGGCCTTCTTTTCGCTCAGTACCTGGGTAGCCGTTACGTACAGCTAGTACCGCTGATGTGCTTGTGGTTAAACCCACTGCCAGTGTATTGACGAGTCTTTAGAGTCCCACATAGAGAGTTTCCCTGGTTCTGGCGAAATGATGTAGTAGCCGTATTAGATACGTGCAGGGTTCCGATCGATCGATTGTATTTTGTACCCGGACTTTCGGTCGGACGGTTGATGATACTAGCCGGCTCGGGTTTGAGCCGGATTAATAAATCAGGTATTGATTTAATAGTTTACACATATATATTTCGATATGTATATTCTAGTATTATGTTCTTTGTGGTATTCTATCTCTTTGGGTATTCGTATTTCAGTACGAATACAGGTATGTATATACTGTAGAATGTAATCCGTATTTTTTCTGAAAAACATTCTAGAAGGTGGACACCTCATTTTAGGGTTTGACCATTTATTATAAATGGATAAATGAGGTGGCATGGATATGATGGGAGTATGGTGAGGACCATGCTTGCATAGTGTGCACAAATGAATTTTTAATTTATTTGTGCATACTATTCAAGTATGGGTTGATTTTAAAAAAGGAAAAATAAGGTTTTACAAAACCAAGCCATGAGATTTTCTCTCTCATGGAGACTTCATTATTTTTGAGATGGTTCATTTCTTGAGCTCGCTTCTCCTCACAATTAGCATCACTCTCCACTTGGTTCTCTTGAGTTTCCTCCACCTTCATCTTCCACCTCCTCTCAACCCTCTCATGTGTTGAGAATCATGAAAGGAGGTGAGATGAGATGGATTAACTCTTAGAACACTCATTACATCCTAGGCATTCTAGACTAGCATCCTAGAATCCCTAGTTTCTTCACTTGCATTCTTCGATGTGGAGCTAGAGCCATGACTACATCCCTTGGGTGGATCATCTTCGACGGAGGAAGACCGGCGGCCAAGCTTGTTCAAGAACGCCTTAAGGAGCTAGGAAAGTTGATGGAAGACCGAAATACTTGGTTCATTCGGTATAACATTTCTAATCCTAGTAGTTTAGCTCCTTGTATATGTCAGTGTAGGTTTATGGTTCGATCTTGAGAGGGTTTTATTTGCGCCAAAATTTTAAACGCTGGTCTTTGTTCCGCATCGGACACGGTAGATGGCCAGGGCGCAGGGGAAAACCCAACATATATGATCGCCATCACAATGCTGGTTGTCAAGCAACTATCCTACGGGCTTTATCAACAATGAAGACAAATCAGATAGTATACTATCATCTCGAGTAAGACTGTTATACCTATATAGGTCCTCCCTCAATTATCATAATCGCCTACCTGCAATCATAATAATTGCCCTGAGGGCACTATATCCAACAATTGGTTAGGACAGTCGTATGATCATTTTGGCTCAGTCAAGGACTCGTACTGGTGGGTTTAATGCAATCAAGATAATGGCATGCTGAACTTAACTAGGACCCTTTGATATATTGGCTCAGTCAAGATCATTTGGGTCGTATGGGTAAAAACCATATCAGGAGTTTCAAATATAAAGGTAACTTGCTAGGCTTGCGCATACCTTCTGGAGTGTGCTGACTTGACTGGCTTCCATCAAGTTATCACGCGATGATAGTTGGGTCCCGATTCCCACTGATGAGTAGTTTACTCCTCGGGTTATCCTAACTAATTCTCCTTTTAGGGTTTGAAAGAGAATTCAAGGAAATGGTAAGAGCCATCATGATTAGATAAAGTGATTAATCAATCTAATCTTGATAGAGTGCATGCTGAGTGTTGCTTTTCTCTCTCTAGTTTGCGACCATGACCAACCTTAAACTAAAACTCGTTAACCAAGTTGACCGAAGCTTCTTACACACCTTGGTTTTAGATTTTCATGATTCACGACAAAGTCACATATATCCCTACTACTCCTACTTTCCTTTTGCTTTTCTCCAAAACACTCAGTATTACTATGTAGATTCATATTGTTTGGAAATGCTATCTCGTATAGTTACATATGAACTCGAAGAAACTTGTTTCAGTACGAGGATGGCCACGAGTTCTGGAGAAATTGAATAGGATTATTCGGTTGTCTTTTATCTTTACCTTCTCTCAGGTTGTGTGGGCTCTTAGTATTAGGAGAGTATACCTATTATGCTTATTGGATAATCTTCTTACAAACCTTTGGCTGGTACTGAAAGATAGGAAAAGAATAAAACCAATTAGCCTAAGTGCGGTGTACAGAAGGTAAGATGTAGAGACATATAAAAGGATTGGAGTGAAGGAAAAGGAAATTGCAATTATTGTCATAAATCCGGATAATGGAAAAGGCATTATTAGGAATACCCGGCCACCCCCATGAAATATTTTCATGTTTCAATTTTTCTGTGTAGTTGCTGCTGAAAAACTGTTTTCCCAATTAATTCTTACTCTAGGGTATGTATGTACCAGGTTTGGATCTCACATCTGTAGGGCATTACAGATGCTGAGAAGGAGTAAAATATTGGGAAATGGGTGTTTTGATCCTTAATATCGGAATTCATAGCAATTGGTGATATTGGATTAAATCGCCTGATTACAGCAAATATTTGGTTTTGATTAACCGTTGTTATGTGCCAATTTTTAAAATTGAATATCTGTATCCTTATTTTATAAAGCGAGATATAAATTTTGAAAATTGTATTCTAAACATTTACCTTTATCAGTTGAGAATAAGATAAGGTGCATTGATTAACGGTATAGACATTCTTAAACAAAATACAGTTTTCAACTACAACACACAGAATTTGAGTTACTATACTTTAGGGACTTATATATGGAAATGTATGCTGTCTAGTGTTCTTTGGGACAAAGGGTTGATAATCTTACTTCATTTAGTTTACTTATGAGTTCTCTGATTTTAGACACGCATTCTTTGTAATGCAAGGTCCAAATTTTTTGAGAACTTTATAGGTATAAGAATAAATTAGAGAACTATACGTTGGAAGTATTAGGGTCTTTGAGATGATCGAATATGTAGATACTTATGCTGAGTATTCCATCAATGATTCTCTTACATGTTACTCATCCGTGGGTGCACTTCTTGATAAGTAATACTGTATGGCCTTTTTCCATATATGATATGCACTGGACACAGTTGCATAATAATTGAATATGGTTCTATCTAAATTAGTGCCTTTATTTCTATGTGGACATAGAATGGTTGCATATCTTAAGAATGTTAAGATATGAAGTTATCCATTTTGTGTTTAAAAGCTGAATCCGGACAAACTTAAGGCACGTTTCTGTAACGGCAGTTTGTTGGTTATTCCAGACTTTTAGCAAGGGTTTAACTTCTACCATTTCATGATCAAAAGTTGATTTGTTCTTGACTCGCCACCTTTTTATAAAAGGAATCTTTTTGCAAAAGAAATAAGTGGGAGTATGGTAGAACTAGAAGTGATTCCAGAACCATAAACGGTCACTGAAAATTTAGTTGAACCTGGAGATTCAATTGGATTCGATAATCCATTAGCCTCTCTACAGATTTAGTGGGTAATCTCAGCCACCTGAGAGGTACTTCGGTTTCCTCAAAGACGGTGACAGGAAGGCTTTGATAACCCAAGTTTGTCACTGCTGCTGTCCTTGACTATGAGATCTGGCAGGTGGATGACTATAACGTCATTCTAAATTGAATTTAGAAGTGCACATGCATATGACTCTGCTAGAGGGTTGTTGTAGTCAGTGGGAGCAGCGGAAGCGTAGTGAGAAAGTTGCTTATGTCTATTTGTAGACTAAAGAAAGGAAAGCAGAATTGGTCATCTAGTTTGATGTAAAAGTCAAAGAGTTTGACTTCATCAGAACAAAAGATGGACCTGGTAAGAAGGTAATAGGGAGTGGTGTCCTGGTATTTGAATGATGTATTCCTGATAGGAAGTGATGTTCCTATACTATAATTGGTTATATTGTGGTTGTCACAAGGAGTTTCTCCATATAGGATCTGGACAAAATATCAGGGATCTGATTACTAGATCTATGGTTTTAGATCTAGATTTGGAAAGTATCCCAATTCAGGTACTTTGACACTATTCTAAAGTGTTTTAGAATGGACGACTCCTGACGTAGTGGTATACCCTCAGGTGGAGTCGCCCCCTCTAAAGAGATGTCTTCTAAACTGATGAGGAGAGGGATTTGCATGATTGACATATCACTTGCTTAAGCAATTGAGTCAATTATGCTTTGTCAAGTACCACACCAGATATTGCTTTTTCACTAGCTACAATAAGCAGATATTAATCCAATTCTGGAGAAATATTGGGAAGGATTTATGAACATAAGAGAATGTTCTTGGTATATAGCAACGGCAGTCTACTTTATGAAGGCGGTTATTATTTCAGGCTTCCAAGGTGACCTGGATGACAGAGTGGCTGTCAGAGTTAAAGTTTACCCTCTTCTGAGGGGCAGTATGTTGGACAGGGGTCCAAGCGGGTACCGAGGAAGGCATGATGCAGGATAATGATTAAATTCAGTGGAGGATACAGTCTAAGAAGCTTATTGGATTTAGTGTTCATATTATGAACAAGGTCCCATTAAATATCCAGACAAGTTCTAAAACAAGTATCACTCATTTCAGGAGATAGTCGTTCTCTGCGAAGTTGAGATTTAGAGAGATAAAGTTAGAATCATTATAGCGGATCCACTCACTGAGGCTATTTCTCGAACACGTACTCAAACGAGTTTTGAGAAAATGAATAGTAGAGAAGTTGGGTATTCGGTAGCACACGAGCTGTGATTATGTGATACCGTAATAATTGGCCTTAAGTGCAAGTGGGAGATTGTTGGATATAGTGCCCTCAAAGCAATTATTGTAATTGCAAGTAGGCAATTATGATAATTTAAAGAGGACCTATACAGGTAGAACAGCCTTACTCGAGATGATAGTATACTATCTGGTTTGTCTTTATCATTCTGTATATACGTTTTGATAAAGCCTGTAGAATTATTGCTTGACTACCAGCATTATGATGGTGACCATATACGTGGGAGCTGGGTGTTCCATAAGCACGTCCTTAAATGTCCCTAGTCGAGGGAGTATTGAGACTGGGTATCGATACTCCAGAGTAGACAAGTGTATACTTTTCGAGACCCCGATGAGGGGCAGTTGCCGGTCTCATAAGCCGTTGGTGTTGAGTCACCTAAGATAGTATACATGTGCTCACTAAAGGTGGCTACACTGGATGGACTCGTCGAGAACTTCTAGATGATATTATACCTATCGTCGGATGGAAGTTCTCTTGTAGAATGAGTACAGATTAGTCCATTGACCTGATATTTTCATTTCTCGTGTGAGTTCCTACTGTACTTAGATTACTACCCTACCACGGCTCAAAAAAGTCGTGCAAACAGGTTTTAGTTGAGTACAGTCCCGAGCCATATGGAGGCAGTGAACAATCTTCAGAGATTCGTCTATCCCGGTATTGGGAGTTGATGTCCCGCTGTGTTAGGTCAGCTATCACCATAAAATTCTTAGCCAAGGTGGATGAGATTTACTGATGTGATATCAGTAGTTTCTCATTGGGTGGTGAGCTTCAGACCGGCATGACTTATTAGGTTAGTAGGGGTTTGACGTTATCCATTTCTAGACCCGGTATGCGATTATCTCAGACGAAGAGATCAGACTGTACGGAGATTGTCACAGACAGGATCAGTAGGGGTACAGATGAGTTTGCTTGTAAACCTTTCGTTCGTTCAATACCTGGGTAGCTATTATGTACAGCTAGTGCTACTGACGTGCTTATGGTTAAACCCACTGCCAGCGTCTTGATGAGTCTTTAGAGTCCCACATATAGGGTTTTCCTAGTTCAGGTAAAATGATGTAGTGGCCATATATTGATACGTGCAGGGTCCCGATTAGGTATGTGTGCTAGCCACGCGAACTTCAATCGGGCTGATGATAATAGTAGCCGGGTTAGGATTGAGCCGGATTATTAAATCAAGTTTTGATTTAATAATTTACATATATATATTTCAATATGTATATTCTAATATTATGTTCATTGTATTTTCTATTTCTTGGGTATTCGTATTTTGATACGAATACGGGTATGTATTTGCTGGGAAGTATTCTTGTATTTATACAAGAATACTTCTAGAAGGAGGACACCTCGTTTTTGGGTCTTTATTTCTTTCTAAAGAAATAAAGAAATGAGGTGGAAGAAAGCAATGGAGGAGGGTATGGGAAAATGAATTATTAATTCATTTGCATATACTATTCAAGTATGGTTGTAATTTTAAATTGGAAAAATTCTTTTAACAAAAGATATGAAGCTTGCTTGAATTTGTAAGTGATTTTTTCATTCTACCATTTTAGCTTCTCTCTTTTCCACGGCTCTTCCTTCTTCTTCTTCATCTTCATCTTCAACACTCTCATGAGTTGAGAATCATGAAGATAAAGAGAAAGAAAAATTCTAGAACACTCACACACATTACTAAGTATCCTGGATTAGCAACCTAGGATTTTTAGTTACTTCATTGATGAAGTTGAAACTTGAACTTGGTTCCCTTGGGTAGATCATCTTCAGCGAAGGAAGAGCGGCTTGCAAGCACGATCTGTATCTCTTGAGAGCATGCTAGAGTCCAACCCAATTGGAGCAAATGAAAACGCTACAAAGGTTATGATTTCTATCCTTTTATGCTTGCTAGTTTAGGTGTTTGGTTTAGATTCTTGGGTATAAGTTTCTAGTGCCATGAAATTTTTTGTTTTTTAATTCCGCATTGGCCGCAGGTTAGAGGTGAGGGCACTAGGAACTTTCAATGTGAATGTGATGTATATTATTGCTATATTTTCAATTCATGTATTTTGCGGCCTGCCAAATGTATTATTCTTTAATATGGACCTTCGAGTCCTATTTGTAATGTATATAATACAGGTTGACCCTCGGAAGAGTGCTCGAGTCGCTGGGTTCTAAAATGCGCTAGGGGCCCCTCTCAAGGTGTTGAGGCCGGGTCGCCTCGTTCTAGGATTGGCGGGTGGCTCGCCGCGCTTATATGTGTTTTGGGTTTTTTTTTTAGAGCTATTCACACGACTGTAGAATGTCGTTTCATTTGCGGCTCAAGTGAAATGCGAGATTCCTAATATATCTGACCATTCCATTTTCTGTAATGTTTACCGCATGCTTTATTAGATATAGGTGCCCACAAGACAACTATTGTAATTGAAGGAGCGCCTATACGGAGAGCAATCTTACTCGAGATAATAGTATGCTATCTGGTTTATCTTTATTTTTCATGTGTATACGTTTTACTCATTATCATGTATCGCTAATATATGAGATAGAGCCTTTAGGATTTTTCTTGACTACCAGGATTAATGATAGGGATCATACTAGTGGGACCTAGGATAATATATAAGTACATCCTTAAATGTCTCTAATCGTAGGAGTATCGAGAATAGGCATCGATACTCCAGTTTAGACTAGTGTATACGTTTCCTGACCCAGTTGGAGGACGATAGCTGATCTCACAACTATTGGTGTTTGAAACCGAGGATTGTATACAGGTGTTCATAAGAGTATGAGTTTCACTTGACGGACTCACGGAGAACTCCTAAATGGTATTATACCAATGTCAGGTAGCAGTTCTCTGGTGACGATAGTACAGGGTAGTCCCTTGACTCGAGATTGCCACAGTATCTTGTGTGTGTTCCTATTATATTTTGATTATTACCCTACCACGGCTCAAAAGAAGCATGAAAACAGGTTTTAGTTGGGTATAGTCTCGAAACACATGGAGGAAGGGAACGGTCAAAGGGGTTCATCTCTCCCGGTATAGGGGGTCGAGATCGTGCTATGCATGACATAACTGTAACCAAAAATCCATGGCCAGGGTGGATAAAATGAACTGGTAAGTGTTACTAGTTGCATCTCAGTTGGTTATGAATTCAATGTTTGCATGACTTATTGGAATATTGGGGGTGTGACGGATTCCACCCTCCAGGTCCAATATGCAATACTCTTTGACGAAGAGAACAGACTGTATAGTATTCATCGCTGATAGATTTTGTCGGGTACGGATGAGTGCGCACGTCGACCTGGCTTTATCTTGCTCGTACATGGGTAGCCGTTATGTACATCTAGTACGTGCATCTAGTACCCTCCAGGTCCAATAATTATTGGATCATAAATATCATCAATTACACGTATTTGATTTGGCTCTGATATCATGTAAGGGATTGGTTCTAGGGTCGTGACATTCACGGACCGCGGCCGAAATTGAAAAATCAAAACTTTCATATCATAGAACCAATTCCCACAAGAATCATAAAATACATGTAATATATAGCTAACAACAAAACCTAGAGAGCAAGTCTAGAAGATACAACCTTTGTAGCGTGCCCGATCACCTATTGGAAGACCCTCGCTAGACTAGTGAGCTCCCGGATGTGCTAGGGCGCCGACCGCCTTGCTGTAAATGATCCACGGTGAAAGAAACTTGCCTGAAAATCCATCCTCATCATCAAGTGAGGAAACTCCCTTCAGAGAGTTGCTAGGTGTTAAGGGAGGTGATATGGTAAATGGGTACTCTCTACTTTTCCATTTCCATCTCAATTGCAACATTTGCCATTAGAGTAGAGAGCAAGCTCAAGAGCTTGTAGGAATAACAAGATGAATATTGATAGCTTTACAAAAATGAATTCCTTAATCATCTCTCTCTCATTTCTCTTAAATGAGATGAGACTCTTTCCCTTCTCTCTCCCTTTTGTTGTCACACAAAGAGAGAGAAAGAGGGCCCCACCAACTTATGCTATCATATCATATATAATATTTATTTATATATATGTGTGTGTGTGTGTAAAAACAAAAGAGAGTGGAATATATATATATATATATATATATATATATATGTCACATATTTATATAATGAGATCAAGTATATGTATCCTACACATACACATCATGTATCAAATACACGAATAGCTATCAATATCATATCAGTGTCATATACTGAAAAGAGTGCGTGTATCATATACATAATACTAGATACCGTAACTGATATATGGTTATTAAGTCAACACTTGACTTAATATTCCAATTTTTAAAACGTCTAGTATCTTTCAGACGTTCGATTAAATCACATATTTAATCGAACTCCCGCATGTATCCTATATGTACGCCATATCAACATTTTTCCTAGGAAGGCACTTTCGTTGCAGAACTCTAAAGACCTGTCAATACGGTGGCAGTAGGTTAAACATGATCATATCCGATTGAATCCAAAACACTTTTAGATTCAATCCCCTCATGGGTTAACCCACTAGCATGTCAGCGTTACTAGCTGTACGTAATGACAATCTAAGTATGAGCAAGAGAAAGGCAGGTCGACTAGCAAACTCATCCGGACTCGACAAAGTCTATCAGCGATGAATATCATACAGTCTGGTCTCTTCGTCAAAGAGAATCGCATATTGGACCTGGGGGGTGGAATTTGTCAGACTCCCAATAGTCCAATAATTCATGCAGGCATTGAGCTCATAACCAACTGTGATGCAACTGGTAATGCTTACCAATTCATCTCATCCCTGTCCTGGGATTTCTGGTTATAGTTATGAAATGCACAACACGATCTCGACTCCCTATAACGGGAGAGATGAATACTTTTACCGCTCACTGCCTCCATGTACTTCGGTACTATATCCAACTAAAACCTGTTTACACGACTCCTTTGAGCCGTGGTAGGGTAGTAATCAAAGTATAGTGGGAACACACAAAAGACATTGTGGCGATCTCAGGTCTAGAGACTGCCCTGTGTAAGTGTGTCTTAGCACCTCCACTAGGGTTTTAACAAAACCATGTAAGAAATTTTAAAAAATCTAGAGAGCTAAGTTTACTAAACATGAATCGAACTAGAGATTAGGGTTTCATTACAAAGAAAAAGGAGATTAACACTAAGTGAATGGAAACTACAACCTATGTAGACTTGTCCTTCACTTTAATTGCTCTGTGTAGTAGTCCTAAAACTCTTCTATGACTTCACTTGAAAGATGGAACGAGCTTGTTCAAAGTCTTCGTCGTAAAAAATGATCCACTTCGAAACTTCTCACTCTCAAACTCATACTTCACTAATTTATGAATTAGTGAAGATAACAACCTATACTAATTGGCTATTGTAGTGTAGGTTGATGAAGTGGGGATTTTTCTCATTAAAATTCTTTCCTTTTTTATTTCTTTTTCAACCTAGAAAATATCTAGAGAAGAAAAGTGAAGAGGATGAACTTGGAAATTAGGAATGAACCTTGGAAATAATATGGGATATATATAATGATAAGTATAGATGAATAAAATAATGGAAAAACAATGAGTCATGGTTCTTAGCACTCTTGAGAACACTTTAGAAGCCATGACTCATCTCTTCTTTTGTTTTATTCATAAATATATATATCAATATCTTTATTTTTCTTCCAGTGTGATTCTCATATTGCCATGTTCTTTGTATCATCAACCATGATACATTTGTATATATCAAATATATATATGAATAAAGAAAAGAATTAGAATGAGTAATATATTAGTTAATTATTAAATCAACACTTAATTCAGTAATTCGGTTATATCATATATATAACCCGACTAATATAAAAAATGCTAGATTAGAATACGATATCATATACTTGTATTTAATCAAGTTCCCGCACATATCTCCATACATGCCCTACTTTGTTTCGCTTGAGCTTGGAAATCTCAATGTGGGACTCTTAAGACTCGTCAATACGCTAGCAGTAGGTAATGATCACATCAGATACCCACAAGCCGTCAACGGTACTAGCTGGACGTAACGGCTACCCAGGTATTGAAAGAATAGAAAATCAACAAGCAAACTAGTTCAAACTCATGTAGAGCCTATAAGCAACACTTACCGTATAGTTCGGTCTCTTCGTCTGATATGTCATATATCGTGTCTGGCGGTGGAATTGTTAGACCCCACTAACTCGATAAGTCATGCCGATGTGTGGCCTATAACCAATCGATAAATTACTGATAATACTCAGTCTTGGGGACGGAGGAGGAAGATTTGCCAACAAGTAGAGTGGGAGTTTTCACTATCTTGAGCGTGCTCTCTGCACTCCTCAACATATTGAGAAGTTCAGAAAGTGATTTCTCCAAGTTGTGCAAGTTGAAGTTCACTACAAATTGAGCATAGGCGGGAGGGGGGAGACTGTAGAACGATATCAATATATTGTTCATTCTCCATGGTCCATCCCAGGTCCTTAAGCTCTTTAATAAGGCCTATCATCTTTAGGACATGATCTCCTACAGATGTTTCAGCAACCATCCTCATTTGAAACAATTTTCATTAAGCTTCATAACGAAGAGCATGGGATTGCTCCCCATACAACTCTTTTGTATGGAGAAAGATGGACTGTGGATCCATCTTCTCATGTTTTGTTTTATGTTCATTGTCCATCGATGCTAACGTGAGGCATTTTACTGTGGCGCAGTCGATATCCCATGTCTTGCGGATCTCCTTATCCGCAACAGAGGAATCAGGGCCTGGGAGGGAAGGTGCTTTGGTAGTGAGGACGTATACAACCTTATCATAGGTAAGAGCAATATTCACGTTCCTCAGCCAGCCTTTATAATTTGGTCATGTCAGTTTGTTTTTCTCTAGTAGAAGTTTAAGTCCCGTCATTGGTATCTGCCATTAGGAGAGAAAAAAGAAAACACTCAGTGAAATCTCTTGCATGATTAGATTGTTTATTATCTTATCTAATCGATGTCTCCTACTGTTTTTATCAAATTTTTCTTCAAATCCTAAGAAGAAAACTAGCCAAGATTAGTTACATTCTACAGGTTCGCTAACCGGTTAGCCAGGCCAGTATCGGTACTCCGAGAGAGGTTTCCCATGCTGTCGCATGGACCTAATTAAAATAAACCTCGTTTTCCTAGAGGCATAACCCCGTTGACACCTTTCTAGACACCTACTGGATTAGCTAATTGTAAAGTGTAAAATTCTCCCGGGAGTAATTATTACTCACAGTGGGATCGGGATCTAACTATCAAATAGAAGGTATGCAATCTCATTGCAAATTTCAACACTTAAAATTCCTGATATAGTTTTTACCCCTAACTGCTTATGACCTTAACTATGGTCAAAAAATCATAAGCGCTAGTCAAGTTTTACCCGTCATTTCATGATTGATTTAGACACATTCGTATGACCCTTAACTATAGTCAACAAAGTCGTACGATGTCCTAATCGATCGCATCATATGCTTTATAAGAAGATATCACTTAGCTACCGTACACTACGCCTTAACTATAGACAACAAACGTAGCACGTATACTAAGTACTCTACTTCCTAAAATGGTGGAGGGCTACGAATGGTTTTGATGAAAACCTTTAACGTATTGAACTTGATATCGTTGCAGAACCGAGTAATTTGTAACGGAGTGGCTTAAGCTCCGCATTTGAAATAATTGTTTTTCATAAAAAGCCAAGTATCTTTCAAATTTGATTCTACAATATCTTTAACTTTCTTTTCTTAACATTAATCTTATTAATATCGTCACATCATTTAAGCTCTTAATCATCATAGAAGAAACGAAAATAAAACACACATATATGCCATCTGCATTCGCCACAGGGACCCAGGTCTTTACTGTAAGGTTACTTAACTTACAGCAGGGCAGGGTCAGGACTAGCGCGGATGCAAAGCTTATATAGTGTCTACTAGTATATCATATATATAAGTAGCATTCGTCTCACGTAGTTATATGATCACATCACATCACAGCACAGCAGAAGCATGTATATGAAATATAGGATATACTAGGAGGTTCGTGTTTTAGATTAAGCTATTACTGAAAAACACGGATTTCACGGTCGTGATGAATAGCCAAGCCCATATCCCTAGACCCCTATAAGAGTGGCAATCAACCCTTCCAATTCTAGAGTTAGGTGACCGGTCTCGACTCTTTGAGATGGCTTCCTACTGGACTCTAGAACCTTGTTACTTATGCTCTCCGTCTTGGGTCTATCCTAATGCGGAAAAGTAAATAATATATATCGAATGGAGACAACAAGCTCAACACGGAAGTGTCCCAATAAAAGAATATTACATACAATTATTTACATGAATGAAAAATAAGAACTCTCATCCCACATAAAAACCCCGGCTATTCAATCACGACGATCCTATATAACATATCAATATAGCAACATAATAATATCACATGTTATCAACGTAAGTAAATATGTGTATCCCTAATGTCGTTGACATATAGCAACGAGATCAGGGATACTGTCACATATTACACTTATGGTCACAAAAAAGAAATGAAAAATACAATAATTAGAATCCGCATCTATAGATATCATAAACCCGGATTATCACATATTCCGAATTTCATGCCTAATGTTTTAAACCTTACATTTAAGCCTCAAATTGAAAACTCTTTTCAAAGATTAAGCTGGGAAATTCAACAAGATTCCCGGTTAAAAATTGAAGGCTCGCCGGGAACTTTAGTGGATGGTCACACCCCCGAGAGCGTCAACGAAGTGAACTTGGGCGGAACACCGTGGCCGCGAGCACCTGAGTGGATTCTTTTAGCCATGGGGTTCTCCTATAGTCACTTGATCGAGGAAAAGGGGCGTGGCTATCTACCAGTGTTTTCCGGCGAGTATTCATATATGATACGAGATTACGACGGAGTTTCGATCCAAATCTAAATTCCGTGGTAATCCATTAATCAAGGCTAAAATGTGAGATTTGTAAATTAACAACTAGTTTTCGCAAAACTAATCAATGTGGATTCTAACCATTGTATTACACTTCCAAAACACATTAGACGATGTTAACATTTCGATCGACTTTCTAATCTTCAACAATTCACAGAGACCACAACCACTTGAGCCTCATATAAAATTTCCAGAAAATCCAAAATATGAAATTAAACCAGAACAAGAAAACAAGAGTCCTAACTCCACAAGTTGGCGGCGGAACTGCGGCCAAGACATGGTTTAGACGGCGGTTCCGTGGCCAATTGATAAAATTAGGAGCTTGTATTTCTTGACACTCCATAAAAAAGTCTGCTAAATTTTCTGATAATTTTTATTCCTGAAAAAATTGAATTTTAAAAATTTGAATAGAAACTATCAAATATCAAAATTAAAACGTCGATCGAATACTTTAACTTTGTCTAAACAACTCCTAAGCCTCTATTTTGGCTCTGATACCATGTAAGTGTGTCTTAACACCTCCACTAGGGTTTTAATAAAAGAATGTAAGTAATTTAAAAAAATCTAGAGAGCAAAGTTTACTAAACATGAATCGAACTAGAGATTAGGATTTCATTACAAAGCAAAAGGAGATTAACACTAAGTGAATGGAAACTACAACCTTTGTAGACTTGTCCTTTACTTCAATTGCTCCGTGTAATAGTCCTAGAACTCTTCTATCACTCCAATAGAAAGATGGAACGAGCTTGTTCGAAATCTTCGGCGTAAAAAATGATCCACTTAAAAGTTTCTCACTCTCAAACTCACACTTTACTAATCTGTGAATTAGTGAAGATAACAATCTATACTAATTTGTTATTGTAGTGTAGGTTGATGAAGTGGGGATTTTTCTCATTAAAATTCTTTCCTTTTTTTTTTCTTTTTCAACCAAGAAAATATCTAGAGAAGAAAAGTGAAGAGGATGAACATGGAAATTGAGAATAAACCTTGGAGATAAGATGAGATATATATAATAATAAGTATGGATAAATAAAATAATGGAAGAACAATGAGTCATGGTTCTTAGCACCCATGAGAACACTTTAGAAGCTATGACTCATCTCTTCTTTTGTTTTATATATATATATATATATATATATATATCAATATCTTTATTTCTCTTCCAATGTGATTCTCATATTGCCATGTTCTTCGTATCACCAACCATAATACATTTGTATATATCAAATATATATGAAGAAAAGAATTAGAATGAGTAATATATTAGTTAATTATTAAATCAACACTTGATTCAATAATCTGTTTATATCATATATATAACCCGGCTAATATAAAAAATGCTAGATTAGAATACGGTATCATATACTCGTATTTAATCAAGCTCCTGCACATATCTCCATACGTGCCCTACTTCATTTCGCTTGAGCTTGGAAACCTTAATGTGGGACTCATAAGACTCGTCAATATGCTAGCAGTAGATAATGATCACATTAGATACCCACAAGCCATTAGCGGTACTAGCTGGACGTAACGTTTACCCAGGTATTGAACGAATAGAAGATCAACAAGCAAACTTGTTCAAACTCCCGTAGAGCCTATAAGCAACACTTACTGTACAGTCCGATCTCTTTTTCTGATATGCCGTATATCGAGTCTTGGGGGTGGAATTTTTAGACCCTAATAACTCGATAAGTCATGCCGATGTGCGGCCTATAACCAATTGAGAAACTACCGATAACACTCATCAGTAAATCTCATCAGCCCTGACCAAGGACTTGCGGTTATAGCCAATTGCACATAGCACAACATCATCTCCCAATACCGGGAGAGATGAAACCCCTCCTACCGCTCACTGCCTCCATATGACTCGGGACTATACCCAAAAACCACCTGTACGCATGACTCAGTAGAGCCTTGGTAGGGTGGAAATCAAAGCACAGTGGGAACCACACAAGATACCATGACGATCTCGAGTCTACAGACTAACCTGTACAAGTGTCACCAGAGAACTGCAATTTGACGATAGGTATAATACCATCTAGGAGTTCTCGGCGGGTCCGTTCAGTGTACTCAGTCTCTAATGAGCACTTGTATAAAATCTTTGATGTCAAACACCAATGGATATGGGATCATCCTTCGCCGTAATACAGGGTCAAGAAATGTATACACTAGTCTACTCTGGAATATTGATGCCCTGTCTCGATACTCCCCGACTAGGAACTGTTAAGGATGTGCTTGTGGACTACTTAAGACTCATTAGTATGATCTGCATCATAGTCTTGGTAGTTAAACCAACATCCTAAGGGCTTTATCAACATGTATCAAAGAGATAAAAAAAACTAAAAATAGTGCACAGGTTAAGATAAAGAGAAACCAGATAGCATACTATCATGTCGAGCAACAAAGTCCTCTATATATATGTCTAAGCATCCACTATAATATACAATAATAGCCTTTAGGGTATGCATATTCCTAACACCCTGTACTATCGTCACCAGAGAACTGCTACCTAACATTGGTATAATACCATCTAGGAGTTCTCGGGGTGTCCGTCCAGTGAAACTCATACTCCTATGAGCAAATGTATACAATCCTCAGTATCAAACACCAATAGCTGTGGGATTAGCTATCGCCCTCCAACCCGGTTAGGAAATGTGCACACTAGTCTAAACCGGAGTATCAATGCCCAGTCTCGATACTCTTACGACTAGGGACATTTATGGATGTGTTTATATACTATCCCAGGTCCTATTAGTATGACCCCGATCATTAATCCTAGCAGTCAAGCAAAATCCTAAGAGCTCTATCTCATGTATTAGCGATCGTGATAACGAGTAAAATATATACACATGACAAATAAAGAAAAACCAGATATCATACTATTATCTCGAGTAAGATTGTCCTCCGTATAGGTCCTTCTTCAATTAAATAATTGCCTTGAGGGCGTTTATATCCAACAATCTCCCACTTGCACTTAAAGCCAATTTTTTCGGTATCGCATAACCAACTTCTCTACTAACAGTTTCGCAAACCTTGGTTGAGGAACAGCCTTAGTGAGTGGATCCGCCACAATATTTCTAACTATATCTTTCTGTATCTCAACTTCGTGGAGATCAACTACCTTCTAAAATGAGCAATACCTACCTTAGAATTTTTTTTGTACAGCTGATGAGATCATGTTCATAAATGAACGTATTTATCCAACCAACATCTTAGGACGTATTCTCTGTTGAGTCTCAATCAGCATCCAGCAGCACAACTACCCCAATATCCCGCTTGGAACTCTTTCCAATATATTGCTCTTTAGAAGAGGGCAAACTAATAACTCATGACACACACTTTATCATATATGTCATCTTGGAAGCTGGAATCGGTAACCGCCTCCCGAAGAAGGCTACCATTACTATATACCAAGAACATCCTTATATGTTCTTCACAGATCTCCATGTTTCTCCAGGAATGGATTGTCACGCCCCGCTTCCCAGAGTATGCTAAGATAGGCACGTGACATAGCTAACCATGCTACCTGTGGATAGGAAATATCCTTCTGTTAGTGTATATGCCCTAGAGGCCATTACTGTATCATACTAGTTTGTATATTACTTAATGGAAGCTTGGGATATTCACAGTTGTATAAACAATCTTGCTCAAAATGGTAGTATGCTATTTGGTTTGTTTCTACTTTAATGTGTACATGTGTTTATTTTATTATATCACCTATACGCATTAGTGGAGCCCTTAGGATCTTTGCTTGATTACCAGCGTTGTGATGGCAGTCACACTCGTGGGGGCTGGGTAATCCATAAGCACATCCTTATACAGGTCCCTAGTCGTAGGACTATCGAGATAGGGCATCGATACTTCGGAGTAGACTAGCGTATGCGCTTCTCATCCCAACAGGGGAGACGGTCTGTCCCACAGCCGTCAGTACTTCGTACTTGAGATAGTATGCGGGTGCTCGTTAGGTTACGAGTACACTGGACATGACTCGTCGGGAACTGATTGGTTGGTATTATACCTATCGTCAGTTATCAGTTCCCAGGTGACATGAGTACAGCTTAGTCCGCTGACTTGACACTGTCACTTCTCCTCGAGTGTGTTCCCACTGTACTTTGATTACTACCCTACCACGGCTCAAAGGAGTCATGCAAACAGGTAGTAGTTGGGTGTAGTCCCGAAGCACTTGGAGGCAGTGACGGTTAGACATGATTCGTCTCTCCTGGTATTGGGGGTTGACATCGCGCTGTGTCTAGGAGAGCCATTACACGAGTAGTCCCTGGCCAGGGCAAGCGAGATATACTGGTAGGCTTCCAGTGTTATCTCATGGTGTTTTGGGCTTCACTCCGGCACGACTTGTACCGCTATTAGGGGACTGACGTTTACCGCCTCCTAGGCCCGCCATGCGATGTATCAGACGAACAGACCGGACTGTACGGAGACTGTCACATTCAGGCTCAGTAAGAGTTCAGATGGGTTTCACCTCGTCAGTATTCTTGTCGGCATCTACCTGGGGACCGTTACGCACAGCTAGTGCCGCTTGCGGTCTGTGGTTAAACCCACTGCCAGCATAGTGTCGAGTCTTTAGAGTCCCACACAGAAAGCTATTCGCCTTTAGGCAAAAGAGTAGAGATTGCATGGTTTTGCGACAGGGTTCGGTCACATCCGTGCACTTGTGCATGTTTAGTGTCCGGACAGTTAACACTAGCGGGCTTTGGTTTATGCCAGATCCTAGTGTACGTTTTGGGATTGGTTTTATCTCGTATGTATTCGTGTTCCTCGGAACGCGGATGCGGGTGTGTATGCACAGTTGACGGAGAGACAGAGGCAGAGGATTCTCATTAGGGTTGTTGACTGTTGACTATTGACTTTTTTCTAAACCCTAATGAGAATATGATATATGATTAACAATAATATTAATTAAGTATTATAGTGACATGGTTGTTGAGGGGTTGACTTTGTTGGCTTGTTGACTTTGTTGACCGGTTGACTAGGTTGGACTAGTTGACCATCATCATCATAATAGCTATCATTTCATGGTAAAGACTTTTGCTTGCTTGTTTATCTTGTGCAAAATGAGTGCATGAAATGATATGGCTATTTTGACTTAAACCATCACATAATACTTGATTGCTATGATTTGTTATGATGGCTTTGGATTATGAAAGCCAAGAGAGAAAAGTCTTACTCATTCTCTCATTTCCTTTCTCTCTCTTGTTCTTGAGCTCTCATCCTCTTCCTTTTGCTCTCCCTCTCTCTAGTCTATGGTTCACTTGTCTCATGTGTTGAGAAGCAAGAACCATAGAGAAAAATCCCAACACACTCTCCTCTACTCACTCTAGTTCACAAGGTTTAGCAAACCGAGTGAACTAGTTTCTTCAAAGTTCGAAGAAGAAGCCAAAGGTAGAAGCTTTCGGGTGGATCGATCTTCGGCGCAAGGAGACGATAGGGTGAAGCCGATCCGCACACCATCACGAGTTGAAGACGAAGGAGTTCAAGAAACAAAGGTATAACCTCCTAACCGAGTAGTTAACAACTCCTAGTTAGGATGTTAGGTAGATAAGTTTAACAAAGATCCGTTTGAGTCCATGTTACCGCCTCTAGAAAATTGTTTTTCATCAAATTCCGCAAGCCCGTAAGTACCAGGAGTGGTAGCATGGACTTACAGTGGTATCAGAGCCTAGTTAAACACTACCTAACATGTTAGCATAGTAACTAGAAATTCGATCGGAGAAAAAGTCGTGAAATACACCCGGATATCAAGCTTGCTGTCGATTTTTAAAGTTCTGTAAAAATAATAAATCATGCTTCAAAAATCGACTCAGGGTTTTTATAGTGCACTGAAGAAAAACGATCAAGATATCTCATCAAAGTGCCGCGGAAACGCGGCAAGAGCTTGCTTTTGCCGCGGTTCCGCGGCCGATTTAACTCTTCTGTGGATTTTCTTCACTGCAGTATACTTAGTGGGGTATTTTGGGATTTTTGGTATATGTTTTTTCAACCCAGATTTTCCAGAAAGAAAAATTTGTTTTTGGGGCTTTAAAAACCGTATTTTGATCGAGTTTCTAAAGACTTAAGCTGACGGGTATTTATCTGTGATGTGATATTTGTATTGAACGTCTGCTAATCGCTATATGTCGATTAGTGGGGGTTATACAAATCTATGATCTGTAATGTTGCTGGTATGTATATATGAATTCATTGGATTGTCGCGGGTGAATGGGGTTGTGAGACGAGTGTTTTCTTTTCTTTCAATTCATGTAAATTTGTAAATTGATGTAATATTATTTGTATAGTCGCACAACCGGGTCGGGGTTGTACCCGTCATTGTATAATTTCTTTTTACTGTTTTTGCTCCTAGGATAGACCCATGGAGGGGGTGCACAAGCTACCGGGTATCTCGAAGTGCCGAGTGGCCTACTCACGGTGTTGAGGGAGGTTGCTCCGCTTCGGGTACTTGACGGGTAGTTTGCCGCACCCGTAGGGGTCTTGGGTGGGGTATTGGCTATTCACCGCGACCGTGTAATCTGCTTTTCGTTACAGGCTCGTACGAATTGCGGATTCTTAGTATATCCAATGTATTCATCTGTGATCTGAAATGGCTATCATTGCAATATATATCTATATATGATATTATTTAGGCGTTGCTTATGTTTTACAGCCGCGCTAGCCCAGCCCCCGCTCTGTCGTTAGTTAAGTAACCTAACGGGTAATGACGGGGCCCCGTGGCGAATGCGAATGGCATAAGCGTACGTCATATTTTGGTTGTTTTCTGCAATGGTAGGATTAAATGATGGGACGCATTAAAAGAACTAATGCAAGAAAATAAACCAAGTAAAAGTCGTTGGAACACTTTCGAAAAACCACTCGGTTCTTTTCAAAACCAACTTTTAAATGCGGAGCTTGAGCCACTCCTTTTAAAAGCTATCTCGTTCCATCGATTATATCAAGTTCACTACGTTCAAGGTTTCGCTAAAACCATTCGTAGCCCTCCGTCCTTTCACATGAATAGTCAATAGTATTCAAGCTATGTTTGTTGGCCAAAGTCAAGGCATAGTGATTGGTAGCTATTGGGTATTCATGTGCAGCATAGATAGATGCGTTGGTTTGGAACAGTCGTACTGCCTTGTTGGCCAAAGTCAAGGGTAGGTACGGGTGGATTCAAATTAACCTGGAGAACGACGGGTAGAACTTGACATGTGACTTATGATTTGTTGGCCAAAGTCAAGGTCATAAGAGCATGGGGCAAAAATCTACATCGGGAGTTTCATAAGTACTGAAACTTGCTTGAGTTGCATACCATTTGGAGTGTGATGATTCTGGTAGGATTCCTTCAGTTTCGTAACGTGATGATATTTGGATCCCGATCCTACTGTGAGTATATGCTACTCCTCGGGAAATTTCTCACTTAACGATCAATGCTATAAACCAAGTAAGTGTCTAGAAAGGTATTAGCGGGGCTACGCCCATAGGGAAAAGAGGTTATTTAATTAAGAAACTTCGCGAAAGCGTTGGAAAACCTCCCTCGAAGTACCAACACCAGCCTGGCCGAACGGTTAAGCAAGAATTATACAGTGAGATTGATCCTGACTAATTCTTCTTTTTTGGTTTGAGGAGGGATTCGAGAAACAGTGGGAGCCATCCTGTTTAGACAAACTAAAAACCACTCTAAACTTGCAAGAGCATCATGCTGAGTGTTTCTTCTCTCTATCCTAATTGCAGCGACTAATCGACATGACTGGACATAAGTTATTACTAGATAAAAACATACTGACAGGGCCAAACTACAAAGATTGGCTCAGGAATGTCAAGATGGCAATCACTTACGACAAGCTGGGGTATCTTCTTACCACCAAAGCTCCCCCTGTCCCAGGTCCCAAAACCAGCGTCGCGGATAAGGAAATCCGTAAGACCTGGGAAATCGACTGCGCGAAAGCCAAGTGCCTCGTGCTTGCCTCTATGGACAACGAACATCAGAGGAGGCACGAGAATATGGACCTTGAATCCATATTTCTCCATACAAAAGAACTGTATGGAGAGCAATCTCGTATCGCAAGATACGAAGTGTCGAAGAAGTTATTTTCGGCAAGATTGGCCGTCGGATCATCGGTAGCGGAACACGTGCATAAGATGATTGGCTACATTGAGGAGCTCGCGGACCTTGGGACCACGTTGGAGAATGAGCTCTATACGGACTTGATTCTCTAGTCCCTTCCTTCCACTTACGCCCAGTTTATCCTGAACTTCAACTTACAAGAAAAGGAAGTTGAACTTTCAGAACTCCTCAACATGCCGAGGAGCGCAGAAGGCACCCTACAGAAAGGTAGGGAAACATCCACTTTGTTTATAGGAGGATCTTCTTCTTCTAGGTCCAAAGCAAAAGCCAAGGGAAAGAAGAAGAAAGCCCCCACCAAACCAAGGGGCGGTGTTAGTAAAGTGGATACGAAGGGAAAGGCAAAAGCAACAAAGATAGTGGGGAAGCTTGTGGATAAAGAAGAATGCTTCTATTGTCATAAGGGTGGACACTGGAAGAAAGATTGCAGGGCTTGGAAAGCCAGAACACAGGATCTGAAGCAGGTTGCGGCTTCAGTTTCAGGTGTGTATGTTATTGAAAACCGTCTTTCAATAAACTTTACTTCTTGGGTATTGGATACCGGATCAGGATCTCATATCTGTAATTCTTTGCAGGCGTTGAGAAACCGTAGGTTTTTGAAGGCAGGTGACATGACTCTCAAAGTTGCAAACGGAGCTAGCATGGATGCTAAGGCCGTGGGGGACTATCACCTGGGAATGTCAGATGGACATATTTTGGTTTTGCGTAATTGCTTTTTTGTACCCAACGCAACTTGTAATATCATTTCTGTATCTTTGGTTTCTAAAGAAGATTACGAATTTGCGTTTGTAAGCAATGTTGTAAACATTCACCTTAATCAAGTTCTGATTGGGTCAGGTACATTGAGCAATGGTATATACGTATTAAACCAACCACAGATTTTCAATGTCCAGAATACACACAAAAGAAAGTCTCCAGAAATCAATCAGACTTTCTTATGGCATTGTAGACTAGGTCACATCAATGAGAGAAGATTGACTAAGTTACATACAGAAGGATATTTGGATCTGTTCGAATATCAATCGAATGCCACTTGTCAATCCTGTCTCAAAGGAAAGATGACAAAGACTCCGTTCACTGGACAAGGAGTAAGAGCGAGCGAGCTCTTGGGACTCGTACACAGCGACTGTTAGTTATATGTATGCCCTAGAGGCCATTACTATACATAGGATGTATATTGTAGTGGATGCTTGGACATATATAGGGAGGACTTTCTTGCTCGACGTGATAGTATGCTATCTGGTTGCTCTTTACCTTAACGTGTACATTGATCGTCTCTCTGTTACATGTTGGTAAAGCCCTTAGGATGTGTACCTGACTACTGGACTATGATGCGGATCATACTAGTGGGGACATGGTAGTCCATAAGTACATCCTTCAAGGTCCCTAGTCGTGGGTGTATCGAGATGGGGCATCGATATACCAGAGTAGACTAGCGTATACCTTCTCGACCCATACAGATGGGCGATGGATGATCCCATATCCATTGGTGTTTGACATCAGAGATGATATACGGGTGCTCAGTGGAGACTGGGTACACTGGACGGACTCGCCGAGAACTCCCAGATGGTATTATACCTTACGTCAGATGGTAGTTCTCTGGTGACACTGGTACAGAGTAGTCTGTTGACCCGAAATCGTCATAGAGTCTTGTGTGGTTCCCACTGTGCTTTGATTTCCACCTTACCACGTCCAAGAGGGCGTGCAAAACGGTGGTTTTTGGGTACAGTCCCGAGTCACATGGAGGCAATGAGCGATAGGAGGGGATTCGTCTCTCCCGGTATAGGGGTTGATGTTGCGCTGTGTTCGATTGGCTATAACCGGAAATCCCTGACCAGGGTTGCTGAGATTTACTGGTAAGTGTTACCAGTAGTTTCTCGAACTGTTATGGACTTCATATCGACACGACTTATCGAGCTGTTGGGGTCTGACGTTTACCACCCCTAGGCGAGATATGCGACATATCAGACGACGAGACCGGACTGTACGGTAAGTGTTACTGGTTGGATTCACAGGAGTATGAGCGGGCTTGCTCATCGATCTTCTGATCGCTCAATACCCGGGTGGCCGTTACGTTTAGCAGACCGCTTGCGGCTTGTGGGTGTTTGATATGATCATCACCTGCTGCCGGCGTATTGACGAGTCTTTAGAGTCCTACACAGAGGTTTCCTGGCTCAAGCGAAACGAAATAGGAGCGCATATGAGATATGTGCGGGACCGAGAATAATGCATGTATGTGATACCGTATTCTATTCTCGTGATGAATGTATCGATTGGTTGTATGCGATATAACCTAGTTATCGAATCAAGGATTGATTCGATAAGCCGATACATTGGATATTAGTCGGTTATATGCGATATGACCGGATCGTTAAATCAAGTGTTGATTTAATGATTTAATGTATAATTTTATATTTGATATATTACTTTGCATTAACTAATATTGGTTCACTTTAAATGGTTTTTCTCACTTGTTTGTGTACATTGTATATGTGATATATTTTTTTGTGCACAAGTTTGTATCATGTTTGATGATACATGTTTACTTGGGTTTGTGTAAAGATTAAACCATAGTTATATGAATGGTTAGGGTTTTGTTTTCTTAGTCATTTATTTATTTATTCTTTTTTGGAAAATAAATGGCATAAAGAGAAAATGGTGGCTTTCTTTGTTTGCATCTTGAAGCTTCATGAAGCTTTGACTAAGTGACCATTTTGTCTCATGCTTAACCCTAACCACTCCACTTAACCCTAGTTCATTCTCTACACTTGACCATGGTTGTATTATGATAAGTATTGATTTTCTTTTCTATTTAAAAACAACTTATTATAATATACTTCATCTTCTTCTTCTTCTTCACTTGAAGAAAACCTTGCTTCAACAATGGTGACTTGATGAAAAGAGTGAGAAATCCAATTCTAAAGTGAACCCACTTCCTATTTCTTCATCCTCTACCTCTTGCCAAGTAGTATAGGGTGTTTTCTTCACAAGTTTCTTGACTTGATGAAGTTGGAGCTTGATCTAGTGTTGCCTCGACGTAGATCATCTTCGGCATCGAAGCCGACGACCAAGCCCGCCCATTTCTCCGATGAAGCCGATGCTAGAGTCCGGGATGCGATTTGTACAGCGAGGGGACTTCATCACGGAGCTATGGAGGTGGAGAACCGGATCTACAAAGGTTGTATTTCCATTCACTTAGTTAAGTTGTTAACTAGTTGCATCTTTCGCCTAATATTCTAGTTAACGATCCGTATTAGAGTTTCTCGGCACTTGTAATTTTTGAAATTGGCATGGTTGATGCCTTGTGAGACCTCATTAGTGTGCCTAGGAACCCTACACTTGTATCAGAGCCTAGCTAGAGCCTTAGGCGAAGTGTAGACGACGTTTGAAATCCGAACGAATATCGAAACCCTAATACAATATGCTCTCTGGACTTTTTTCAAAAACTGGGTTTTTTCCAGATTAAAAATGCTTAAAAAATTCAGCAGGGAATTCTAAGAATTACGGTGCAAAAATTACCTAAAGATGTGTCTAAAGAGCGGCAGAACCGCGGCAGAAGCATGCCTTCTGCGGCGGTTCCGCGGCCAATTGATGACATCAGCCAACCATTTTTGCACAGTAATTCCTCTTTTATGGTGCTGGATTTTCTGGGAATTTTTAATATTTATTTAAGAGTTGAATATTTTGGGTTGTTTTGGGGATTCAATTATTTGATCGGATTATCAAACTTTGTCTAGGTGTTTTCGGGATAATTGTTGAATATGTTAAAAAGTTCGACCGGATATAAATACCCACTTTTTCCCCTGCCGGAAAATTTCCAAGTGTTGGATTTTTCTGTGGTTTAAAGACGTTCTAAGTAGTGCAAGTAACGTGATGGACCCTCTAGAAGACAACAAACCTTAACTCGATTATGTGACCGTCTTGAACTGCCCTTTGAACCTTCGGGTTTGGGGCAGTACGGTGTGCCACATGTGAGGCGTTGGCTTGACCCTTCGACGGCTGGACCGTTGGTACTGAGGCATGAACTGGATGTTTTTAAACTTGTTTCATGTGTTGATCTGTTTCGGGAAAACTTGGGTGTTCGAATGTTCGATCGGAAAGCTTAACATTTTCTGTTTATCCGGATTGTGATACAATATTTGGAATTCGCAAGTAGTTATGAGATAACTGAATGAATGTTATAAACATAGCACTTTAGTCTCACTTGATCGGTTGCCACGGAATTTTGATGTGATCAAAATTCCGTCGCAATCACGTAGGGTACGCGGATACTCGCCGGGTAAACTTAATAGACAGCCTCGCCCCATAGTCCCGACCAAGTGACTGTAGGAGAACCCCGTCGCCGAAAGTATCTGTTCGGGTGCTCGCGGCAGCGGTGTTCCGCCTTGGTGCACTTCGTCGACGGCGTCGGGGGTGCGGCCGCCTACTAAAGTTTGCGACGAGCATTCGATCAGGATGTCGGGAATCTTGTTGAATTGCCCGACTTAATATTGAAAAGAGTTTTCGATAATGAGACTAAAATGCTGGGTTTATAATTGTTAGGCATGTGATGTCTAAAGTATTCATTTGATTAGGCATGCGATGTCTATGCAGATTGCGGATTCCAACTGTTGTAGTTTTACACTTTCTTTTCTGTGACCGTAAGTGTAATATGTGATATCGCCGGTTTCGTTGCTATATGTCAACGACAATTGGGATACGCATGTTTACTTACGTTGATGACATGTGATGTTATGTGTTGCTGGATATGTTATATTGGATCGTCATGTTTGAATAGCCTAGGGTTTTTTATGTGAGATGAGTTTTTTTCATTCTCATTCATGTAAAAACTTGTATGTAATATTCTTTTATTAGGGCACTTCCAGGTTGCGGAAGATGTCACCTTTTGTATATTATTTACTTTTCCGCACTAGGATAGACCCAAGGAGGGGAGCACAAGTAACCGGGTTCTGGAGTCCAGTGGGAGACCAACTCGAGGAGTCGAGTACGTGTAGGGCTCCTAGGCACTCTAATGAGGTCTCACAAGGCATCAACCATACCAATTTCAAATTTTACAAGTGCCGAGAAACTCTAATACGGATCGTTAACTAGAATTTTAGGCGAAAGATGCAACTAGTTAACAACTTAACTAAGTGAACGGAAATACAACCTTTGTAGATCCGGTGCTCCACCTCCATAGCTCTGTGATCAAGTCCCCTTGCTGTCCAAATCAAATCCCGGACTCTAGCATCGGTTTCATCGGAGAAATGGGCGGGCTTGGTCGTCGGCTTCGATGCCGAAGATGATCTACGTCGAGGCATCACTAGATCAAGCTCCCACTTCACCAAGTCATGAAACGTTTGAAGAAAACACCGTATACATCTTGGCAAGTGGTAGAGGATGAAGAAATAGGAAGTGGGTTCACTTTAGAATTGGATTTCTCACTCATTTGCTCAAGTTGCCATTGAAGCTATCAAGCTTTTTCTTCTAAAAGAAGAAGAAGAAGAAGATGATGATATATGATAAGTTATCTTTTAAAAAGAAAACAATATGATACTTATCATGTATTCAACCATGGTTTAGTTTAGAGATTTAACTAAGGTTAGATGAATGGTTAGGGTTAGAGAAGAGACAAGAATGGTGGACTTGTTCAAAGCTTCAACAAGCAAACAAAACAAGCCACCATTTTCTTTTCTTATTTTCTAAAATAAATAAATAAATAAATAGATAAGAAAATGAAAACCCTAACCATTACACAACCATGGTTTAACCTTTACACAAACCCAAGTGAGCATATATCATCAAATATGATACAATCTTGTGCACAAAAATATATCACATATACAATGTGCACAAACAAGTGAGAAAAACCATTTAAAGTAAACCAATATTAGTTAATACAAAGTAATATATCAAATATATAATTATACATTAAATCATTAAATCAACACTTGATTTAACGATCCGGTCATATCGCATATAACCGACTAATATCCAATGTATCGGCTTATCGAATCAATCCTTGATTCGATAACTAGGTTATATCGCATACAACCAATCGATACATTCATCGCGAGAATAGAATACGGTATCACATACACGCATTATTCTCGGTCCCGCACATATCTCATATGCGCTCCTATTTCGTTTCGCTTGAGCCAGGAAACCTCTGTGTAGGACTCTAAAGACTCGTCAATACGCCGGCAGCAGGTGATGATCATATCAAACACCCACAAGCCGCAAGCGGTCTGCTAAACGTAACGGCCACCCGGGTATTGAGCGATCAGAAGATCGATGAGCAAGCCCGCTCACACTCCTGTGAATCAAACCAGTAACACTTACCGTACAGTCCGGTCTCGTCGTCTGATATGTCGCATATCTCGCCTAGGGGTGGTAAACGTCAGACCCCAATAGCTTGATAAGTCGTGTCGATATGAGGTCTATAACAGTTCGAGAAACTACTGGTAACACTTACCAGTAAATCTCAGCAACCCTGGCCAGGGATTTCCGGTTATAGCCAATCGAACACAGCGCAAGATCAACCCCCTATACCAGGAGAGACGAATCCCCTCCTATCGCTCATTGCCTCCATGTGACTCGGGACTGTACCCAAAAACCACCGTTTTGCATGCCCTCTTGGACGTGGTAAGGTGGAAATCAAAGCACAGTGGGAACCATACAAGACTCTATGATGATCTCGGGTCAACAGACTACTCTGTACCAGTGTCACCAGAGAACTGCCATCTGACGTAAGGTATAATACCATCTGGGAGTTCTTGGCGAGTCCGTCCAGTGTACCCAGTCTCTACTGAGCACCCGTATATCATCTCTGATGTCAAACACCAATGGATATGGGATCATCCATCGCCCATCTGTATGGGTCGAGAAGGTATACGCTAGTCTACTCTGGTATATGATGCCCCGTCTCGATACACCCACGACTAGGGATCTTGAAGGATGTACTTATGGACTACCATGTCCCCACTAGTATGATCCGCATCATAGTCCAGGTAGTCAAGTACACATCCTAAGGGCTTTACCAACATGTAACAGAGAGACAATCAGTGTACACGTTAAGGTAAAGATTAACCAGATAGCATACTATCATGTCGAGCAAGAAAGTCCTCCCTATATATGTCCAAGCACCCACTACAATATACATCCTATGTATAGTAATGGCCTCTAGGGCATACATATAACTAACAATCTCCCACTTGCACTAGGGCCATCTGACAGCAGTGGTTGTAGTATCTCATACTCAACCATCCCATAAAAGTCTCTCTCTAGGAAAAGGCCTTTGTGAGTGGATCCGCCGTGTTGTCCTCTGAGTCTACTCTCCTAACCTCGATCACCCTGGAGATCAACTATCTCCATGATCAGGTGACACTGCCTTAGAATATGTCTGGATCACTGATGGGACGGGTGTTCCTTGGCATAAGCCACAACTCCATTGTCACTCAATGGGAGGAACGAAGTTCATCTCATGAACTAATATACACCCAGACTGCCTCTTTGGTAGCATCTCAAATAGCGATGTATCCAGCCTTTATCGTCTAGTATGCCACGGTATCTAGCTTGGAACTCTTCCAACATACCGTCCCTTTACTAAGGGTAAAGACAATGCCTGTGACTGACTTTCAGTCGTCCTTATCACTCTGGAACCCTTCCAGTGATTCTCCCCAGGATCGATTGATAACATCTCACTACAACTTGTGAGAATCCTAACATCCAATTAGATCTATCTCATAGATCCAAAACCCAGGATTTAGGAGGTATCACTTTGATCCTTTATGGTGAATCATTGTGATAAGCGGAGATTGACCGAGCGTAGCATAGGAGACTCCTTTCTTATCAAGAGTATGTCATCCACGTACTCTACGAGGATCACCACCATACTCCCTACTACCTTTTTGTTTACACAAGGTTCATCTACCATTTTGATGATGTCAAACTCTTTGACTAATCCATCAAAACAGATATTCCAACTCCGCGATGCCTGCTTTATCACATAAAACATCTTGCACACGTTTCCGCTGCTCCTACTGTCTACGAGGCCCTCTGGCTGTGTACTTATAGACGCACTCTTCTAAAACATTATTTAGAAAAGCAGTCATGGCACCCAACCGCCAGATATCGTAGTCATAGTATGTAGCCGTGGCAAGTAGGATCTGGATGGACTTAAGCATAGCCACTGGAAAAAGGTATCATCATTATCCAAGCCTGGTCAATGACGAAAACCTTTAACAAGTCTAGCTTTGAAAGTCTCAACTTTTCCATCTACACCAAGTAATCTTCTCAAGATATACTTGCTCCTGATGGAGATTTAACCCTTCAGATATAGCATCCAAAGTCCATACTTTGTTGGTGTACATGGATTCCATTTCAGATCGCTAAGCATCCAGCCATTCTTACAGAGTCCCACTCCTGATGGCCAAACTAGTTGGGTCATCATCTCATGATGCAATCCTCGCTCCCACTGTCATAGAGTAACCGAAGTATCTCTCAGGTGGGTGAGGAACCTTACTAGATCGGCGGAGAGGCTGAGGTTCGTTGGTAACTATTGAATCCTTTGGTTCTTTCAAATCATCAGCCGTAGTTTGTATAGATGGAACATTTCCAGTTCTACATCACAGACCTTGCCTCGAGCTTGTCCGGATTTTGCTTTTAGACATAGCCCGGACAACCCCAAATCTTAACCAACTTAAGAGATGGGCTCTTCCCTTATCATATCAAATATGAAGTGGTAGGCAACGGATTTGATTTGAACCCTATTCAATAGGTATGCAGCTTCTCAAGTGCATAACTCCCAAAAAGGAAATAGGTAACTCAGTAGTACTCATCATAGAGCACACCTAATCACATAGGGTGTTATCGCTCTGCCCCGATATACCATCGTGCTATGGTGTATACGGAGGAGTAATGCTGAGAGAGAATCTCATTCTCCTTTAGAATAATCCAGGATTTCCGTGCTCAAGTATTCTCCTCCTCGATCTCATCAAAGGACATAATACTTATACCCGTGTTTTGGTTCTCTACTTCTAAATTATATTCTGTGAATATCTCAAAAGGTTCGGACTTGTGTTTCAACAGGAACATACGTCTGAATCAAAGGAGATCATCAGAGAATTTAATGAAGTACAAAGAACCGGTCTTGGCATATGTAGACAGGGGACTTTACATACATCAACATGTATCAATCCCAAGAGTTCACTAACTCTTTCTCTGTTTCCAGTAAACGGAGCTATGGTCATCTTATCTCTGTGATATGACTGGCAAGTTTCACAAGATGTAAATTCAAACTGATTTAAATATGCATCTACATGTAACTTCAGCAAGTCGGGTCACATTGATATGACCTAGTCTACAATGCCTCAAGTAGGATTCGTTCATTTCTGAACTCTTCCTCTTGTGTGTGTTCCGTATACTAAGAACTGTAGTTTGATTTAGAACATCAATGCTTTTTAGATAACGTGCCTGAACCGATCAACTTTTGATATAGGAAATGTTCAAAACATTATCCAACAATACAAAATTATATCCTTTCTTTACTAATAAAGAGACTGATATGATTTTGTATATCTGGTTCGGTATCTAATAACATTCGTTCAGAATCAATGTATTTGTAATACAGGGTGACAGTGACCAACAGACTTGGCTGCAACACTTGCCCCGTTTTCTGCCTCATGAAACTTATCACCCGTTCTCAGTTCTTTACCTAGCTGTAGCCCTATGTAACAGATTACACATCTGGGATCCTGATCTGGTATCACATACCCAGGACGTAGAGGATATAGAGAAACAGTTCTGTGTAACGAACACACCCAAAGATGATGCATCAGCATGCACTCTCTTCGTTTGGGCGGCACGGGAATTCTGGTAATCCCCAAATTCCTGCTCGGTCTTATAACAATTATAAGTTGGAGCGGGACCAACGTTCCCCAGCTCAGTATAACAAGCGGGTTCGGTCAATATTCCGTATTATTATCTTGATTAAGGCGTGATATGGTCGCTACCTGGAGAGAGAGAGAAGAAAACACTCAGCGTGCGCTCTTTCAAGAATAGATTGGTTATTATTTTATCTAATCAGGATGGCTCCCACTGTTTTTATCAAATCTTCCTTCAAACCCTAAAAGGAAAGACTAGCCGAAATTAATTACAAACTACAAGTTCGCCAATCTTTCAGCCAGGCCAGTGTCGGTACTTTGAGGGAGGCCCCCCGTGCTTTCGCACGAACCTAATTAATGTAAACCTCGTTTTCCCAGAGACGTAACCTCGTTAACACCTTTCTAGACACCTACTTGATCGGCTAATTGTAATGTGTAAAACTCTCGCAGGAGTAACTCTTACTCGCAGTGGGTATCGGGATCCAACTATCTAATAGAAGGTATGCAATCTCATTGCAAATTTCAACACTTGAAATTCCCGATAATTTTGCCCCTAGCGTCCTATGACCTTGACGCAGGCCAACAAACCATAGTGCACTAGTCAAGTTCAACCCGTCATTTCCTGATTGAATTAAACCCACCTACACGACCCTTGACGCAGGCCAACAAAGTCGCACGACTACTCTAATCCAATCTGCATTATATGCATAAACAGATAAATACTAGTTAGCTACCGCACACTACGCCTTGACGCAGGCCAACAAACGTAGCACGAATACTAAGTAGGACTTATCTGAAATGACGGAGGGCTACGACAGGTTTTTCTGAAAACCTATTGCGTAATGAACTTGATATCGTTGTAGAATAAAATGATTTTAAAATGGAGTATTTTTGAGGCTTTTCTAGTTTTGCTAAAGGGGTCACTCCCGGTGAAGGGATCGTCGGCCCTTTCCTCGTCGAATGAGGTGCTGGATATATCATATATATCACTGTGCAAAGCAAAATCTCTTAAAAGCAATCAAAAGACAAACCGAGCGTGTAGCATCTGCCAGTTATTGCTAAAGGAGTCACTCCCGGTGAAGGGATCTCGGTCCTTTCTTCATGGAATAAGGTGCAGGATATATCACATATACCGCTGTGCAAAGCAAGAACTGTAGCTACCTGTTTTATTTTTGAAATTCGATTCTACAACATCTTAGGTTTCTTTTATTTCATTAATCATATTAATGAAGTCCCATCATTTAAGTACCCAAACATCACAGATAAATACGTCGCACACTTATACCATCCGCATTCGCCTCGATGTCCCCTCGTGCACCGTTAGGTTAGGTAACTAACGGCAGAGCAGGGCAGGGCTAGCACGGGTGTAAAACATAAGTAACATCTATATAATATATCATATATACTATATACATTATCTATCACAGAACATCACACATGATCACATCATAGATATCGCAGCAGAAGAAACATATGAAATATTGGATATACTTGGACGTCCGTGTTTTCAATACGAGCCAGTATAAAACACGGATTCCACGGTCGTGATGAATAGCCAAACCCACACCCCTAGACCCCTACGAAAGTGGCAAGCAACCCTACCAATTCTAGAGTTAGGAGACCCGGACTCGACTCCTCGAGTTGGTCTCCCACTGGACTCCAGAACCCGGTTACTTGTGCTCCCCTCCTTGGGTCTATCCTAGTGCGGAAAAGTAAATAATATACAAACGGTGACATCTTCCGCAACCTGGAAGTGCCCCAAATAAAAGAATATTACATACAAGTTTTTACATGAATGAAAATGAAAACACTCATCTCACATAAAAACCCCCGGCTATTCAAACACGACGATCCAATATAACATATCCAGCAACACATAACATCACATGTCATCAACGTAAGTAAATATGCGCATCCCAATTATCGTTGACATATAGCAACGAAACCGGCGATATCACATATTACACTTACGGTCACAGAAAAGAAAGTGTAAAACTACAACAGTTGGAATTCGCAATCCCTTTAGACATCGCATGCCTAAACAAATGAATTTCTTAGACATTGCATGCCTAACAATTATAAACCCCGCATTTTAGTCTCAATATCGAAAACACTTTTTAATATCAAGTCGGGCAATTCAACAGGATTCCCGACATCCTGATCGAATACTCGTCGCAATCTTTAGTAGGCGGCCGCACCCCCGATACCGTCGACGAAGTGCACTAAGGCGGAACACCGCTGCCGCGAGCACCCGAACGGATGCTTTCGACGACGGGGTTCTCCTACAGTCACTTGGTCGGGGCTATGGGGTGATGCTGTCTATTAAGTTTATCCGGCGAGTATCCGCGTACGCAACGTGATTGCGACGGACTTTTGATCGCATCAAAATTCCGTGGCAACCGATCAAGTGAGACTAAACTGCTATGTTTATAACATTCATTCAGTTATCTCATAACTACTTGTGAATTCCAATTATTGTATCCCATTTCAGATAAATAGAAAATGTTAAGCTTTCCGATCGAACAATCGAACACCCAAGTTTTCCCGATACAGATCAACACATGAAATAAGTTTTAAAAACATTCAGTTCATGCCTCAGTACCAACGGTCCAGCCGTAGAAGGGTCAAGCCAACGTCTCACATGTGGCACGCCGTACTGCCCCAAACCCTAAGGTTCAAAGGGCAGTTCAAGACGGTCACATAATCGAGTTAAGGTTTGTTGTCTTCTAGAGGGTCCATCGCATTACTTGCACTACTTAGAACGTTATTAAACCATAGAAAAATCCAACACTTGGAAATTTTCCGGCAGGGGAAAAGTTGGGTATTTATATCCGGTCGAACTTTTTAACATATTCTTAAATTATCCGGAAAAACACACAGACAAAATTTGATAATCCGATCGAATCTTTGATTCCCAATACAACCCCAGAATACTCATCTGTAGAGTCACAATAAAAATACCCAGAAAATATAGCATTCAATTATATGAATTACTGTGCAGAAATCATTGGACAAGGGGACAGTACGGCCGCGGAACCGCCGCACATGCCAAGCATGTGCCGCGGTTCCGCGGTGGATTTATCGATTTAGACCCTCGTTTTTTACAGTAATTCAAATAAGACCCTGCTTATTTTTCTGCATATTTTTAATTGACAAAAATCCAAATTTTCAGAAAATTTCCAGAGAGCATTTTGGAAATGGGTTTCGATGTTCGTTCGGATTTCAAACGTCGTGTAGACTTCGCCTAAGGCTCTAGTTAGGCTCTGATACCACTGTAGGGCTCCTAGGCACTCTAATGAGGTCTCACAAGGCATCAACCATGCCAATTTCAAATTTTACAAGTGCCGAGAAACTCTAATACGGATCGTTAACTAGAATTTTAGGCGAAAGATGCAACTAGTTAACAACTTAACTAAGTGAACGGAAATATAACCTTTGTAGATCCGGTGCTCCACCTCCATAGCTCCGTGATGAAGTCCCCTTGCTGTCCAAATCAAATCCCGGACTCTAGCATCGGCTTCATCGGAGAAATGGGCGGGCTTGGTCGTCGGCTTCGATGCCGAAGATGATCTACGTCGAGGCATCACTAGATCAAGCTCCCACTTCACCAAGTCATGAAACTTGTGAAGAAAACACCCTATACTTCTTGGCAAGAGGTAGAGAATGAAGAAATAGGAAGTGGGTTCACTTTAGAATTGGATTTCTCACTCATTTGCTTAAGTTGCCATTGAAGCTATCAAGCTTTTTCTTCTTAAAGAAGAAGAAGAAGAAGAAGATGATATATGATAAGTTATCTTTTAAAAAGAAAACAATATGATACTTATCATGTATTCAACCATGGTTTAGTGTAGAGATTTAACTAAGGTTAGATGAATGGTTAGGGTTAGAGAAGAGACAAGAATGGTGGACTTGTTCAAAGCTTCAAGAAGCTTCAACAAGCAAACAAAACAAGCCACCATTTTCTTTTCTTCTTTTCTAAAATAAATAAATAAATAAATAGATAAGAAAATGAAAAGCCTAACCATTACACAACCATGGTTTAATCTTTACACAAACCCAAGTGAGCATGTATCATCAAATATGATACAATCTTGTGCACAAAAATATATCACATATACAATGTGCACAAACAAGTGAGAAAAACCATTTAAAGTGAACAAATATTAGTTAATGCAAAGTAATATATCAAATATATAATTATACATTAAATCATTAAATCAACACTTGATTTAACGATCCGGTCATATCGCATATAACAGACTAATATCCAATGTATCGGCTTATCGAATCAATCCTTGATTCGATAACTAGGTTAAATCGCATACAACCAATCGATACATTCATCGCGAGAATAGAATACGGTATCACATACACGCATTATTCTCGGTCCCGCACATATCTCATATGCGCTCCTATTTCGTTTCGCTTGAGCCAGGAAACCTCTGTGTAGGACTCTAAAGACTCGTCAATACGCCGGCAGCAGGTGATGATCATATCAAACACCCACAAGCCGCAAGCGGTCTGCTAAACGTAACGTCCACCCGGGTATTGAGCGATCAGAAGATCAACGAGCAAGCCCGCTCACACTCCTGTGAATCCAACCAGTAACACTTACCGTACAGTCCGGTCTCGTCGTCTGATATGTCGCATATCTCGCCTAGGGGTGGTAAACGTCAGACCCCAATAGCTCGATAAGTCGTGTCGATATGAGGTCTATAACAGTTCGAGAAACTACTGGTAACACTTACCAGTAAATCTCAGCAACCCTGGCTAGGGATTTCCGGTTATAGCCAATCGAACACAGCGCAACATCAACCCCTATACCGGGAGAGACGAATCCCCTCCTATCGCTCATTGCCTCCATGTGACTCGGGACTGTACCCAAAAACCACCGTTTTGCACGCCCACTTGGACGTGGTAAGGTGGAAATCAAAGCACAGTGGGAACCACACAATACTCTATGACGATCTCGGGTCAACAGACTACTCTGTACCAGTGTCACCAGAGAACTGCCATCTGACGTAAGGTATAATACCATCTGGGAGTTCTCGGCGAGTCCGTCCAGTGTACCCAGTCTCCACTGAGCATCCGTATATCATCTCTGATGTCAAACACCAATGGATATGGGATCATCCATCACCCATCTGTATGGGTCGAGAAGGTATACGCTAGTCTACTCTGGTATATCGATGCCCCGTCTCGATACACCCACGACTAGGGGCCTTGAAGGATGTACTTATGGACTACCATGTCCCCACTAGTATGATCCGCATCATAGTCCAGGTAGTCAAGTACACATCCTAAGGGCTTTACCAACATGTAACAGAGAGACAATCAGTGTACACGTTAAGGTAAAGATTAACCAGATAGCATAATATCATGTCGAGCAAGAAAGTCCTCCCTATATATGTCCAAGCACCCATTACAATATACATCCTATGTATAGTAATGGCCTCTAGGGCATACATATAACTAACAGTACGGGTCTCCTAACTCTAGAATTGGTAGGGTTGCTTGCCGCTCTCGTAGGGGTCTAGGGGTGTGGGTTTGGCTATTCATCGCGACCGTGGAATCCGTGTTTTATACTGGCTCGTATTGAAGACACGGACGTCCTAGTATATCCAATATTTCATATGATTCTTCTGCTGCGATATCTGTGATGTGATCATGTGATATGTTCTGTGATGGATACTGTATATAGTATATATGATATATTATATAGACGTTACTTATGTTTTACACCCGTGCTAGCCATGCCCCGCTCTGCCGTTAGTTACCTAACCTAACGGTGCACGAGGGGACATCGAGGCGAATGCGGATGGCATAAGTGTACGTCGTATTTATCTGTGATGTTTAGGTAATTAAATGACGGGACTTCATTAATGTGATTAATGAAATAAAAGAAACCTAAGATATTGTAGAATCGAATTTCAAAATAAAAAAGGGTAGATACAGTTCTTGCTTTGTACAGCGGTATATGTGATATATCCTGCACCTTATTCGATGAGGAAAGGACCGAGATCCCTTCACCGGGAGTGACTCCTTTAGCAATAACTGGCAGATGCTACACACTCGGTTTGTTTTCTGATTGCTTTTAAGAGTTTTTGCTTTGCACAGTGATATATATGATATATCCCGCACCTCATTCGACGAGGAAAGGACCGACGATCCCTTCACCGGAGTGACACCTTTAGCAAAACTACAAAAGCCTCAAAAACACTCCATTTTTAAATCATTTGATTCTACAACGATATCAAGTTCATTACGCAATAGGTTTTCAGAAAAAACTGTCGTAGCCCTCCGTCATTTCAGATAAATCCTGTTTAGTATTCGTGCTGCGTTTTTTGTACTTGTCAAGGCGCAGTGTGCGGTAGCTAACCAGTATTTATCTGCTTATGCATATGATGCAGATTGGGTTAGGGTAGTCGTATGACCTTGTTGACCTTGTCAAGGGTCGTGCGGGTGGGTTTGATTCAATCAAGAAATGACGGGTTGAACTTGACTTACGGTCTATGGTTTGTTGACCTTGCCAAGGTCATGGATCGTTTGGGGCAAAATATTATCGGGAATTTCAAGTGTTGAAATTTGCAATGAGATTGCATACCTTCTATGAGATAGTTGGATTCCGATACCCGCTGCGAGTAAGAGTTACTCCTGGGAGAGTTTTACACATTACAATTAGCCGATCAAGTAGGTGTCTAGAAAGGTGTTAACGAGGTTACGCCTCTGGGAAAATGAGATTTACATTAATTAGGTTCGTGCGAAAGCACGGGGGACCTCCCTCAAAGTACCGACACGGGCCTGGCTGAAAGATTGGCGAACTTGTAGCGTGTAATTAATCCCGGCTAGTCTTTCCTTTTAAGGTTTGAAGGAAGATTTGATAAAAACAGTGGGAGCCATCCTGATTAGATAAAATAATAACCAATCTGATCTTGCCAGAGCGCACGCTGAGTGTTTTCTTCTCTCTCTCTCCAGGTAGCGACCATATCACGCCTTAATCAAGATAATAATACGGAATATTGACCGAACCCGCTTGTTATACTGATCTGGGGAACGTTGGTCCCGCTCCAACTTATAATTGTTATAAGACAGAGCAGGAAATTGGGGATTACCTGAATTCCCGTGCCGCCCAAACGAAGAGAGTGCATGCTGATGCATCATCTTCGGGTGTGTTCATTACAAAGAACTGTTTCTCAGTATCCTCTGCATCCTGAGTATATGATACCGGATCAGGATCCCAGATATGTAATCTGTTACATAGGGCTGCAAAAGGGTAGAAAAACTGAGAACGGGTGATAAGTTTCATGAGACAGAAAACGGGGCAAGTGTTGCAGCCAAGTCTGTTGGTCACTGTCACCCTGTATTACCAATACATTGATTCTGAACAAATGCTATTAGATACCGATCCTGATATACAAAATCATATCTATCTCTTTATTAGTAAAGAAATGATAAAATTTTGTATAGTTGGATAATGTTTTGAACATTTTCTATATCAAAAGTTGATCGGTTCAGGCACGTTATCTAAAAGTATTAATGTTCTAAATAGAACTACAGTTCTTAGTATATGGAACACACACAAGAGGAAGAGTTCAGAAATGAACAAATCCTTCTTAAGTTATTGTAGACTAGATCATATCAATGCGACCCGACTAGCTTAAGTTACATTTTAGATGTATATTTAAATCAGTTTGAATTTACATCTTATGAAACTTGCCAGTCATGTCACAGAGATAAGATGACCATAGCTCCGTTTACTGGAAACAGAGAAAGAGTTAGTGAACTCTTGGGATGATACATGTTGATGTATGTAAGGTCCCCTGTCTACACATGCCAAGACCGGTTCTTTATACTTCATTACATTCTCTGATGATCTTTCGAGATTCAGACCTATGTTCCTGTTGAAACACAAGTCAGAACCTTTTGAGATATTCACAGAATATAATTAGAAATAGAGAACCTATACGGGTATAAGTATTATGTCCTTTGATGAGATCAAGGAGGAGAATACTTGAGCATGAAATTCTTGGACTATTCTAAACGAGAATGAGATTCTCTCTCAGCATTACTCCTCTGTATACACCATGGCACGATGGTATATCGGGACGGAGCAATCACACCCTATATGATAAGGTGTGCTCTATGATGAGTACTACTGAGTTTCCTGTTTCCTTTTGGGAGTTATGCGCTTGAGAAGCTGCACACCTATTGAATAGGGTTCGAATCAAATCAGTTGCTTACCACTTCATATGTGATATGGAATGGGAAAAGCCCATGTCTTAAGGTAGTTAAGATTTGGGGTTGTCCGGCCTATGTCTAAAAGCAAAAACGGGACAAGCTCGAGGCAAGATCTGTTATGTACAACTGGAAATGTTCCAACTATACAAAATACAGTAAATGATTTGATAAAACCAAAGGATTCAATAGTTACCAATGAACCTCAGCCTCTCCGCCGATCTAGTAGGGTTCCTCACCCACCTGAGAGATACTACGGTTACTCTATGACAGTGGGAGCGAGGATTGCATCATGAGATGATGACCCAACTAGCTTCGAGCAGGCCATCGAGAGTAGGGACTCTGTAAGAATGGCTGGATGCTTAGCGATCTGAGATGGAATCCATGTAAACCAACAAAGTATGGACTTTGGATGCTATATCTGAAGGGTTAAATCCCCATCAGGAGCAAGTATATCTTGAGAATATTACTTGGTGTAGATGGAAAAGTTGAGACTTTCAAAGCTAGACTTGTTAAAGCTTTTCGTCATCGACCAGGCCTGGATAATGATGAAACCTTTTCAAGTGGCTATGCTTAAGTCCATCCAGATCCTACTTACCATGGCTACATACCATGACTACGATATCTGGCGGTTGGGTGTCATGACTGCTTTTCTAAATGATGTTTTAGAAGAGAACGTCTATAAGTACACAGCCAGAGGGCTTCGTAGACAGTGGAAGCAGCGGAAACATGTACAAGATGCTTTATAGGATAAAGCAGGTATCGCGGAGTTGGAACATCTATTTTGATATGTTAGTCAAAGAGTTTGAAATCATCAAAATGGTAGATGAACCTTGTATAAACAAAAAGGTAGTAGGGAGTATAGTGCCGATCCTCGTAGAGTACGTGGATGACATGCTCTTGATAGGGAAGGAGTTTCCTATGCTATGCTCGGTCAATCTCCGCTTATCACAATGATTCTCCATATAGGATCAAGATGATACCTCCTAAATCCTCGGTTTTGGATCTATGAGATAGATCTAATTGGATGTTAGGATTCTCATTAGTTGTAGTGAGATGGTATCAATCGATCCTGGGGAGAATCACTGGAAGGGTTCCAGAGTGATAAGGACGACTGAAAGTCAGTCACAGGCATTGTCTTTACACTCAGTAAAGGGACGGTATGTTGGAAGAGTTCCAAAATAGATACCGTGGCATACTAGACGATAAAGGTTGGATACATCGCTACTTAAGATGCTACCAAAGAGGCAGTATGGATGTATATTTGTTCATGAGATGAACTTAGTTCCTCCCATTGTGTGACAATGGAGTTGTGGCTTATGCCAAGGAACGTCCGTCCCATCAGTGATCCAGACATATTCTAAGGCAGTATCACCTGATCATGGAGATAGTTGTTCTCCAGGTGATCGAGGTTAGGAGAGTAGACTCAGAGGACGACACGGCGGATCCACTCACAAAGGCCTTTTCCCAGAGAGAGACTTTTATGGGATGGTTGAGTATGAGATACTACAACCACTGCTTTCAGATGGCCCTAGTGCAAGTGGGAGATTGTTAGTTATATGTATGCCCTAGAGGCCATTACTATACATAGGATGTATATTGTAGTGGATGCTTGGACATATATAGGGAGGACTTTCTTGCTTGACATGATAGTATGCTATCTGGTTTCTCTTTACCTTAACGTGTACACTGATCGTCTCTCTGTTACATGTTGGTAAAGCCCTTAGGATGTGTACCTGACAACCTGGACTATGATGCGGATCATACTAGTGGGGACATGGTAGTCATAAGTACATCCTTCAAGGTCCCTAGTCGTGGGTGTATCGAGACGGGGCATCGATATACCAGAGTAGACTAGCGTATACCTTCTCGACCCATACAGATGGGCGATGGATGATCCCATATCCATTGGTGTTTGACATCAGAGATGATATATGGGTGCTCAGTGGAGACTGGGTACACTGGACGGACTCACCGAGAACTCCCAGATGGTATTATACCTTACGTCAGATGGAAGTTCTCTGGTGACACTGGTACAGAGTAGTCTGTTGACCCGAGATCGTTATAGAGTCTTGTGTGGTTCCCACTGTGCTTTGATTCACCTTATCACGTCTAAGAGGGCATGCAAAATGGTGGTTTTTCGGTACAGTCCCGAGTCACATGGAGGCAATGAGGGATAGGAGGGGATTCGTCTCTCCCGGTATAGGGGGTTGATGTTGCGCTGTGTTCGATTGGCTATAACCGGAAATCCCTGGCCAGGGTTGCTGAGATTTACTGGTAAGTGTTACCAGTAGTTTCTCAAACTGTTATGGACCTCATATCGACACGACTTATCGAGCTGTTGGGGTCTGACGTTTACCACCCCTAGGCGAGATATGCGACATATCAGACGACGAGACCGGACTGTACGGTAAGTGTTACTGGTTGGATTCACAGGAGTGTGAGCGGGCTTGCTTGTCGATCTTCTGATCGCTCAATACCTGGATGGCCGTTACGTTTAGCAGACCGCCTGCGGCTTGTGGGTATTTGATATGATCATCACCTGCTGCCGGCGTATTGACGAGTCTTTAGAGTCCTACACAGAGGTTTCCTGGCTCAAGCGAAACGAAATAAGAGCGCATATAAGATATGTGCGGGACCGAGAATAATGCGTGTATATGATACCGTATTCTATTCTCGCGATGAATGTATCGATTGGTTGTATGCGATATAACCTAGTTATCGAATCAAGGATTGATTCGATTAGCCGATACATTGGATATTAGTCGGTTATATGCGATATGACCGGATCGTTAAATCAAGTGTTGATTTAATGATTTAATGTATAATTATATATTTGATATATTACTTTGCATTCACTAATATTGGTTCACTTTAAATGGTTTTTCTCACTTGTTTGTGCACATTGTATATGTGATATATTTTTTTGTGCACAAGTTTGTATCATGTTTGATGATACATGTTTACTTGGGTTTGTGTAAAGATTAAACCATGGTTATATGAATGGTTAGGGTTTTGTTTTCTTATTCATTTATTTATTTATTTATTTTTTTGGAAAATAAATGGCATAAAGAGAAAATGGTGGTTTTCTTTGTTTGCATCTTAAAGCTTCATGACGCTTTGACTAAGTGACCATTTTGTCTCATGCTTAACCCTAACCACTCCACTTAACCCTAGTTCATTCTCTACACTTGACCATGGTTGTATTATGATAAGTATTGATTTTCTTTTCTATTTAAAAACAACTTATCATAATATACTTCATCTTCTTCTTCTTCTTCACTTGAAGAAAACCTTGCTTCATCAATGGTGACTTGATGAAAAGAGTGAGAAATCCAATTCTAAAGTGAACCCACTTCCTATTTCTTCATCCTCTACCTCTTGCCAAGTAGTATAGGGTGTTTTCTTCACAAGTTTCTTGACTTGGTGAAGTTGGAGCTTGATCTAGTGTTGCCTCGACGTAGATCATCTTCGGCATCGAAGCCGACGACCAAGCCCGCCCATTTCTCCGATGAAGCCGATGCTAGAGTCCGGGATGTGATTTGTACAGCGAGGGGACTTCATCACGGAGCTATGGAGGTGGAGAACCGGATCTACAAATGTTGTATTTCCGTTCACTTAGTTAAGTTGTTAACTAGTTGCATCTTTCGCCTAATATTCTAGTTAACGATCCGTATTAGAGTTTCTCGGCACTTGTAATTTTTGAAATTGGCATGGTTGATGCCTTGTGAGACCTCATTAGTGTGCCTAGGAACCCTACAGCGACGTGTGCGGTCCAATGTCTACACATGCGCGAAGCGGTTATTCTTACTTCATTACTTTTACGGATGACTTTTCAAGGTACGGTTATGTCTTCTTAATGAAACATAAATCTGAAGCCTTTGGAAAGTTCCAGGAATATAAGAATGAAGTAGAAAAACAAACCGGCAAAAGTATCAAGACACTGAGATCTGATCGAGGTGGTGAATACTTGAGTGCCGAGGTCTTGGATTACTTAAAAGAGAATGGAATTCTCTCTCAGCTTACTCCTCCATACACTCCGCAACATAACGGTGTATCGGAGAGACGGAACCGAACCCTATTGGATATGGTACGGTCCATGATGAGTAACACTGAGTTACCGTGATCATTCTGGGGGCATGCGCTAGAATCAGCTGCATACCTTTTGAACCGAGTTCCCACTAAGACTGTGCCTACCACACCATATGAGATGTGGTGTGGGAAGAGGCCCCATCTTAATCATATTAAGACATGGGGAAGTCCAGCTTTTGTCAAAAAGCAGCATGTGGACAAACTCGAGGCACGCTCAGTACAGTGCAAGTTCGTGGGATATCCAAAGAACTCCAAGGGATATTTCTTCTACTGCGAAGAGGAACAAAAGGTTTTTGTTTCTCGTCATGCCTACTTCTTGGAAACTGAGTTTTTGGAAAACCAGATAAGTGGGAGCACAGTAGAACTGGAAGAAATTCCAGAACCACGAGCTATTACTGAAAGCTTAGTAGAACCAGAGGGTTCAAAAGAACAGGACATTCCTACGCCGCTCCGCAGGAGTAGTGGGCAGTCTCATCCGCCCGAGAGATACTACGGTTTTCTCATAGACGGGGATAGAGAGGATTGTATCATAGATTATGATGAGCCTACTAGCTTCCAGCAGGCCGTTCGGAGCGTTGACTCGGTAAAATGGCTGGATGCAATGCGGACCGAAATGGATTCCATGTACACCAACAAAGTATGGACGTTGGACATTGCTGCAGATGGGGTAAAACCCGTAGGATGCAAGTGGATCTTCAAAAGAAAGATTGGTGTAGATGGACAGGTTGAGACCTATAAAGCTAGACTTGTTGCAAAGGGTTTTCGTCAAAGACCTGGTTTGGACTATAACGAAACCTTTTCTCCAGTGGCTATGCTGAAATCCATTCGGATCCTTCTTGCCATTGCTGCCTTCCACGATTATGAGATTTGGCAGATGGACGTAAAGACCGCTTTTCTAAATGGAAATTTAGAGGAGTGTGTCTATATGGACCAGCCAGAGTGTTTCATTCAGAGTGGGAGCAGCGGAAAGGTGTGCAAGTTGCTTAAGTCCATCTATGGACTAAAGCAGGCATCGCGGAGTTGGAACATCTGTTTTGATGAGACGGTCAAAAAATTTGGCTTTATCAAAAATCCAGATGAACCATGCATCTATAGTAGATTTGTAGCAAGAACTATCGTATTCCTCGTTTTATACGTGGATGACATTCTTTTGATAGGAAATGACATTCGTATGCTATAATCTGTCAAGGGGTTCTTATCACACAGGTTCTTCATGAAAGACCTGGGTGATGCCTCATACATCCTGGGGATCCGGATCCATCGTGATAGATCCAAGAGGATATTAGGACTTTCGCAGTCCAGGTACATCGACACCATACTGAAAAGATTCAGTATGGAAGATTCCAAGCGCGGTAACCTGCCGGCTTGTCACGGGATCACCCTTTCTAAAGAGATGTCTCCCAAGACTGATTTGGAGAGGGATCGCATGTCTATTATACCCTACGCTTCTGCGGTAGGCTCTATAATGTATGCGATGTTGCGTACCAGACCGGATGTAGCTTATGCACTTAGTGTAGTAAGCCGGTATCAGTCAAACCCCGGGGAGAAACACTGGATAGCGGTAAAGAACATTCTCAAGGACCTGAGAAGGACTAAGGAGATGTTCTTGGTGTATGGCGGAAAAGACCTCCAGATCGAGGCCTTTGCTGACTCCAGCTTCCAGAGTGATAAGGATGATTCCAAGTCCATGTCGGGTTTTGTCTTTACCCTCAATGGAGGGGCGGTGTGTTGGAAGAGTTCCAAACAGGAAACCGTTGCTGACTCGACTATGGAAGCGGAATACATCGCTGCATCTGATGCCGCAAAAGAAGCCGTCTGGATGTGGAAGTTCTTGAAAGAACTTCAGGTGGTTCCGTCCATTGTTGATCCAATACCTTTGTATTGCGACAACAACGGGGCTATAGCTTTAGCGAAGGAACCCAGGTCCCATCAAAAATCCAGACACATCTTGAGGCGGTATCACCTGATCAGGGAGATCGTGGATCGCCAGGAGATCGAGGTTCGAAGGGTTGCTTCAGAAGATAACACTGCAGATCCATTCACCAAGGCCTTGCCCCAGACTCAGTTCGAGCGGCTGATCGAGATGATAGGTCTTCGATACGCCAGTACATGGCCTTAGTGCAAGTGGGAGATTGTTAGTGTATATGCCCTAGAGGCCATTACTGTATCATACTAGTTTGTATATTACTTAATGGAAGCTTGGGATATTCACAGTTGTATAAACAATCTTTCTCAAAATGGTAGTATGCTATTTGGTTTGTTTCTACTTTAATGTGTACATGTGTTTATTTTATTATATCACCTATACACATTAGTGGAGCCCTTAGGATCTTTGCTTGATTACCAGCGTTGTGATGGCAGTCACACTCGTGGGGGCTGGGTAATCCATAAGCACATCCTTATACAGGTCCCTAGTCGCAGGACTATCGAGACAGGGCATCGATACTCCGGAGTAGACTAGCGTATGCTCTTCTCATCCCAGCAGGGGAGACGGTCTGTCCCACAGCCGTCAGTACGTCGTACTTGAGATAGTATGCGGGTGCTCGTTAGGTTACGAGTACACTGGACAGAACTCGTCAGAAACTGATTGGTTGGTATTATACCTATCGTCAGTTATCAGTTCCCTGGTGACATGAGTACAGCTTAGTCCGATGACTTGACACTGTCAATTCGCCTCGAGTGTGTTCCTACTGTACTTTGATTACTACCCTACCACGGCTCAAAGGAGTCGTGCAAACAGGTAGTAGTTGGGTGCAGTCCCGAAGCACTTGGAGGCAGTGACGGTTAGACAGGATTCGTCTCTCCCGATATTGGGGGTTGACATCGCGCTGTGTCTAGGAGAGCCATTACACAAGTAGTCCCTGGCCAGGGCAAGCAAGATATACTGGTAGGCTTCCAGTGTTATCTCAGGGTGTTTTGGGCTTCACTCCGGCACGACTTGTACCGCTATTAGGGGACTGACGTTTACACCCCTTGGCCCGCCATGCGATGTATCAGACGAACAGACTGGACTGTACGGAGACTGTCACATTCAGGCTCAGTAGGAGTTCAGATGAGTTTCACCTCGTCAGTCTTCTTGTCGGCATCTACCTGGGGACCGTTACGCACAGCTAATGCCGCTTGCGGTCTGTGGTTAAACCCACTGCCAGCGTAGTGTCGAGTCTTTAGAGTCCCACACAGAAAGCTATTCGCCTTTAGGCAAAAGAGTAGAGGTCGCATGGTTTTGCGATAGGTCACATGGTTTTGCGACAGGGTTCGGTCACATCCGTGCACTTGTACATGTTTAGTGTCCGGACAGTTAACACTAGCGGGCTTTGGTTTAAGCCAGATCCTAGTGTACGTTTTGGGATTGGTTTTATCTCGTATGTATTCGTGTTCCTCGGAACGCGGATGCGGGTGTGTATGCACAGTTGACGGAGAGACAGAGGCAGAGGATTCTCATTAGGGTTGTTGACTGTTGACTGTTGACTATTGACTTTTTGCTAAACCCTAATGAGAATATGATATATGATTAACAATAATATTAATTAAGTATTATAGTGACATGGTTGTTGAGGGGTTTACTTTGTTGACTTGTTGACTTTGTTGACCGGTTGACTAGGTTGGACTAGTTGACCATCATCATCACAATAGCTATCATTTCATGGCAAAGACTTTTACTTTCTTGTTTATCTTGTGCAAAATGAGTGCATGAAATGATATGGCTATTTTGACTTAAACCATCACATAATACTTGATTGCTATGATTTGTTATGATGGCTTTGGATTATGAGAGCCAAGAGAGAAAAGTCTTACTCATTCTCTCATTTCCTTTCTCTCTCTTGTTCTTGAGCTCATCCTCTTCCTCTTGCTCTCCCTCTCTCTAGTCTATGGTTCACTTGTCTCATGTGTTGAGAAGCAAGAACCATAGAGAAAAATCCCAACACACTCTCCTCTACTCACTCTGGTTCACAAGGTTTAGCAAACCGAGTGAACTAGTTTCTTCAAAGTTCGAAGAAGAAGCCAAAGGTAGAAGCTTTCGGGTGGATCGATCTTCGGCGCAAGGAGACGACGGGGTGAAGCCGATCCGCACACCATCACGAGTTGAAGACGAAGGAGTTCAAGAAAAAAAGGTATAACCCCCTAACCGAGTAGTTAACAACTCCTAGTTAGGATGTTAGGTAGATAAGTTTAACAAAGATCCGTTTGAGTCCATGTTACCGCCTCTAGAAAATTGTTTTTCATCAAATTCCGCAAGCCCGTAAGTACCGGGAGAGGTAGCATGGACTTACACCTTCCACAGTCACATTACGGCTGTAGAGATATCAAGAACAATAATAAACTATCTAACACATGTCCAGAATAAAACGAGTCAAGAATAAAATAATACGGAAGCAAAAGATCCAATACAAGAATAAACTGGAATGTACGTCCCATAATGGGGGCTCACATCAGGAATGAAAATACCGAAAATAAAATGAACTAACTACTAACAAGTCCTCACTGCTCAGCCTGCTGACTGAAATACTCCTGCTCGGCCTGTAGCGAAAGTAAAGAATCTGGGCCATGCAAAACCCAGCCGTCAGTGCGTCATAATATCAAGCAATACTATAAACGGGGTAGCAAAATTTGCAGGTATGATCATAAATGGTAAAACATGTATAATCAGCAATAAAAATAAGGACAGTGAAGGGTATTTTGCAGTGACTAATCTAAACCGGTCTACTCGGTCAATTACTCTCAAGTCTTTGAAATCAATTTGATGAATCATCGATGTAACTCAATAGTATCCCGTGCATGCCCGGGATCACGGTCTATGACTCTCGGGCTGAATCCGAGACGTGCTGCAAGGCAGTGAAGGGTAGTAGGTAATGACGAGTGATGTCAGCATCATCACCCCGGGGCTGGCCTAGCCCGTAAGACTGATCAGAAAAGGTATCGAACTGTCGAGTTACAAGTCAGGTTTCATCATTGATTTCCCCATACCCCCAAGTTATATATGTTCAAGTCAGGTATTAAATAATCTAGAGCTAATACCAACACAGGATCAGGCAGGTACAGGTTTTTCTGGATGGACAACAGGAAATGTCCGTAGGGACAACAGGTCAGGTTTGTTGGCATTAGTAACAAGATCAGGTAACAGGTAAAGCCATGGTACATCCGGTCAAGTCAAGTAGTATATAGGTATCATGTCATGTCAAGAAATGCACGGTATCACGTCGTGTCAGGTAATAGTATAACAAGTCATGTCAGGGGTGCACAACATGTCACGTGGGTGCTCATAATCAAACTAAATTAAGCATGGGTATACAAAACAAGTATGGGGTACTAATGGAACAATAAAATGGAACATTGTAATGTGGTATGCAAATAGGTACATATTAAAATATATGGATGCACGGTTATCGATTTGAGTTTGGGTTATGGTTCCAACACTAAGTAAAATACACTTAATCAAATATGGAATGTTAAAATCTCGTTATTATGTATTAAATGACCTAGGGATGCAATTGTATATAAAATAGGCTAAATGGATGCAACTAGGCATCCGAAAGTTATAAACCATTTAAAATGGTACTCTGGGCTATGCAAATAATCATTATGTGATTTAAATATGGACGTGGGTACCACGAATTGTAAACTAAAATGCAACATGATATGTTTCAAGTTCTTGGTCTAAAATGAAATATGGAACATCGATAGGTTTAAATGGAACATGCAGTATTAGATTTAATATACAGGTTTAGTAAAATATGTATAAAATAATATAAATAACATGTAGCAAGTTTTACTTGCCTCGACAGCTCAAGAAACGGGTATACGGAACGTCTCACGTCGGCGGGAAAAGTCGTGACTCGCGCACGGTACACAGAACAGATCCAAACAACGTACAAGGGGATCACACGGGTCAGGTACGCTCGCTGGGTCGTCGGGATCATCGACGGCACGACCGGATTGTGGCGAACTAAAAGAACAGTGAACATTTTAAAAAAAGAAAATTATAGAAAGGAAGAAGAAGGAAAGAATGGAAAGAAGAAGAAGAAGAGAGGGAGTGCAGGGATTACTGTGGTGCACGGAGTCGGGAAAACGAGACGAGATCACCGGCGGCGATGAACTCCTATGGTGCGAGCGTGCAGGGTGCTCGGCTGTGCTCTCGGGTGTGCTCGGGTGCGCGTGCAGGGGCTTGGGGAAGGAGAGAGTGGAGGCGGAGGTGATGATGGTGAGGAGGAGACAAGGTCGGGAATGGTGTCGTCGGTGTTAGGGCGATGGGGAGGTGGAGGCAGCGGCTAGGGTTACGTGATTATGGGTTCATTGTTTAAAAGAAAAGGAGGAGGGAAAAAAATATATAGAGAGAGGGAGAGAGAAAATTATGCGAGAGGAGAGAGAGAGAGGGATTCTGAGAGAGAGAGGGAGATCGAGATGAGAGAGAGAGATAGAGAGAAGAGAGAGAGAGAGATCAAGAGGAGAGAGAGAGGAGGGAGGAGAGATAAATTTAGATTTATTTAAGGAGAGAGGAAGAGATAGCGGTGAGGAGAGAGAAAGAGAAAGAAAGAAAGAGAGGATTAGTGGGGCCGGCGCAATGAAAGAAGCTGGGGATTGGTTAAGAAAGATTTTTAAAGAAAATTTTAAAAGATTTTCAGTTGTTTGATAAACCTTCTGAGCAGAAAATATATTCAACTAATATTAAAAAAATTAAAATAAATGAATTTTGGCGAGATACAAAAGTATTTCAAAATGCGCCCGGGTCGGGTCCAAAAATTCAGATTTTAATTACGAAAAATAAATGCAACTTCCAAATTTTAAAATGAAAGATTAGGTAACTAAAATGCATACCCCCAACAACGGAAGTACGCACGTGCGCGTAACTATCCAAACACGTCCGTTTCATTGAACGGGGCGAGAACACGATGCGCGGACGCTACCACCGGGTTAGGGGTATCATGCAGGCTATCAAATGCAATTTTAATTTATTTTACGTGATCTAAAATGTTATATGATAAAATGTGCGATGCCAAATAAAAATCAATATGCAGTCCACATTAAATGCACGTGTTTATTTAACAGGCCAGGGTAGTTTATGAATATGAGTCAACCAGTCCAAGCAAACGGGTCGGGTCGAATGCAATGTAAAATGTAAACTACCATTCGCATCCAAACATGATAAATCAATAAAATACCAAATATATATAAATACGGAAACAGAAATTGGTATAACTGAACTCGGTTGTTACATGGATTGATATCCTGCTTACTACAACAAGTGTATAAGTTGTATCCGGTCTTGTACATGACATCGCATGATTGACCGAACAACCAAAGCACACTGGAATATAATTCACGCGAGTCCATTTTCCATCAGTATAGAAGACATCTCTATAGAGAGTGTGACTCCATCACATGCGGGTATACTACCACGCCAGAAGTCATCCATTCTAAACCCCATTAGAATGGTGTCAGAGTACTCGGATTGGTGTTGGATATAGTGCCCTCAAGTCAATTATTATAATCGCAGGCACGCGATTGTGATGATTGAGGGAGGACCTATACGGGTAGGACAGACTTACTCAAAATGATAGTATGCTATCTGGTTTGTCATTATAATCATGCACATGTATCATGTGGTATTGCAGATCACTATTACATGTTGATAGAGCCCATAGGATTCTTGCTTGACTACCAGCATTGTGGTGGTGATCATATACGTGAGAGCTGGGTGGTCTATAAGCACATCCTTAAATGTCCCTAGTCGTTGGAGTATCGAGACTGGGCATCGATATTCCGGAGCAGACTAGTGTATACGCTTCGAGACCCTGACGAGGGGCGGTGGACGGTCTCATAAGCCATTGGTGTTGTGTCACCTAAGATAGTATACAGGTGCTCACTGGAGGTGAGTACACTGGACGGACTCGCCGAGAACTTCTAGATGGTATTATACCTATCGTCAGATGGAAGTTTTCAGGTGGAATGAGTACAGGTTAGTCCTTCGACCTAAAGTTTTCATTTGTCTTGTGTAAGTTCCCACTGTACTTTGATTACTACACTACCACAGCTCAAAGTAGTCGTGCAAATAGGTTTTAGTTGGGTACAGTCCCAAGCAACATGGAGGTAGTGGTCGACTGTCAGGGATTCGTCTCTCCTGGTAATAGGAGTCGATGTCGTGCTGTGTTCAGTTGGCTATCATCAGAAATCCATGGCCACTGTAGGGGAGATTTACTGATAGTTGATCAGTAGTATCTCAGTTGGTGATGAGCTTGACTCAGACATGACTTATCGGGTTAGTATGGGTCTGACGTTATCCACTCCCTAGATCTGATATGCGATACTCTTTGACGAAGAGACCGGACTGTACGAAGATTTTCACATTCAGGTTCAGTAGGGTAAGGATGCACTTGATTGTCGACCCCCCTTTCGACAAGTATCTGGGTAGCCGTTACGTACAGCTAGTGCCGCTGACGTGCTTGTGGTTAAACCCACTGCCAGCATATTGCCGAGTGTTTAGAGTCCCACACAGAGAGTTTTCCCGGTTCAGGCGACAGATGTAGGAGCCGTATGGTGGTACGTGCAGAGAGTTCGATTAAATACGTCTACGCGATACTCGGACTTTAATCGGACGGTTGATAATACTAGCCGGCTTAGGATTAAACCGGATTATTAAATCAGGTTTTGATTTAATAATTTATATATGTATTTTGATACATAATATTTTAGTATTATTGTTCACTATTCATTTTCTCTCTTGGTGCTATCCGTATTTTTATACGAATACGCGTATATGTAGCGATTCATTTACCAGGTGAAGTATTCCGTATTTGTACGGGAATGCTTCTAGAAGGACACCCCATATTTGATTTTCCTTTTTAGAAAATTAAATAAGAAATGAGGTGGCAAGTGGAGAAAGTAAAGCATGGTTGCAAACAATGTAGAGAGGCATGGCTATGTATTCTTATATGTTATTTCATTTGAATGCACTATTGCATCATGGTTGATATTAGTAGCCATTCTTTTTCTATACTTGTTGACTTGATGAGATTTTCTTCATCTCCTCCATAGTTAGCTCATGCTTCATCTTCTCCTTCTCTTTCTTCTTCTTGCTTTCATTTTCAAGAAAGATTCTAGAGAGAAAAATATAGTGAAGTATTCCTACATCACCGGCCATCCAAACCTAGCAACTTTGAACCGTCGGTTTGAGCCTCCTCCGCGTTCCCTCAGGTGGATCGTTTTCGGCAAGGGTGTTCGATGCTCAAGCGCGTTCCCGGCGGCTATGAGCTTGGAGGGGTCTTCCACAATTGGATGGACATGCGACAAAGGTTGTATTTCTCAATCTTGCATGTTTTAGCTTACTAGTTTAGGGTGTTTGGTTCGAATCCTCGAGTGTGAGCGTCCGGTGCCTGCAAAACGTTTTTGTTTTCGCTTCCACCTTGCCCGTGGCCTCCGCGGTGTGGGAGCCAGATCCCAACATGGTATCAAAGCCTCCCAAACACCTTAAACTAGCTAGTTACGATATTAGAATTCACGTTTTTTCGGGCATCGAAAACTGTTAAAAAAACAGTCCCGAATTTTAAGTTTTGAGATGTTGGCACACCCCGCGGGCTCTCGGTTTGAACCGAGAAGCTATGGGGTAGTGCGTGGGCACTCCGGGGAGACCCCAAAGGGACTGAACGGCTGGGACCACTCCCCAAGACCACCACAAGGTGGTCTTGGCGGTGGAGACCCGAAACTCCCCCCCATGGGAAGTTTCGGGTCTGCCTCACCCTCTGGCCACCTCGTGGTGGACTCAGGGGTAGGGTACCCCCTTTAAGCCTCCCGACTCGAAGTTAATTTCATTCTCTAACTCCCCGTGAAGGTTCGGGCGCGTTTCTTTTTTATTCGGACTTCCGAATTGGCTCAAAACTCGATTTTTTTGGAAGCTTAGTGCACTTGGTTTTTTATCCTTGGTAAATTTGGGATGTGCGCTAATTGTGTTTTGGAATTCTAATGTCGTGACTTCGTTTGCGTGTGTATATGTGTTGCTGAACATCGTCTAATTGCTATATGTTCATTTAGACGGGGTTGCACACATTCTGGTGTTGCTTGCTTCTGCGGTTATATATATATTTGTGGGTGTGGGTGTGTGTGTGTGTGTGTGTGTGTGTGTGTGGTTATGGTTTGTGCGGATTGTCGTGATGGATAGGCTTGTGTGCAATGTTAGATGTACAGTTCAGATTCATTTGTATATTGATTATTGCGGGACGAGCGTCCGACATGTGGACTGCCATCATTGCCAGTTTGTATATTCTTTTGTTAGGGCACGACCGGGTTGAGGTCGATGTCGCCATTGTATATATATTTTGTTTTCTATACTAGGATTACCCCACGGAGGAGTGCTCGAATAGCCGGGTTCTAGAGGGCAACGGGCCCTCATCTCATTGCATTGAGACCAGGGATGCCTTACTCTAGAATTGGCGGGCTATTCACCGCACTCGTATGGGGTATAGGTTGACCGACGGAGGGGTGCTCAAGTTAACGGATTCCATGAAGTGTTGGATGGCCCATTCACTTTGTTGACTGGGGTTGCCTCACTTCGGGGATTGGCGGGTAACTTGCCACACTCGTAGGGGTCTAGGATCTTCATTGCACTGGCTATCCATACGACCGAAGGACGTCGCGTTTCATTTATGGCTCAAATAAAACGTGGGGCTCCTAGATTATCCGCGTTTCCATATTGTTGTTTCGCATGCTTGTGATGTTTTTTTCTGCTGTGATGATTTTTATCTGCCTGCGATGTTGATATATATATATTATATATATTTAGTAGATATTTCTATATGTTTTGCATCCGTGCTAGTCCAGCCCCCGTTCTGCTGTTAGTTAAGTAATCTAACGGTGCATGACGGGGCCCCGTGGCGCATGCGGAAGACATATAAAGACATGTTATTTTGGTTGTTTCTTTTATGGCTTAGAAACAAAAAATGATGAGAACGCATTATCGATATAATGCAAGGAAAAATAAACCTAAATGATGTTGGAACCAATTTTAAAACTACTCGGTTCTTTACAAAACTCACAGTCATATTCTTTTCTTTTGCATAGAGGTATTCTCGGTTAGGAATATCCCGCACCTTATTCTATGAGGGAAGAGCCTTGATCCCTTCATTGGGAGTTTGCTCTTAAGCAAAAGTTTATGTTACTAGTTTTAAAATCCGGAGCTTAAACCACTCTATTTCAAAGCCACTCGAGTTCCTTCAACAATATCAAGTTCATAACATTAAAGGTTTTTCACGAAAAACCAGACGTAGCCCTCCGTCATTTCAGATTGGCATTACCTAGTATTCGTGCTGCATTTATTGGCTTTTGTCAAGACGTAGTGTTCGGTAGCTATGTAGTGCTTTTCTGTTGCATAGTAATGCGATTATCTATGACAGTCGTATAGCCTTGTTGGCCTTTGTCAAAGGCTTATACGGGTGGGTTTAGAGTAATCCAGGATAATGACGGGTTGAACTTGACTAGTGGTTTATGATTTGTTAGGCTTTGTCAAGGTTATAAACTGCTAGGGGAAAAAACCATATCGGGAGTTTCAAACATACGGGAAATTTGCCATGCATGCGCATACTTTCTGGAGTGTGATGACTTGAGTGGATTCCGTCAGGTTATTACATGATGATTGTTGGGTCCCGATTCCTACTGATGAGTATGTACTACTCCTCGGGAGATTTTTCACTTAAATGATCCCGACTAGTTCTCCTTTTAGGGTTTGAAGGAGAATTCGAGGAAACAGTGGGAGCCATCCTGATGATAACTAATCTAATCTTGATAGAGTGCACACTGAGTGTTTCTTTTCTCTCTCTCTCCGGTACAGCGACCCATGACTTACCTTAAAAACTCATAAACCAATTTGACCGAACCTTCTTACACCCTTTGGCTTTGGTTTGGCTTTATTCGCAACAAAGTCGTATATATCTCTGCCACTCCTACTTTACCCTTTGTATTTCTTCAGAACACGGCGTATCACTACGATGATCTATATTGCTTGGAACGACCATTGTATAGTTACATACGAACTCAAAAAAGTTACTTCAGTCGAGGATGGCCATAGATTCTGAAGAAATTGAATAGGATTATTCGGTTGTCTCTTCTCTTTACCTTCTCTCAGGTTGCGAGAGCTTCTTGATTAGGAGAGTACACCTGTTACGCTTATTGGATAGTCTTCTTTCAAATCTTAGGCTGGTGCCGAAAGGTTGGGAAGGAAGAAAACCAATTAGCGTAGGAACGATGTGCAGAAGGTAAGAAGTTGAGATATATAAAGGGACTGAAGTGAGGGCAAGGAAATTACGACTACTGTTATGAATCTGGATAATGGAAAATGCATTACTAGGAATACCTGACCATCCCCTATGAAACATTTTCATGTTTCAGTTTTTCCGTGTACATGTAATAGAGAACTGTTTTCCCAATCAATTCTTACTCCAGAGTATGTATTTTCCAGTTTTGGATATCACATCTGTATGGTGTTACAGATGATGAGTAGGACCAGAATAATGGAAAATGGGCAATTTGATCCTCAATATCGGAATTCTTTGTAATTGGTGATACTGGATTAAATCGCCTGGCTTTCGCCTGACGGCAAATATTTGGTTCGAATAACCGTTGTTATGCACCAGAGTTTAAAATGAAATATCCGTACCTTTATTTTTTAAAGTGAGATATACATTTTGAAAATTGTGTTGTAAATATTTACCTTTATCAGTTGAGGATAAGGTAAGGTGCATTTAAAAACGGGTAAGACATTTTTAACCAAGATACAGTTTTAAGTTTACAAAACACAGAATTTGAGTTGGTATACTCTTGGGACTTATACATGAAAGTGTATGTTATACAGCGTCCTTCAGGACATAGGAGCTGGTACTCTTACCTCATTCAAGATTACCTATGAGTTCTCTGGTTTTAGACACGCATTCGTAGTAATGCAGGATCAATGATTTTGAGAAGTTTATAGGCATAAGAATAAAGTAGAGAACCACACGTTAGAAGTTGTTAGTGTATATGCCCTAGAGGCCATTACTGTATCATACTGGTTTGTATATTACTTAATGGAAGCTTGGGATATTCACCTTGTATATACAATCTTGCTCAAAATAGTAGTATGCTACTTGGTTTGTTTCTACTTCAATGTGTACATGTGTTTATTTTATCATATCACTTATACGCATTAGTGGAGCCCTTAGGATCTTTGCTTGATTACCAGCGTTGTGATGGCAGTCACACTAGTGGGGGCTGGGTAATCTATAAGCACATCCTTATACAGGTCCCTAGTCGCAGGACTATCGAGACAGGGCATCGATACTCCGGAGTAGACTGGCGCATGGGCTTCTCATCCCAGTGTGGGAGACGATCTGTCCCATAGCCGTCAGTACGTCGTACTTGAGATAGTATGCGGGTGCTCGTTAGGTTACGAGTACACTGGACAGGACTCGTCGGGAACTGACAAGTTGGTATTATACCTATCGTCAGTTATCAGTTCCCAGGTGACATGAGTACAGCTTAGTCCGCTGACTTGACACTGGCACTTCGCCTCGAGTGTGTTCCCACTGCACTTTGATCACTACCCTACCACGGCTCAAAGGAGTCGTGCAAACAGGTAGTGGTTGGGTGCAGTCCCGAAGCACTTGGAGGCAGTGACGGTTAGACAGGATTCGTCTCTCCCGGTATTAGGGGTTGACATCGCGCTGTGTCTAGGAGAGCCATTACACGAGTAGTCCCTGGCCAGGGCAAGCGAGATATACTGGTAGGCTTCCAGTGTTATCTCAGGGTGTTTTGGGCTTCACTCCGACACGACTTGTACCGCTATTAGGGGACTGACGTTTACCGCCCCCTAGGCCCGACATGCGATGTATCAGACGAACAGACCGGACTGTACGGAGACTGTCACATTCAGACTCAGTGGGAGTTCTGACGGGGTTCACCTCATCAGTCTTCTTATCGACATCTACCTGGGGACCGTTACGCACAGCTAGTGCCACTTGCGGTCTGTGGTTAAACCCACTGCCAGCGTAAGTGTCGAGTCTTCAGAGTCCCACACAGAGGGCTATTCGCCTCTGGGCAAAACAGAGTAGAGGTTGCATGGTTTTGCGACAGGGTTCGTTCTCATCCGCGCACTTGTGCACGTTTGGAGTCCGGACAGATATTACTAGCAGGCACTGGTTTCAGCCAGACACTGGTATATGTTTTGGGGTTGATTTTATCTCTTTGTATTCATGTTCCTCGGAACAAGAATGCTGGTGTGTATGCACAGTTGATTGAGGCGGAGGAAGAGGATTTTCATTAGGGTTTCGGAACGGGTGCGTGCACAGTTGACAGTCGTCTTTTTCCAAACCCTAATGAATTTATGATATATCAATTAATAATATTAATTAAATGAAATTGTGTCGTGGTTGGTTTTGTTGACTTGTTGACCAAGGTTGACTTGTTGACCATGGTTGAAAGTTTGACCATCATCATTACATATCAAAGATGCTCTTTGATTCTAGCAAAACCATTTAATGAATGTAATGATAATGGTCATTCCAAACCTTCCACCAACTATTTCATTTTTATTATTATTGTTAATTTGATAATTCTTTTCATTTGGTTATGGTTGCAAAATGAGAAGGATATTACTCATTCTATCATAACTCTTCTCTCTCCTCACTTCTTCTTCTTCCTCCTCTAGTTCAAGGAGATCCCTTCTCATGTGTTGAGAATCCCTCTCCTTGAGATAAAAACACCCTAAAGCCACTCTCTACTCACTCTAGGGTTAGAGGTTTAGCAAGCCAAAGATCCTAGTTCTTTCAAAGTTCGAGTAAGGAGCCCGAAGGTCGAACCCTCAGGTGGATCCATCTTTGACGGAAGAAGGAGACGAGGAAAGCACCATCAAACCCTACAAAGGTTTCAAGAAGAAGGAGTTCAAGTTAGGTATAACCTTTATCCGAGTAGCTAACTCTCTTTAGCATGATAGCTAGTTTAGTTTAGAAAAGATCCCGACTTTGATAGTCCATGTTGCCCTTTGCGCTAAAAATTTGATTTTTATACCGTTTCCGCCTCCCCGCAAGAACCGGGGACGGCAACGTGGACTTACAGTGGTATCAGAGCCTAACTAAACTTAAACTAGCTTAGGAGTAAAGTGTATGGAAGTTCGAACGGAAAAATCGCAAAAACCGGAAAAACAAAACCCTAACTTTCTGTTGAAAATTTTTGTGCTCTAAAATTAAAATGTTTTACTCCTAAAATCGGCTCAGGGTTTTGTGAGAACACCCACCAAAAACGATCCCCTGATTCCCTCAAACCGCCGCAGTTCCGCGGCAATAGGTATGCATTTGCCGCGGAACCGTCGCCGTTTAGGCTCCTCTCGTGATCGGGTTTTGTGCAGTGTTCTTCTGGTATGGTTTTGGGATTTTTCAGATGGTTTATTTGTGCCCAGGTTTTCCAGAAAAGAAATTTGCTTTTTGGGGGCCTATAAATCCGTATTTTTATCGAACTTCACTACACTTTGACTATATTGGTTATATCTGTGATGTTTATATGTATTGAACGTCGGCTAATCGCTATATGTCGATTAGTCGGGGTTATACATATCTGTGATCTGTGTTTGATGATGGTTTGTGTATATGAATGCGTTGGACTGTCGCGGGTGAATAGCCGGGGTGGATGTGAGATGAGTGTTTCTTTTTCTTTCATTCATGTAAAATGTAAATTGATGTAATATTATTATTTGTATGGCCGCACAACCGGATCGGGGTTGTAGCCGTCATTGTATAATTCTTTTTACTGTTTTTGCTCCTAGGATAGACCCATGGAGGGGTGCACAAACTACCGGGTATCTCGAAGTACCGAGTGGCCTACTCACGGCATTGAGGGAGGTTGCTCCACTTTGGGTACTTGGCGGGTAGTTTGCCGCACCCGTAGGGGTCTTGGGTGGGGTATTGGCTATTCACCGCGACCGTGTAATCCGCTTTTCGTTGTAGGCTCGAAAGGATTGCGGATTCCTAGTATATCCAATGTATTCATCTATGATCTGTAATGTCTATCATTGCTATATATTTATAACTATTTAGGCATTGCTTATGTTTTACAGCCGCGCTAGCCCAGCCCCCGCTCTGTCGTTAGTTAAGTAACCTAACGGGTGATGACGGGACCCCGTGGCGAATGCGAATGGCATAAGCGTACGTCATATTTTGGTTGTTTTCTGCAATGGTAGGATTAAATGATGGGACGCATTAAAAGAACTAATGCAAGAATATCACGCATTAAAAGAACTAATGCAAGATAATAAACCAAGCTAAAGTCGTTGGAACACTTTCGAAAAACCACTCGGTTCTTTTCAAAACTAACTTTTAAATGTGGAGCTTGAGCCACTCCTTTTAAAAGCTATCTCGTTCCATCGATTATATCAAGTTCACTACGTTCACGGTTTAGCCAAAACCATTTGTAGCCCTCCGTCGTTTCACATGAATAGTCAATAGTATTCAAGCTGTGTTTGTTGGCCAAAGTCAAGGCATAGTGATTGGTAGCTATTGGGTATTCATGTGTAGCATAGATAGATGCGTTGATTTGAAACAGTTGTACTGCCTTGTTGGCCAAAGTCAAGGGTAGGTACGGGTGGATTCAAATTAACCTAGAGAATGACAGGTAGAACTTGACATGTGACTTATGATTTGTTGGCCAAAGTCAAGGTCATAAGAGCATGGGGCAAAAATCCACATCGGGAGTTTCATAAGTACTGAAACTTGCTAGATTTGCATACCATTTGGAGTGTGATGATTCTGGTAGGATTCCTTCAGTTTCGTCACGCGATGATATTTGGATCCCGATCCTACTGTGAGTATATGCTACTCCTCGGGAAATTTCTCACTAAACGATCAATGCTATAAACCTAGTAGGTGCCTAGAAAGGTGTTAGCGGGGCTACGCCCCCAGGGAAAAGAGGTTCTTAAATTAAGGAACTTCGTGAAAGCGTTGGAAAACCTCCATCGAAGTACCGACACTGGCCTGGCTGAACGGTTAAGCAAGTATTGTGCGGTAGGATTGATCCCGACTAATTCTTCCTTTATGGTTTGAGGAGGGATTCGAGAGACAGTGGGAGCCATCCTGTTTAGACAAATTAAAAACCATTCTAAACTTTCAAGAGCATCGTGCTGAGTGTTTCTTCTCTCTCTCCTAATTGCAGCGACCAATCAACATGACTGGACTTAAGTTACTTCTAGATAAAAACATACTGACAGGGCCAAACTACAAAGATTGGTTCAGGAATGTCAAGATAGCAATCACTTACGACAAGCTGGGGTATCTTCTTACCACCAAAGCTCCCCCCGTCCCAGGTCCCACCTCCAGCGTCGCGGATAAGGAAATTCGTAAGACTTGGGAGATTGATTACGCGAAGGCCAAGTGCCTCGTGCTTGCCTCTATGGACAACGAACATCAGAGGAGGCACGAGAATATGGACCAGGAATCCATATTTCTCCATACAAAAGAACTGTATGGAGAACAGTCTCGTATCGCAAGATGCGAAATATCGAAAAATTTATTTTCAGCAAGATTGGCCGTCGGATCATCGGTAGCGGAACACGTGCTTAAGATGATTGGCTACATTGAGGAGCTCGTTGAACTTGGGACCACGTTGGAGAGTGAGCTCTATACGGACTTGATTCTCCAGTCCCTTCCTTCCACTTACGCCCAGTTTATACTGAACTTCAACTTACAAGAAAAGGAAGTTGAACTTTCAGAACTCCTCAACATGCTGAGGAGCGCAGAGGGTACCCTACAGAAAGGTAGGGAAATACCCACTTTGTTTGTAGGAGGATCTTCTTCTTCTAGGTCCAAGGCGAAAGCCAAGGGAAAGAAAAAGAAAGCCACCGCCAAACCAAGGGGCGGTGTTAGTAAAGTGGATACGAAGGGAAAGGTAAAGGCAAGAAAGATAGCGGGGAAGCTTGTGGGTAAAGAAGAATGCTTCTATTGTCATAAGAGTGGACACTGGAAGAAAGATTGCAGGGCTTGGAAGGCCAGGACACAGGAACTGAAGCAGGTTGCGGCTTCAGCTTCAGGTGTGTATGTTATTGAAAACTGTCTTTCGATAAACTCAACTTCCTGGGTATTGGATACCGGATCAGGATCTCATATCTGTAATTCTTTGCAGGCGTTGAGAAACCGTAGGGTTTTGAAGGCAGGTGACATGACCCTCAGAGTTGCGAACGGAGCTAGCATGGATGCTAAAGCCATGGGGGACTATCACCTGGGAATGTCAGATGGACATGTTTTGGTTTTACGTAATTGCTTTTTTGTACCCAACGCAACTTGTAATATCATTTCTGTATCTTTGGTTTCAAAATAAGGTTATGAATTTGCGTTTGTAAGTAATGTTGTAAACATTCACCTTAATCAAGTTCTGATTGGGTCAGATACACTGAGCAATGGTATATACGTATTAAACCAACCACAGATTTTCAATGTCCAGAATACACACAAAAGAAAGTCTCCAGATATTAATCAGACTTTCTTATGGCATTGTAGACTGGGTCACATCAATGAGAGAAGGTTGACTAAGTTACATACAGAAGGATATTTGGATCCGTTCGAATATCAATCATATGCCACTTGTCAATCCTGTCTCAAAGGAAAGATGACAAAGACTCCGTTCACTGGACACGGACTAAGAGCGAGCGAGCTCTTGGGACTCGTACACAGCGACGTGTGCGGTCCAATGTCTATACATGCGCGAAGCGGTTATTCTTACTTCATTACTTTTACGGATGACTTTTCAAGGTACGGTTATGTCTTCTTGATGAAACATAAGTCCGAAACTTTTGAAAAGTTCCAGGAATATAAGAATGAAGTAGAAAAACAAACCGGCAAAAGTATCAAGATTCTAAGATCGGATCGAGGTGGTGAATACTTGAGTGCCGAGTTCCTGAACTATTTAAAAGAGAACGGAATTCTCTCTCAGCTTACTCCTCCATACACTCCGCAACATAACGGTGTATCGGAGAGACGGAACCGAACCCTATTGGATATGGTACGGTCCATGATGAGTAACGCTGAGTTGCCATGATCTTTCTTGGGGTATGCGCTAGAATCAGCTGCATACCTTTTGAACCGAGTTCCTACTAAAACTGTGCCTACCACACCATTTGAGATGTGGTGTGGGAAGAGGTCCCATCTTAATCACATTAAGACATGGGGATGTCCAACTTTTGTCAAAAAGCAGCATGCGGACAAGCTCGAGGCACGCTCAGTGCAGTGCAAGTTTGTGGGATATCCAAAGAACTCCAAGGGATATTTCTTCTACTGTGAAGAGGAACAAAAAGTTCTTGTTTCTCGTCATGCCTACTTCTTGGAAACTGAGTTTTTGGAAAACCAGATAAGTGGGAGCACAGTAGAACTGGAAGAAATTCCAGAACCACGAGCTATTACTGAAAGCTTAGAGGAACCAGAGGGTTCAAAAGAACAGGACATTCCTACGCCGCTCCGCAGGAGTAGTAGGCAGTCTTATCCGCCCGAGAGATACTACCGTTTTCTCATAGTCGGGGATAGAGAGGATTGCATCATAGATTATGATGAGCCTACTAGCTTCCAGCAAGCCGTTCAGAGCGTTGACTCAGTAAAATGGCTGGATGCAATGCGGACCGAGATGGAGTCCATGTACACCAACAAAGTATGGACGTTGGACATTGCTCCAGACGGGGTAAAACCCGTAGGATGCAAGTGGATCTTCAAAAGGAAGATTGGTGTAGATGGACAGGTTGAGACCTATAAAGCTAGACTTGTTGCAAAGGGTTTTCGTCAAAGACCTGCTTTGGACTATGACGAAACCTTTTCTCCAGTGGCTATGCTGAAATCCATTCGGATCCTTCTTGCAATTGCTGCCTTCCACGATTATGAGATTTGGCAGATGGACGTAAAAACCGCTTTTCTAAATGGAAATTTAGAGGAGTGTGTCTATATGGACCAGCCAGAGGGTTTCATTCAGAGTGGGAGCAGCGGAAAGGTGTGCAAGTTGCTTAAGTCCATTTATAGACTAAAGCAGGCATCGCGGAGTTGGAACATCTGTTTTGATGAGACAGTCAAGGAATTTGGCTTTATCAAAAATCCAGATGAACCATGCATCTATAGTAGATTTGTAGCGAGAACTGTAGTATTCCTCGTTTTATACGTGGATGACATTCTCTTAATAGGAAATGACATTCCTATGCTACAATCTGTCAAGGGATTCTTGTCACACAGGTTCTCCATGAAAGACCTGGGTGATGCCTCATACATCCTGGGGATCCGGATCCATCGTGATAGATCAAAGAGGATATTAGGACTTTCACAGTCCAGGTACATCGACACTATACTGAAGAGATTCAGTATGGAAGATTCCAAGCGCGGTAACCTACCGGCTTGTCACGGGATCACCCTCTCTAAAGAGATGTCTCCCAAGACTGATTTAGAGAGGGATCGCATATCTATTATACCCTACGCTTCTGCGGTAGGCTCTATAATGTATGCGATGTTATGTACCAGACCGGATGTAGCTTATGCACTTAGTGTGGTAAGCCGGTATCAGTCAAACCCTGGGGAGAAACACTGGATAGCAGTAAAGAACATTCTCAAGTACTTGAGAAGGACTAAGGAGATGTTCTTGGTGTATGGCGGAAAAGACCTCCAGATCGAGGCCTTTGCTGACTCCAGCTTCCAGAGCGACAAGGATGATTCCAAGTCCATGTTGGGTTTTGTCTTTACCCTCAATGGAGGGGCGGTGTGTTGGAAGAGTTCCAAACAGGAAACCGTTGCAGACTCGACGATGGAAGCGGAATACATCGCTGCATCTGATGCCGCAAAAGAAGCTGTCTGGATGAGGAAGTTCTTGAAAGAACTTCAGGTGGTTCCGTCCATTGTTGACCCAATACCTCTGTATTGCGACAACAATGGGGCTATAGCTTTAGCGAAGGAACCCAGTTCCCATCAGAGATCCAGACACATCTTGAGGCGGTATCACCTGATCAGAGAGATCGTGGATCGCAAGGAGATCGAGGTTCGGAGGGTTGCTTCAGAGGAAAACACTGCAGATCCATTCACCAATGCCCTACCCCAGACACAGTTCGAGCGGCTGATCGAGATGATAGGTCTTCGATACGCCAGTACATGGCCTTAGTGCAAGTGGGAGATTGTTAGTGTATATGCCCTAGAGGCCATTACTGTATCATACTGGATTGTATATTACTTAATGGAAGCTTGGGATATTCACCTTGTATATACAATCTTTCTCAAAATAGTAGTATGCTACTTGGTTTGTTTCTACTTCAATGTGTACATGTGTTTATTTTATCATATCACTTATACGCATTAGTGGAGCCCTTAGGATCTTTGCTTGATTACCAGCGTTGTGATGGCAGTCACACTAGTGGGGGCTGGGTAATCTATAAGCACATCCTTATACAGGTCCCTAGTCGCAGGACTATCGAGACAGGGCATCGATACTCCGGAGTAGACTGGCGCATTCGCTTCTCATCCCAGTGTGGGAGACGGTCTGTCCCACAGCCGTCAGTACGTCGTACTTGAGATAGTATGCGGGTGCTCGTTAGGTTACGAGTACACTGGACAGGACTCGTCGGGAACTGACAAGTTGGTATTATACCTATCGTCAGTTATCAGTTCCCAGGTGACATGAGTACAGCTTAGTCCGCTGACTTGACACTGGCACTTCGCCTCGAGTGTGTTCCCACTGCACTTTGATCACTACCCTATTACGGCTCAAAGGAGTTGTGCAGACAGGTAGTGGTTGGGTGCAGTCCCGAAGCACTTGGAGGCAGTGACGGTTAGACAGGATTCGTCTCTCCCGGTATTGGGGGTTGACATCGCGCTGTGTCTAGGAGAGCCATTACACGAGTAGTCCCTGGCCAGGGCAAGCGAGATATACTGGTAGGCTTCCAGTGTTATCTCAGGGTGTTTTGGGCTTCACTCCGACACGACTTGTACCGCTATTAGGGGACTGACGTTTACCGCCCCCTAGGCCCGACATGCGATGTATCAGACGAACAGACCGGACTGTACGGAGACTGTCACATTCAGACTCAGTGGGAGTTCAGATGGGGTTCACCTCATCAGTCTTCTTATCGACATCTACCTGGGGACCGTTATGCACAGCTAGTGCCGCTTGCGGTCTGTGGTTAAACCCACTGCCAGCGTAAGTGTCGAGTCTTTAGAGTCCCACACAGAGGGCTATTCGCCTCTGGGCAAAACAGAGTATAGGTTGCATGGTTTTGCGACAGGGTTCGTTCTCATCCGCGCACTTGTGCACGTTTGGAGTCCGGACAGATATTACTAGCAGGCGCTGGTTTGAGCCAGACACTGGTATATGTTTTGGGGTTGATTTTATCTCTTTGTATTCATGTTCCTCGGAACAAGAATGCGGGTGTGTATGCACAGTTGATTGAGGCAGAGGAAGAGGATTTTCATTAGGGTTTCGGAACGGGTGCGTATGCACAGTTGACAGTCGTATTTTTCCAAACCCTAATGAATTTATGATATATCAATTAATAATATTAATTAAATGAAATTGTGTCATGGTTGGTTTTGTCCCTCCATCGAAGATGATCCACCTGAGGATTTGTATTCCGAGCTCCTACCTCATAGCCAAGGTAACTAGGGTACCTGGTTCGCTAAACTAATTAGCCTTGGAGATGTAGAGTCTAATGATGGATTAATTTATCTCCAAACACCCTAGGTTTCTCAACACATGAGATTTGAAGGGTGGAGGTGGAGTAAGAAGAAGTATGAGGAGATGAGAGTGTGTAGTATGAAGCAACTCAAGAAAAAGGCTAAGTGTTGTGAACTAAGAATCAAGCCTCAACTAAAGAAAATATCTCACAACACTAAAAAATATCAAGCATGCCTCAATAGTGCCACCATGAGTCACCCCATGAGTCATGCTTCATTTAAATCCAAGCAACACCTCATCCTCCACCACATTAACCATTTAAACTAAAATAGTTTAAACTAAATGAGGTGGCATCTTCTAGAAACTATCTTGTAATAAATTACAAGAATACCCCTCATCCGTATATACATACCCGTATCCGTATTCCGAAAAATACGAATACAAAGAGACGAAAATAACCCAACAATATAATACTAGAATCCGGCTTAAACCAAAGCCCACTAGTATTATCCGTCCGAATCATGATTCGTGCACAAGTGCACATATATGATTGAACCCTGCCGTAAAACCATACGGCCTATACATCGTTTAACCCAAAGCAAGGAAACCCTCTGTGTGGGACTCTAAAGACTCGTCAATACACTAGCTGTGGGTTTAACCACAAGCACGTCAGCGGCACTAGCTGTACGTAACGGCTATCCAGGTATTGAGCGAAAGGAAGGCCGACGAGCAAACTCATCCGAACCGCTACTGAGTCTGTCCGTGACAATATCTGTACACTCCGGTCTATTCGTCTAAAAGTATCGCATATCGAGTCTAGGGGGTGGATAAAGTCAGACCCCTAATAACGTGACATTTCGTGTCGATATGAAGCCCATCACCAACTGAATCCAAATCAGTAATTCTCGACTACCTTGGCCAAGGATTTCTGGTGATGGCTACCCGTATACAACGCGACATTAACCCCCAATACCGGGAGAGACGAATCCCCGACGATCCCCTCACTGCCTCCATGTGGCTTGGGACTTGTTCAGTCGAAAATATCACACATTTGATATAACATTTTCCTTACTTTTCTTAAATATTTAAAGGTGTTTATTATAAATATAGAACATATTTGGGTTTATCTGCAAAATACAATTTACCATTTGTTTATATATTATAATTAACATTATGAAGGAAAATATATGCAAATAATATTTATATAATATTTTTATTATGCATATCATATCAAATAATCTTAATCAAATTGCTTAAAGATTTATTTACCATATAAAATGATTAATATTATATCTCTATAACAAATATTACTAACATTATTCATGGAGATATTGTGCAAGATTTAGCTCAGGTCAGGAGATCAAGATATTCAAGACGCCAGGATCAAAAATTTGTCAATAAAATCGAAGAATCAATACTGGCAAAGACTTAGGAAATATTTCCAAAATCCAGATATCTAGAAGATTTTCACGTGTCAACATGTAGAAGCCCCAGAAGATTGAAGCCATGATCTCTCCAAAGAGCGGCACTTCCGCGGATAAAACCCTATTTGCGCGGCGGATCCGCAGCCAATTGGTGGCCGTTGGATATGAGATTTTTGGTGGGTGATCGTGATTGCATATCTTAACCTATAAGATATAGGGTTTCTGATTTAAGGGCTATATAAAGGACCGAGGGATAAAGTTAAAAATCATCACCTTTAACATGAAGCAAATCACCGTCAAAGAACAAGAGATCTACGACAGGTCCACGATTCGACATGATAAAGCGATGTGAATATCAACGGAACATCTACTTCCTACGAGGCAGAGATCGAGAGCAATTTCTTCTTCTTGTAATCTAAACTCGAAGGATTTGTACTTGTAATGTTGACTAATAAAGATAGATCATTTGCTTAATTATTTCGCAATTAATTTCTGCTTTATGATTACCTTCTCTATCCTTTCTTCTTCTATCTCCATCATGTGCGAGTAATTCTCCGCTTGATAAGGTTCGTAAGATTAGGATAGAACAATAGATGAGAAAATATTTTAACTTCTTTTACGTCTTATGAAGTTTATAAACTTTAGCAAAAGAATCGTTAACATCCTAATCGGGCGCGCTATCAATTTATTGATAGTCTTGACCGCGATTTGAGATCAGATTGACAATTATTTTGTTAAGGGCTAGACATGAATAGAGATCAATGAAGGGACAAGGGTCAATAGTGGGGAAACCCTAGTTTCTTACAAGAACCCTAATCCTCATTCATTACTATCAATCTAGTTTTAAATCTATCAAAAGATAAAAGGAGTCATCTTTATTAGTCATCCAAGACTACTAAATTCTAACAAACCCTACAAGCCTTCTTCTTATATATTCTACATCCGTGTTCAACATAGATCTAGAATCTATTCCCTTTTCTTCTTTTATTTTATTTAACTCATCTAAAGCAAGATTAAAAATTCCACGCATCCCTGCGGACGACCCGTACTCATCTCGGCTAGCTACACGCGACACCGTTATTGATTGCGGTTACTACTACAAACACACTTTCACAAATCAATCAAATGGCGCCGTTACCGGGGATACTTGCGTAATTTTTTTCTTGCTATTTGGGTCGAATTCTTATTCGATCCATATCATAAAAATAAAACAAAACCGCAACTTGCATATTTAACGATTAGTGTACGATTTTTGTGAGGGAATCTGGAGTCACTAGAGCGAGGAAATTGAGATTCAGAGACTTTTGGAGTGGACCAAAGGAGCAAAGGAGGCCATTGTAGAAAAATTGTCAAGAGAACCCTAATTTCTGCGGCGGAACAGCGGCAGAAGCATCGTTTTGGCGGCGGAACCACGGCAGTCTTTGGGAGTTGTGCCTCCAAATTTCTCTGGTATCTTCTTCATATCTTTATCTCTCCTTTGAGATCCAATAATTTTATTTTCTGTAGGATTCTTTGCAAAATATCGCTGCTCAAAAATCTTTTTGCGTGTTTTGAAATTGGTTTGTTTATGGATATTTTAAAATGGACTTTAAGGGGAAAGACCAAAATTCAGATTAGGTGGGGATTTCATCACCCTTCCTAGGCTCCACAAATCACTCAACGTGCATGCGCATAAACCTACATTAATAAAAAATATCTAGACCAAGCCTTAAGGACTGCCGCGCTCAAATTAGGACAGAGGAAGGTCGTGGGTAATCTATCGCTTACTCGCATTACTTTTGTGTTGTCTAAGGCAAGTGTGACTAAAGAAAGTGGTTACTTAATTAGACCCGCTATTTCGGTGATTCGTATAGCGGATACATACCACTTACCTGGCACTTACCTGGCCACAAGAGTAATAAAGAGGTGGTAGAGGATTGATCCTACGGCTTGTACTTTGGAAGTCTAGGAGCGGTCTAGTGTTTGACCTAGGTGGCCTTAGTTCTAGGTTTGTTTGTACATTATGTGATTTGTTGAGTCAACTCTCAAGTCCCACTTTCAAAGCAAAACAATCCAAATAGAGCTTAAATCTTTCCCCTTTCTCTTTTCACCTTCTTATAATGGGTAACCTAAAGAGACAAACTCCTGCCGAGCTTTGCTATCCAGAACCAGATATTTCTTATTTTTGTAATCGCGTCGATATACCTTCCGACTCTACCATGTCTTTGAGAGCGGAAAGAAACAGTTGGACTCCTCACCAAAATTCAACATCTTCTTATGTTGATAATATGTTTAAAGCGAGTGAGGGTACTTCTAAATGCATGTCCATTGCTGAGTATATTGCGAACACCGAATCCCAAAGTTTCAATCCGCTCAAACCGTTAGGACAACAAATACCATCATTTCCTGAAGAAAGTATTACTACTCGTTTTGCGGCGTATATGACATCTGTTACCAGTCGCCAACCAACTAATCAATATCACTGTTCTTCTTATCACAATATTTGTAACATTTCAAATATATATATATATATTATTTTTAGGAATTTTTATAATTTAATATTATTTTAATGAATATTTTAATATTTCGGTATAATTAAATACAGATAAATGGAAAAAAAATTTAGAAAAATTATGGAAAATTCTAAAATAGGGTATTTTATGGAATTATGCCATTTTTAAGTTTTTATGATTAATTATATGCTAATTTAGTACTAATCGCGATTAAAAATCGCTAATCGGATTTTGGGGGTGTTTTGTGCAAAACATGCACATATCTTTTTTTCTACACTTGTGCATTTTCTATCGTGTTTCTTTTGGGGTTACTATTTGAGTGAGAAGGATATTGGAAAAAAGAAAAGGAAAAGAAAAGGTATTGGAATATATTATATATGTATGGTGAGAGAGAGAGAAAGAGTAGGTGAGGGTGTTGACTTAGCCATTTCTTCTCAATTCCTCTCATTTCCTCTCCCCCTCAACTCTCTCCCTGCTGCTGCTGCTACCTCCCCCTCCTCCTCTATCTCCAACCTCCAAAACACCTTGAAGATCACCTCAAAACCCTATCCCCATTTCATTAATTTTGTGCACAAGCTCGAGACCAACACATTGGACCAAGAAAGCGAGGATTTTGGCCACTAGGGGCAACTCAAGAAAATTCTTGAGTTGCCAAATGAGGTATTTACTAAACCATTAGATTAGTTTTTGCATTACTTATACCCCTATGTTAAAATTGAATCGATATCGGGTGATATTGTGGACTTAAGGAAAACCTAGTTAGGGTTTGAGGGAATTGAGAGTTGTGTTGTGAAATTGAGATCAGTAGAGGCCAGCCCAACACCCTAGTGCTTGAATTATGACCCAAAACAGAGACTTGAAACCTAGAATACGGATTTAGAAACCGATATCGGAAAAAACTGTGAATCTGTGAAGGGTAAATTGGAATCTGCTATCATCCCGAGACTCATAAAATTATTTTGGATTGACAGTAACATGTGCAGGCACCCAGGAAGCTAACCCCAACACCCCAGCCCCTAACTCCTAACCTCGGCCGTAGATTTAATCCAATTGGCCGAAATTTGCGGCCTGGACCCCACCATTTTGCCTCGTTTTGGTTCTGTAGCTCCTACATTTATAGATTAGACCCCTGGCATGTGCAAAATTGTCCAATTTGACCTAGGGTGAAATCTGGAGCCTTTTTCTTTAGTTGCTGTTTTGGATTCGTATTTCCGTATTCCGTATTTGAATTCTGGATTTGTGTATTACGTTTTACCTCGAATACTTGGCGTTTATACGACGATATCGAGGATTTGTTGATGGTTTTGAAAGCGTCGTCCATAGGTTCTAACCTATAGGCCTTAGCGTATCGTTTTGGCTTGTGTGTATCGTTTTGGTTTTAATACGCATTTACGATATGTTGATGTATAGGTACCCCATGAAGATTTCGGGATGACAAGCAAGTGTGTGGCAACGTCGACATTGACAAACGAAGATCAGGTGAGTAGATTATATCTACGGGGGAAGTCGGGTGGATGGCGTATAGCACCCCGCAGTTCGATGTTAGTATATTATTTATATATATACTATTTATGATAGTTATAGTGTGTTGTGGATATTGGAGATGTCTTAGGTGTACTATGGATATTTAGGGTTGAAAGTAAACTAGTGTAGCTCCTAGTCGCGAACCCTAGCATAGGTTTACACCCACACGCACACACATGCTTATTGCTATACTTTTACCGTGATGATGAGGATAATGGATGATATGTGGAGACGAGTCGATGATATTGGGCATGGTGCCAGGACATCGGTGATATTATGTGATTCGTATTTGGGATACGATACGAGATTTTAGCGGGCCTTTGGACGTGTGTTTTACACACGCGCTTATATTTGTTTAGATGGTATCGATTGTACTAGACTTAGATCAGTACCCCAGATCATAAGAGATGATGATAAGGATACCAGATAATTGATGAGATGAATGTGATATTGACCCGTACCCAGCTATTGGGATGTCGTACGACGACTTATCGTGCGAGCTTTATATTGATAATAGATCCGCACTCGTGACTCGAGGATATTATATGATGTATATTGTGTCGTATGGGATACTATTGAGGTGAGATCACCGACTATTATATTTATATATATATATCGACTCAGATGTAGGTGATTTCCATACCTCTCATGTTTAGCTTGTTAGTTAGGTCTGTAGATTACTTAGTAGATATTAGACCAGACCCAAGACATACCTATTTCAAAACTAACGAATCGGGGATATTTTAAAGATAGGCAAAAAGGGATTCTACGGATTTTTTAAACGACGCATCTTTTCTTAAAACACCATAGCCCTTATTTTACCAAAAACCCCTATTCGTCTTATTTCAAATGGCAAAGCTGCATGATATATTTATTGAGGTAGATTCTTCACTGTTGCGTTGATTATTCGATTCCGCATATTCATGCTATTTTCATTGCATTGCTCGTGTTTATTGATATATTACAATCAAGCTGCTAGGACACCAGCACCATTATCGATAATGCATATGTTCCACGTACACTGTTTGCAGGCTCACACACTTCATCATCGATAATTGCCATGTCACTACACTGTAGTACTGTTGCATTCAGGATAAGACCCTTGCATGGCATACTTGTGTACCTATATACAGTGTATTCCTATTGTACACCCATACGTGCATGCATACGTATTCGCACATACATTGATGATTCTGGCTTGATTAGAGATTTGGGAACCGCAAGATACCTTTTAAAGCTGATTCATTTTAAAGAAGCGGTCTTCCCTAAATATGTGCATATTACTACTCCGTGTTGCATGACATACTGATATGCTTACATTTCTTTTACATGTCGCATACATCATGCTTTCTGATTATACGCATTGAGATCTGTTGTTTCCATGATATTTCTAGATTTAGGAACCGTGTGTATTTCAAAAGAGAATATGTAATTTTTTTAAAAACCCGATTACCCTTGATATGATATTTCAGTGCGTCCACCATGTGTTTTCTCGGTGCTGAGAGCGACATGTGAAACCCGATTCGAGGAGCAGACGAGGCCGATTGAGGGTACATGGTGGACTTGGTATGGTACCCCGGGGCGAGAACGGATCTGCTGTGTAGCTAGACGGTGAGCCTGGCAGAGGGACCACTACCTATCGGTGATTGGTTGGACCTGGCGGTTATCCGGAGGATACTGACCAGAGTCGATAGATGGATATGGGCGTACTGCTGGGGCCGAGGGCCAATTCCGTAAACGGAGCCCGTGGGCTGATCCGGACTGACGGAGCCCGATATATGAGGATTTACGTGCCGATGCTGGGCACAGCTTTCATGATGTTTTCGAGTGTCGATGCTGGACACTCCGGTTCTATGATTTTGACGTGTCGCGAGGGACACAGATGGTTTATATCCTTATATTTCCATGCATATGCTTTATGATATTTACATGCATGATGGTTATTGTCATTGGGTGACGAGTGCACGGGATCCACATACATACAGATTTGATTACATTGATCATACTTCATATTTATGACATGTTATTACCTGAGGCATGATTAATATAGGTTTTTTAACAATCAAAAATATTTTTACCGCAATCAGAAACGGCGTCGCTTTACAGCTAGCCGGTGAATACGGGTCGGTCCACAGGGATGTGTAATTTTCCTAAGTGTTCTTACGAGTTGATTCCAATAGTTGTTTGGTTTTGTTTTAATTGAATCTAAAACTAAGTTATATGATGATAAAGAAACTTGCTAGGGTTAGGTCAAAGGTGGGGTTTGGTAAGATTGATATTAACACCTCTTTCAATGCCCTAAATAAAATCTTTTAGAAGTTATAGCAACTATTAGAAAAAGGGATTAGGATGATTGGGAAGAAACGAAGTTTCTTCCTCTAGATCCTTGTCCGTCCTTTCCTAGTATTTGCTATAACCTTCATGGAAGACATGCATGTCCGGTCCTTTATACTACGGTTTCACCGTTACCTCATGGGTAGGGTACCGTAGGGAGCGGATCATGTATGCATGCATGAAGTTCTAGTTATTAAAAATAATCGGGCTTGAAAGAGATGAGAGATATTCATCACTCAATCCCTCCCTTATTCCTAACCCTAACAAGCGAGGAAATTACTCGCTCATTTGGGGATCTTTTAAAAATTACATTTTAAAATAACTTACCTACTGCAGTTTAAGAAAGATTACACTAAATTAAACTAGGGCAATGGAAGGATTTATCTAAGGCAAGAATTTAACTATAAACTAAGGCAGGAATTAAAAAAAGACTTACCGAAATGATGCTCTTAGATCTTCAAAATAATCTGAATTTTATTTCTTGAAAAGAGGCATCCCTATTACAGTATTTTGATTACAATTTTATAGGTAAACAGGGAAATTTAGGGTTACGGGATTCTCACATGTGCGATTACAAAAATACACCCGAAAAATCCCAACCTTCGCACCGACGCACCGACACAAAAATTCTGCGCCGACATGTGCACTAAATAGCCGCGGAACCGCGGCCCCAGCCTGGGTTTGGCCGCGGTTCCGCGGCCAAACTAGGGAATTACACTCTGGTTCTTCTGGTGCTGTCTTCTGTTGACTCTTGGGTCCTTTTTATATATGTTCTTTTTCAATTGGGCTTCTAGGCATTCTCCAGGTCTCTAGTAAACATTGTAGCGGACTTTTATCGTTGCTTCGTGACGAAATCCTGAACCTTGCGCTGTTTTGTAATGATCTCTGTGTAGGCTTGATCAAGATCCTCTGATTATTGGTCAAAGTCTCACTTTTGCATTATCTTTTATCTTTTTCACTGCTTTCGCTCCAAGAGTCTGTAACCTGTAATATGTAACAAACATGCGTAAAAAACACATGTTTATTTATAAAACAAAAAAGAATGGGGAATATAATAATGCAATATTATGATATGAACAAATACCCCCAAACTTATCATTTGCTCGTCCTCGAGCAAACTTATTATTTTATTCTCGATAAAACCTAACCGCACTTTCGCAGGGAAAGGCGATTGCACCGAGCTCGTGCAACAAGCCGTTAAACCTCTAGGTGTCCCTAGTAGGGGGAGTGTTGTCTCCTGAGGGTTTTCAGCGGATTACACCCACAAAATCCTATCAATTTGGCTTTTTAACTTTAATTCTCCAATTAAGTTTTCTAACAAGGACTTCTATTACCGTCGACTTGTAAACTATCCACCCATATTCTTCACACTTCCTTATCATTTAACTTAAGATTATATATGTTCGACAGACTCATTTAGCCTTCGGCATTTCTTAAGTTTTCCTTCTAAGGTTCCATCTCCATTTAGGAATTTTTCTATCAACTCTACCAAAGATACAAGTTCTATTCTTCATTCCTTTCTCTTATCTCAACTCTAATCATATATCCCCACGTGTGTGTATAAATCACCCCTACACTTGGAAATTCAAATCAAGCAATCATACTCTTGTCCGTTGTCCAAAGCACTTATTAATTGGTGAATTTTGCTTACACATCCTTCATGCGACCGTTAATACTTCTTGAGGTACCAACGACCGATTACAAGATGTGGTTGCACTTTAAAGCGTAATTCCTAGTTTTGCAACACTCAAGGCTTTTAGCAGTGACTCCCAAACCAGTTGGTCTAAGGCACTAGGTGATGAAGCACCCTCGCTAAATATTTTTTTTCTATTTTTGCAGCCTTAAGTAATCACAAAGACCAGTGTTCATTTTTTCTTTATTCACATTTTTCTTTTATTTTCTTCGTACTAAGGACTTTAGACAAGAGCATTTCAAGGTCTCTTCTACTATTCCAAGTTTCAAGGTGCGTGATTGTGCAATTTGTTGGGTATACATTTTCAGAATCTAGATTTAAGCTAGGAATTATTTTTCAAACTTATACTCTAATAAGAATATCAATATTCTTCCTTTATTTCAACTTAGCCCAAAAAGTGAACTCAAAATTTGCCTATTTCTAAATAAACTACACAGACATATACTTTCTACCGTTAATCTTTAAAGAAGATTATTTTTTAGGTTTTAATTTACTAAGTCTAAGATCTAGTTGTTCCTAGCCAGTTGACCTATTTGTCAAACTCAAGTTAAATATGGTCAAAATTGAATACAATAATTTTTATAATTTTTGAAATTTTTCAATTTTTATGGGTTTTTACATAAATATGCAAGTGCAAAAATATGTACATATGAATGCGAAGAAAGAAGACTTACCGAGTATACCCCCAAACTTAAACTTGACAGTGTCCTCACTGTCATGCTACACCAAGAGGGTTGAAATGTCAGCACTCCCCTGTTTATTTATTTATATTTTTTTTATTTTATTGTTAAAGGAAGAACAAAAATATATACAGAAAGGCCCCCCCAAACTTCAGTGAAACAATGTTAGACATTACTACCAGACTTTGCACAGACCAAATATCAACACCAAGCAGTCGAAAAATTTATCTGTAAAGAGTGTCGGTTGGTGGAAGAACATGTTGTATTGATCCAAAAAGGATTGGGGAAGATAGGAGTGATGGTAGGGAAAGTATGGAAGTGAATAGATATGATGTGGTGATGAATCAAAACGAGAATGAGAATGATCAGCAGTCAGTGGAATATTGGCATTCTCATAGCTTATTAAAAGAAATGGGGGTGGTTCAACTTCTAAAGGAGGAGGTTGACTCACCACAATACTCCCAAAATGTTTCTGTGGGTCCTTTATTGACTTGGCATCATCCATCAATTGCATATGATATTCAATTATGAGGGAACTAATCTCCTCGATGTACGCCATAGTCCAACCGAAAACTTGCCGCTTATCTTGTAAGACCTTTAAAATAGCGTTCTCTTGCTCAAAGGCTAGAAAGGCTGATATTATAATGGGAAAGGTCTCATTCTCACCTATGTAAGCATATTTAAGGTGAGGCGGCAAGGACATGAGTTCGAGTTTCGGAGGCGAAAGAATCATTGCGGAATCTACCTCGAACTCAAAGGACTCCAACACAGGTTCGAAATCACTGCAAACAACCGATTCGGATGGTTCAACTAACTCATCCAAAAATTCAAAAGACTCATATTCGGGCTGTGAGTCGTCATCATCCGAAAAATTGAAACTTTCATAATCAATATCGGTTGTGTCTACTGTGGTAGGCTTAAGGAGGGACGCACTAGTGGCGTCAAAACTGTTCTCATCAAACAAGAATCTTTCAAACTCGCAGTCCTCCTGTGTGATTTCGTGAATAGAGCAAACTTCTCGTGTACTAGTATTAGGCACGGGGGGCAGACTTCCTAACTTGTAAATATTGAACTCACTAGACGTTTTCCCGAAGGATAGAGTCATGGAGCCATTGCGACAGTTTATTACAGCATTGGAAGTGGCCAAAAATGGTCGATCGAGGATCACCGGAATTTGGTTCCGTGAGTTGGCAACAGGTTGTGTGTCCATAACAATAAAATCAACGGGGAATATGAACTCCCTAACTTTGATCAACACATCCTCTAGCTCACCCCTTGGATGGGCGATCGATCGATCAGCCATTTGGAGAGTACAGTGAGTGGGCTTAAGCTCTCCAATGCCTAATTGCTCGTACACAGAATAAGGTAGCAAATTGACACTAGCACCAAGATCAAGTAGTGCTCTATTGATGTTCTTGTCCCCAATTTTTATCGAAATGGTAGGACAACCGGGGTCCTTTTGCTTTTGGGGTAAAGAATTGACAAGAGCATCGCTAATAGCACTAGCCATAAAAACTTTCTTTGGTACTTGTGACTTTTTCTTTTTGGTGCATAAGTCCTTTAAGATTTTTGCATATGAAGGAACTTGTTGGATTGCATCCAAAAGAGGGATATTTATGCTAACCTGTTTGAAAAGCTTAACAATCTTCTCCATTTGTGGAGTTGGTTTATTGGATCTCAACCGATTTGGAAAAGAAACATTTTGAAAGGTTGTTGAGTCCAATTTTTGTAGATCAGATTGTTGAGCTGGAACGGAACCCCGTGTAGATGTGTTCGTGTTGTGAGAAGTGGATCCGTTCGAGCTAGAAGTAGTAGAGCCATGTGAAGGATGGAGAATAGGCTCTAACGAAGAAGAAGAAAGTGAAGAAGAACCACCGGCAGGGGTGTCATCGTGAATACCCACATTGTTTTGCAACATTTTTCCCGATCTCAACATGGTCACAGCGTTTACGTTATGAGTTTGCTGTTGATTTGCAGCATGTGCGTGACCGGGATTGGGCAGTAGTTGAGATGGGAGCTTTCCTTTTTCTCGCTCGCTTAATGCTGCATTGAGTTGTGCAATTTGTGCCTCAATAGATTTGATGCTTTGATCGTGTGAAGTACTGTTTTGCACCAAAGATTGAATAGAAGTCTCTAGTCTTGCTGTAGACTGTGTAGATTGCTTTAGGAACGCATCTAGACTTCTTTCGAGCGAGCTAACCTTATCATTATTAGGTTGAACAAAATTGTTTGGCGGGTAAGAAGTGTTAGGCACAAAATTGTTCACTTGATTAGCATAAGGTTGCTGTTGGAAAGGTTGCTGTTGAAATTGAGTTTGTGGATGTGCTTGCTGTTGTTGTGGAGGAGGCCCTTGAAAATTGTTATTTCCTTGGAATTGTTGATTTTGGTTCCAAGCGAAATTTGGGTGACTCCTCCACCCCGGATTGTATGTCGAAGAGTATGGATCGTTTCTCTGTCGTTGCTGAAAGGCAGCATTGACTTGATCCTGTCCTTGAGTAGATGCATTGTAAGGACACTCTTCGGTAAGATGTGATGGACTCGAGCAACAAGCACAAACAGTTTGTGGAGGCACAACAGGGGCAGGAGAAGACGATGAGATTTTAGTCTCAATCGCTTCTAGCTTTTTCGTAAAAGCGGCCATCTCGGCCTTCATAGCAATCGATATCTCTACTTGATGTATGCCTGCCCTAGATTGACCACTAGAAGAAGATGATGTGGTCTTGGAGCTCTCCCACTGAATTGTTTGTTCACTAAGATCCTCAAGAAACTGCCACGCTTCCTCACTAGATTTGGAGAGAAAGTGACCTTGACAGATGATTTCTAGCAACTGCTTCATTGCCGAGTTCAATCCATCGTATAATGTTTGGCAAAGTTGCCAACTTTCGATCCCATGATGAGGGCATTGAACGAGTAGGTCTTTAAATCTCTCAAAACACTTCCAAAATGGTTCGGAAGGAAGTTGTGAAAATTGTATAATCTCATTGCGGATTCTAGCAGTTTTGTGATGAGGATAGAACTTCTTAAGAAAAGCTTTCACAAACTCGTCCCAATTTCTAATGGAATGTGATGCTGTGCTGTATAGCCACTTCTCGGCTAAGTCACATAAGGTGAAAGGAATGACCCTTAGCCTTATAGCGTCATCACTTAATTAGGTCGTTTTCATCATAGCGCAAACATTTTGGAATTTATTAATAAAAATATACGCATCTTCTGATTCCAAACCATGAAATTTTGGCAGCATATTGATGAAATATGGTTTTATTTCAAAATTGTCCCCATTTGCCTGTGGGGGTGAAAAACAGGTGGGTAAAGAAGTGCGGACGGGATAGAATAGATCCTGGAGCGCGACTCGTGCGGGCGCTTCAACAGGCGGTTGATTCGGGTTATCCGCACCTAACGGAGGTGGAATCATTCCCGTCGATAAGGTATTGTTGGGGTTGAATCCCGACATGCTTTCGGAGGAAGAATTTGAAGGTGTAGGTAAGAAAGTGGACGGAATGTCGAGTTCGGTGTCGAAGGGTTCGTCGGTCGGTACCAACGAAACACGGACTAATCGGGCGTTAGTGTCCCTAGTCCAAAATGACATACACTAAAGGGGTAGTGTAGTCAGAAAAAAAAATGAAAGACAGAATGTGGAGGTAAGATAACGTCAATGAGAGGAAGTGGTGTAAGTGAGCTGCAAGGTTTCTTTAGCGACAAGTTGCAAGTTTTGAAAAGATTTTTCATTTTTTTATTTATGTGAGAGTTTTGCAAAGAGGTTTTTGAAAAGAGACTTGTGACGCAAATGCGATCAACCACACATGCACAATCAGGCCTAGATCTAGGGTCACCTAGGTCAGCTAGACAACTCCTAACTAGGGCTAGAAATAGGACCTCAAACCGCCTCTTCACCGCCAATTGCGGCCAGGTAAGTGCCAGGTAAGTGGGAGGCTCCCCGCTACAAGTAGCGGTCCTAATTAAGTAACCACTTGCCTTGACGCACTTTCCTAGACACCGCAAAGTCAGTTAGGATAAACGGTCGATGCCTATGTCTAGTCCATTGTCCTATTGAGCTCGAAATCCTTAGGGCTGAGTCTAGTATTTTTTAATTAAAAGTGGTCGATGCAAATGCTTTAAATGCTTTCTGGGGTCCTAGGAAGGGTGATGAATTCCCCACCCAATCTGAGTTTGGTCAATAGCCCCTTAAAGTCCAATTAAATTATACAAAACATTAAATTCACTTGCAATCAATTTTTTTTAGCGCGGCGCAAAGAAACCTGCAGAAAATATGTTATTTAGAAGGGGGAAGAAGAATTTTTAGCACAAAGAAATCCTGCAGAAAATTTCGCAAAAAGATATATTGTAGGTTGCAGAGGGGAGAAGGAGAGATCAAACCATGTAAAATTGAGGAGCTGAAGTGGCTATAGTGCGGCGGAACCGCGGTTTAGAGGGCACAACGGCCGCGGAAACGCGGTCTCGTTGAGGGATCTTTCTCTGAAAAAAATTCTGCCGCTACTTGGTTCAAATCCTCCTCTGTTCTGATGTACCAATTTATGTTTTCCCCTCTGTAAATCTCCAGATCCGAGATTCTTCGCTATTCCTGCAAGATTCAAACAATAAAACCTTTCAAACAGATAAAAATTGATAAAATGTTTTTGTACTTTTTCTATTTTTAGATTTTTATGATTTTTAAAATTTATATCAACCCGAAATTACACAAAAGAAATTTTACGCCATCCCCGGCAACGGCGCCATTTGATTAATGTAGGTTTTTTAACGATCAAAAATATTTTTACCGCAATCAGAAACGGCGTCGCTTTGCAGCTAGCCGGTGAATACGGGTCGGTCCACAGGGATGTGTAATTTTCCTAAGTGTTCTTACGAGTTGATTCCAATGGTTGTTTGGTTTTGTTTTAATTGAATCTAAAACTAAGTTATATGATGATAAAGAAACTTGCTAGGGTTAGGTCAAAGGTGGGGTTTGGTAAGATTGATATTAACTCCTCTTTCAATTCCCTAAATGAAATCTTTTAGAAGTTATAGCAACTATTAGAAAAAGGGATTAGAATGATTGGGAAGAAATGAAGTTTCTTCCTCTAGATCCTTGTCCGTCCTTTCCTAGTATTTGCTATAACCTTCATGGAAGACATGCATGTCCGGTCCTTTATACTACGGTTTCACCGTTACCTCATGCGTAGGGTGCCGTAGGGAGCAGATCATGCATGCATGCATGAAGTTCTAGTTATTAAAAATAATCGGGCTTGAAAGAGATGAGAGATATTCATCTCTCAATCCCTCCCTTATTCCTAACCCTAACAAGCGAGGAAATTACTCGCTCATTAGGGGATCTTTTAAAAATAACATTTTAAAATAACTTACCTACTGCAGTTTAAGAAAGATTACACTAAATTAAATTAGGGCAATGGAAGGATTTATCTAAGGCAAGAATTTAACTATAAACTAAGGCAGGAATTAAAAAAAGACTTACCGAAATGATGCTCTTAGATCTTCAAAATAATCTGAATTTTATTTCTTGGAAAGAGACATCCCTATTACAGTATTTTGATTACAATTTTATAGGTAAACAGGGAAATTTAGGGTTACGGGATTCGCACATGTGCGATTACAAAAATACCCCCGAAAAATCCAAACCTTCGCACCGACGCACCGACACAAAAATTCTACGCTGACACGTGCACTAAATGGCCGCGGAACCGCGGCCCCAGCCTGGGTTTGGCCGCGGTTCCGCGGCCAAACTAATGAATTACACTCTGGTTCTTCTGGTGCTGTCTTCTGTTGACTCTTGGGTCCTTTTTATATATGTTCTTTTTCAATTGGGCTTCTAGGCATTCTCCAGGTCTCTAGTGAACATTGTAGGGACTTTTATCGTTGCTTCGTGACGAAATCCTGAACCTTGCGCTGCTTTGTAATGATCTCTGTGTAGGCTTGATCAAGATCCTCTGATTATTGGTCAAAGTCTCACTTTTGCATTATCTTTTATCTTTTTCACTGCTTTCGCTCCAAGAGTCTGCAACCTGTAATATGTAACAAACATGCGTCAAAAGCACCTGTTTATTTATAAAACAAATAAGAATGGGGAATATAATAATGCAATATTATGATATGAACAAGGCACTACACTCATGTATAGAGGTTATATTGCCACTTTAGCATGCTTCAGACTTATTCATATTGAGGTTTATATATATCTGATCGTATTGACCTGGGATGAGTCATACATTCGATATCTGCTTGTAGATATTTTCTATTCACGGGTTGGCAACTCACCCCCGTTGTGCCACAGTTCTTGCAGGTTTTGCCGCACAGGTTTCATTGCGGCTTTTCTGGCACATTGCTTCCCTTACGGGTGACTTGCTTTGGTAGGTGAGTTCTTTTGCATCAGAACCACCATTGTACATGTATTAGTCAGTTGTATCTAGTAATTCCATCATCCAAAGCTTGTTTATTTTTTCAGACTTAGAAAATCAGTTATGTATTATTTCGACCTTAGAGTCGCGCGTTGTAGTATTACGGTTTTCATACTGTTTGAGTTTCATTTTCTGAGTTTTGATCCTCGCCCTTTGGCGTTGTATATTATATTGCTTGCGTGGTTGTGATCGTCGATTGACGAAGAGCTAGCTCCCGCTTGGGGATGCCTTTTATCATTGCATATATATATTATTCTTGTTGTACCCCGTTCGGGGCCAGTATTTACAAAGGAAACTCTGCCGAAATTTTCAAGAAAAGACTATACTTTTAAAAAATACCCATTCGGCTTACGTATTTAAAAACCTTGCTTTTAAAACATGTTTTCTTCACTTCTTAAACTATTTTTCCTTCATTTATTATTTAAAATGGTTTTAGATTTCTGGGCTTTGACTTACTTGGATTAGATGGGGTCCTATAGACTTCATATGATTCAAGGGCCAGTCACGAGCTATTTTGGGTCGTGACAAAGTTAGTATCAGAGCGCTAGGTTAACCTTTGTTCGAGTCTAAGTTTGACTATGTGGAGCCTAGGGCGTTTATATATATACGGAACTTAGGCTTGACCTTATGGAACTTAGACTTAGTCGAGGGTGTATTATACCCGAACTTTCATCGCGTAGGTTGACCCCGTGTTGATGGAGTAGGTAGCTTGAGTAGAGTGACGTACCGTACGTATGATCCGTGGCATACTTACGACACGCCACTCCGCTTAAGAAACCTTAGGATATACATTTCTTTGCACAGTATTATATTCATTCATATGATCTATCCTCATCGATACTGGTTATGATTTTGCTGCCACGATTGCACGGGTAGAGTGAGCTACGGCTCGAGTTGCATCAGCATAAGCTCGTCGTGGACGAGGACTGACCCGGGCATGATTCCAGAGACATACGATTGCATATAGAGGCACCGTCTTATTGTGTTTTCGCGCCATGAGCGTTTGACCGATCGCTTTTACGAGATTTCCCGGATGTACCGATCGGTACCAGAGGATTGAGCCACTGATAGAGGCCAGCCAGGATGTGATGACCATTGATATATCGCTTATTCATGATGATTGAGACGCTGTTCAGCGTACGGACGAATAAGCCAGTTGTTGCTGCAAATGACGAGATATCGCCCAGATGATTGGAGCTACTGCAGCTTGAGCATATACTTAGAGATATGATGGTGAGTCGCTAGTCACCCGAGGATGAATGACTAGGACATGTGGTTCGATCGTTTACCCCGATGCGAGGTCATCAGATAGATTGATTCCAGCTAGAGGCGACTTCACGCAGATTCGTTGAGAGTCGATTGAGACGATCGAATGTCAGGAGCTCATTTTCCAAGTTTAAAGTATTCAGAAAGACATGCAAGCGATTCTATGGACCCTCTAGAAGAAAGAAACCCTAACTCGACATAATGACCGTGTGAAAGCCATTGAACCTTAGGGTTTGCGACAGTTCCGCGGCGCCATTAGTAAGGCTTGGGTTTGCCCTTCTACGGTTGGACCACCCATGCTGTGGAATGTACTCGATACTATTAAACTGTACCCAAGATGTTGAGCTCTTGGGGGATTCTGAGGTTTTGACAAATCGATCGGATGGTTCGGCATCTTTCGGATATTGTGATGGGACACACTGCTTGGGAGACTCCTCCAGGTACGAGTATAGCCATTGGAGCGTAGTCCATGCAGCCACGATTAGACGAGTCCGAATCAGTCGACATTAGAACAAAGTGGAGTAAAGAGTTCGCACGAGATTTTGACGAGATGACGTTCCACTCCGCTGACATCAGAGATACGATGTGTCTACAGAGGCGTTGGGATGCGACCAGCTTCCGAGTAAATGCTGTACTAAGAATGCAGATGTCCAGAGAGCGAGAAGAGATTATGCCAAAGTACCAGCTTCCGTGCAGTTCGGCTTAGGCGAGATTGGAAAAGACCTTGAGCAGGATTCCTTCCAGGACACTGCTGCAATAAGATTTGCACCAGGAGGAGATGTGTGATGTGCATTCAGAGAGCCAGAAGCCGACGCCAATGACGTGCTGCTTTACGAGTGGTCACGAGGAAAGATCGAGAGATGACCAGAGAAGTGCCAGAACGGAATCGTTTCCGTTAGCACACCTGACAGGGCCGATGAGCCGATGGATTGCGAGATTGGTAATCTACAGAGAAGATAAGAACCCAGAGACAGAGGACGCCAGACCGTGAGCAAGAGGCAAGTAGATATCTTGCGCCGCTAGCATTGGATGTACCGGCACCTTCTCGACTTTGAAGGAGGATATGCCGATTTGTGATTTTGTGATTTGACTATCACGTATCCGTCACTTTGGATTTCGGTATTTTGGGCGATCTATTCGCATGATTTAGTCTTGATGACTGAGTTTCATGGATTTCATACGGTTGATTTGATGTTGTGCATATGCTACGCACGCGATTTGATTTTTGCACTCGGTATAGCTTATATGTGCTTGTAGTGCATTGATATGTGTTTTGTGCACGCAGTTGCACACGTTTATGATTTTCTTTACACCTGGGTACACTTGGTGTTGCTGCTTTCGTATTTGAGTTATTGCTGGGTATTTGTGCATGGGGCGCACCAGTTTTATGTTTCTTGCGTTTATCGCACCAGAAATATATTTCGTGCCTTTTTTGCACCGGATTTATATTTTGTGCACTACGGTTGCACCTGACTTCGATTTGATGTCATCCGATATATCGATTTTGGATTCTGATATTGATGTTGATTTCCTGCACTCCGTGCATTTGATTTGGACTTGCGCATGTTCGACGCTTGCTATTGGATTTCGTGATTTCGTGCATGTTGAGTGCGCAGGATATAGCTTTTATTCGTGCATGATGGATGCACCAATTTGGATTTTCGAGCAATTTGGGCGCTGTCACGACCCAAAATTGGCACGTGACGGCCCTAATACTACGTAACGCCTAAAGACGTAACGCAGTAAAAGAAAGCCAAAACCCAGAAATCTAAACCATTAAAATATAGGAAAACATAGTAAAAGTTTTTGAAACATTTGAAATTATAACCCAAATTCTTTAAAAAGTACAACTTTCTTTCTTTAAAATTTTAGCAGCACCCCCTTTAAAAAAAACTAACCCCCAAATGGGTACAACAGATAAACATAAATAAAGCATCCCCAAACAGGAGCAAATACATGCCCAACGGCGGAAAACAATCACCACCACAAATATACGACGCCGTAGCGAAGAAATAAAAGACAATAGAGATAAAGCTGTATAAAAGACAACAAATCCATAAATAATATACCATAACGTCCTCACCAAGTCTCTAAGTCAACAACACAGTAGTAGATGGAGAGTACAAGATACAACGAATGTACAATACAAAATACAGATAACCACCAATACCCACCTAAGCAAAATAGCACACTGTGAGCCGATGCAGTATCTGTAGCAAAAGATGATAGGTGAATAGCCTGCCTCGACTACTCTGGGGAAACACCCTGCAAAACAACTGCGGCACAAACGGGGTGAGTTGCCAACTCATGAATAGTAGATAACATATGCAGGTAATCGCAGGTATGTACGTACAGCATGAATTTAAGATATGCAATTTACAGTAATAACAGGTCATGTGAATGCAGAATAATGGAAAGTATATTAGCAGGTACAATCAATATATGAAGCAATAATAACATGACAATAGTATGCAATAATTATGCAATAGGGATATGAGAATGTAGATATGCAGCAATCATGAAGGGTACACTAACAGGTACTCCTAATACATGGAACAGTGCATAAGTAAATAGGTATGAGGTATGGAGTGAAATATGTCATTTCCACGGAATCCTGACATCGTGGTAGGATCACAATCCATCAAGACACACAAATTCACAATTTCTCAAATCAGCCCCCAAGTTAGGCTCTCATATCGTATAAGTCTCACATCTTCTCAATGTACAATATCGAATAATCTCATATATCCCGATGTACAAATCAACAATCTCATATGTATCCGGTATCCAATCTCAATGAATCACCTAATATCCCAAGTCAAATCTCAAGTAAGATTCTAGCATCCTAAATATATATTTGTAGAAAAAAATATGATGGGGGTCAATACACATATATTAGCGTCCCACTCCACTAATATTGGTGTAAGGGTATATATAACAACGGCTAAATCTCCTGTTATATATACAAAGGTGTTAAAAGAAATATCATGAAAACAATGTGCCAAGCATCGACACAAAAATCTTGATCTATCAGATGCCGTCACCAAGACTAGCATCCTGATAGGTACGTATGATACGCTATCCGAAAAGCACGAGTGCCTAACTCTGACCCTCGTCTTCCCACGTATCCATACGTACATGACTCCCAACGGTATCCCCATGATCCCCGCCGAGTCATTGGTACTGTCACCGGTAGGTACTCGCCCGCCTCCAGGCTCAATCGGTAAAGTCCATCAATCATCTTGCCGAGGGGAACCATACCGGGCCCCACCATGTACCCTCATACGGCACCCACTCCTCGTATGGAGTATATAATCAGAACCGATAAATCTCATGGTGGATGCGCAAATATTATATCAAGGAAACCAGGTTTTTCAAATAATGCATAATTTCATGAACTCCCGTGGTTCCCAAATCCAGAAAACATCATATAAAATCCAATAACAATGCGCAAATCCAGGAATAAATATATGCAATATATCTGAAATGCGAGCATATAAAGGAAAATATGTAGCCGAAACCAGATGTATGCAAAATCAATAAGGTACAGCTAAGTATAGGTGTCTACCTATAAAAAAAATGATGTAGTATACCCCCCTGGGTATAAGTAAAATATGAGCAAGGTATACTTGTAGCTGTATCGTAAAGGGTATATGTACCTATCACTAATGGTACGATACTCTATAGGTATACAGGTAAGCTAAATGTCACATGTAATGAGAGGTATGTATCAATGTCACAAGGTCCCTAACCAAGCAATATAATATCTATAATGGTTTGTGTGTGACATGGCAATTATTGACGGTGTGTATGTAGTATACAATCCGTGCTCGTGCAACATGAACCGTCAATAATATGTGCAGTGTCCTACGGCTACTAGTCACAGTACAACTATATCTAAGTAATGGGGTAAAGGCGCAATTCTAAAAATGACGTAGAATATACGACAAGTATTAGAATCCTAGCCCAGTCGCATAACGCCATGCGGGCGATTCCCCTGTAGATGTTAAATCTACTCACCTACGCTCTAAGCTAGGTGAATCCTACCACCTGTTTCCCCCTGTAGCAGTGTCCGTAGTCCCCGTCTGGAAACCTGAAAATTAGACAAGGAAATAATATATAAGCAAATATCTCGCAAAACGCGATATCGAACCCAAACGAGAAACTCGCATCGCGAACTAAAAGCGCGTGTGCACGATACGCTGAAACGCGTGTATACGCGTCTAAAACTACCATGACACGCCGCGACACGCTGGATCGCAGAACCCACTCACGTATCGCGCGTATCGCGCAAACAAAACGGACATGCAATACGATATATTGTCCCAGATTTTCCTATAGGTCAAATCTCACAAAACTACATATGCCAAAACACTATAAAACACTGCAGAGAACCCTAGCCAAGAACCCAACACCCCAGCCCCCTACCTGGCCGCAATTTGCAGCCAGATGTATTAAATCTGCGGCCATGCTTTAGAATAGGTGGTTCGTGTTCTTGTATTGTGTTCTAGACCTAGTGGCATGCTCCAGTCTTCTCAATTTTATCCTGAAGGGTCCGGGTCAATAGCAAATCACAGAATGCCACAATATCGCTTAAAAACGCTAATTTGCACACAAAAGTAAACCCTGTGGTATTTTAGTGAAATCTGGGTTAATTCCTAGTTAAAGTGATCCTAATAACACTAAAAGAGGCTAAGTTAACTAACACAATAATCACTTATCCAAAATTCCACATAATCACCATAATTTAGCAATAAACTCATAATTAACACAAACCGACGCCAATTACACACAAGCTACGCAAACTAGGAAATTGGGTTTAAGAATTATACCCTATAAGATCCTAGGAAGCAGGAGAAGAAGAAGAATTGAGTTGTTGCTGCTGCTTGCTGCTGATGCATGTTGCTGCTGCTGATGCATGAGCTGCTGCTGATGCTGATGTTGTTCTGCTACTGCTGCTTTTGCTTCTGGTGCTGCTTCTACTGCTGAAGCTGCTGATGGAGCTGCTGCTGTTTCTGTTCTTGCTGAAGGGATGTGTGTGTGTATGAGAATGAGAGAAAGAGAAAATGAGAGGAGAAATGAGAGAAACAAAACCAAGACCCCCCTCTCTCTCTCTTCCCTAATAAATGAGGCATGGCTCACACCATGTAACACCATGCTTCCTCTCCATCTCAAGGTCAACATTTCAACCCAAAATTCAAAACCTTTTAAATATTTAAATTCATTTTTCATTTTAAAACAACCCTCCATACTTAAAACCCATAACACTTAAAACAAAACTATAAACTAGATTAAAGCAAATGGGTTAATCCACCATGATTGCTAATCATGGTTTAACCCCACTTAACACCCTAGTTATCATGCACAAGTGTGTGCAAAGCTAGAAAAATTCTAATAAAATATTCATTAAATAGGATAAAATAATTGAAACTCCATTTGGTAAACTTTTTAGTAAAAACTGTAAGTCCACGTTACCTCTCCCGGTTCTTTCGAGCTTGCGGAAATGGTGAAAAACGATTTTTAGGGTTTAGGTAACATGGACTACAAAAACGGATCTTTGCTAAACTACACACTAGCAACTAACAAGAGAGTTATCTACTCGGTTAGGGGTTATACCTCAACTTGAACTCCTTCTTCTTGGACTCTTTGTAGTGGTCGGATGATGCTTTCCTTGTCGCCTTCTCTTGTCGAAGATGGATCCACCTGAGGGTCTCTACCTTGAGCTTCTTCCTCGAACTTTGAGAAAACTAAAGTCTCCGGCTTGCTAGACTTTCAACCTTAGGATGAGTAGAGAGTGGCTTTGGGTGTTTTATCTCCAAGGAGAGGTTTCTCAACTCATGAGAATGATTCTCCTTGAACTAGAGGAGGAGGAAGATGAAAGGAGGAGAGAGAATGGTTATGATAGAATGAGATGGTTTTTTTACAACCATAACAATATAAGTGATTTAATCAAATTAATAAATTTAATCAAATGAAAAAGTTGATGGAAGGTTTGATGAGACCATTATCATTTCACATTAAATGGTTTTTGCAAAGATCAAAGAGCATCTTTGATGTGTAATGATGATGGTCAAAGTTTCAACCATGGTCAACTAGTCAACCTTGGTCAATAAGTCAACAAACCCAACCATGACACAATTTCATTTAATTAATATTATTAATTGACATATCACAAATTCATTAGGGTTTGGAAAAAGACGACTATCAACTGTGCATACGCACCCGTTCCAAAACCCTAATGAAAATCCCCTTCCTCCGCCTCAATCAACTGTGCATACACACCCGCATTCGTGTTCCGAGGAACATGAATACTATGAGATAAAACTAACCCCAAAACATATACTGGGATCTGGCTCAAACCAGAGCCCGCTAGTAATGTCTGTCCGGACGCCAAACATGCACAAGTGCGCGGATGTGAACGAACCCTGTCGCAAAACCATGCGACCTCTACTCTGTTTTGCCCAAAGGCGAATAACCCTCTGTGTGGGACTCTAAAGACTCGACAATACGCTGGCAGTGGGTTTAACCACAGACCGCAAGCGGTACTAGCTGTACGTAATGGTCCCCAGGTAGATACCGATAAGAAGACCGACGAGGTAAACCCATCTGAACTCCTACTGAGCCTGTATGTGACAATCTCCATACAGTCCGGTCTGTTCGTCTAAGAACATCGCATGGAGGGCCTAGGGGGCGGTAAACGTTAGTCCCCTACTAGCGGTACAAGTCGTGCCAGAGTGTAGTCCAGAACACCTGAGATAATACTGGAAACCTACCAGTCTATCTCGCTTGCCCTGGCCAGGGACTTTGTGTAATGGCTCTCCTAGACACAGCGCGATATCAATCCCCAATACCGGGAGAGACGAATCCTGTCTAACCATTACTGCCTCCAAGTGCTTCGGGACTGCACCCAAAAACTACCTGTTTGCACGCCTCCTTTGAGCCGTGGTAGGGTAGTAATCAAAGTATAGTGGGAACACACTCGAGGCGAAGTGACAGTGTCAAGTCAACGGACTAAGCTGTACTCATGTCACCTGGGAACAGATAACTGACGATAGGTATAATACCAACCAACAGTTCCCGATGAGTCTTTTCCAGTGTACTCGTAACCTAACGAGCACCCGCATACTATCTCAAGTACAACGTACTGACGGCTGTGGGACAGACCGTCTCCCAAGCTGGGATAAGAAACGCATGCGCTAGTCTACTCCGGAGTATCGATGCCCTGTCTCGATAGTCCTACGACTAGGGACCTGTATAAGGATGTGCTTGTAGACTACCCAGCCCCCACGAGTGTGACTGCCATCACAACGCTGTTAATCAAGCAAAGATCCTAAGGGCTCCACTAATGTGTAAAGGCGATATGCTAAAAGAAACACATGCACACATTAAAGTAGAAACAAACCAAGTAGCATACTACCAGTTTGAGCAAGAATGTCAATACAAGGTGAATATCCCAAGCTTCCATCAAGTAATATACAATCCAGTATGATACAGTAATGGCCTCTAGGGCATATACACTAACAAAAACCATATATTAAAATATAATTAGCCCCAAAACACATTCTAAGGTGTTACAATCTCCCCCCCTTAAAAGAAATTCGTCCTCAAATTTAAAAATATACTAAACGTACCTTCAAAGAGAAGATTACAAACTCTCAAATCTCGCTCGCAGCCTCCTAAGTGATTACCTCATTATACGGCTACATCCAAGAAAACCCTACACAGATGGCAAGACCCTTGATCGACGTTTCTCCATCCGCCGAGCCCTTAACACAATGGCTGCCGGTGAGCGAAACGATCGCGTCCAAGCCAAATGGTCCGGTGCCAAATCATGTGAGAAAGGTCATGAAGGTAATCGTAAAGTACCGACATAAGGAATACGGGGTGATCACTCAATAATCTGGGCGGAAGTGCCAAATTAAAGGCAACGAACTAACTCGCTTATAGGATCTCGAAAGGACCTAAATCCTGGGATAAGCTTCCCAAAACTCAACACGTCGTTTATCGGAAAAATCCGGAGGAATACATGATTTGCCACTGCGCACTTAAGTCTACGACCAACACAGTCGGCATAAGACCTCTGTCCGCAATGAACAATTCTCATCCTGACCTGAATCAACTGGATCATCTCCGAAGTCTCTAAACTAGCTGGGGTCCAGAATCCTACATATGCAGAGTCAGAAAACAATAGATTGGTGATCGACACGACCTAACCCCTAAACCTAAAGGTTGCCAATTGGAGTGTCTCCTGATAACAGCTATCGAAGGAGAACCCTAACAATGGCGAGTGACGATCCCCAACTGTCGAAAACAATTAACACAAACACACAACTTAACAAAAAACAACTGAGCAAACTGAGTATAACCGGACGACAAGAATCCGAATGGAGTCACACCCTGACTAACCCTGGGTAGACATCATAACGAAATTCATAGAGATCTACTCCCACTCCTACTTCGGAACGGTTAAAGGTTGCAACTCTCCAGCCGGCCTCAGATGCTCAATCCAAGCACACAACAAGACAGACACCTTAAAATGAACCATGAAACTTCTCTTTACATCCCTGTCCACCCGTAACTATCTCATAAGTCACGTCAATATTGGTGGAACTTGAATGAATACAGAGAGTTGACAGATGTGCCTGCTCTAGGGTTTCACTTCTCTACCTGATAATATCAGGTACACAAACGCGTCCCTAACTTAGCACACCATTGTCACAAATCACGGACTCCAAATCATTACCCAGCCGAGTATGCTCAAGTATCATTGACGAACGAGCATCGGTGGGCAGTGACTCGCGAAAGCGATTAAAGAAAAGTGGTCGGGCGCGGACATGAGCAAGCTGTCCCCTCTGTAGAGAAGAACTTAAGCTGTACTCGACGATCGCATAAGAACTGTAAATCTGCAGAAGACTATAACAACAATCAAAATCTGCTGCAGGAAGATGTACATTAAGCTCTGGTGGTCCGTGAAAATCTTACACGACTCTCGAACCAGTAGTGTCTCCAAATCTCCAACGCAAAACCACCGCGGCCATCTCCAGATCATGAGTGGAATATCCTTCTCGTACTTCCTCCAAATCTAAGGAAGCAAAAGCGATAACTCTATAGTATCACCTCAGTACACACTCGAGCCCCACTAAAGAAACATTACAGTTAAACAACAAGGTCGTCCGAACCAAAAGCAAAGAAAGAACTGATGCAGTTGTTAACAGAATCTTCAACTGCCGAAAACTCCGCACACATGCCTCAGTCCAAAGAAAAAAAACCTCCCTTCCGGTCAATTTAGTCAACGGTGCAGCACTACACTAGCAATCCTGCACGAAACGGAGTTAAAACCTGCTAAGCCCAAAATCTGCGGACCTCTGTCCTGCACACAAGTCTGGGCCTAAGCTGTACGGCCACGATCTTTCTCGCAACTATACAAAACCGTCTCCCGTGACTACAAGACCTAGGAGTCAACACAAAACAAGCCTGAAAAAACACTCCAAGAATCTAGCAACTGCTGGTGCTCTCCCAGTATCTGCATAACAAATCCTCAAGTACTACTCCTGTCCCTCAAGATACATTAAATAGACCAGAATATCGTAAATAACACAACAATAACTGGTCGAGGAACGGCCTGAAGAAATCTGGTTCATCACATCTACGAATGCTGCTAGGGCATCAATGAATCCAATGACTCACTAATACACACAAACCCCGTAGCACGCATAAGGCAGTCTTCGGAATGCCATCACTCTAAACCGCAATAATGATGACCTGATCCCGAACAAACTTAGAAAATGTCTCGCACTCTGGAGCTGATCGAAGAAATTGTCACTGCGAGGTAAAGGATACCTATCCGCACCGTAAGCCGGTTCAATTGACGATTCGTCGATACACAACCTCAAACTGCCGTCTTTCTCCTTGACAAACAAAAATAGGAGTTTCCAAAAGCAAAACACTCAGATGCGCAAAACTCCCCAACAACAATTCTGCAGCTGATCCTTAAGCTCCCTAAGCATCGCCGGCCCATCTGGAACAACGTCGGAAAACTCTCGCACGAAAGAAAAAACCGGTCCAACAAACCCACTGTGGCTTCGGTATCATTAATGAATGCTAAGAATCCATGACATCTCTTCAAAAGACGACTAGCGAAAAAGGCTGAATTCAAGCTGTGAGAGGCGGCACAACTATCCACCTGCACAACAAGAACTAACTCGTCGGGAAAAACAAGACCTGACTGTTTTCTCACGGTATTCCACAGACGCCTAGTACGTAGCTAACCAGTCCGTGCCCAGGAGAACGTCAAATCCAACATCTCTAGAAGGATCAAATCGACGGACAAATCTCTATCTCCTATCCGATTGGCACACAACTGAAATACGTGTCGCGTAACAAAAGAATCGCTGACAGAACTTAATACAACAAACGGCAAACCTACCTAACATGACTCTCGTCCCAACCACGGCACAAGTGAAAAACAACAAATACATCAAAAGAACATATAAATTAAGGATACCTGAAAACTTTGAATTGGACGCCTGCGCGCCCCAAAGAGTAGAAGCAAATTCCTGTGTTTGCCCCCTACCCGCAACTGACTGAACTCCTCTGGTGGACTGAGCCCTCTGAGCGAACCTTCCACGTCCACGGCCTCTCTGTATATGACTCTGTCGAGGTGCTAAGGAACAATCCCTGATGAAGAGATGAAGGCTTTCGCATCGAAAACATCCACGCGCTGACTGCTGACCCTCCTGGGAATGAGAGCTGAATGACTGTCCTCGCCCTCAGCCTCTACTATTCCCGCGACGGCCATGAAATCTGTCTCGATGACCAAACCTCTGTCTCTGGGCTGGTACACTGGTACGAGTCCTCCACTGTCCTGGAACTCTCAGAGTCTCTGGAATATGCGCCTCGTCAACTGGAACTGCAACCACTGGTGCTATGTAGGTGACGGACTGCTTCATGCTGATCGCAAAGGACAACTGAGTAACAGGGGTGACAACCTCCTGTCGTAGCGCTCGAACGACATCAACCAATGAACTCATCATCTGGCGGAAGTCTTGCATCTCTGCCACAAGCCTATCGATACTATACGTCGAAGGCTGATCCGTCTGCACCTGTGCAACTAGCGTGCCATCCTGGTCAGTGCTCGTCTCACCCGAGCCTATGTTAGTTGTATGTATGCCCTAGAGGCCAGTATTGTATAGATGATGTATATTATATTGGATGCTTCGACATATATAGAGATGACTTTCTTGCTCGATATGATAGTATGCTATCTGGTTACTCTTTATCTTAACATGTATACTAGTCTCTTTAAACTGTCTTATAGTTACATGTTGGTAAAGCCCTTAGGATGTGTACTTGACTACCTGTACTATGATGCGGATCATACTAGTGGGGACATGGTAGTCTATAGGCACATCCTTCAAGGTCCCTAGTCGTGGGTGTATTGAGACGGGGCATCGATATACCAGTGTAGACTAGCGTATACGCTTCTCGACCCATGAGATGGGCGATGGATGATCCCATATCCATTGGTGTTTGACATCAGAGATGGCATACGGGTGCTCAGTGGAGACTGGGTACACTGGACGGACTCGCCGAGAACTCCCAGATGGTATTATACCTCACGTCAGATGGCAGTTCTCAGGTGACACTTGTGCAGGTTAGTCTGTAGACCCGAGATCGTCATAGAGTCTTGTGTGATTCCCACTGTGCTTTGATCTCCACCTTACCACGTCCATGAGGGCATGCAAAACGGTGGTCTTTGGGTACAGTCCCGAGTCACATGGAGGCAATGAGCGATAGGAGGGGTTTTGTCTCTCCCGGTATTGGGGGTTGATGTTGCGCAGTGCTCGATTGGCCGTAACAGGGAAGTCCCTGGCCAGGGCTGATCAGAGATTTGCTGGTAAGTGTTACCAGTAGTTTCTCGACCCGTTATGAGCCTCACATTGGCACGACTTATCGGTTATTGGGGTCTGACGTTTACCACCCCTAGACTTGATATGCGACATATCAGACTAACAGACCGAACTGTACGGTAAGTGTTACTGGTTGGATTCACAGGAGTGTGAGCGGGCTAGCTCGTCGATCTTCTGATCGCTCAATACCCGGGTGGCCGTTACGTTTAGCAGACCGCTTGCGGCTTGTGGGTGATTGATATGATCATCATCTGCTGCCGGTGTATTGACGAGTCTTTAGAGTCCTACACAGAGGTTTCCTGGCTCAAGCGAAACGAAATAGGGGCGCATATGAGATATGTGTGGGACCGAGAATGATGCGTGTATGTGATACCGTATTTCATTCTCGCGATGAATGTTTCGATTGGTTATATGCCATATAACCTAGTTATCAAATCAAAGATTGATTCGATAAGTCGATTCATAGGATACTAGTCGGTTATGTGCGACATAACCGGATCATTGAATCAAGTGTTGATTTAATGATTTAATGTATAATTATATATTTGATATATTACTTTGCATTAACTTGTATTGGTTCACTTTAAAAGGATTTTCTCACTTGAAGTTCACAAGTTGTATATGTGATATACTTTTGTGCACTTGATTGTATCATGTTTGATGATGCATGCTCACTTGGGTTTGTGTAAAGAATTATACCATGGTTAAGTTAATGATTAGGGTTTTGTTTATTTGACTTACTTATTTATTTATCCATTCTTTTTGAAAAATAGATAAAAGGAAAACAAATTGGTTTCTTTTTATCATGAAGCTTTGACTAAAGTGATCCTTTTGTCTTCATGCGTAACCCTAACCATTCCCACTAACCATGGTCTATTCTCTACACCTAACCAAGGTTAGAAGATGATAAGTATTCATTTTATTATTCTTTTTGAGGATAACTCATCATATTCTATCTTCTTCTTCATCTTCTTCTTCAAGAAAAAGCTTGCCACCATTAATGGCATCTTGAGCAAAAGTGTGAGAAATCCAATTCTAAAGTGAACCCACCTCCTATTTCTTCACCCTCTACCTCTTGCCAAGTAGTATAGGGTGTTTTCTTCACAAGTTTCACAACTTGGTGAAGTTGGAGCTTGATCTTGTGTAACCTCGACGTAGATCATCTTCGGCATCGTAGCCGACGACTTGTCCGCTCATTTCTCCGATGAAGCCGATGCTAGAGTCCGAGATCCGACTAGGACAGCGAGAGGACGTCTGCGTGGAGCTAAGGAAGTGGAGAACCGGATCTACAAAGGTTGTAGTTTCTTACTTTTAGTTAAGATGTTAACTAGTTTCACTTTTCGCCTAAAATTCTAGTTAACGATCCGTATTAGGGTTTCTCGGCACTCGTAAAATTTGTAATTGGCATGGTTGATGCCTTGTGAGACTTCATTAGCGTGCCTGGGAACCCTACAGTGGTATCAGAGCTTAGCTAGAGCCTTAGGCGATGCTCAGACGATGTTTGAAACCCGATCGAACCCGAAACCCTATTTTTTTCACGCTCTCTGGACTTTTTTCAAAAACTGGGTTTTTTCCATATTAAAAATTCTTAAAAAATTCAGCAGGGAATTCTAAGAATTACGGTGCAAATTTTTCCAAGAGATGAGTTCAAAGCGCGGCGGAACCGCGGCAGAAGCCTGCCTTCTGCGGCGGAACCGCGGCAGAAGCCTGCCTTCTGCGGCGGTTCCGCGGCCATATGATGACATCATCATTCCCTTTTTGCACAGTAATTCCTACTTTATGATGCTGAGTTTTCTAGGAATTTTTAATTTGACTCAAGAGTTGAGTGTTCTGGGGTTGCATTGGGAATCGTTGATTCGATCGGATTATTAAACTTTGTCTATGTGTTTTTCCGGATAACTTTAGAATATGTTAAAAAGTTCGACCGGATATAAATACCCAACTTTTCCCCTGCCGGAAAATTTCCAAGTGTTGGATTTTTCTAAGGTTTAAAGACGTTCTAAGTAGTGCAAGTAACGCGATGGTCCCTCTAGAAAACAACAAACCTTAACTCGATTATGTGACCGTCTTGAACTGCCCTTTGAACCTTCGGATTTGGGGCAGTACGGCGTGCCACATGTGAGGCGTTGGCTTGACCCTTCTACGGCTGGACCATTGGTACTGAGGCATGAAGTGAATGTCTTTGAACCTATTTCATGTGTTGAACGGTTTCGGGAAAACTTGGGTGTTCGAATGTTCGATCGGAAAGTTTAATATTTTTTATTTATCCGGAATGGGATACAATTATTGGAATTCACACACAGTTATGAGATAACTGAATGAATGTTATAAATCTAGCGGTTTAGTCTCACTTGATATTGAAAAGGGTTTTCGATAATGGGACTAAAATGCGGGGTTTATAATTGTTAGGCATGTGATGTCTAAGTATTTCATTTGATTTGGCATGCGATGTCTAAAGAGGTTATGGATTCCTACTGTTGTAGTTTTACACTTTCTTTTCTGTGACCGTAAGTGTAATATGTGATATCGCCGGTTTCGTTGCTATATGTCAACGACAATTGAGATGCGCATATTTACTTACGTTGATGACATGTGATGTTATGTGTTGCTGGATATGTTATATTGGATCGTCGTGTTTGAATAGCCGGGGGTTTTTATGTGAGATGAGTGTTTTTCATTTTCATTCATGTAAAAACTTGTATGTAATATTCTTTTATTGGGGCACTTCCAGGTTGTGGAAGTTGTCACCTTTTGTATATTATTTACTTTTCCGCATTAGGATAGACCCAAGGAGGGAAGCACAAGTAACCGGGTTCTAGGGTCCAGTGGGAGACCATCTCGAGGAGTCGAGTCCGGGTCTCCTAACCCTAGAATTGGTAGGGTTGCTTGCCGCCTCGTAGGGGTCTAGGGATGTGGGATTGGCTATTCATCATGACCGTGGAATCCGTGTTTTATACTGGCTCGTATTGAAAACACGGACGTCCTAGAATATCCAATGTTTCATATGTTTCTTCTGTTGCGATATCTGTGATGTGATCATTTGATATGTTTTGATGGATACAGTATATAGTATATATGATATATTATATAGACGTTACTTATGTTTTACACCCGCACTAGCCCTGCCCTGCTCTGTCGTTAGTTACCTAACCTAACGGTGCACGAGGGGACATCGAGGCCAATGCGGATGGCATAAGTGTACGTCGTATTTATCTGTGATGTTTTAGGACACTTAAATGATGGGACTTCATTAATGTGATTAATGAAAGAAAAGAAACCTAAAAGATGTTGTAGAATCAAATTTTTAATAAAAAGGGTAGCTACAGTTTTGCTTTGCATAGCGGTATATGCGATATATCCTGCACCTTATTCGATGAGGAAAGGGCCGAGATCCCTTCACCGGGAGTGACCCCTTTAGCAAAACTGGCAGATGCTACAACACTCGGTTTGACTTTTGACTGCTTTTTGGAGTTTTGCTTTGCACAGTGATATATATGATATATCCCGCACCTTATTCGATGAGGAAAGAGCCGAGATCCCTTCACCGGGAGTGACCTCTTTAGCAAAACTAATGAAAGCTTCAAAATCACTCCATATTAAAATTTCACTTGATTCTACAACGATATCGAGTTCATTACGCTCATGGTTTTTCTGTAAAAACCTGCGTAGCCCTCCAACATTTCAGATAGATATTACTTAGTGTTCGTGCTACGGTTGTTTGGCATTCGTCAAGGCGTAGTGTACGGTAGCTATTTACTATTTATCTATAGCATATGATGCGATTGGATTAGGGTATTCGTACGGCGTTGTTTGGCATTCGTCAAGGGTCGTGCGAGTGGGTTTAATTCAATCAAGAAATGTACGGGTTGAACTTGACTAGCGCACTATGGGTTGTTTGGCATTCGTCAAGGTCATAGTACGTTAGGGGCAAAAGAATTATCGGGAATTTCAAGAGTTGAAATTTGCAATGAGATTGCATACCTTCTATGAGATAGTTGGATCCCGATACCCACTGCGAGTAATTGTTACTCCTGGGAGAGTTTTACACAGGACAATTAGCCTATCAAGTAGGTGTCTAGAAAGGTGTCAACGGGGTTACGCCTCTGGGAAAACGAGGTTTACTTTAATTAGGTCCATGCGAAAGCACAGGGAACCTCCCTCAAAGTACCGACACTGGCCTGGCTGAAAGATCGGCGAAGTTGTAGGGTGTAATTAATCCCGGCTAGTCTTTCCATTTAGGGTTTGAAGGAAGATTTGATAAAAACAGTGGGAGCCATCCTGATTAGATAAGATAATAACCAATCTGATCTTGCAAGAGCATATGCTAAAGTGTTTTCTTCTCTCTTTCTCCAGGTAGAGACCATGTCATGCCTTAATAAAGATAATAATATGGATGTATTGACCGAACCCGCATGTTATACTGTGCAGGGGAACGTTGGACCCGTTCTATCTTATAAGTGTTATAAGACTGAACAGGAAACAGGAGAATGTCTGGATTCTCACGCCGCCCAAACGAAGGACATGCATGTTGATGCACCTTCTTCGGGTGTGTTTGTCATTAAGAACTGTTTCTCAGTTCACCCTGCGTCCTGGGTATTAGATACCGGACAGGATCCCACGTATGTAAACAATTACATGGGCTACGGAAAGGTAGAGAACTGGGAAAGGGTGATCATTCCGTTCAAGTAGGGAATGGTGCAAGTGTTGCAGCCAAAGCAGTTGGCGAATATCACCTAGTATTACCAAGTTGTAATACACTGGTTCTGAATGAGTGCTATTATATACCGAACATGATGTGCAACATTATATCAGTTTCTTTACTGAGTAAAGAAGGATATAATTTTGTAGTACAGGATAATGTTATGAACATCTTCCTAGATCAAAAGTTGATTGCATCAGGCTCATTACATAATGGCATATTCATTCTCAATCAAAATAAAGTCCTCAATTTACAAAACACACACAAAAAGAAGAGTTCAGAACTGAACGAATCCTTCTTATGGCATTGTAGACTAGGTCACATAAATGCGACACGGTTAGCTAAGTTGCATAAAGATGGATATTTGAATCCGTTTGAATTTTCATCTTATGACACTTGCCAGTCATGTCTCAAAGGTAAAATGACCAAAACTCCGTTTACGGGACACGGAGAAAGAGTTACGGAATTCTTAGGGCTGATACATAGTGATGTATGTGGTCCCATGTCTACACATACCAGGAACGGTTCTTCCTACTTCATTACATTCACTGACGATCTCTCTAGATACGGACATGTGTTCCTGATAAAATACAAGTCTGAAGCTTTTGAGAAATTCAGAGAATATAAGCACGAAGTAGAGAACCAAACGGGCAAAAGTATTAAGATCCTTCGATCTGATCGAGGAGGAGAATACTTGAGCAACGATTTTCTGGATTATTTAAAAGAGAATGGGATTCTCTCTCAGCTCACTCCTCCTTATACACCACAGCACAACGGTGTATCGGAACGGAGGAATCGCACGCTATTAGATATGGTGCGCTCCATGATGAGCACTGCTGAGTTGCCTATTTCCTTCTGGGGGTATGCGCTTGAGACAGCCATGCACCTATTGAATATGGTTCCTACCAAATCTGTGCCTACTACTCCATATGAGATATGGAAAGGGAAGAGACCATCTCTTAAATATGTTAAGATATGGGGTTGTCCGGCCTATGTCAAAAGACAAAATCCGGACAAACTCGAGGCAAGATCTTTCTTATGTAAGTTTGTAAGATATCCCAAAAATTCACAAGGATATATCTTCTACCACCCCGAGGAACAAACGGTGTTTGTTTCTCGACATGCCACCTTCTTAGAAAAAGGTTTTCTTATGAAACAGATAAGTGGCATTGAGGTAGAACTGGAAGAAGTTCCAGCGACACAAACTATAATAGAAGACTTGGTAGAACCAGAGAATTCAGTAATACCTGACGAACTCCAGCCACTCCGCCGATCTAGTAGAGTTTCTCACCCACCTGAGAGATACTACGGTTTTCTCATTGATGGTGGCAGTGAGGATTGCATCATGGAGGATGATGACCCAACTAGCTTCGAGCAGGCCATCACGAGTGCGGACTCAGTGAAATGGTTGGATGCAATGCGGTCCGAGATGGAATCCATGTACACCAACAAAGTATGGACTTTGGAAGATGCTCCTGAAGGGGTAAAACCCATTGGGAGCAAGTGGATCTTCAAGAAAAAACTTGGTGTAAATGGGAAAGTGGAGACTTTCAAAGCTAGACTTGTATCAAAGGGTTTTCGTCAAAGACCAGGTGTGGACTATGACGAGACCTTTTCTCCAGTAGCTATGCTTAAATCCATCCGGATCATGCTTGCCATCGCTGCATATCATGATTACGAAATTTAGCAAATGGATGTTAAGACCGCCTTTCTAAACGGTGATTTAGAAGAGTGCGTGTACATGACTCAGCCAGAGGGCTTCGTAGATAGTGGGAGCAGCGGGAAGGTGTGCAAGCTGCTTAAATCCATTTATGGATTAAAGCAAGCATCGCGGAGATGGAACATCTGCTTTGACGTCGTTATCAAAGAGTTTGATTTCATCAAAAATCCAGATGAACCTTGTATCTACAAGAAGTTGGCAGAGAGTAAGGTTGTCTTCCTCGTATTGTACGTGGACGACATACTCTTGATAAGAAATGATATTCTTATGCTGCAATCGGTCAAGCTCTTCTTATAACAAAGATTCTCAATGAAAGATCTTGGTGATGCCTCCTGCATATTGGGAATTAGGATCAATAGAGATAGATCCAAAAGGATATTGGGATTGTCCCAATCCAGGTACATTGACACCATACTAAAGAGGTTTAGTATGGAAGAATCCAAACGTGGGAACTTGCCCACGATCTCTGTAGTCACTCTCTCCAAAGAGATGTCTCCCAAGACTGATTTGGAGAGAGCTCGCATGCAAGGGATACCCTATGCTTCGGCTGTAGGCTCTATCATGTATGAGATGCTATGTACCAGACTCGATGTAGCATACTCGCTAAGTGTAGTGAGCAGGTATCAAGCTGATCCTGGAGAGAGTCACTGGACAGCTGTGAAGAGCATTCTTAAGTACATACGAAGGACTAAAGAGATGCTCTTGGTGTATGGTAACGGTGAACTCCAAGTGGAGTCCTTTACCGATTCGAGCTTCCAGAGTGATAAGGACGACTCTAAGTCGCAGTCGGGATTTGTCTTTACCCTTTACGGAGGGGCGGTTAGCTGGAAGAGTTCCAAGCAGGAAACCGTGGCAGACTCGACGATGGAGGCTGAATACATCGCTGCCAACGATGCTGCCAAAGAGGCTGTCTGGATCAAGAAGTTCATTACTGAACTTGGAGTGGTTCCATCCATTGAGCATCCAATACCTTTGTATTGCGATAACAATAGAGCGGTGGCTTTGGCCAAGGAACCCAGGTCCCATCAGCGATCCAGGCATATTCTGAGGCAGTATCACCTGATCCGGGAGATAGTTGATCGCCGGGAGATCGAGGTCAGGAGGGTTGACACGAAGAACAACACGGCGGATCCACTCACGAAGGCCATTCCCCAGATACAGTTTGAGAGACTCTTCGGGATGCTCGGTATGCGATACTACAGCAGCTGGCCCTAGTGCAAGTGGGAGATTGTTAGTTGTATGTATGCCCTAGAGGCCAGTATTGTACAGATGATGTATATTATATTGGATGCTTCGACATATATAGAGATGACTTTCTTGCTCGATATGATAGTATGCTATCTGGTTACTCTTTATCTTAACATGTATACTAGTCTCTTTAAAGTGTCTTGTAGTTACATGTTGGTAAAGCCCTTAGGATGTGTACTTGACTACCTGGACTATGATGCGGATCATACTAGTGGGGACATGGTAGTCTATAGGCACATCCTTCAAGGTTCCTAGTCATGGGTGTATCGAGACGGGGCATCGATATACCAGTGTAGACTAGCGTATACTCTTCTCGACCCATGAGATGGGCGATGGATGATCCCATATCCATTGGTGTTTGACATCAGAGATGGTATACGGGTGCTCAGTGGAGACTGGGTACACTGGACGGACTCGCCGAGAACTCCCAGATGGTATTATACCTTGTTAGTTATATGTATGCCCTAGAGGCCATTACTATACATAGGATGTATATTGTAGTGGATGCTGGGACATATATAGGGAGGACTTTCTCGCTCGACATGATAGTATGCTATCTGGTTACACTTTACCTTAACGTGTATGCTGATTGTCTCTCTGTTACATGTTGGTAAAGCCCTTAGGATCTGTACTTGACTACCTGGACTATGATGCGCATCATACTAGTGGGGACATGGTAGTCCATAAGTACATCCTTCAAAGTCCCTAGTCGTGGGTGTATCGAGACGGGGCATCGATATACCAGAGTAGACTAGCGTATACCTTCTCGACCCATACAGATGGGCGATGGATGATCCCATATCCATTGGTGTTTGACATCAGGGATGATATACGGGTGCTCAGTAGAGACTGGGTATACTGGACGGACTCGCCGAGAACTCCCAGATGGTATTATACCTCACGTCAGATGGAAGTTCTCTGGTGACACTGGTACAGAGTAGTCTGTTGACCCGAGATTGTCATAGAGTCTTGTGTGGTTCCCACTGTGCTTTGATTTCCATCTTACCACGTCCAAGAGGGCGTGCAAAACGGTGGTTTTTGGGTACAGTCCCGAGTCACATGGAGGCAATGAGCGATAGGAGGGGATTCGTCTCTCCCGGTATAGGGAGTTGATGTTGCGCTGTATGCGATTGGCTATAGCAGGAAATCCCTGGCCAGGGTTGCTGAGATTTACTGGTAAGTGTTACCAGTAGTTTCTCGAAGTGTTATAGACCTCATATCGACACGACTTATCGAGCTGTTGGGGTCTGACGTTTACCACTCCTAGGCGAGATATGCGACATATCAGACGATCAGACCGGACTGTACGGTAGTGTTACTGGTTGGATTCACTGGAGTGTGAGCGGGCTTGCTCGTCGATCTTCAGATCGCTCAATACCCGTGTGGCCGTTACGTTTAGCAGACCGCTTGCGGCTTGTGGATGTTTGATATGATCATCATCTGCTGCCGGCGTATTGACGAGTCTTTAGAGTCCTACACAGAAGTTTCCTGGCTCAAGCGAAACGAAATAGGAGCGCATATGAGATATGTGCGGGACCGAGAATAATACGGTATATGATACTGTATTCGATTCTCGCAATGTGACATTGATCGGTTATATGCGATATAGCCGGGTTATCGGATCAAGTGTTGATTCGATAAGTTGTTACTGATGATACCAGTCGGTTATGTGCGACATGACCGGATCGTTAAATCAAGTGTTGATTTAATGATTTAATGCATAATTGTATATTTGATATATTACTTTGCATTAACTAGTATCGGTTCACTTTAAAATGGATTTTCTCACTCGGGTGTGCGCATTGCATATGCGATATGATTTTGTGCACTTGCTTGTATCATGTTTGATGATGCATGCCAAACTTGGTTAAGTGTAAAGAATGAACCATGGTAATGAATGGGTTAGGGTTTTGATTTTTATTTATTCATTTATCTTTCTTATTTATTCTTTTTGGAAAAAGGAAAAAGGAAGATAAATGGTGGCATATTTTGGATTTAGTTGAAGTTTCTTGAAACTTTGACTAAGTCTTCATTCTTGTCCTATACTTAACCCTAACCACTTTAACTAACCTAAGTTAATTCTCTACACTTAACTAGAGTTAAAAGTATGATAAGTATTGTTTTATTTTCTATTTTTAATTCAAGACTTATCATATCATCTTCATCTTCTTCCATTCTTCAAGTGAAGAAAGCTTCATTTTCATTAATGGTGATTGATGATTAAGAGTGAGAAATCCAAAACTAAAGTCAACCCACTTCCTATTTCTTCATCCTCTACCTCTTGCCAAGTAGTAGAGTGTGTTTCCTTCACAAGTTTTCATGACTTGGTGAAGGTGGAGCTTGATCTTTCGATGCCTCGACGTAGATCATCTTCGGCATGGACATCGACGACCTAGCTTGCCCATTCTCCGACGAAGCCGACGCTTGAGCCCGGATTTGATTTGGACAGTGGAGAGGACCTCGTTGCGGAGCAATGGAGGTGGAGAACCGGATCTACAAAGGTTGTATTTCCGTATCTTGTAGTTAAGTGTTAACTAGTTAGCTTTTTCGCCTAGTTTTCTAGCAAACGATCCGTAGTCGGGTCTCTCGGCACCTAGAATTTTTAAAAATGGCATGTTCGATGCCTTGTGAGACCTCACTAGAGTGCCTAGGAACCCTACAGTGGTATCAGAGACTAGCTAGAGCCTTAGGCGAAGTCTAGACGGACTTTGAAGTCCGATCGAACCAAAAATCTGAACCCAAAATAGCTCTCTGGACTTTTTCCAAATTCTGGGATTTTTCCAAATTAAAAATGCGTAAAAAATTCAGCAGGGAATTATAAGAATTACGGTGCAATTTTTTTCCCATGAACAGTAAATCTCGCGGCGGAAGCGCGGCATAACCCTGCATTATGCGGCGGTTCCGCCGCACCTTGATGACGTCATCCTCGTATGTTTGCACAGTAACTCTTATTAAATTATGCTGGATTTTCTGGGTATTTTTAAAATTTATTCAAGAGTTGAATTTTCTGGAGTTGTTTTGGGGATTCGGTGTTTCGATCGGGGTATCAAATTTTGTCTGTGTGGCTTTCCGGATAATTTTTAGAATATGTTAAAAAGTTCGACCGGATATAAATACCCAATTTTCCCCTGTCGGGAAATTTCCAAGTGTTGGATTTTTCTGTAGTTTAACGACGTTCTAAGTAGTGCAAGTAACGCGATGGACCCTCTAGAAGACAACAAACCTTAACTCGATTATGTGACCGTCTTGAACTGCCCTTTGAACCTTCGGGTTTGGGGCAGTACGGCGTGCCACATGTGAGGCGTTGGCTTGACCCTTCTACGGCTGGACCGTCGGTACTGAGGCACGAACTGAATGTTGTTAGACTTATTTCATGTGTTGATCTGTATCGGGAAAACTTGGGTGTTCGAATGTTCGATCGGAAAGTTTAACATTTTCTATTTATCCGGAATGTGATACAATAATTGGAATTCACAAAAAGTTATGAGATAACTGAATGAATGTTATAAACATAGCACTTTAGTCTCGCTTGATCGGTTGCCACGGAATTTTGATGTGATCAAAAGTCCGTCGCAATCACGTAGCGTACGCGGATACTCGCCGGGTAAACTTAATAGACAGCCTCACCCCATAGCCCCGACCAAGTGACTGTAGGAGAACCCCGTCGCCGAAAGCATCCCTTCGGGTGCTCGCGGCAGCGGTGTTCCGCCTTGGTGCACTTCGTCGACGGTATCGGGGGTGCGGCCGCCTACTGAAGTTTGCGACGAGTACTCGATCAGAATGTCAGGAATCTTGTTGAATTGCCCGACTTGGTATTGAAAAGAGTTTTCGATAATGAGACTAAAATGCGGGGTTTATAATTGTTAGGCATGCGATGTCTAAGTAATTCATTTGGTCAGGCATGCGATGTCTGAGGTGGTTGCGGATTCCAACTGTTGTAGTTTTACACTTTCTTTTCTGTGACCGTAAGTGTAATATGTGATATCGCCGGTTTCGTTGCTATATGTCAACGACAATTGGGATGGACATATTTACTTACGTTGATGACATGTGATGTTATGCGTTGCTGGATATGTTATATTGGATCGTCGTGTTTGAATAGCCGGGGGTTTTTATGTGAGATGAGTGTTTTTCATTTTCATTCATGTAAAAACTTGTATGTAATATTCTTTTATTGGGGCGCTTCCAGGTTGCGGAAGTTGTCACCCTTTGTATATTATTTACTTTTCCGCACTAGGATAGACCCAAGGAGGGGAGCACAAGTAACCGGGTTCTGGAGTCCAGTGGGAGACCAACTCGAGGAGTCGAGTCCGGGTCTCCTAACTCTAGAATTGGTAGGGTTACTTGCCGCTCTCGTAGGGGTCTAGGGGTGTGGGTTTGGCTATTCATCACGACCGTGGAATCCGTGTTTTATACTGGCTCGTATTGAAAACACGGACGTCCTAGTATATCCAATATTTCATATGATTCTTCTGCTGCGATATCTGTGATGTGATCATGTGATGTTCTGTGATAGATACAGTATATAGTATATATGATATATTATATAGACGTTACTTATGTTTTACACCCGCGCTAGCCCTGCCCCGCTCTGCCGTTAGTTACCTAACCTAACGGTGCACGAGGGGACATCGAGGCGAATGCGGATGGCATAAGTGTACGTCGTATTTATCTGTGATGTTTAGGTACATTTTAAATGATGGGACTTCATTAATGTGATTAATGAAATAAAAGAAACCTAAGATATTGTAGAATCGAATTTCAAAATAAAACAGGTAGCTACAGCTCTTGCTTTGCACAGCGGTATATATGATATATCCTGCACCTTATTCGATAAGGAAAGGACCGAGATCCCTTCACCGGGAGTGACTCCTTTAGCAATAACTGGCAGATGCTACACATTCGGTTTGGTTTTTGATAGCTTTTAAGTGTTTCTGCTTTGCACAGTGATATATATGATGTATCCCGCACCTCATTCGACGAGGAAAGGACCGACGATCCCTTCACCGGGAGTGACTCCTTTAGCAAAACTAGAAAAGCCTAAAAAACACTCCATTTCAAAATTCATTCGATCCTACAACGATATCAAGTTCATTACGCAATAGGTTTTCAGAAAAACCTGTCGTAGCCCTCCGTCATTTCAAATAAGTAGTAGTTAGTATTCGTGCTGCGTTTGTTGGCCTTTGTCAAGGCGCAGTGTGCGGTAGCTAACTGGTGCTTATCTGCTTATGCATATGATGCAGATTGGATTAGGGTAGTCGTGCAACCTTGTTGGCGTTTGTCAAGGGCCGTGCGGGTGGGTTTAATTCAATCAGGAAATGACGGGTTGAACTTGACTAGCATCCTATGGTTTGTTGGCCTTTGTCAAGGTCATAGGAGGTTAGGGGCAAAATATTATCGGGAATTTTAAGTGTTGAGATTTGCAATGAGATTGCATACCTTCTATGAGATAGTTGGATCCCGATACCCGCTGCGAGTAAGAGTTACTCCTGGGAGAGTTTTATACATTAAAATTAGCCGATCAAGTAGGTGTCTAGAAAGGTGTTAACGAGGTTACGCCTCTGGGAAAACGAGGTTTACATTAATTAGGTTCGTGCGAAAGCACGGGGGACCTCCCTCAAAGTACCGACACTGGCCTGGCTGAAAGATTGACGAACTTGTAGTGTGTAATTAATCCCGGCTAGTCTTTCCTTTTAGGGTTTGAAGGAAGATTTGATAAAAAGCAGTGGGAGCCATCCTGATTAGATAAAATAATAACCAATCTATTCTTGCAAGAGCGCACGCTGAGTGTTTTCTTCTCTCTCTCTCCAGGTAGCGACCATATCACGCCTTAATCAAGATAATAATACGGAATATTGACCGAACCCGCTTGTTATACTGTGCTAGGGAACGTTGGTCCCGCTCCAACTTGTAATTGTTATAAGACAGAGCAGGAAATTGGGGAATACCAGATTTCCCGTGCCGCCCAAACGAAGAGAGTGCATGCTGATGCATCATCTTCGGGTGTGTTCATTATACAGAACCGTTTCTCAGTATCCTTTACGTCCTGGGTATGTGATACCAGATCAGGATCCCAGATATGTAATCTATTACATAGGGCTACAGAAAGGTAGAGAACTGAGAACGGGTGATAAGTTTCATGAGGCAGAAAACGGGGCAAGTGTTGCAGCCAAGTCTGTTGGTCACTGTCACCGTGTATTCCAAATACATTGATTCTGAACGAATGTTATTAGATACCGAACCTGATATACAAAATCATATCAGTCTCTTTATCAGTAAAGAAATGATAAAATTTTGTATTGTTGGATAATGTTTTGAACAGTTCCTATTTCAAAAGTTGATCGTATCAGGCACGTTATCTAAAAGCATTGATGTTCTAAATCAACTACAGTTCTTAGTATATGGAACACACATAAGAGGAAGAGTTCAGAAATGAACGGATCCTTCTTAAGGTATTGTAGACTAGGTCAGATCAATGTGACCCGACTAGCTGAAGTTATATGTAGATGCATATTTAAATCAGTTTGAATCTACATCTTGTGAAACTTGCCAGTCATGTCACAAAGATATAATGACACAAGCTCTGTTTATTGGAAACAGAGAAAGAGTTAGTGAACTCTTGGGATGATACATGTTGATGTATGTAGGTCCCCTGTCTACACATGCCAGGACTGATTCTTTATACTTCATTCCATTCTCTGATGATCTTTCGAGTATCAGACCTATGTTCCTGTTGAAACACAAGTCCGAACCTTTTGAGATATTCACAGAATATAAGTTAGAAGTAGAGAACCAAAATACGGGTATAAGTATTATGTCCTTTGATGAGATCAAGGAGGAGAATACTTGAGCACGGAAATCCTGGACTATTCTAAAGGAGAATGAGATTCTCTCTCAGCATTACTCCTCCGAATACACCATAGCACGATGGTATATTGGGGCGGAGCAATCACACCCTATATGATAAGGTGTGCTCTATGATGAGTACTACTGAGTTATCTTTTTCCTTCTGGGAGTTATGCACTTATGAAGTTGCATACCTATTGAATAGGGTTCCAATCAAATCAGTTGCCTACCATTTCATATGTGATATGGAAAGGGAAGAGCCCATGTCATAAGCTAGTTAAGATTTGGGGTTGTCCGGCCTATGTTTAAAAGCAAAATCTGGACAAGCTCGAGGCAAAGTCTGTTATGTAGAACTGGAAAGGTTCCAGCTATACAAACTACAGCAGATGATTTGGTACAACCAGAGGATTCAGTAGAAACCAACGAACCTCTGCCTCTCCGCCGATCTAGTAGGGTTCCTCACCCACCTGAGAGATACTTCGGTTTCTCTATGACAGTGGGAGCGAGGACTGCATCATAAGATGATGACCCAACTAGTTTCGAGCTGGCCATCAGGAGTGGGACTCTGTAAGAATGGCTGGTTGTTTAGTGATCTGAGATGGAATCCTTATACACCGACAAAGTATGGACTTTAGTTGCTATATCTGAAAGGTTAAATCCCCATCAGGAGCAAGTATATCTTGAGAAGATTACTTGGTGTACATGGAAAGGTTGAAACTTTCAAAGCTAGACTTGTTAAAGGTTTTCGTCATCGACCTGGTGTGGATAATGATGAAACCTTTTCAAGTAGCTATGCTTAAGTCCATCCAGATCCTACTTGCCACGGCTACATACCATAACTACGATATCTGGCGGTCGGGTGCCATGACTGCTTTTCTAAATGATGTTTTAGAAGAGTGCGTCTATAAGTACACAGCCAGAGGGCCTCGTAGACAGTGGGAGCAGCGGAAACGTGTGCAAGATGTTTTATATGATAAAGCAGGCATCGCGGAGTTGGAGCGTCTGTTTTGATGTAATGGTCAAAGAAGTTGACATCATCAAAATGGTAGATGAACCTTGTATAAACAAGAGGGTAGTAGGGAGTATGGTGGTGATCCTCATAGAGTACGTGGATGACATACTCTTGATAGGGAAAGAGTTTCTTATGCTACGCTCGATCAATCTCCGCTTATCACCATAATTCTCCATATAGGATCAAAGTGATACCTCCTAAATCCTGGATTTTGGATCTATGAGATAGATCTAAATAGATGTCAGGATACTCACTAGCTGTAGTGAGATGGTATCAATCGACCGTGGGGAGAATCACTGGAATGGTTCCAGGGTGATAAAGACGACTGAATGTCAGTCACAGGCATTGTCTTTACCCTCAGTAAAGGGACGGTATGTTGGAAGAGTTCCAAGCTAGATACCGTGACATACTAGACGATAAAGGCTGGATACATCGCTACTTAAGACGCTACCAAAGAGGCTGTTTGGGTGTATATTGGTTCATGAGATGAACTACGTTCCAACCATTGTGAGACAATGGAGCTGTGGCTTATGCCAAGGAACGTCCGTCCCATCAGTGATCCAGACATACTCTAAGGCAGTACCACTTGATCATGGAGATGGTTGATCTCCAAGGAGATCGAGGTTAGGAGAGTAGACTCAGAGGACAACACAGCGGATCCACTCACAAAGGCCTGTTCTCAGAGAGAGACTTTTATGGGATGGTTGAGTATGAGATACTGCAACCACTGCTACAGATGGCCCTAGTGCAAGTGGGAGATTGTTAGTTATATGTATGCCCTAGAGGCCATTACTATACATAGGATGTATATTGTAGTGGATGCTGGGACATATATAGGGAGGACTTTCTCGCTCGACATGATAGTATGCTATCTGGTTACACTTTACCTTAACGTGTATGCTGATTGTCTCTCTGTTACATGTTGGTAAAGACCTTAGGATCTGTACTTGACTACCTGGACTATGATGCGGATCATACTAGTGGGGACATGGTAGTCCATAAGTACATCCTTCAAAGTCCCTAGTCGTGGGTGTATCGAGACGGGGCATCGATATACCAGAGTAGACTAGCGTATACCTTCTCGACCCATACAGATGGGCGATGGATGATCCCATATCCATTGGTGTTTGACATCAGGGATGATATACGGGTGCTCAGTAGAGACTGGGTACACTGGACGGACTCGCCGAGAACTCCCAGATGGTATTATACCTCACGTCAGATGGCAGTTCTCTGGTGACACTGGTACAGAGTAGTCTGTTGACCCGAGATCGTTATAGAGTCTTGTGTGGTTCCCACTGTGCTTTGATTTCCATTTTACCACGTCCAAGAGGGCGTGCAAAACGGTGGTTTTTGGGTACAGTCCTGAGTCACATGGAGGCAATGAGCGATAGGAGGGGATTCGTCTCTCCCGGTATAGGGAGTTGATGTTGCGCTGTGTGCGATTGGCTATAACAGAAAATCCCTGGCCAGGGTTGCTGAGATTTACTGGTAAGTGTTACCAGTAGTTTCTCGAAGTGTTATAGACCTCATATCGACACGACTTATCGAGCTATTGGGGTCTGACGTTTACCACTCCTAGGCGAGATATGCGACATATCAGACGATCAGACCGGACTGTACGGTAGTGTTACTGGTTGGATTCACTGGAGTGTGAGCGGGCTTGCTCGTCGATCTTCAGATCGCTCAATACCCGGGTGGCTGTTATGTTTAGCAGACCGCTTGCGGCTTGTGGATGTTTGATATGATCATCATCTGCTGCCGGCATATTGACGAGTCTTTAGAATCCTACACAGAGGTTTCCTGGCTCAAGCGAAACGAAATAGGAGCGCATATGAGATATGTGCGGGACCGAGAATAATACGGTATGTGATACTGTATTCGATTCTCGCAATGTGACATTGATCGGTTATATGCGATATAGCCGGGTTATTGGATCAAGTGTTGATTCGATAAGTTGTTACTGATGATACCAGTCGGTTATGTGCGACATGAACGAATCGTTAAATCAAGTGTTGATTTAATGATTTAATGCATAATTGTATATTTGATATATTACTTTGCATTAACTAGTATCGGTTTACTTTAAAATGGATTTTCTCACTCGGGTGTGCGCATTGCATATGCGATATGATTTTGTGCACTTGCTTGTATCATGTTTGATGATGCATGCCAAACTTGGTTAAGTGTAAAGAATGAACCATGGTAATGAATGGGTTAGGGTTTTGATTTTTATTTATTCATTTATCTTTCTTATTTATTCTTTTTGGAAAAAGGAAAAAGGAAGATAAATGGTGGCATATTTTGGATTTAGTTGAAGTTTCTTGAAACTTTGACTAAGTCTTCATTCTTGTCCTATACTTAACCCTAACCACTTTAACTAACCTAAGTTAATTCTCTACACTTAACTAGAGTTAAAAGTATGATAAGTATTGTTTTATTTTCTATTTTTAATTCAAGACTTATCATATCATCTTCATCTTCTTCCATTCTTCAAGTGAAGAAAGCTTCATTTTCATCAATGGTGATTGATGATTAAGAGTGGGAAATCCAAAACTAAAGTCAACCCACTTCCTATTTCTTCATCCTCTACCTCTTGCCAAGTAGTAGAGTGTGTTTCCTTCACAAGTTTTCATGACTTGGTGAAGGTGGAGCTTGATCTTTTGATGCCTCGACGTAGATCATCTTCGGCATGGACATCGACGACCTAGCTTGCCCATTCTCCGACGAAGCCGACGCTTGAGCCCGGATTTGATTTGGACAGCGGAGAGGACCTCATTGCGGAGCAATGGAGGTGGAGAACCGGATCTACAAAGGTTGTATTTCCGTATCTTGTAGTTAAGTGTTAACTAGTTAGCTTTTTCGCCTAGTTTTCTAGCAAACGATCCGTAGTCGGGTCTCTCGGCACCTAGAATTTTTGAAAATGGCATGTTCGATGCCTTGTGAGACCTCACTAGAGTGCCTAGGAACCCTACATACCTCACGTCAGATGGCAGTTCTCAGATGACACTTGTGCAGGTTAGTCTGTAGACCCGAGATCATCATAGAGTCTTGTGTGATTCCCACTGTGCTTTGATCTCCACCTTACCACGTCCATGAGGGCATGCAAAACGGTGGTCTTTGGGTACATTCCCGAGTCACATGGAGGCAATGAGCGATAGGAGGGGTTTCGTCTCTCCCGGTATTGGGGGTTGATGTTGCGCAGTGCTCGATTGGCCGTAACAGGGAAGTCCCTGGCCAGGGCTGATCAGAGATTTGCTGGTAAGTGTTACCAGTAGTTTCTCGACTCGTTATGAGCCTCACATCGGCACGACTTATCGGTTATTGGGGTCTGACGTTTACCACCCCTAGACTTGATATGCGACATATCAGACGAACAGACCGGACTGTACGGTAAGTGTTACTTGTTGGATTCACAGGAGTGTGAGTGGGCTAGCTCGTCGATCTTCTGATCGCTCAATACCCGGGTGGCCGTTACGTTTAGCAGACCGCTTGCGGCTTGTGGGTGATTGATATGATCATCATCTGCTGCCGGCGTATTGACGAGTCTTTAGAGTCCTACACAGAGGTTTCCTGGCTCAAGCGAAACGAAATAGGGGCGCATATGAGATATGTGCGGGACCGAGAATGATGCGTGTATGTGATACCATTTTTCATTCTCGCGATGAATGTTTCGATTGGTTATATGCGATATAACCTAGTTATCAAATCAAAGATTGATTCGATAAGTCGATTCATAGGATACTAGTTGGTTATGTGCGACATGACCGGATCATTGAATCAAGTGTTGATTTAATGATTTAATGTATAATTATATATTTGATATATTATTTTGCATTAACTTGTATTGTTTCACTTTAAAAGGATTTTCTCACTTGAAGTTCACAAGTTGTATATGTGATATACTTTTGTGCACTTGATTGTATCATGTTTGATGATGCATGCTCACTTGGGTTTGTGTAAAGAATTATACCATGGTTAAGTTAATGATTAGGGTTTTGTTTATTTGACTTACTTATTTATTTATCCATTCTTTTTGAAAAATAGATAAAAGGAAAACAAAATGGTTTCTTTTTATCACGAAGCTTGTTGAAGCTTCATGAAGCTTTGACTAAAGTGACCATTTTGTCTTCATGCTTAACCCTAACCATTCCCACTAACCATAGTCTATTCTCTACACCTAACCAAGGTTAGAAGATGATAAGTATTCATTTTATTATTCTTTTTTAGGATAACTCATCATATTCTATCTTCTTCTTCATCTTCTTCTTCAAGAAAAAGCTTGCCACCATTAATGGCATCTTGAGCAAAAGTGTGAGAAATCCAATTCTAAAGAGAACCCACCTCCTATTTCTTCACCCTCTACCTCTTGCTAAGTAGTATAGGGTGTTTTCTTCACAAGTTTCACAACTTGGTGAAGTTGGAGCTTGATCTTGTGTAACCTCGATGTAGATCATCTTCGGCATCGTAGCCGACGACTTGTCCGCTCATTTCTCCGATGAAGTCGATGCTAGAGTCCGAGATCCGACTAGGACAGCGAGAGGACGTCTGCGTGGAGCTAAGGAAGTGGAGAACCGGATCTACAAAGGTTGTAGCTTCTTACTTTTAGTTAAGATTTTAACTAGTTTCACTTTTCGCCTAAAATTCTAGTTAACGATCCGTATTAGGGTTTCTCGGCACTCGTAAAATTTGTAATTGGCATGGTTGATGCCTTGTGAGACTTCATTAGCGTGCCTAGGAACCCTACAGCCTACTCTAACCTTGGCCCTCGCTGCATCACTCTGAGTCCCCATAGTCATCGGCGGCAAGGCTAAAAATAGATATAAGATTCGATAAGAATTAGGAAATCGAATCACAAGGATATGAATCATCAAGGAAGGAATTTCAAGCAATTTGTACTTAGGTCACTTAAGACGAAGTACCGCATCGTGAGTATGCTGCAGACATACACACACTACGTCACTCTGCTTAAGCTACCTACTCCATCATACTAAGATCATCATACACTCCGTAAGGTAAAACCTAGCGCTCTGATACCAACTTTGTAACGACCCGAAATTGGCATGTGATGGCCCTAATACTACGTAACGCCTAAAGACGTAACGCAGTAAAAGAAAGCTAAAACCTAGAAATCTAAACCATTAAAATACAGGAAAAGATAATAAAAGTTTTTGAAACATTTGAAATTACAACCCAAATTCTTTAAAAAGTACAACTTTCTTTCTTTAAAATTTTAGCAACACCCCCTTTAAAAAAACTAACCCCCAAATGGGTACAATAGATAAAAATAAATAAAGCATCCCCAAAAGGGAGCAAATACACGCCCAACGGCGGAAAACAATCACCACCATAAATATACGACGCCGTAGCGAAGAAATAAAAGACAATAGAGATAAAGCTGTATAAAAGACAACAAATCCACAAATAATATACAATAACGTCCTCACCAAGTCTCTAAGTCAACAACACAATAGTAGATGGAGAGTACAAGATACAACGAATGTACAATACAAAATACAGATAACCACCAATACCTACCTAAGCAAAATAGCACACTGTGAGCCGATGCGGTATCTGTAGCAAAAGATGATAGGTGAATAGCCTGCCTCGACTACTCTGGGGAAACACCCTGCAAAACAACTGTGACACAACGGGGGTGAGTTGCCAACTCGTGAATAGTAGATAACATATGCAGGTAATCGCAGGTATGTACGTACAGCATGAATCTAAGATATGCAATTTACAGTAATAACAGGTCATGTGAATGCAGAATAAAAGAAAATACACTAGCAGGCACAATCAATATGTGAAGCAATAATAACATGACAATAGTATGCAATAATCATGCAATAGGGATATGAGAATGTAGATATGCAGCAATCATGAAGGGTACACTAACAGGTACTCCTAATACATGGAACAGTGCATAAGTAAATATGTATGAGGTATGGAGTGAAATATGTCATTTCCACGGAAACCTGACATCGTGGTAGGATCACAATCCATCAAGACACTCAAATTCACAATTTCTCAAATCAGCCCCCATGTTGGGCTCTCATATCGTATAAGTCTCGCATCTCCTCAATGTACAATATCGAATAATCTCCTATATCCCGAATGTACAAATCGACAATCTCATATGTATCCGGTATCCAATCTCAATGAATCACCTAATATCCAAAGTGAAATCTCAAGTAAGATTCTAGCATCCTAAATATATATTTGCAGAAATAAATATGATGAGGGTCAATACACATATATTAGCGTCCCATTCCACTAATATTCGTGTAAGGGTATATATAACAATGGCTAAATCCCCTGTTATATATACAAAGGTGTTAAAAGAAATATCATGAAAACAATGTGCCAAGCATCGACACAGAAATCTTGATCTATCAGATGCCATCACCAAGACTAGCATCCTGATAGGTACGTAAGACACGCTATCCGAAAACCACGAGTGCCTAGCTCTGACCCTCGTTTTCCCATGTATCCATACGTATATGACTCCCAACGGTATCCCCATGATCCCCACCGAGTCATTGGTACTGTCACCGGTAAGTACTCGCCCGCCTCCAGGCTCAATCGGCAAAGTCCATCGATCATCTTGCCGAGGGGAACCATACCGGGCCCCACAATGTACCCTCATACGGCACCCACTCCTCGTATGGAGTATATAATCAGAATCGATAAATCTCATGGTGGATGCGCAAATATCATATCAAGAAAACCGGGTTTTTCAAATAATGCATAATTTCATGAACTCCCGCGGTTCCCAAATCCAGAAAACATCATATAAAATCCAATAACAATGCGCAAATCCATGAATAAATATATGCGATATATCTGAAATGCGAGCATATAAAGGAAAATATGTAGCCGAAACCAGATGTATGCGAAATCAATAAGATACAGCTAAGTATAGGCGTATACCTATAAAAAAAATAATGTAGTATACCCCCTGGGTATAAGTAAAATATGAGCAAGGTATACTTGTAGCTGTATCGTAAAGGGTATATGTACCTATCACTAATGGTAATATACTCTATACGTATACAGGTAAGCTAAATGTCACATGTAATGAGAGGTATGTGTCAATGTCACAAGGTCCCTAACCGAGCAATATAATATCTATAATGGTTTGTGTGTGACATGGCAATTATTGACGGTGTCTGTGTAGCATACAATCCGTGCTCGTGCAACATGAACCGTCAATAATATGTGCAGTGTCCTACGGCTACTAGTCACAGTACAACTATATCTAAGTAATGGGGTAAAGGCGCAATTCTAACAATGACGTAGAATATGCGACAAGTATTAGAATCCTATCCCAGACGCATAACGCCATGCGAGCGATTCCCCTGTAGATGATAAATCTACTCACCTACGCTCCAAACTAGGTGAATCCTACCACCTATTTCCCCTGTAGCAGTGTCCATAGTCCCCGTCTGGAAACATGAGAATTAGACAAGGAAATCATATATAAGCAAATATCTCGCAAAACGCGATATCGAATCCAAACGAGAAACCCGCGTCACGAACTAAACGCGCGTGTACACGATACGCTGAAACGCGTGTATACACGTCTAAAACTACCGCGATACGCCGCGATACGCTGGGTCGCAGAACCCACTCACGTATCGCGCGTATCGCGCAAACAAAACGGACATGCAATACGATATATTGTCCCAGATTTTCCTACAGGTCAAATCTCACAAAACTACACATGCCAAAATACTAGAAAACACTGTAGAGAACCCTGGCTAAGAACCCAACACCCCAGCCCCCTACCTGGCCGCAATTTGCGGCCAGATGTATTAAATCTGTGGCCATGCTTTGGAATAGGTGGCTCATGTTCTGGTGTTGTGTTCTAGACCTAGTGTGCATGCTCCAGTCTTCTCAATTTTATCCTGAAGGATCCGGGTCAATAGCAGATCACAGAATGCCACAATGTCACTTAAAACGCTAATTTGCACACAGAAGTAAACCCTGTGGTATTTTAGTGAAATCTGGGTTAATTCCTAGTTAAAGTGATCCTAATAACACTAAAAGAGGCTAGGTTAACTAACACAATCATCACTTATCCAAAATTCCACATAATCACCATAATTTAGTACTAAACTCATAATTAACACAAACCGACGCCAATTACACACATGCTAAGCAAAATAGAAAATTGGGTTTAAGAATTATACCCTATGAGATCCTAGGAAGCAAGAGAAGAAGAAGAATTGAGTTGCTGCTGCTGCTTGCTACTGCTGATGCATGTTGCTGCTGCTGCTGATGCATGAGCTGCTGCTGATGCTGATGCTGTTCTGCTACTGCTGCTCTTGCTTCTGGTGCTGCCTCTGCTGCTGAAGCTGCTAATGGAGCTGCTGCTGTTTCTGTTCTTGCTGAAGGGATGTGTGTGTGTGTGAGAATGAGAGAAAGAGAAAATGAGAGGAGAAATGAGAGAAACAAAACTAAGACCCCCATCTCTCTCTCTTCCCTCATAAATGAGGCATGGCTCACACCATGTAGCACCATGCTTCCTCTCTCTCTCAAGGTCAACATTTCAACCCAAAATTCAAACCCTTTTAAATATTTAAATTCATTTTTCATTTTAAAACAACCCTCCATACATAAAACCCATAACACTTAAAACAAAACTATAAACTAGATTAAGGCAAATGGGTTAATCCACCATGATTGCTAATCATGGTTTAACCCCACTTAACACCCTAGTTATCATGCACAAGTGTGTGCAAAACTAGAAAAATTCTAATAAAATATTCATTAAATAGGATAAAATAATTGAAACTCTATTTGGTAAACTTTTTACTAAAAACCATATATTAAAGTATAATTAGCCCCAAAACATATTCTAAGGTGTTACAGGCGCATGTTTTGAGATACGATTTTGGTGCACGCCAGATGCACTAAATCGGGATTCTTCGTGCAGGTCAGATGCACCTGATTTTGCTGTTGGGCACTCACGTTGCCTGTGACAGATGTTGTGTACACACCCGTTGCACCTAGATGTTGTTTCTGTGCACATGTATGGCACATATATGGGTTTTGATTTCCGTGCGCACCAGACGCACAGGGTATTGTTATATGCATTTTTGGGATTTATTTCTTTTGGAGCAGTACATTTTTATTATATTTGATATTTGTTTCGTACAGAGCAGGACTAGTCAGAGGACAGTACATGGATATATTTTGCATGCATTGGTAGTTATTGAAGGGATTTCAAAAATAAAAGGCGAGCTATAATCTCAGCATATACCTACGTGTCTGATATGACACGAAACGTTTAAAACCAGGAAACCCTTCTAAATTGTTTTCAAAACAGCGGAACGTACATAGTAAACAAAAGATATATACATATATGGTTATTTTCTTATGAAAGACGTCCGCCACTGTGCAGTGTTATGCGCATCGTACAGCGACTTAAAAGTATTTAGCATGCATTTACTTCAGCTATTTACATGTATAGATTCGATAATTACATGTATAGTTCTGATTTATAGCATATTGGTTTTATTTGGATTGGACTTGACATTTGTGTCTTTACCATGACTCCGATGATTGCGGAATGCTTGACGGAGTTTCGACTTTGAGTTATCTGCTCATTACTCATGCGCATGCATTGCGCTATGATGCGTTTAATGTATTGATGATTTCGGAACCCCGACGACTTGGATTTTTACTGAAATGTTTTAGAGGTTGGGGGTTTAAATTTAAATTCAGGGACCGAATTTCTTTAAGGGGGAGATTGTAACATTTCAAAAAAAATATATTATTTTTGGGAATTTTTATAATTTAGTATTATTTTAAAGAATATTTTAATATTTCGGTATAATTAAATACAGATAAATGGAAACAAGAAAAGAAAAGAAAAGGTATTGGAATATATTATATATGTATGGTGAGAGAGAGAGAAAGAGTAGGTGAGGGTGTTGACTTAGCCATTTCTTCTCAATTCCTCTCATTTCCTCTCCCCCTCAACTCTCTCCCTGCTGCTGCTGCTACCTCCCCCTTCCCCTCCATCTCCAACCTCTAAAACATCTTGAAGATCACTTCAAAACCCTATCCCCATTTCATTAATTTTGTGCACAAACTCGAGACCAACACATTGGACCAAGAAAGAAAGGATTTTGGCCACTAGGGGCAACTCAAGAAAATTCTTGAGTTGCCAAATGAGGTATTTACTGAACCATTAGATTAGTTTTTGCATTACTTATACCCCTATCTTAAAATTGAATCGATATCGGGTGATGTTGTGGACTTAAGGAAAACCTAGTTAAGGTTTGAGTAAATTAAGAGTTGTGTTGTGAAATTGAGATCAGCAGAGGCCACTCCAACACCCTAGTGCTTGAATTATGACCCAAAACAGAGACTTGAAACCCAGAATACGGATTTAGAAACCGATATCGGAAAAAACTGTGAATCTGTGAAGGGTAAATTGGAATCTGCTATCACCCCGAGACTCATAAAATTATTTTGGATTGACAGTAACATGTGCAGGCACTCAGGAAGCTAACCCCAACACCCCAGCCCCTAACTCCCAACCTCGGCCGCAGATTTAATCCAATTGGCTGCAATTTGCGGCCTGGACCCCACCATTTTGCCTCGTTTTTGTTCTGTAGCTCCTACATCTATAGATTAGACCCCTGGCATGTGCAAAATTGTCCAATTTGACCTAGGGTGAAATCTGGAGCCTTTTTTCTTTAGTTGCTGTTTTGGATTCGTGTTTCCGTATTCCGTATTTGAATTCTGGATTTGTGTATTGCGTTTTACCTTGAATACTTGGCATTTATACGACGATATCGAGGATTTGTTGATGTTTTGAAAGCGTCGTCCGTAGGTTCTAACCTATAGGCCTTAGCGTATCGTTTTGGCTTGTGTGTATCGTTTTGGTTTTAATACGCATTTACGATACGTTGATGTGTAGGTACCCCATGAAGATTTCAGGACGACAAGCAAGTGCGTGGCAACGTCGACATTGACAAACGAAGATCAGGTGAGTAGATTATATCTATGGGGGAAGTCGGGTGGATGGCGTATAGCACCCCCGCGGTTCGATGTTAGTATATTATTTATATATATATATACTATTTATGATAGTTATAGTGTGTTGTGGATATTGGAGATGTGTTAGATGTACTATGGATATTTAGGGTTGAAAGTAAACTAGTGTAGCTCCTAGTCGCGAACCCTAGCATAGGTTTACACCCACACGCATACACATGCTTATTGCTATACTTTTACCGTGATGATGAGGACAGTGGATGATATGTGGAGACGAGTTGATGATATTGGGCATGGTGTCAGGACATCGGTGATATTATGTGATTCATATTTGGGATACGATACGAGATTTTAGCGGGCCTTTGGACATGTGTTTTACACACGCGCTTATATTTGTTTAGATGGTATCGATTGTACTAGACTTAGATCAGTACCCCAGATCATGAGAGATGATGATAAGGATACCAGATAATTGATGAGATGAATGTGATATTGACCCATACCCAGCTATTGGGATGCCGTACGACGACTTATCGTGCGAGCTTTATATTGATGATAGGTCCGCACTCATGACTCGAGGGTATTATATGATGTATATTGTGTCGTATGGGATACTATTGAGGCGGGATCACCGACTATTATATTTATATATATATATCGACTCAGATGTAGGTGATTTCCATACCCCTCCTGTTTAGCTTGTTAGTTAGGTCTGTAGATTACTTAGTAGATATTAGACCAGATCCAAGACATACCTATTTCAAAAATAACGAATCGAGGATATTTTAAAGATAGGCAAAAAGGGATTCTACGGATATTTTCAAACGACGCATCTTTTCTTAAAACACCGTAGCCCTTATTTTACCAAAAAACCCGATTCGTCTTATTTCAAATGGAAAAACTGCATGATATATTTATTGAGGCAGATTCTTCACTGTTGCGTTGATTATTCGATTCCGCATATTCATGCTATTTTCATTGCATTGCTCGTGTTTATTGATATATTACAATCATGCTGCTAGGACACCAGCATCATTATCGATGATGCATATGTTCCACGTACACTGTTTGCCGGCTCACACACTTCATCATCGATAATTGCCATGTCACTACACTGTAGTACTGTTGCATTCAGGATATGACCCTTGCATGGCATACTTGTGTACCTATATACTGTGTATTCCTATTGTACACCCATACGTGCATGCATACGTATTCGCACATACATTGATGATTCTGGCTTGATTAGAGATTTGGGAACCGCAAGATACCTTTTAAAGCTGATTCATTTTAAAGAAGCGGTCTTCCCTAAATATGTGCATATTACTACTTCGTGTTGCATGACATACTGATATGCTTACATTTCTTTTACATGTCGCATACATCATGCTTTCTGATTATACGCATTGAGATATGTTGTTTCCATGATATTTCTGGATTTGGGAACCGTGAGTATTTCAAAAGAGAATATGTAATTGTTTTAAAAACCCGGTTACACTTGATATGATATTTCAGTGCGTCCACCATATATTTTCTCGGTGTTGAGAGCGACATGTGAAACCCGATTCGAGGAGCGGACGAGGCCGATTACGGGTACATGGTGGACCCGGTATGGTACCCCAGGGCGAGAACGGATCTGCTGTGTAGCTAGACGGTGAGCCTGGCAGAGGGACCACTACCTACCGGTGATTGGTTGGACCTGGCGGTAATCCGGAGGATACTGACCAGAGTCAATAGATGGATATGGGCGTACTGCCGGGACCGAGGGCCGATTCCGCAGACGGAGCCCGTGGGCTGATCCGGACTAACGGAGCCCAATATATGAGGATTTACGTGCCGATGCTGGGCACAGCTTTCATGATGTTTTCGAGTATCGATGCTGGACACTCCGGTTCCATGATTTTGACATGTCGCGAGGGACACAGATGGTTTATATCCACATATTTCCATGCATATGCTTTATGATATTTACATGCATGATGGTTATTGTCATTGGGTGACGTGTGGACGGGATCCACATACATACAGATTTGATTACATTGAGCATACCTCATATTTATGACATGTTATTACATGAGGCACTACACTCATGTATAGAGGTTATATTGCCACTTTAGCATGCTTCAGACTTATTCATATTGAGGTTTATATATATCTGATCGTATTGACCTAGGATGAGTCATACATTCGATATCTGCTTGTAGATATTTTCTATTCACGAGTTGGCAACTCACCCCCGTTGTGCCACAGTTCTTGCAGGTTTTGCCGCACAGGTTTCATTACGGCTTTTCTGGCACATTGCTTCCCTTACGGGTGACTTGCTTTGGTAGGTGAGTTCTTTTGCATCAGAACCACCATTGTACATGTATTAGTCAGTTGTATCTAGTAATTCTATCAACCAAAGCTTGTATATTGTTTCAGACTTAGAAAATCAGTTATGTATTATTTCGACCTTAGAGTCGCGCGTTGTAGTATTACGGTTTTCATGCTTTTTGAGTTTCTTTTTCTGAGTTTTGATCCTCGTCCTTTGGCGTTGTATATTATATTACTTGCATGGTTGTGACCGTCGATTGACAAAGAGATAGCTCCTGCTTGGGGATGCCTTTTATCATTGCATATATATATTATTCTTGTTGTACCCCGTTCGGGACCAGTATTTACAAAGAAAACTCTGCCGAAATTTTCAAGAAAAGACTATACTTTTAAAAAATACCCATTCGGCTTACGTATTTAAAAACCTTGCTTTTAAAACACGTTTTCTTCACTTCTTAAACTATTTTTCCTTTATTTACTATTTAAAATGGTTTTAGATTTCTGGGCTTTGGCTTACTTGGATTAGATGGGGTCCTATAGACTTCATATGATTCAAGGGCCAGTCACGAACTATTTCGGGTCATGACAATATTGATCCTACTCCTAGCTATTTTTCATAACTATTCGATTCCTATCAATCCTACCCGAGTTTTACTCCTTCTCTAGACATTTCTTCTGAACAATCATTTAGGAGTTTCACCTATCCATAAGAATTTCAATCTTCTACTAAAACCCCTTCACAACCCATGTCTAGTCTTGAACGGTCATTAGAAGAATTTCAGGTAGTGTCGCGTCAGATAGAGGAATTGAATGCGTCCATGACCGCCTTCATACAACCCAACAAACGAGCAACTAGTTTCCAATTAGCTCAAAATTTTCCAATGTATGATATGGAAATAGGACGAATTGAGAATTTGAGTAGTGAGAGAGAGAAGTACACCCTTCCAAATCAATCCTCCCCATCCCAAATTGAAATCCACAACTCCAGTTTCACAAATCTATCAAGTACACCAAATGATTCACCAATTGAAGATAGAATGTTTAATGAGTTGTGTGACTTTGTAGTGTTTGATTTACCCGATTGTGAAGGGTCCATTTCAAGTGAAACTACACCTAATCCTTTTGATCTCTACACCTCCGCTTTAGAATAAAAATTAATTGAAAACCATGCTTTTGATGAGGTGTCTGAGAATTTTAACTTTCACTTGATTGAGGATATTGACGCTAGGAATATTTTGGATGATGAACCCACAGTTTTGGATGAGTTTTTCTCACCAATTCATCATGTCCTTTCACTTCCATGTGAATATCATCTCGAACCATTAACTGTTTTTCCCGAACCCCATATGCGTCTGGAAATTGATGCTAAATGCATGACCGAAAAGCAGAACGATATTCAGCCTTTATTTCCCACATCTGGTTCAGCAATACTCAACACCTAAATTTGTTTACCCATTTCATCACCCTGTTCCTTTGGTTCTTCATCTAATATTCCTTTAATTTTATCGAGTGTTGATGAATCACACTCCGATATTTCGAATTCTATGATTCTTGAAAGACCACTTGATTTAGACCCCTTTGAGAATGAGGTAGATGTATTTTTCAAGGCTCCTGCCTCCATAATTTTTGACAAATCAAATGTGTTGAATTCTGGCGCGACACTTATTGACATTGAAACGTTCAATCGGACCATCGATGAAAGTTTCAAAGATATTTTCTCTGACGAACTCACATTCCTAAACGACACGGATTTTGTGATTAATCAACCTCCACTCGAAGAAGTTGAACCACCACCATTTCTTCTTATCCCATACGAGAATGTGACTATTCTTCCCATACCTACTCATTCATATTCTCGTTTTCGTTCACCATCATTGTTCCGTCTCTACCAACCGAGACGTAAACCCGACCGATTCCGCCTCCTATCTCCCCACTTCTTCAAATCTCTGATCTTCCACCAACTATATTGTTACATTGATAAATTCTTTGAATGGTTGGTATTGACTTTTGGTCTTTGTAATTTTTTGCATAGACCAATAACTTTAACCCCCCTCATAATTTTAAATGCTTAATACTATTTCACTCAAGTTTGGAGGGAGAAAAATATATTTTAGCTCTTGAACGAAAAGAAAATATTTTTTTACAAAATTGTGAGCCAAAAATAAGTTTGGGGGAGGATTTCACTGTCATTAATACATTTCCCCTTTACTAACTTTTCCTCCCAAGCCTACAGGTTTTTTTTAAGCTTAACAGATGACATCAGAGAGGACACTGCTGCAAACAGGTTTGGGGGAGGTTTGTGCTTATTCACACATTATTTTGCATTATCATAAATATAAGCACAAAAAAATTTTGATAATAAAATATTAGAAAGTGAAAATTTTACATTTAAAAGATAGGAATAGTTTGAGAAAAGCAAGAAAATTAGATATTTTCTTAAACGAAATTAATAATAAGTAGTCATGACCGTTGTCCCAAGGGTTAGTAAGATGAAGGGAATTACTAATATGAGGATAAAAATAAGTCTGAAAAATAGTCCCTATTCTTGAGTCCAAACATTTGAACGTTGAAACCCTACTATACACACTTGCACGCATTTTGAAACTTGGGATAGTAGAGGATACCTTGAAATGCTCTTGTCTAAAAGCCTTAGTATGAAGGAAAATAAAAATAAAAAATATAAGTGGTGAAGAAAATTTAAAAAAATGAACACTGGTTTGTAATTGCTTAAGGCAGCATAAAAAAAATATAGCGAGGGTGCTTCATCACCAGTGTCTTAGACCAACTGGTTTGGGAGCCACTGCTAAGCCTTAGCTGTTGCAAGACAAGGAAATTACACCGTAATGAGTGAGCACATTTAGTAATCGGTCGGTTAGTATCTCAAGAAGTATTGATGGTCGCAAAAAAGAATGTGTGAGCAATCCCATTTAAAATATTCACCAACTAAAATGTATTAAGGATGATGGACAAAAGTATGATAGCTTGAATTGAATTCTCTAAGTGTAGGAATGTCTTTTACACACACGTAGGGGTATATGATCGATGTTTGGAAGAAAGGTAGGGAGGAAGACTAAAGGCGATGTTTTATTGAGGGATGATGTGATTTCCGACATCTTTTCATGACCATTAAGATAGGGCTCATGGCAACCGAAAAGCTAATGCAGTTGGAAACTCTTATTTTCAAGTTCTTTCTTTTATATGTTCTTATCTTTGTATGCAACTTTCATCTTCTTTCTTTTATTATGGGATTTTGTGGGTGTAATCTGCTGAAAACCCTTAGGAGACAGCACTCCTCCTACTAGAGACACCTAGAAGTTTAACGGCTTGTTGCACATGCTCAGTGCAATCGTGTTGCCTACGAAAGTGTGCTACTTAGGTTTTTCTTTTTCTTTTTCTCCCTCCCTTTAATAACTAGTTTGCTCGGGACGATCAAAGTTAAGTTTGGGGGTATTTGTTCAGTCGAAAATATCGCACATTTGATATAACATTTTCCTTACTTTTCTTAAATATTTAAAGGTTTTTATTATAAATATAGAACATATTTGGGTTTATCTGCAAAATACTATTTACCATATGTTTATATATTATAATTAACATTATGAAGGAAAATATATGCATATAATATTTATATAATATTTTTATTATGCATATCATATCAAATAATCTTAATCAAATTGCTTAAACACTACTACAATATGGGGTTGCCCCTACGGACTCAGGAATCCGTAGGGGCAAATATTTCTTGCCCCTACAGATTTATCAGTAGGGCCACATCGTTGTCCCTACGGTGCCTTACATTCTAATTTTTTGTTTGTCCCTACGGAGCCGCAAACGGTGGACCTACGGTTATGTCCGTAGGGGTATATAAATAGGTTATTAATAAAAAAAAGCACAGAAAATCATTCATCTTTCCCAAAATTTCTCTCTCTCACTCCCGCGCCTCATATCGCCTGTTCCGATGCCTCGTCGCCACCTTCATCGGTCGTTCCCATACCTTCGTCGACTTCCCGCGCCTCATCGCCACTTTCGCCAATCGTCGTCGACCACCGATTTCTGTCGTCTCCTCCACCGCGCGCCCGGTTAGTAATTAAATCTCAAATTATTTTTAATTTTGATGATGTTAGGTCTAGGGTTTAGGCCTGGTTCGAGTAGGGGTGAGGGTTTAGCATCGGCATCGGCATCGGATTCGGTTAGGGTTAAGGTTAGGGTTCGGTTCTGGGGTTCGGTTGGGGTTGGGGTTGGGGTTGAGGGTTGGGTTGGGGCTGGGCTGGGGCTGGGGCTAGGGTTCGGTTGGGGTGGGGCTGGGGTGGGGCTGGAGCTAGGGTTCGGTTGGGGCTGGGGCTGGGCTGGGCTGGGGCTGGGGCTTGGGCTGGGTTGGGGCTAGGGATGGGCTGGGGCTGGGGCTAGGGTTCGGTTGGGGTTGGGGCTGGGCTGGGGCTGGGTCTAGGGTTCGGTTGGGATGGGGCTGGGGCTAGCTAGGGCTTGGGCTTCATCATCTGATATAGCGAAATACAAAGCGTACTTCAGTACACCCGACCTCATTGAGTTTCCTATTGAAGTTCCCGGTCAAACGGCATATGCATATTTTTATTCGCCATGAAATCCCAATTATCGAGATACCGAGGATGAAAAGCCACCTTTGTTAGTCGAGAGTCATGGTAATAGACTTGTCATTATAAATCATAGTCAATTGTTTTTCCTATCATTTTCTTGATCCAGATACTAATCAACTTGTTAATTAGTTACTGTTTTTATGACGTATTTGTCTATATTTTTTGACAGTGGCCTTTCTTTTGGATGAACATGTTTTTTTGATGCATGTTTCAGTCATGTGAATTCATATGTTGCGTATAACGCTTTATGATATCAGTATCCTACATTTGTAGTTTTAATTGTTGATTGTTATAGATGAATGCCATTGCAATAATAGTTTTTGGTTGATATATTAATTTTTCAAATATTTGCATGTATGTATCCATGCCTGCCTGCATATATGTATATATGAGGATAATGGGTATATTATTAGGTTGCCGTAGGAGAAAATTTTCCTTCATATGGCTGTCAAAAGTCAATCCTTAATCTCTTTGTGGATGATCAGTTCTATCAATCTTGATCTCAATGGTTTAAAATCATGTTACGCATACAACACGAATGCACAACAAACGCATCATTAGAGAGTGATTCAAGATGTTCAAGTTAAAACCAATATGAAACCTTCATATTCTCATCGATACTCATATATGAAACTAAAAGCGCCACTTAGTCCCCGTCTATCGGTTAACATACGTGCGATGTTCGTCGTGACATAGAACTATACGAAGTTTGTTAAATATCGAACGGTATAGCTCGATACTAACAACCGTCGTATAGTCTATGTGACGAGAAGATTCAATCGTATGGTAACCGATAGATTTGTCCCGTGTGGACAAGTTAGGAATGTATAAAGCAAACACCTTCATTCACTTGTGTTTTCATCTGTTTCGAGATATTTCGTCGGTAACTTTCCGCTGGTTCTCCGTGTACAAAGATAGATTAGATGATCATTTCAACGTTGTTTCACAGCTTTGAAATGATTATCTATTCTATTACAGTGTACTCGGAGAACAGCGGGGAGGTGCTGCCGAAATTTACTCGAAACAGTTGAAAGCACAAGCGAATGGGTGTTCGCCCTATACATTCTTAATGGGATAGAATCCTTACCCCCGACAGCCGGAACACACATATACAACAAGAATACACAACAAACGCATAATTAGAGAGTGATTCAAGATGTTCAAGTTAAAACCAATATATGATACTCGATGATAATATGAAACCTTCATATTCTCATCGATACTCATATATAAAACTAAAAGCGCCACTTAGTCCCCGTCTATCGGTTAACATACGTTCGATAATTTATTCTTTTCAACGACAAACGCACACACAAAGCATATATACGGATTTTCTCCTTTGTCAGTAACTATCCCGTTCTTATATTTCTCAATATAGTCACCATAACCTACAATTTATATGTTATACAGTCTAACATGGCCCATGAGTACGTCAAAGTTAAGGACTGGATGTATGTGGATTGGCAACAACGTATGCAACCTAAGTTTGTCTCAGGAGTTGCTGCTTTCATTGAATTTGCACGCGCACATAATAAGATCATAATAGAGAAGATTCTCTGTCCGTGCGATAGATGTGGCAATAAGTACTGGCAGAAGGTAGAATTGGAAGAGCTTCATATTGTAAAATATGGGTTTACTAGACTTTATACAACTTGGAAATATCACGGGGAAGGAGAAGAATGCAGTAATGCGGCAGAAGAAGAAGGAGAACACGATAATGCGGCAGGAGAAGAAAGAGAATTCGGTAATGCGGCAGAAAGAGAAGACGGTGATTTATTTCCATCAGAAGAAATGGAGGATATGGTAGAGGCTTCCCTAGGTGAATCTATTCGTACCGAAGATGACATTCCTTCTGGTCAAGGACCGCGTGCGGATAAATATGAAAATTTCATGAATGATGCTAGAAAACTAATTTATGAGAATGCGACGTATTCCACCCTCTCATGGTTCGTCCAACTTTTCCAGATTAATTGCCTAAATGGATGGAGCAACAAGTCATTCAGAATGCTTCTTTCGTTCTTGAAAGATTCTATACCCCCGGGAAATAACGTGCCCGACAGCTGATACGGAGCCCAGAAGATGATATCTGATTTGGGTCTAAAGTGCGAGAAAATTCAAGCATGTCCTAAAAATTGCGTGTTGTACCGGAAATAGAATTCGGATTTGAAAGAGTGTACAACATGCGGAGAGGCCGGGTATAAGCCGAAAGATTCTGATAAGAAGCCTGATATACCTGTTAAGATAGCACGATACTTTCCTATAACACAGAGGCTACAGAGGCTATTCAGGTGCAAGAAAACAGCCGAGGAAATGATTTGGCATCACCGTTCTCCTCCAAGTGAAGATGGAAAAATAAGCCATCCAAGAGATTCACCGGCATGGAAGGATTTCGATAAGAGGCACGCAATATTCAGTAGCGATCCTCGTAATGTCCGGCTCAGACTGGCTACTGATAGCTTCTGCCCATTCAACTATATGGCTGGAAGTCACAGCACATGGCCCGTTGTAATGATAATTTATAATCTGTCGCCTTGGTTGGTTATGGACCAATCATACTTTATGATGCCTCTTCTTATCGACGGACCAAACTCACCGGGAAACAATATCGACGTCTATCTCCGACCTCTGATCGAGGAGTTGAAATCTTTGTTCATTGATGGTGTAGAGACATACGATGCAAACATAAATACAACCTTCATACTGCGTGTGGCTTTAATGTGGACAATTAATGACTTTCCTGCGTATGGAATACTATCAGTTTGGTCCGTACATGGTCACAAAGCATGTCCTCATTGCTATGAACACACAACATCGAAATTCTTGAATTTTAGCAAGAAGGTTTGTTATTGCGGCCATCGACGTTTCCTGCCTCCAGACCACCCCTATAGGTTAGACACGGTTCACTTTGATGGTCATCAGGAGCTTCTTGGACCTCCATCCCAATTGTCCGGAGAGGACATGACTGCTCAATGGGATGGTTACAATAATGTGACCTTCGGGATGGATCCGACGAAACAGGTCAAACCACCATTTTGGAACAAGTTAAGCATTTTTTTCGAGCTTCCGTACTGGTCAAAAAATTTAGTGCGTCATTGTCTGGACGTCATGCATATAGACAAGGGAGTATCAGAGCACATACTCAACTTACTTCTTTGTAAAGACGGGAAATCGAAAGACAGCCTGAATGCTCGGATGGATCTACAGGAGTGGGGAATAAGAAGTGAATTGCATCCTAAACTGGTAGCTGGTAAACCGGGCAAGTTTGTACTTCCCAATGCCGCTTATCATATGTCACAACCGGAGAAGAAAAGATTCCTGCAGGTGTTGCATGATTTGAAAGTTCCCACAGGTTTCTCAGGATCATTCAGCAAGAAAATAAAAATTGTGAAAGGCAAGATCGATGGGCTGAAAAGTCATGATCACCATGTTATCGTGGAGCACCTTCTTCCATTAGCCCTCAGGACTTCTCTCCCCGAATCGGTTGGTCTAGTAATCAACGACCTATGTTGTTTTTTCAGAGAGTTGTGTACTAAAACACTGGAGATTGTGACACTGGATAAACTAGAAAATTCTATTGCGTTGATACTTTGCAAGTTTGAGCGTATTTTCCCACCGTCATTCTTCGATATCATAATACACTTGACGGTTCATCTTGTAACTGAGGCTAAGTTAGCCGGACCGGTACAATATCGATGGATGTATCCCGTCGAGAGGTACGTGTAATTTTTCGTTTTGCGTAATTTATAAATTTATTGTTGTCCTGTATGCCCGTATTTATTTATTCAACATATTTTTATTAGGTACATCTGCACTCTTAAAAAGTATATACGCAATAAAAATCGACCAGAGGGTTCTATCATGCAAGGTTATCTTCTTGATGAAGCAACCACATTTTGTTCCCGCTATCTGGATGGGAACATTGAGACAAGACATAACCGGCCTCGAAGAATTCAAGACGGGCCATACGGTAAAGCCGAGTATAAGAGGGTAGACACTATGTTTATCAACAAGATATACCGGTTTATCTTGCTTAATTGCGCATGTCTTGAACAAATTAGAGAGTAAGTTTTTTTGGATTAATTGTTATATTTGTGTTTGTGTGTGTATGAAATGATATAATATTAATGTCACAATTATTTATCGAAAACAGAATTCATTTTAACGAGGTACGTGAGGGGCATCCTGATTGGAACGAAGAAAGATTGGAAAAATATCATCAGGATAATTTTTGTGATTAGGTCACAGATCGTGTAAGTTATTCGAATAACATTTTATTGCTATCAATTTTAATCTAAACTTGTATCGTTATGTATTTTTCGTAAAATTTGTTTTGTTAGATCCACGATCCGAACTTGTCTGCATCATTTGAGAGTGATTCAAGATGTTTAGCTCAATTTCCTAGTATGGAGATTGCATATTACAAAGGATTTGGTGTCCTTGGATACAAATTCGAAGTTAAGGACATAGAAACATCTAGAACCACTCAGAATAATGGGATTGCGACGGTAGGATCGGACGGTGTGATTTATTATGGGTACTTAAATTGTATACTCGGCATCCACTATCCCGGACGATTAGAACCCTTTTATATATTCCAGTGTACTTAGCACGATACGCGAACTGATACGGATAAGTGGAGAAGCAATCTTGGGACTTGGAAAGATGAATATGGATTGACCAGTGTGAACACACTTCGATTTTATGGTCAGGAAGATCCGTTTATCTTTCCGAACCAAGCGTTCCAAGTATACTACTCACAGTGTTTGAAGCATCCGGGATAGAGTGTTGTATGCCGATGGAAACCCAGAGATCTCTACGATGTCCCAGAATTCGAGGACAGCGATGAGGATGAAGAAGAGAGAAGGCTTAGAGTGCTCCGACCGTCTGTTTCGAAGGACGGGTTGTCTTCGGCCGATCATGAAGTTACGTGGGTTAGAAATAACATCGACGATAAAATCCAAGTAGATATGTACACGAAACGAAAAAGGTTATCAGTAATGTTATATTATTACTTCACATTTTACGATCTATACATATATAGTCAATACTCTTAATGATTATCTAATGCGTCCACGAACCGTTTATCTAGATTTGATGACGATGACGGGAGCAGCGAGAGGCGGCAGGAGCTCCAGCCGCGGCACCGGCAGAGGCAGAGGCATAGGTAGAGCGGTTCTGCTGCCCGGAGAGCTGCGTAGGGAGCTTCAGAGGGCCGGTCTTGCACCCAGATTGGAGACCCCTTCGGATGCCTCTTTCCGTGTGGATTTTGCCACACCTCCAGGTGTATTGAACGCATATCCATTTTGAATGTAATATTATAGATATTCATGCCTGTTTATATCAAAATTACTTATATTGTCAATGTTTGATTGTCTAGTTGTTGGTGATGCGTCCACATCAGGGACAGAGGCCACTCCCGCTCCTCCAGGTATGTTTATATATCATATAGTGCATGTATATTGATTTAGAATGCTATATCATAAATATACACACATTCCTTTTGCTCTTACTTAGATAGTAGTTTTTATTATTGTCTAGCTGTAGATGGTGACACCACCGCACCTGCGGGTATATTTATATATCCTATAGTGCATGCATATTGATTTAGAATGTTATATTATTGATCTACACATTCTTTTTGCAATTATTTATATAATCTATTTTTAATTGTCTAATTATAGGTGGTGCGTCCACATCTGACGCAGGGGCCACTCCTGCCACTTCCGTACCCTCCGCATCGTCTGTAGGTTAGTATGAATAAATATAAAATATTTATTCATTTTACATATGCTCTATAGAATAAATATGAACTTCATGGAAATTTAGCGGCAATGTTTATTTTCTAGTTGGAGGGGATGCGTCCGCATCCGGGACACCGGTTGTTCCTCACTGGAGGAACTATCGTCCTGCTCGTGCTGCTGCCCGGGCCCAGGCTCGTGCTTTAGTCACTGGAGGTATATATCACACTTCAATTTTCGTTTAACCTTGATTTCTTAATACAACTTTGTCTTGATATTGATTGTCTTGATATTTCTTGCAGACGCAGGGCCTCCCCATCCCCAGAGGGGGACTCGAGGCCCGAATCAATCCCATAGGCTGAGACCTGACAGAGCTAGAGGGAGGTAGCATTCCCCCTCTTTTTTACCCTTGATTATTTCTATACCGGTCCTCATGCCGAGAGGTTCGGCCGGTATATGGGGGATGAGAGCCGGCTCGTGAAGAACTATCCACTTCACGTTGAGTGGGGCGAGCAGCACCGACGCTCATTCGCCCTCTTCTTTGATCAGGCTCGGGTATTAATATATATTTTCATTTGATTTATCCAATATATTTATTATTAACACTTGCAATCTAATAACAATGTTTTTTTTGTATTTTCAGTTGGATTACGATTTTCAGCCTGTACCCGACCCTGATCACCCTGGGAGGGTGCTCGAACTTCATGCTCTGTACAATGGCCTGATGAAGAACATGCAGACCAAGGTCCGATACAACAGGAATGAGCTGAAGGCCGACTGCTACTCCTTATGGATGGTGACCCCCAGGCAGAGAGAGCGGACCTCCTATCTACTCCGGCCTTTGTGAGAGTCGACGTAGAGACATGGCCTCTATTGTGCGAATATTTCGACTCTCAACGCAAACAGGTATGTATTTTAAATGTAATTCATTGTTTAGGATATAATTTACTTTTTTGTGTTCCTTAATTAAAAAACTAAATGTGAATGCGTTGTGCAGAAACAGGCCGCTCAAAATATAGAGAATAGGAAGTCGGCGAAGAGGGGTCGCCCCACTTATACAGGTGGCTCGAGAAATATTACTCAAGCCATGGAGTTATCGGTAAATTACAATAGACCGGCCTTTGTGATATAATTCAATATTAAGAGTTATTTTCTAATATATCTAATATTAAGAGTTATTTTCTAATATTGCAGACAGCTCAGACCCTGGCGCAAGGTGGTACACCGAGCGTGCTATCCGCATATCTTGCCGTCCACGGCACCTCGACAGATCCCGCCACGAGCGAGTTTCGATATCCCGATGTCGCTACCCATGAGTATTGCATAAGTGTTAATATTTATTCAACCCCTATTTGAAATTTTAGTTTTGGAAGGTTCAAATTTAAATTTTATACTTATACTTTACTGCTTAATGTGGGTGTAGGAGCGGGTGGTTGAGCAGGCCGAGGTATCGGGGATCGAATTTACCCGACAGAGCGATCCGAGGCTGCTGACCACAGTCCTGGACGCCGCACACGGAGGGCACCACGGAGGTTGGGAGAGAGGCCGCGGACTGGGCCCTAGCAGTGCCCATATGAGGTTGGACTCCACCCCGGCGGTTACTTCCTCCGTCTCCAGTGAGCGACGTGTCCAGCAGGAACTGGAGAGCTTGAAGGCCACCATTCAGGAGTTGAAAGAGATGCTGGTATGTATACTACTTAATAGTAAAATATCATGTCATATTATATATATCAACATATCCAATATTAGTATGTAGCCTGAGCTTATTTGGTTGTAGACTTAGCTTTGATTAATTATACATACAAATCTAATTAAAATAAACTACGGTTTTCCAAACTAGATATCCAAATGGGGTTTCGAAATAACTTGATAATGATACGAATTCGAATAATACACAGTTCTTACACGCTTATTACATACGTTAGGTCCAGACGCGACAGGGTACATCTACCGAGCCTCCACATGCATCTCCTTCGGCTGCGGCTTCGCAAGCCACTATATCGGCTGCGGTTCCGCAGACAGCTCCTATAGCTCCACCGCCTGCTCAGACTCCCGCAGCCGTGGCTCCGCAAGCCCCTACCTCGATGGCGGCTGCGCATCGCCAGCTCCACAGCCCGCTCAGACTCCCGCACGCTCCGAATTGCATGATTTATTGACCGAGGAGCAGGCACGCCAGATTCTAGCGTTTATCAGAGATGGAGCTGGACCGAGCTAGGGTAGCTTTTTGATTCTTATTTTTTGAAACATGTATTTATTTATATGATACATATTGTACTACATTTTGGACGATATTGATATTGGTGGTCCTACGGTGTTTATATTTATATCATATTCTGTTTTTTGGTTTCTTTTGTATATTATATGCGTGAGATGTGATTATGAATACTACGATATATGTTGTGTGATGATTAATTTTATATTTGATCGATATATATATTATTGTGCACAGGGCGAGAAAAAAATAGGCAGCCCTTTTTAAAAAAACTGATAATATGTACCTACGGATTAATCCGTAGGTACCAACGTTGCCCCTACGGATTAAACCGTAGGGGAAAATATCAGGATAACTGATATTTTCCCATATGATCTCAGTATCAGGGGGTTGAGCTTGCCCCTACGGATATATCCGTAGGGGCAAACAAATGCCCCTACCCAGTTATCCGTAGGGGCAAAATATCAGGAACCCTGATATTTTACCCCTACGGATATGTACCTACGCATGTATCCGTAGGGGCTATTATTTGGCCCTACAGATTCATCCGTAGGTACACGTAAACTATTTTAAAAAACCGTAAATCAAATAAATTCTTTGCCCTTACGGCCTATTCCGTAGGGCAAACGGGACCTACACAGAACTCCGTAGGGGCAAATTTTTGTCCGTAGGGGCAAGTTCAAGGCTTCGACTTGCACCTACGGCGTTTGTACCTACAGGGTATTTTCTTGTCCCTACGGCTATATCCGTAGGGGCAGTGGTTTGCCCCTACGGATAAATCCGTAGGGGCAACCCTTATTTGTAGTAGTGAAAGATTTATTACCATATAAAATGATTAAGACTATATCTCTATAACAGATATTACTAACATTATTCATGGAGATATTGTGCAAGATTTAGATCAGGTCAGGAGATCAAGATATTCAAGACGTCGATATCAAAAATATGACAATAAAATCTTAGAATCAATACTGGCAGAGACTCAAGAAATATTTCCAAAATCCAGATATTTAGAAGATATCCACGTTTCAACATATAGAAGCCCCAGAAGATTGAAGCCATGATCTCTCCAAAGAGCGGCGCTTCCACGGCTAAAACCCTATTTGCGCGACGGATCCGTGGCCAATTGGTGGCCGTTGGATCTGAGATTTTTGGTGAGTGATCGTGATTGCATATCTTAACCTATGAGATCTAGGGTTTCTGATTTGAGCGTTATATAAAGGACCGAGAGCTAAAGTTAGAAACCATCACTTTTAACACGAAGTAAATCATCGTCAAAGAACAAGAGATCCACGACAGGTCCACGATTCGACGTAATAAAACGACATGAATATCGACGGAATATCTACTTCCTACGAGGCAGAGATCGAGAGCAACTTCTTCTTGTAATCTAAACTCAAAGGATTTGTACTTGTAATGTTGATTAATAAAGGTAGATCATTTTCTTAATTATTTCGCATTTAATTTCTGCATTATGATTTCCTTCTACATTCTTTCTTCTTCTGCGTAATTCTCCGCTTAATAGGGTTCATAGGATTAGGGTAGAACAATAGATGAGAAAATATTTGAACTTATTTTACGTCTTATGAAGTTTATAAACTTTAGAAAAAGAATCGTTAACATCATAATCGGGCGCGATATCAATTTATTGATAGTCTTGACCGCGATTTGAGATCAGATTGACAATTGTTTTGTTAAGGGCTAGACATGAATAAAGATCAATGAAGGGACAAGGGTCAATAGTGGGGAAACCCTAATTTCTTCCAAGAACCCTAATCCTCATTCATCACTATCAATCTAGTTTTAAATTTATCAAAAGATAAAAGGAGTCATCTTTATTAGTCATCCATGACTACTAAATCCTAACGAACCCTACAAGCCCACTTCTTATATATTCTACATCCGTGTTCAACATAGATCTAGAATCTATTCTCCTTTCTTCTTTTATTTTATTTAACTCGTCTAAAGCAAGATTAAAAGTTCCACGCATCCCTGCGGATGACCCGTACTCATCTCGGCTAGCTACACGCGACACCGTTATTGATTGCGGTTACTACTACAAACACACTTTCACACATCAATCAAGATTGTACCCAACTAAAACATGTTTGCATGACTCCTTTGAGCCGTGGTAGGTTAGTAATCAAAGCACAGTGGGAACTCACACGAGACAAATGACGATCTCAGGTCGACAGACTAACCTGCACACATGTCACCTGAGAACTGCTATCTGACAATAGGTATAATACCAACTAGCATGTTCCCGGCGAGTCCGTCCAGTGTACTCATAACCCAATGAGCACATGTATACTATCTTAAGTGACTATCTGACACCAATGGCTTGTGAGACTGGCCACCGCCCCTCGTCATAGTCTCGATAAGTACACACTAGTCTACTCTGGAGTATCAATGCCCAGTCATAATACTCCCACGACTATGGACATTTAAGGATGTGCTTATAGACCACTCAGCTCCCACGTATATGATCGCCATCATAATGCTGGTAGTCAAGAAAGAATCTTATGGGCTCTATCAACATGTAATAGTGATCTGTAATACCATATAATTCATGTACATGATGATAAAGACAAACCAGATAGCATACTATCATTTTGAGTAAGACTGTTCTATCCGTATAGGTCCTCCCTCAATCATCATAATCACCTGCTTGCGATTACAATAATTTTCTTGAGGGCATTATAGCCAACTATCTCCCACTTGCACTTAAGAATAATTATTGCGGTGTCGCATACTCATAGCCCGCGTGATACCGAACACCCAACTTCTCTACTAATCAGTCTCACAAAACTCGTTTGTAAAACTATTGCGTTCGAGAAATAGCCTCAGTGAGTGGATATGCTCTAATATTTCTATCTTTATCTCTCTATATCTCAACTCCGCGGAGAAATACCATCTCCCGAAATGAGCAATACCTGTCTTAGAATTTGTCTGGATATCTGATGGGACCCAGTTCACAAATGAACTCCAAATCCAACAAACTTCTTAGACTGTATCATCCATTGAATTTAATCAGTATCCTGCGCCATGCCTTCCACAGTATCCGCTTGGATCACCTGTCCAACATACTGCCCCTCAAAAAGGGGGAAAATTATAACTCTGACAGGAACTATGTCATCCAGGTCACATTGGAAGCCTGAAATGATAACCGCTTCCTGAAGGAGGCTGCCATTACCATATACCAAGAACATCCTCTTATGTTCATAACTGTTTTCCAATGTTTCTCTAGGATTGCATTAGTATATACTTATTGCAGCCTGTGCAAAATCAATATCTGGTGTTGTACTTAACATCTCATGATTGACTCAATTGCCTAAGCAAGTGATATGCCAATCATGTAAATCCTTCTCCTCATCAGTCTAAAAGACATCTCTTCAGAGAGGGTGACTCCATCACCTGCGGGTACACCACCACCCCAGGAGTCATCCATTCTAAAACACTTTAGAATAGTTTCAAAGTACCCAAATTAGGACACTTGCCAAATCTAGATCTAAAATCATAGATCTAATCACCAGAATTCCTGATATTTTATCTATATCCTATGTAGAGAAACCACCTTGTGACAACCACAGTATAACCGATCGTAGTATAGGAAGATCTCTTCCTATTAAGTGCAAGTCATCCAAAAACGAGAACATCACTTCCTACTACCTTCTTACCAGATCCATCTCTTATTCTGATGAAGTTAAACTCTATGGCTTTCACATCAAAAATAGATGATCTTTCTCCGCTATACCTGCTTTAGTCTATAAATAGACATAAGCAACTTGCCCACTATGCTTCTGCTGCTCCCATTAATTACAACAACCCTCTAGCAGAGTCATATACACGTGCACTTATAAAGCTTGTTTAGAACGACGTTATACTCATCCTCCTGCCAGACCTCATAGTCTATAACAGCAATAGTGGCAAGTTTAGGTAATCATAAACCTCCCTGTCACCGTCTTTGAGGAGACCGAAGTACCTCTCGGGTGCCTAAGGTTACCCACCAAATCTGCGGAGTGGCTAATGGATTGTCAAAACCATTTGAATCTCTAGGTTCTACTAAATTTTCAGTAATCATTTGTGGTTCTGGAATCACTTCCAGTTCTACCATACTCCCACTAATGTTTTCTGAAAAGAATCCATTTTACTAAAACTGGTGGCGAGTCAAGAATAATATAACTATTGATCTTCCAGATGGTAGAATGTTAACCCTTGTCAAAGCCTCAGATAACCCACAAACTGCCATTACTGAAACGTTCCTTGAGTTTGTCCAGATTCTGGTTTTAAGCATCAGCCGGACAACTCCATATACCTTAACATCGTTAAGATAAGAATCCATTCTATATCCAGTATATAGAAACAGAGGCACTAATTTAATTGGAACCAGATTCAAAAAATCATGTAGCTGTTTCAGGTGCATATCAACCAAATGGAAGAAGGCCAAGCAGCATTACTCATCAAGGAATGCATCCACGCATGAGTAACCTGAAAGAGAAACAAGTTCTCAAAGCTATTACTTACAACGGAATACCTAACACAAGTATCTACATTTTCGATCACCTTGAAGAATCCTGATACTTGCAACATATGGTTCTCTACTTTATTCTTATACTTATAACTTATCAAAACTTGGACCTTGTAATTTAAAAAAATACTTGTCTAAAACTAAAGAAGTCATAAGTAAACTGAATATAGTACGAGTACCAACCCCTTTGTCCTAACGGACACCGGACAATATACAAAACTCTGTATAAGTCCACTGAGTTTAATAACTCAAACCTTGTGCGTCAAAAGTTGAAAACTGTACTATGGTTAAGAAGACATACACCGTTGTTAAATGCACATTACCTAACCATCAACTGATATAGGTAAATGTCATAGACATAATTTCAAAAAGTTATATCTCACTTTATAAAATAAACGTACAGATATATCAGTTTGAAATTTGTGCATAATGAAGGATATTCAAAACCAAATATTTTTCATCAGGCAAAACCCAGGTGATTTCCTCAAATATCACTAATTACAAAGAATTCCGATAATAGAGAATCTAATCACCCAATTCTCAATATCTTACTCCCACTCACTATCTGTAACGCCATATAGACGTGATAATCAAATTTGGTAAATACATATCCTGGAGTTAGAATCTAATTGGGAAAACAGTTTTCAATTAACACCGCACAGTCAAACTGAAACATGAAAATGTTTCGAAGGGGTAAGCGGAGTAATGCCTATTACTCTCTTCCACTATCCAGATTCATGACTGTAACCGTATATTTCCTTGCCCTCACTCCAATCCCTTTATATGTCTTTACTTATTACCTTCTGTACACCATACTTAGGCTAATTGATTTTCTTCCTTCCTTACCATTCGGCACCAGCCTAAGATTTGGAAGAAGGCTATCCAATAAGCGCAATAGGTGTACTCTCCTAATACCAGGAGCCCTCGCAACCTGAGAGAAGGTAAAGATAAAAGAAAACTGAATAATCCTATTCTATTTCTCCAAAACCAGAATCCATCCTCGAACTGGAACAAGTTCTTTCGAGTTCGTATGTAACTATACGATGGCATATCGAAGCAATATGGATTTTTGTAGTGATATGAAGTGTTCTGGAGAAATGTAAAAATGAAGTAGGAGAGGCAGGGGTATACGCGGTTTTGTCGTGAATGATAGCAGTCGCAATTTCCTCTGCCCTTACTCTAATCCCTTTATATGTATTTACTTATTACATTTTGTACACCACAATCAGGCTAATTGGTTTTCTTCTTTCCCTACCTTTTGGCACCTTGCCTATGGTTTGGAAGAAGACTACCTAATAAGCGTAATAGGTGTACTCTCCTGATACTAGGAGCTCTCTCAACCTGAGAGAAGGTAAAGGGAAAAGACAACCGAATAATCATATTCAATTTCTTCAGAACCATAATCCATCCTTTTACTTGAACAAGTTCCTTCGAGTTCGTATGTAACTATACGATGGAATATCCAACCAATATGGATTTTCGTAGTGATACGAAGTGTTCTGGAGAAATGCAAAAAGGGATTTAGGATTGGCAATGTTATATGCGACTAAATGAAAATCCAAAAGCCAAAATGTTTTAAGAAGGTTCAGTTAACTTGGTTCATAAGTTTTAGTTTGAGGTCGGGACATGGTCGCTGCTAAAGCGAGAGAGAAAAAAGAAACACTCAGCGTGCCCTCCAACCTATATTAGATTGGTTAATCAGTTTATCTAATCAGGATGGCTCCGACCGTTTCCTCGAATTCTCCTTCAAACCCTAAAAGGATAATTAGTCGGGATCATCTAAAATCACCCGAGGAGTAATCCTACTAATTAGTGTGAATCGGGATCCAACTATCATCACATGATAACTTGATGGAAGCCACTCAAGTCACCACACTCCAAAAGGTATGCACATGCGTGGCAAGTTTCCTGTATGTTTGAAACTCCTGATGTGGTTTTTACCCCTAGGACCCAAGTGACCATGACACAGTCAACAAATCAAAGAGTCCTAGTCAAATTCAACCCGTCATTATCTGGTTTGCATTAAACCCACCTGCACGAGCCCTTGACACAGTCAACAAGGTTGTACGACTGTCTTAACCAATCGCATTGTATGCAACAAACAAGCACTATTTAGCTACCACACACTACGCCTTGACACAGTCAACAAACGCAGCACGAATACAAAGTAGTACTTGTAAGAAATGACGGAGGGCTACGGCTAGTTTTTGGCGAAAAACCTTTAACGTAATGAACTTGATTATTGTTGAAGGAACTGAGTGGTTTTACAAATATATAGTGGCACAAACTTTTTCTAAAGAGGTCACTCCCTTTGAAGGGATCTCAGCTTTTTCCTCATCGAATAAGGTGCGGGATATTCCAAACTGAATACCTCAATGCAAAGCAAAAGAATCGAATATACTAAAGTTATTACGATGACGTAAACTTTTGCCCAAGAGGTCACTCCCTATGAAGGAATCTCGGCTCTTGCCTCGTCGAATGAGGTGCTGGATATTCATAACCGAATACCGCTGTGCAAAGCAAAAGGAAACGTTTGTAATGTCAGTTTTAAAAAACTTGGTTCCAACAACATCATTTACTTGCATTAATCAGAATTAATGCAGTCCCATCAATTAAACCATATCACACCAAAAAGAACGAAAATACAATGAACGTATATGCCATCCGCATTCGCCACTGGGCCCCGTCATACACCGTTAGGTTACTTAACTAACGGCAGAGCGGGGGCTGGACTAGCGTGGGTGCAAAACATATACAACATCTACTAATATATATATAAATATATATAACATTCTTCCTAGGAATAATATAATAAATATCACAAAATCTCAGCAAGCAACACAGAATAGTGGATAATCTTGGAGCCATGGGTTTCATTTGAGCCGCAAATGAGACCCAACGTTCCATGTCATGTGGATAGCCTGTGCAATGAAAACCTGGACCCCTACGAGCGTAGCAAGTCACCCGCCAATCCCAGAAGTGAGGCAACCCTAATCAACAACGTGAATGGTCCATCTAGCACTTCACGGAATCCGGTAACTTTGGCACCCCTCTGTGGGTCAACATGTACCCCATACGAATGCGTCGAATAGCCCGCCAATTTTAGAGTAAGGCCCCCTTCATCTCAACACCATGAGATGCGGGCCCTTTGCTTTCTAGAACCCGGCTATTCGAGCACTCCACCACAGGGTAATCCTAGTACAGAAAAGAAAAATATATACATGGGTGACATCGACCTCAACCCGGTCGTGCCCCAAACAAATAATATACAAACTGACAGAGTCGACAGTACACATGTCGGACGCTTGCCCCATAATATCAAATGTACAAATGAATCTTAACTGTACAACTATCATTGCACTACTGGCTATCCACCACAACAATCTAACTATAATCTTAGCACAACACAGAATATCAACGTGAATGTCATGTTCGCAAACTCGTCTAAAAGAACATATAGCAGTTAGACGAGTTATACCGCTCTAATGACATTCACGGTGCCCCAAACTATGAGATAACAAAATATCCAACCGAGGCAAAAACAAACAAGATCTGAAAACCAATATTCAAGAGACTGGATCACCCAAAAATTTCAAGACCCAGAACCTTCATTGGACCGGCCAGGCCGGTTATTTGGGCATTCTCGCCGGCCAAACAATGGATTTTGGGGCTAGTTTTTTAGGGTGTTCTAGATATCAGATAAATAGCCTTCTACAATTGTTTAATAAAAATTAAAAGACTTCAAAAATACGACAGCAACTTGAATATTTTGCGTATTGTTTCGGAGTTGTTTCGGTTTCCTTACTTTAAACATCGTTTAAACTGCTAACTAAGGGTTTATTGGTTGGCTCTGATACCATGTTGGGTTATTCCAGTGCCCTGGCCATCAACCGTGGCCGAATATGGAACAAAAATTTATAAAACTGGCGCTAGAACAACCCGATACTACGGATCGACCATTAACCCTAAGCTAACAAACATAAAAAGAGTTTAGAAAAGTTATACCAAATGATCTGCGTCCTTCGGTCTTTAACCATCATCCCAAGCTCCTAGAGACCTCCATGATCAAGCTTGATCTCTGGTCTCCCTCCATCGAAGATGATCCACCTAAAGATTTGTATTCCGAGCTCCTATCTCACAGCCGAGGTAACTAGGGTACCTAGTTCGCTAAACTAGATAGCCTAGAAGATGTAGAGTCTAATGATGGATTAATTTATCTCCAAACACCCTAGGTTTCTCAACACATGAGACTTGAAGGGTGGAGGTAGAGGAAGAAAAAGCATGAGGAGATGAAAGTGTGTAGCATGAAGCAACTCAAGAAAAAGGCTAAGTGTTGTGAACTAAGAATCAAGCCTCAACAAAAGAAAATATCTCACAACACTAAAAAATATCAAGCATGCCTCAATAGTGCCACCATGAGTCACCCAATGAGTCATGCTTCATTTAAAGCCAAGCAACACCTCATCCTCCACCTCATTAACCATTTTAACTAAAATGGTTAAAACTAAATGAGGTGGCATCTTCTAGAAATTATCTTGTAATAAATTACAAGAATACCCCTCATCCGTATATACATACCCGTATCCGTATTCCGAAAAATACGAATACAAAGAGACGAAAATAATCCTACAATATAATACTAGAATCCGGTTTAAACCAAAACCCACTAGTATTATCCATCCGAATCATGATACGTGTACAAGTGCACGTATATGATCGAACCCTGCCGTAAAACCATACGGCCTCTATATCGTTTCGCCCGAAGCAGGGAAACCCTTTGTGTGAGACTCTAAAGACTCATCAATACGCTGGCAGTGGGTTTAACCACAAGCACGTCAGCGGCACTATCTGTACGTAACGGCTGCCCAAGTATTGAGCAAAAAGAAGGCCGACGAGCAAACTCATCTGTGTTAGTTATATGTATGCCCTAGAGGCCATTACTATACATAGGATGTATATTGTAGTGGATGCTTGGACATATATAGGGAGGACTTTCTTGCTCGACATGATAGTATGCTATCTGGTTGATCTTTACATTAACGTGTACACTGATTGTCTCTCTGTTACATGTTGGTAAAGCCCTTAGGATATGTACTTGACTACCTGGACTATGATGCGGATCATACTAGTGGGGACATGGTAGTCCATAAGTGCATCCTTCAAAGTCCCTAATCGTGGGTATATCGAGACGGGGCATCGATATACTAGAGTAGACTAGCGTATACCTTCTCGACCCATAAAGATGGGCGATGGATGATCCCATATCCATTGGTGTTTGACATCAGAGATGATATACGGGTGCTCAGTGGAGACTGGGCACACTGGACGGACTCGCCGAGAACTCCCAGATGGTATTATACCTTACGTCAGATGGCAGTTCTCTGGTGACACTGGTACAGAGTAGTCTGTTGACCCGAGATCGTCATAGAGTCTTGTGTGGTTCCCACTGCGCTTTGATTTCCACCTTACCACGTCCAAGAGGGCGTGGAAAACGGTGGTTTTTAGGTACAGTCCCGAATCACATGGAGGCAATGAGCGATAGGAGGGGATTTGTCTCTCCCGGTATTGGGGGTTGATGTTGCGCTATGCTCGACTGGCCATAACAGGAAATCCCTAGCCAGGGTTGCGGTGATCTACTGGTAAGTGTTATCAGTAGTTTCACACATGTTATGGACCTCACGTCGGCATGACTTATCGAGCTATTGGGGTCTGACGTTTACCACCCCTAGGCGAGATATGCGACATATCAGACGAACAGACCGGACTGTACGGTAAGTGTTACTGGTTGGATTCACAGGAGTGTGAGCGGGCTTGCTCGTCGATCTTCTGATCGCTCAATACCCGGGTGGCCGTTACGTTTAGCAGACCGCTTGCGGCTTGTGGGTGTTTGATATGATCATCACCTGCTACCGGCGTATTGACGAGTCTTTAGAGTCCTACACAGAGGTCTCCTGGCTCAAGCGAAACGAAATAGGAGCGCATATGAGATATGTGCGGGATCGAGAATAATACGTGTATGTGATACCGTATTTCTTTCTCGCGATGAATGTATCGAATGGTTGTATGCGATATAACCTAGTTATCGAATCAAGGATTGATTCGATAAGCCGATACATTGGATATTAGTCGGTTATATGCGATATGACCGGATCGTTAAATCAAGTGTTGATTTAATGATTTAATGCATAATTATATATTTGATATATTACTTTGCATTAACTAGTATTGGTTCACTTTAAATGGTTTTTCTCACTTGTTTGTGCACATTGTATATGTGATATATTTTTGTGCACAAGTTTGTATCATGTTTGATGATGCATGCTAACTTGGGTTTGTGTAAAGATTAAACCATGGTTATATGAATGGTTAGGGTTTTGGTTTCTTATTTATTTATTTATTTATTCTTTTTGGAAAATAATAAGCATAAAGAGAAAATGGTGGCTTTCTTTGTTTGTATATTGAAGCTTCATGAAGCTTTGAACTAGTCCACCATTCTTGTCTCATGCTTAACCCTAACCATTCCACTTAACCATGATTCATTCTCTACACTTGACCATGGTTAAATATATGATAAGTATTATTTTTCTTTTTTATTATGATTAACTTATCATATTTATCTTCTTCTTCTTCTTCTTCTTCAAGAAGAAGAAGCTTGCCTCCATCAATGGCAACTAGAAAAAAAGAGTGAGAAATCCAATTCTAAAGTGAACCCACTTCCTATTTCGTCATCCTCTACCTCTTGCCAAGTAGTATAGGGTGTTTTCTTCACAAGTTTCAAGACTTGGTGAAGTGGGAGCTTGATCTTGTGATGCCTCGACGTAGATCATCTTCGGCATCGTAGTCGATGACCTAGCCCGTCTATTTCTCCGATGAAGCCGACACCAGAGTCCAAGATCCGATTTGTACAGCAGAGGGACGTCTACATGGAGCAATGGAGGTGGAGGACCGGATCTACAAAGGTTGTATTTCCGTTCTTTTAGTTAAGTTGTTAACTAGTTTCTTTTTCGCCTAAAATTATAGTTAACGATCCGTATTAGGGTTTCTCGGCACTTGTAAAATTTGAAATTGGCATGGTTGATACCTTGTGAGACCTCATTAGTGTGCCTAGGAAGCCTACAGTGGTATCAGAGCCTAGCTAGAGCCTTAGGCGATGCGTTAACGAAGTTAAAACCCCGATCGAACCTAAACACGACGAAATAGACCCCTCTCTGGTCCTTTTTTAAAATCTGGGATTTTTCCAAATTAAAAATACCTGAAAAATTCAGCAGGGAAAGCTAAGAATTCTGGTGAAAAACGAGCTCCCAATTCCTCAATTTAGCCGCGGAACCGCGGCGTTGACCCACCATTGGTGGCGGTTCCGCGGCAATATAATGGTATTAGGGACAGTTCTTTTCACAGTAATTCCTTTCTCTGTGTTTACTATTTTATGGGTTTTTTTTAATCTGACACAAGTGTTGTGCATTCTGGGGTTTGTTTTGTAATCGTTGATTCGATCGGGAATTTTAAATTCGTTATTGTTTTTCTGGGTAAATTTTTGAATATGTTAAAAAGTTCGACCGGATATAAATACCCACTTTTTCCCCTGCCGGAAAATTTCCAAGTGTTGGATTTTTTCGTAGTTTAATAACGTTCTAAGTAGTGCAAGTAACGCGATGGACCCTCTAGAAGACAACAAACCTTAACTCGATTATGTGACCGTCTTGAACTGCCCTTTGAACCTTAGGGTTTGGGGCAGTACGGCGTGCCACATGTGAGGCGTTGGCTTGACCCTTCTACGGCTGGACCGTTGGTACTGAGGCACGAACTGAATGTTTTTAGACTTATTTCATGTGTTGAGATGTATCGGGAAAACTTGGGTGTTCGATTGCTCGATCGGAAAGTTTAACATTTTCTATTTACCCGGAATGTGATACAATAATTGGAATTCACAAGTAGTTATGAGATAACTGAATGAATGTTATAAACATAGCAGTTTAGTCTCACTTGATCGGTTGCCACGGAATTTTGATGTGATCAAAAGTCCGTCGTAGCGTACGCGGATACTCGCCCGGTAAACTTAATAGACAGCCTCACTCCATAACCCCGACCAATTGACTGTAGGAGAACCCCGTCGCCGAAAGCATCCGTCCGGGTGCTTGAGGTAGCGGTGTTCGGCCTTGGTGCAATTCGTCGACGGTATCGGGGGTGCGGCCGCCTACTAAAGTTTGCGACGAGCATTCGATCAGGATGTCGGGAATCCTGTTGAATTGCCCGACTTGATATTGAAAAGTGTTTTCGATAATGAGACTAAAATGCGGGGTTTATAATTGTTAGGCATGTGATGTCTAAGTATTTCATTTGATTAGGCATGCGATGTCTAAAGAGATTGCGGATTCCAACTGTTGTAGTTTTACACTTTCTTTTCCGTAACCGTAAGTGTAATATGTGATATCGCCGGTTTCGTTGCTATATGTCAACGACAATTGGGATGCGCATATTTACTTACGTTGATGACATGTGATGTTATGTGTTGCTGGATATGTTATATTGGATCGTCGTGTTTGAATAGCCGGGGGTTTTTATGTGAGATGAGTGTTTTTCATTTTCATTCATGTAAAAACTTGTATGTAATATTCTTTTATTGGGGCACTTCCAGGTTGCGGAAGATGTCACCTTTTGTATATTATTTACTTTTCCGCACTAGGATAGACCCAAGGAGGAGAGCACAAGTAACCGGGTTCTGGAGTCCAGTGGAAGACCAACTCGAGGAGTCGAGTCCGGATCTCCTAACTCTAGAATTGGAAGGGTTACTTGCCGCTCTCGTAGGGGTCTAGGGGTGTGGGTTGGGCTATTCATCGCGACCGTGGAATCCGTGTTTTATACTGGCTCGTATTGAAAACACGGACGTCCTAGTATATCCAATATTTCATATGATTCTTCTGCTGCGATATCTGTGATGTGATCATGTGATATGTTCTGTGATGGATACTGTATATAGTATATATGATATATTATATAGGCGTTACTTATGTTTTACACCCGCGCTAGCCCTGCTCCGCTCTGCCGTTAGTCACCTAACCTAATGGTGCACGAGGGGACATCGAGGCGAATGCGGATGGCATAAGTGTACGTCGTATTTATCTGTGATGTTTAGGTACTTAAATGATGGGACTTCATTAATGAGATTAACGAAAGCAAAAGAAACCTAAAGATGTTGTAGAATCGAATTTCAAAAATAAAACAGGTAGCTACAGTTCTTGCTTTGCACAGCGGTATATGTGATATATCCTGCACCTTATTCGATGAGGAAAGGGCCGACGATCCCTTCACCGGGAATGACCCCTTTAGCAATAACTGGCAGATGCTACACACTCGGTTTGTCTTTTTGATTGCTTTTAAGAGTTTTTGCTTTGCACAACGATATATATGATCTATCCCGCACCTCATTCGACGAGGAAAGGGCCGACGATCCCTTCACCGGGAGTGACCCCTTTAGCAAAACTAGAAAAGCCTCAGAAACACTCCATTTTAAAATCATTTGATTATACAACGATATCAAGTTCATTACGCAATAGGTTTTCAGAAAAACCTGTCGTAGCCCTCCGTCATTTCAGATAAGTCCTATTTAGTATTCGTGATACGTTTGTTGACCTCCGTCAAGGCGTAGTGTGCGGTAGCTAACTAGTATTTATCTGCTTATGCATATGATGCAGATTGGATTAGGGTAGTCGTGCGGCCTTGTTGACCTCCGTCAAGGGTCGTGCGGGTGGGTTTAATTCGATCAAGAAATGACGGGTTGAACTTGACTAGTAGCCTATGGTTTGTTGACCTCCGTCAAGGTCATAGGGTGCTAGGGGCAAAATATTATCGGGAATTTCAAGTGTTGAAATTTGCAATGAGATTGCATACCTTCTATGAGATAGTTGGATCCCGATACCCGCTGCGAGTAATTGTTACTCCTGGGAGAGTTTTACACATTACAATTAGCCGATCAAGTAGGTGTTTAGAAAGGTGTTAACGAGGTTACGCCTCTGGGAAAACGAGGTTTACATTAATTAGGTTCGTGCGAAAGCACGGGGGACCTCTCTCAAAGTACCGACACTGGCCTGGCTGAAAGATTGGCGAACTTGTAGCGTGTAATTAATCCCGGCTAGTCTTTCCTTTTAGGGTTTGAAGGAAGATTTGATAAAAACAGTGGGAGCCATCCTGATTAGATAAAATAATAACCAATCTATTCTTGCAAGAGCGCACGCTGAGTGTTTTCTTCTCTCTCTCTCCAGGTAGCGACCATATCATGCCTTAATCAAGATAATAAAACGGATATATTGACCGAACCCGCTTGTTATACTGAGCTGGGGAACGTTGGTCCCGCTCCAACTTATAATTATTATAAGACAGAGCAGGAAATTGGGGATTACCAGAATTCTCGTGCCGCCCAAACGAAGAGAGTGCATACTGATGCATCATCTTCGGGTGTGTTCATTACAAAGAACTGTTTCTCAGTATCCTCCGCATCCTGGGTATATGATACCGGATCAGGATCCCAGATATGTAATCTGTTATATAGGGCTATAAAAGGGTAGAAAAACTGAGAACGGGTGATAAGTTTCATGAGACAGAAAACGGGGCAAGTGTTGCAGCCAAGTCTGTTGGTCACTGTCACCCTGTATTACCAATACATTGATTCTGAACAAATGCTGTTAGATACCGAACCTGATATACAAAATCATATCAGTCTCTTTATTAGTAAAGAAATGATAAAATTTTGTATTGTTGGATAATGTTTTGAACATTTCCTATATCAAAAGTTGATCGGTTCAAGCACGTTATCTAAAAGCATTGATGTTCTAAATCAAACTACAGTTCTTTAGTATACCGAACACACAAAAGAGGAAGAGTTCAGAAATGAACGAATTCTTGTTGAGGCATTGTAGACTAGGTCATATCAATGCGACCCGACTAGCTGAAGTTACATGTAGATGCATATTTAAATCAGTTTGAATTTACATATTGTGGAACTTGCCAGTCATGTCACAAAGATATGATGACCATAGCTCTGTTTACTGGAAACAGAGAAAGAGTTGGTGAACTCTTAGGATGATACATGTTGATGTATAAAGGTCCCTTGTCTACATATGCCAAGACCGGTTCTTTATACTTCATTACATTCTCTGATAATCTCTCAAGATTCAGACATATGTTCCTGTTGAAACACAAGTCTGAACCTTTTGAGATATTCACAGAATATGATTTAGAAGTAGAAAACCAAAACACGAGTATAAGTATTATGTCCTTTGATGAGATCAAGGAGGAGAATACTTGTGCATAGAATTCCTGGACTATTCTAAAGGAGAATGAGATTCTCTCTCAGCATTACTCCTCCGTATACACCATAGCACGATGGTATATCGGGGCGGAGCAATAGCACCATATGAGATAAGGTGTGCTCTATGATGAGTACTACTGTGTTTCCTATTTCTTTTTGGGAGTTATGCACTTGAGAAGCTGCATACCAATTGAATTGGGTTCCAATCAAATCAGTTGCCTACCACTTCATATATGATATGGAAAGGGAAGAGCCCATATCTTAAGTTAGTTAAGATTTGGGGTTGTCCGGGCTATGTCTAAAAGCAAAATCCGGATAAGCTCGAGGCAAGGTCTGTAATGTAGAACTGGAAAGGCTCCAGCTATACAAATTACAGCAGATGATTTGATAAAACCAAAGGATTTAATAGTTACCAATGAACCTCAGCCTCTCCGCCGATCTAGTAGGGTTCCTCACCCACCTGAGAGATACTTCGGTTACTCTATGACAGTGGGAGCGAGGATTGCATCATGAGATAATGACCCAACTAGTTTCCAGCTGGCCATCAGGAGTGGGACTCTGTAAGAATGGCTGGATGCTTAGCGATCTGAGATGGAATCCATGTACACCAACAAAGTATGGACTTTGGTTGCTATATCTGAAGGGTTAAATCCCCATCAGGAGCAAGTATATCTTAAGAAGATTACTTGGTGTAGATGGAAAAGTTGAGACTTTCAAAGCTAGACTTGTTAAAGCTTTTCGTCATCGACCAGGCGTGGATTATGATGAAACCTTTTCAAGTGGCTATGCTTAAGTCCATCCAGATCCTACTTGCCACGGCTACATACCATGACTACGATATCTGGCGGTTGGGTGCCATGACTGCTTTTCTAAATGATGTTTTAGAAGAGGACGTCTATAAGTACACAGCCAGAGGGCTTCGTAGACAGTGGGAGCAGCGGAAACGTGTACAAGATGCTTTATAGGATAAAGCAGATATCGCGGAGTTGGAACATCTGTTTTGATGTGTTAGTCAAAGAGTTTGACATCATCAAAATGCTAGATGAACCTTGTATATACAAAAAGGTAGTAGGGAGTATGGTGATGATCCTCGTAGAGTACGTGGATGACATACTCTTGATAAGAAAGGAGTTTCCTATGCTACGCTCGGTCAATCTCCGCTTATCACAATGATTCTCCATATAGGATCAAAGTGATGCCTCCTAAATCTTGAGTTTTGGATCTATGAGATAGATCTAATTAGATGTTAGGATTCTTACTAGTTGTAGTGAGATGGTATCAACCGATCCTGGGGAGAATCACTGGAAGGGTTCCAGGGTGATAAGGACGACTGAAAATCAGTCGCAGGAATTGTCTTTACCCTCAGTAAAGGGACGGTATGTTGGAAGAGTTCCAAGCTAGATACCGTGGCATACTAGACGATAAAGGCTCGATACATCGCTACTTAAGATGCTACCAAAGAGGCAGTCTGGGTGTATATTGGTTCATGAGATGAATTTAGTTCCTCCCATTGTGTGACAATGGAGTTGTGGCTTATGCCAAGGAACGTCCGTCCCGTCAGTGATCCAGACATATTCTAAGGCAGTATCACCTGATCATGGAGATGGTTGATCTCCAGGGTGATCGAGGTTAGGAGAACAGACTCAGAGGACAACACGGCGGATCCACTCACAAAGGCCATTTCCCAGAGAGAGACTTTTATGGGATGGTTGAGTATGAGATACTACAACCACTGTTATCAGATGGCCCTAGTGCAAGTGGGAGATTGTTAGTTATATGTATGCCCTAGAGGCGATTACTATACATAGGATGTATATTGTAGTGGATACTTGGACATATATAGGGAGGACTTTCTTGCTCGACATGATAGTATGCTATCTGGTTGATCTTTACCTTAACGTGTACACTGATTGTCTCTCTGTTACATGTTGGTAAAGCCCTTAGGATATGTACTTAACTACCTGGACTATGATGCGGATCATACTAGTGGGGACATGGTAGTCCATAAGTACATCCTTCAAAGTCCTAAGTCTTGGGTATATCGAGACGGGGCATCGATATACCAGAGTAGAATAGCGTATACCTTCTCGACCCATACAGATGGGCGATGGATGATCCCATATCCATTGGTGTTTGACATCAGAGATGATATACGGGTTCTCAGTGGAGACTGGGCACACTGGACGGACTCGCCGAAAACTCCCAGATGGTATTATACCTTATGTCAGATGGCAGTTCTCTGGTGACACTGGTACAGAGTAGTCTGTTGACCCGAGATCGTCATAGAGTCTTGTGTGGTTCCCACTGTGCTTTGATTTCCACCTTACCACGTCCAAGAGGGCATACAAAACGGTGGTTTTTGGGTACAGTCCCGAATCACATGGAGGCAATGAGCGATAGGAGGGGATTTGTCTCTCCCGGTATTGGGGGTTGATGTTGCGCTATGCTCGACTGGCCATAACAGGAAATCCCTGGCCAGGGTTGCGGTGATCTACTGGTAAGTGTTATCAGTAGTTTCACACATGTTATGGACCTCACGTCGGCATGACTTATCGAGCTATTGTGGTCTGACGTTTACCACCCCTAGGCGAGATATGCGACATATCAGACGAACAGACCGGACTGTACGGTAAGTGTTACTGGTTGGATTCACAGGAGTGTGAGCGGGCTTGCTCGTCGATCTTCTGATCGCTCAATACCCGGGTGGCCGTTACGTTTAGCAGACCGCTTGCGGCTTGTAGGTGTTTGATATGATCATCACCTGCTACCGGCGTATTGACGAGTCTTTAGAGTCCTATACAGAGGTCTCCTGGCTCAAGCGAAACGAAATAGGAGCGCATATGAGATATGTGCGGGACCGAGAATAATGCGTGTATGTGATACCGTATTTCATTCTCGCGATGAATGTTTCGAATCGTTGTATGCGATATAACCTAGTTATCGAATCAAGGATTGATTCGATAAGCCGATACATTGGATATTAGTCGGTTATATGCGATATGACCGGATCGTTAAATCAAGTGTTGATTTAATGATTTAATGCATAATTATATATTTGATATATTACTTTGCATTAACTAGTATTGGTTCACTTTAAATGGTTTTTCTCACTTGTTTGTGCACATTATATATGTGATATATTTTTGTGCACAAGTTTGTATCATGTTTGATGATGCATGCTAACTTGGGTTTGTGTAAAGATTAAACCATGGTTATATGAATGGTTAGGGTTTTGGTTTCTTATTTATTTATTTATTTATTCTTTTTGGAAAATAATAAGCATAAAGAGAAAATGGTGGCTTTCTTTGTTTGTATATTGAAGCTTCATGAAGCTTTGAACTAGTCCACCATTTTTGTCTCATGCTTAACCCTAACCATTCCACTTAACCATGATTCATTCTCTACACTTGACCATGGTTAAATATATGATAAGTATTATTTTTCTTTTTTATTATGATTAACTTATCATATTTATCTTCTTCTTCTTCTTCTTCAAGAAGAAGAAGCTTGCCTCCATCAATGGCAACTAGAAAAAAAGAGTGAGAAATCCAATTCTAAAGTGAACCCACTTCCTATTTCTTCATCCTCTACCTCTTGCCAAGTAGTATAGGGTGTTTTCTTCACAAGTTTCAAGACTTGGTGAAGTGGGAGCTTGATCTTGTGATGCCTCGACGTAGATCATCTTCGGCATCGTAGTCGATGACCTAGCCCGCCTATTTCTCCGATGAAGCCGACACTAGAATCCAAGATCCGATTTGTACAGTGGAGGGACGTCTACACGGAGCTATGGAGGTGGAAGACCGGATCTACAAAGGTTGTATTTCAGTTCTTTTAGTTAAGTTGTTAACTAGTTTCTTTTTCGCCTAAAATTCTAGTTAACGATCCGTATTTGGGTTTCTCGGCACTTGTAAAATTTGAAATTGGCATGGTTGATGCCTTGTGAGACCTCATTAGTGTGCCTAGGAACCCTACAATCTGAACCCCTACTGAGCCAGTCCATGACAATATCCATACAGTTCGGTTTGTTCGTCTAAGAGTGTCGCATATCGAGTTTAGGGGGTGGATAAAGTCAGACTCCTAATAACGCGACATTTCGTGTCGGTATGAAGCCCATCACCAACTGAAAAAGTGCTGATCCAAATCAGTAATTCTCGACTACCTTAGTCAAGGATTTCTGGTGATGGCCACCCGTGCACAATGCGATAACAACCCCCAATACCTGGAGAGACGAATCCCCGACGATCCACTCACTGCCTCCATGTGGCTCGGAACTGTACCCAACTAAAACCTGTTTGCATGACTCCTTTGAGCCGTGGTAGGGTAGTAATCAAAGCACATTGGGAACTCACAAGAGACAAATGATGATCTCAGGTCGACAGACTAACCTGTATACATGTCACCTGGGAACTGCTATCTGACAATAGGTATAATACCAACTAGCATGTTTCCGGCGAGTCCGTCCAGTGTACTCATAAACCAATGAGCACCTGTATACTATCTTAGGTGACTAACTGACACCAATGGCTTGTGATACCGGCCACCGCCCCTCATCAGGGTCTCGATAAGTACACACTAGTCTACTCTGGAGTATCAATGCCCAGTCTCGATACTCCCATGACTAGGGATATTTAAGGATGTGCTTATAGACCACCCAGCTCCCACGTATATGATCGCCATCATAATGCTGGTAGTTAAGCAAGAATCATATGGGCTCTATCAACATGTAATAGTGATCTGTAATACCATATATTGCATGTACATGATGATAAAAACAAACTAGATAACATACTATCATTTTGAGTAAGACTGTTCTATCCGTATAGGTCCTCCCTCAATCATCATAATCACCTGTCTACGATTACAATAATTGCCTTGAGGGCACTATAGCCAACACTTCCTATTGGGCATCTTTCGCTGAGTCTTGAAAATATCCCAAATCTTTTTGTATAATTAGCCTTGTCGAACAGTTTGTTCGAGGGGTACACATTGGCATCTTAACAAATTTTTCAATCCGTCTGCGTAATATCTTGGTAGATGGATGGGTTGATGCCTATCGAGTGCAAAATCGGCACCATGCCAAACTTCTTTTTCTACTTTGGTCTCCACGGATTGGTAAAAGAGGATTGCCTTTTCACCTCTTCACCTGAAAGGTGCGTAGAAAGTTTGCAGTTCTTATACGTTGTATGTATGGAGCGCATCAAGTTCCTTGTAATGCCGAGGTGGAGCCATTGTAATTTGTAGACTCTGATCTATCCCGACAAAAGTTTGCATTGACAGGAGGACGGAGAACACTGCGTTTGCTTCATCTTCTGAGTCGCTGCCAAAGACCAAAATAGGAGTAGATGGTCCGGGCTCATTGTTTTCTTTATGTGGTTGCCCCGAGTAGATTATTTCTTCATCTTTCTCGGTATCGCTCCCAAAGATCAGGATAATGGCGACGTACTTTTGTTTATCCTCCGGCTTACGACACCTTTCCGGATCCTCAAAGTCTGGTAGAAAGTACTTTGTGTCTTCGTATTTTCAGACTTCGTTTATGGAGAACGGATTTAGCTCTCCCGTGACGGTGTACTCCGAGCCATCCTTAAAATACTTCATATACAGATGTTGTGTTGAAAGGATGATGTTGTACTCGTGTAACCAAGGCCTGCCGAGCAAAGCGCTATAGCAAGTCTTGGCGTCAAAGACATGAAATTTGATGTCAGTAACGAGTAGTCCAAAGTGCAGCGTCAGTATTACGAACCCAAGCGTCCATGATTACTGTGAGTCAAACCCGGAGATGGTAATTTTATCTTAGACGAGGTGCTGAACGTTCTTAGAAATCTTCTTCAGCACTCTCACGTTGAGAAGGTTAACGGAGAATCCGTTGTCAACAAGGATTTTCCCTATCTTGATGTCATGGCAGTACCCGGTGACGTATAACAGGTTATTATGCTCGCATGTACCGAGGAGGAGATCTTCATCGCTGAATGTAATGTCAGTCGTGTGGACCTCTGCCAGCTCATCGTTCATCATCTCTTCTGCGAAGAAAGCTTGGAACTGAACGGGCTCTTGTAATGTCTTGATCAGTGAATCTTGTGCTTCTTTGGACAGGAGGAGAGCATCCAATATGCTTAGTTGCGAGGGTATTTTCCTCAGATGTAACAGGGCGTTGTAATCCACCTTATTTTTCCTAAGCAGGTCCCTTACTGTGAGCTCTTTGACTGCTTCTTCATCGAGGGCGATTTCCTCGGGGATTTTCCCTTGCCCTCTGTCTTTTTATTCGAAGCTTTGTTTATAGGTCCGAGTTTCTTCTCAGGTAACGTGCGGTTACACAGCTGAATATTCTCGCAGTTCTTCTCCTCCTCTTCTTTTTCGAAGGGGTAGTCTTTGAAGAGAGGGCTGAGAGACTTTTCGTCCTCAGAATCGCTTCCGAAGGTAAGAACTTGGGGGTTCTCCCCTTCCGAACTGGTACCAACCATATGACAGTTGCCAGTCGTTTCTTCATGCGTATTCGTCGCATTATTTTGCCGTCGACGAGCACGAGCTTCACGCTTCATCTTCTTGAAGTGTTTTTGATAGGCAACATACCCTTGCCACCAATTCTTGAAGACACTGCATTCTTCGGTGGGGTGGGTGACCCTCCGATGATATAGGCAGTAGTTTGGGCATGCATCTTCTCCATCGAGGCATATGACCCCAGGAGTGTTCCTTACGAGAGGTGGCAACATCATCCCCATTGACAGGACTTTGGCGAACCGCTCCTCTGTTTTGATCCTACTCTTATTTATAGCAGGTGTGATTTGGTTTGGTCGGAGTACTTTATGACCCATCCTCTCCGTGGCTTCTCAATTCTGATGCAGACGCTTAGCCTTTTCATATATGGTTGTCTCACGTTCTAGGTCAACCTTGTTTTTTTTAAAGGCTTTGTTTAACAGCCTATCGATTGGATCTTCTGGCAGTTCCGGATAGCGCCGATTATGCCCCCAGTCCCTCCGCGTTGTTTTCTGACGCTGAAGGAACTTCTTTGTCGTATAACGATGAATGGGAGACCATGTGGCAACTTGCTACACGGTCTTCGGTGACTTTTGATGAGTCATTTTCCTCATCGTAGTCACTATCTTCGTCCTCAAGAATATGCTTGAGGAACTCTTCAAGTGTGACCGGTGTCCACACCTTTTGGTTGTACTCCTCCAGCACGTCAATGTATTTTTGTAAATCTGTGCACTTGTCGTCATACTCGGCAGGCTGCACAGGCTTCTTGATCTTCTTCTTTTTCTTCGAAGACTTTGAAGGCTTGACTTGGGGGGTTTTCCCCTCGTAAACAATTTTCTGTGCGGGATGAGGTTTTAACATCCCTTCAATTATTTTGGGTTCAATTGGGCTTTTCCACCTCACTGTTGGACATGCCTGTAGATCCATAAGCATTCTTTTGGTTTTTGCTGAAAAAACGACTTCCCATGGAGTTTCTTCTACGAGTGAGTATGATGCCTCCTGCGCATCCACCTTTTTGGGAGTGTGCTTCTGTGGTGGGTTTACCCTCCATTTATCAGACAGCGTGAATTTCCCCTTATTGATACTGGTCTTCGACCCAGTTCTTGAAGATGTAGTAATCTTCAATTGGGTGGCTCACTATTCTGTGATAGGAGCAGTAGTTAGGGTTGTTGACGTCGCTGGGTTGCGGTGGACGCCATGGGTCTGGCAATGTGATGAGTTTATTACGCATTTCCAATTCAAACGGTCTCCTCGTCATGTCGCGGGAAAATTAATAAGCGCGTCCTAGTCTTTCCTCCAAGGATGGGCGTGGACACGCGTTGTTTTGGCTTGAAGCCGGTTTTGGGCCACTCGGTTGTTGTTGAGTATTGTCAACAAAGGCCGCTTTCCCTTTACCCTTGTTATTTCGAGGGTCCTTATTTAAGGAGAAATGCCCGTGCCCGTCTGGTCCATTTGGGCCAGTTTATCTATCAAAGCCTGAAAGGTGGTTGGTTTGAAGAATGTCATGAAATGGGACACCGTCATTTGAGGATCAAGGGTCCCGATGAACATGCCCACGGCAGGAGATTCTTCAATGCACTGTTTGCATTTAGACCACAGTTCCGCCACCGGATCGCATATTAGACCCAGGTTTCTCCCGTTTTTACCCTGGCATTGATTAATGCCATGATCGGGGTGCATTCGCTCACGCTGGCGAAACGTTGTGTGAATAGCAGCTCCATTTCTGTGAATGTTTTTACGGAGTCATTTGGGAGCTCTAAGTACCATTCGAAGGCTGTTTCTGACAAGCTGCCGACAAACTGGCGAAGCAAAAATTTGTCATCGCCTCCGGTGTTGCCACACAAAACTCTGAATTGCGTGACATGTTGATGAGGGTTGCATGTCCCTTTATATACATGAAACTTAGGGATCGTATACCCCGGTGGGTACTTGATTTGATCATACCAGCCTGGATATGGTCGCCTGGTTCTGACAATTTGGCCAGCGGCTTCATTAGCTTGATGAGCTCGTATTTGTTAAGCAATGTAATCATCAAAGGCGGCCTTGGAGATTGTTTCTTCTTTGGCCACTGACAAGGCCGGAGGAGGGTTTGATGTTTCCCCTCTGTCATCTTCAATGATTATCGGTGGATCTTCGGCCGGGGGTTCTGGCTGGATCATCATTCCAACAATGTCTTAGAACAAGAGAGCTATTTGCTTCATGTTAGCAGCTTGCTCAGCGGCCTCTTTGTCCTTCCTCTCTAGCACCCTTTGTAGAAACTCTATATCGGTCTTCTGCTCTTGGCGCTGTTCGGCCTCTTTATACGGACTTTCTTTCTGTCCGGTAAGTGCAGCCATTTTGGTCAGCATTTTCTGGAGCTTTTGTTGTTGCTCCTGAGCCTTAGCCAGCGACCGAGTTTGCGATCGGCGACTCAACGAAGCAGGGCTTTCTTCTTTTCCCTAAGCCATGTAGACCGTATGTATTGTTATGCCCCCGGCCTTGGGGAGTTTGGTCTATCGCCTTTGAAATTTGTCACGGGAGGTACATTTTTCTCTATCCTCGTTCTTTTATAAGAGATTGGAGTTGAAGGAGCTGTTGTGATAGGCACCCGTTTAGGAGAACTCCCCTATTGTAAGGCGGAGGAATGGTCTTTTTCTTGTCGGCCCTTGGATTTCTCAGGTCGACGAGAGTAATCTTTGTTAATCATAGAGTCTTGCACTTTCTGCCAAACCCTATGAATTTATGAGGAGAGCCGCTGATGAGGCCGCTGTTAGTGTATATGCCCTAGAGGCCATTACTGTATCATACTGGTTTGTATATTACTTAATGGATGCTTGGGATATTCACCTTGTATATACAATCTTGCTCAAAATAGTAGTATGCTACTTGGTTTGTTTCTACTTCAATGTGTACATGTGTTTATTCTTGTATATCGCCTATACACATTAGTAGAGCCCTTAGGATCTTTGCTTGATTACCAGCGATGTGATGGCCGTCACACTAGTGGGGCTGGGTAATCTATAAGCACATCCTTATTCAGGTCCCTGGTCGCAGGACTATCGAGACAGGGCATCGATACTCCGGAGTAGACCAGCGCATGCGCTTCTCATCCCAGTGTGGGAAACGGTCTGTCCCACAGCCGTCAGTACGTCGTACTTGAGATAGTATGCGGGTGCTCGTTAGGTTACGGGTACACTGGACAGGACTCGTAGGGAACTGACTAGTTGGTATTATACCTATCGTCAGTTATCAGTTCCCAGGTGACATGAGTACAGCTTAGTCCGCTGACTTGACACTGTCACTTCGCCTCGGGTGTGTTCCCACTGCACTTTGATCACTACCCTACCACGGCTCAAAGGAGTCGTGCAAACAGGTGGTGGTTGGGTGCAGTCCCGAAGCACTTGGAGGCAGTGACGGTTAGACAGGATTCGTCTCTCCCGGTATTGGGGGTTGACATCGCGCTGTGTCTAGGAGAGCCATTACACGAGTAGTCCCTGGCCAGGGCAAACGAGATATACTGGTAGGATTCCAGTGTTATCTCAGGGTGTATTGGGCTTCACTCCGGCACGACTTGTACCGCTATTGGGGGACTGACGTTTACCGCCCCCTAGGCCCGCCATGCGATGTATCAGACGAACAGACCGGACTGTATGGAGAATGTCACACTCAGGCTCAGTAGGAGTTCAGATGGGTTTCGCCTCGTCGGTCTTCTTGTCGGCATTACCTGGGGACCGTTACGCACAGCTAGTGCCGCTTGCGGTCTGTGGTTAAACCCACTGCCAGCGTAGTGTCGAGTCTTTAGAGTCCCACACAGAAAGCTTTTCGCCTTTAGGCAAAAGAGTAGAGGTCGCATGGTATTGCGACAGGTCGCATGGTTTTGCGACAGGGTTCGGTCACATCCGTGCACTTGTGCACGTACAGTGTCCGGACAGTTTACACTAGCGGGCTTTGGTTTAAGCCAGATCCTAGTGTACCTTATGGGATTGGATTTATCCAGTTTGCATTCGTGTTCCTCGGAACGCGGATGCGGGTGTGTATGCACAGTTGACAGGGAGGCAGAGGCAGCGGATTCTCATTAGGGTTGTTGACAGTTGACCGTTGACTTTTTGACTTTATGCTCAACCCTAATGAGAATATGATATGTGATTAACTATTATATTAATTAAGTATTATGGTGATATGGTTGTTGACTTGTTGACTTTTGTTGACTTGTTGACTTTGGTGACTTGTTGACTTTTGTTGACTTGTTGACCGGTTGACTAGGCTTGACTAGTTGACCATCATGATAACCATGGTTATCATTTCATGCCAAAGACTTTTTCTTGCTTGTTCATTTGAGTAAAATGAGTGCATGACATGATAAGGTTATGGTTACTTCAACCATCACATAAGACTTTTGTTGATATGATGAGTTATCATTGCTTTGGATTATGAGAGGGTGAGAGACAAAATACTTGCTCATTCTTTCTTGCTCATTCTCTCTCTTGTTCTTGAGCTCTCCTCTTGCTCTCATCCTCAACCTCTTGCTCCCTCTCTTGATCTATGGTTCTCTTGTCTCATGAGTTGAGAATCAAGAACCATAGATAAAATCCCATTCTAAATCATCTCTACTCATTCTAGTTCACTAGGTTTAGCAAACCAAGTGAACTAGTTTCTTCAAAGAACGAAGAAGGAGCTAAAGGTTGGAGCTTTCAAGTGGATCTATCTTCGGCGTACGGAGACAACGAGAAGGAGCCATCGAACCACCATCGGAGCTTGAAGAGAAGGAGTTCAAGTTTAGGTATAACCATCTTCATCCGAGTAGCTAAATATCTTTAGCTTAGTTTGCTAGTTTTAGTTTAGGTAACGATCCCGACCATAGTTTAGTCCATGTTGCCTCTTGCGATAAAAATTCGTTTTTTATACCGTTTCCGCCTCCCCGTAAGAACCGGGGGTCGCAATATGGACTTACAGTGGTATCAGAGCCTAACTAAACTTAAACTAGCTTGGTAGTGAAGTGTAACGAAGTTCGGAACCGAAAAAAATCACAAAACCGGATAATCACAAAAACTGAGTTTCTGTTGAAATTTTTTCTGCTCAAAATGAAAAACTTTATACTCCTAAATTCGGCTCAGGGTTTTGTGTGAACACCCAAGAAAAACGATACAGTGATTCGCCTAAAGTGCCGCGCTTCCGCCGCGTGATCCTTCTTAGACGCCGCGGAACCGCCGCGACTTGGTGTCTTCTCTGCATCGTTTTTCGTGCAGTGTGTTTGTGTATTGGTTTTGGGATTTTTAAAATATATTATATGTGCCCAGATTTTCCAGAAAAGAAATTTCCTTTTGGGGTCCTATAATTCCGTATTTTTTCCGAACTTCACTGCACTTTGACTATGATGGTTATATCTGTGATGCTTGCATGTATTGAACGTCGGCTAATCGCTATAAGTCGATTAGTCGGGGTTATACATGATCTGTAATGTGCTGGAATGTGTATATGAATGTGTTGGACTGTCGCGGGTGAATAGCCGGGGTGGATATGAGATGAGCTTTTGTTTTTCTTTCATTCATTGTAAATGTAAATTGATGTAATAATTATTATTTGTTTGACCGCACAACCGGGTCGGGGTTGTAGCCGTCATTGTATAATTCTTTTTACTGTTTTTGCTCCTAGGATAGACCCATGGAGGGGTGCACAAACTACCGAGTACTTGGCGGGTAGTTTGCCGCACCCGTAGGGGTCTTGGGTGGGGTATTTGGCTATTCACCGCGACCGTGTTATCCGCTTTTCGTTTCAGGCTCGAAAGGATTGCGGATTGCTAGTATATCCAATGCATTCATCTGTGATCTGTAATGTCTATCATTGCTTATTATTTAGGCGTTGCTTATGTTTTACAGACGCGCTAGCCCAGCCCCCGCTCTGTCGTTAGTTAAGTAACCTAACGGGTAATGACGGGGCCCAGTGGCGAATGCGAATGGCATAAGCGTACGTCATATTTTGGTTGTTTTCTGCAATGGTAGGGTTAAATGATGGGACGCATTAAAAGAACTAATGCAAGAATATCACGCATTAAAAGAACTAATGCAAGATAATAAACCAAGTTAAAGTCGTTGGAACACTTTCGAAAAACCACTCGGTTCTTTTCAAAACAAACTTTTAAAATACGGAGTTTGAGCCACTCCATTTAAAAGCTATCTCGTTCCATCGACCATATCAAGTTCACTACGTTCACGGTTTTGCCAAAACCATCCGTAGCCCTCCGTCGTTTCACATGAATAGTCAATAGTATTCAAGCTGTGTATGTTGGCCAAAGTCAAGGCACAGTGATTGGTAGCTATTGGGTGTTCATGTGTAGCATAGATAGATGCGTTGGTTTGGGACAGTCGTACTGCCATTTTGGCCAAAGTCAAGGGTAGGTACGGATGGATCCAAATTAACCTGGATAATGACGGGTAGAACTTGACATGTGACTTATGATATTTTGGCCAAAGTCAAGGTCATAAGAGCATGGGGCAAAAATCCACATCGGGAGTTTCATAAGTACTGAAACTTGCTAGATTTGCATACCATTTGGAGTGTGATGATTCTGGTAGGATTCCTTCAGTTTCGTCACGCAATGATATTTGGATCCCGATCCTACTGTGAGTATATGCTACTCCTCGGGAAATTTCTCACTTAACGATCAATGCTATAAACCTAGTAGGTGCCTAGAAAGGTGTTAGCGGGGCTACGCCCCCAGGGAAAAGAGGTTCTCTAATTAAGGAACTTCGCGAAAGCGTTGGAAAACCTCCCTCGAAGTACCGACACCGGCCTGGCTGAACGGTTAAGCAAGTATTGTACGGTGGGATTGATCCTGACTAATTCTTCCTTTATGGTTTGAGGAGGGATTCGAGAAACAGTGGGAGCCATCCTGTTTAGACAAACTAAAAACCACTCTAAACTTGCAAGAGCATCATGCTGAGTGTTTCTTCTTCTCTCTCCTAATTGCAGCGACCAATCAACATGACTGGACTTAAGTTACTCCTAGATAAAAACAAACTGACAGGGCCAAACTACAAAGATTGGCTCAGGAATGTCACGATAGCAATCACTTATGACAAGCTGGGGTATCTTCTTACCACCAAAGCTCCCCCTGTCCCTGGTCCAACTTCCAGCGTCGCGGATAAGGAAATCCGTAAGACTTGGGAGATTGATAGCGCGAAGGCCAAATGCCTCCTGCTTGCCTCGATGGACAACGAACATCAGAGGAGGCATGAGAATATGGACATGGAGTCCATATTGCTCCATACAAAAGAACTGTATGGAGAGCAATCACGTATCGCAAGATACGAAGCGTCGAAAAAGTTGTTTTCGACAAGAATGGCCGTCGGATCATCAGTAGCCGAGCATGTGCTAAAGATGATCGGCTTCATTGAGGAGCTCGCTGACCTAGGGATCACATTGGAGAGTGAGCTATATACGGATATAGTTCTCCAGTCCCTTCCTTCCACTTACGCCCAGTTTATACTGAACTTCAACCTACAAGAAAAAGAGGTTGAACTATCAGAGCTCCTCAACATGCTGAGGAGCGCAGAGGGCACCCTACAGAAAGGTAGGGAAACATCCACTTTGTTTGTAGGAGGATCATCTTCTTCTAGGTCCAAGGCGAAAGCCAAGGGAAAGAAGAAGAAGGCCCCCGCCAAACCAAGGGGCGGTGTTGGTAAAGTGGATACGAAGGGAAAAGGCAAAGCAACAAAGTTAGCGGGAAAGCTTGTGGATAAGGAAGAATGCTTCTATTGTCATAAGAAAGGACACTGGAAGAATGATTGCAGGGCCTGGAAGGCCAGAACACAGGAATTGAAGCAGGTTGCAGCTTCAGCTTCAGGTGTGTATGTTATTGAAAACTGTCTTTCAATAAACTCTACTTCCTGGGTATTGGATACCGGATCAGGATCTCATATCTGTAATTCTTTGCAGGCGTTGAGAAACCGTAGTGTTTTGAAAGCAGGTGACATGACCCTCAGAGTTGCAAACGGAGCTAGCATGGATGCTAAAGCCGTGGGGGACTATCACCTGGGAATGTCAGATGGACATGTTTTGGTTTTGCGTAATTGCTTTTTTGTACCCAACGCAACTTGTAATATCATTTCTGTATCTTTAGTTTCTAAAGAAGGTTATGAATTTGCGTTTGTAAGTAATGTTGTAAACATTCACCTTAATCAAGTTTTGATTGGGTCAGGTACATTGAGTAATGGTATATACGTGTTAAACCAACCACAGATTTTCAACGTCCAGAATACACACAAAAGAAAGTCTCCAGAAATAAATCAGACTTTCTTATGGCATTGTAGATTGGGTCACATCAATGAGAGAAGGTTGACTAAGTTACATACAGAAGGATATTTGAATGCGTTCGAATATCAATCGTATGCCACTTGTCAATCTTGTCTCAAAGGAAAGATGACAAAGACTCCGTTTACTGGACAAGGAGTAAGAGCGAGCGAGCTCTTGGGACTCGTACACAGTGACGTGTGCGGTCCAATGTCTACACATGCCCGAAGCGGACATTCTTACTTCATTACTTTTACGGATGACTTCTCAAGGTACGGTTATGTCTTCTTAATGAAACATAAGTCCGAGGCCTTTGGAAAATTCCAGGAGTATAAGAATGAAGTAGAGAAACAGACCGGCAAAAGTATTAAGATTCTAAGATCGGATCGAGGTGGAGAATACTTAAGTGCCGAGTTCCTGGACTATTTAAAAGAGAACGGAATTCTCTCTCAGCTTACTCCTCCATACACCCCGCAACATAACGGTGTATCGGAGAGACGGAACCGCACCCTATTGGATATGGTGCGGTCCATGATGAGTAACGCTGAGTTACCGCGATCATTCTGGGGGTATGCGCTAGAATCAGCCGCATACCTTTTGAACCGAGTTCCCACTAAGACTGTGCCTACCACGCCATTTGAGATGTGGTGTGGGAAGAGACCCCATCTTAATCACATTAAGATATGGGGAAGTCCAGCTTTTGTCAAAAAGCAGCATACGGACAAGCTCGAGGCACGCTCAGTACTGTGCAAGTTTGTGGGATATCCAAAGAATTCCAAGGGATATTTCTTCTACTGTGAAGAGGAACAAAAAGTTCTTGTTTCTCGACATGCCCACTTTCTAGAACACCAGTTCATAGAAAAAGAAATAAGTGGGAGCGCAGTAGAGCTGGAAGAAATTCCAGAACCACAGACTGTTACTGAAAGCTTGATGGAACCAGAGGGTTCAACAGAACAGGACATTCCTACGCCGCTCCGCAGGAGTAGTAGGCAGTCTCATCCGCCCGAGAGATACTACGGTTTTCTCATAGACGGGGATAGAGAGGATTGCATCATAGATTATGATGAGCCTACTAGCTTCCAGCAGGCCGTTCAGAGCGTTGACTCAGTGAAATGGCTGGATGCAATGCGGACCGAAATGGAGTCCATGTACACCAACAAGGTATGGACGTTGGACATTGCTCCAGACGGGGTAAAACCCGTAGGATGCAAGTGGATCTTCAAAAGGAAGATTGGTGTAGATGGACAGGTTGAGACCTATAAAGCTAGGCTGGTAGCAAAGGGTTTTCGTCAAAGACCTGGCTTGGACTACGACGAAACCTTTTCTCCAGTAGCCATGCTGAAATCCATTCGGATCCTTCTTGCCATTGCTGCCTTCCACGATTATGAGATCTGGCAAATGGACGTAAAGACAGCTTTTCTAAATGGAAATTTAGAGGAGTGTGTCTATATGGACCAGCCAGAGGGTTTCATTCAGAGTGGGAGCAGCGGAAAGGTGTGCAAGTTGCTTAAGTCCATCTATGGACTAAAGCAGGCATCGCGGAGTTGGAACATCTGCTTTGATGAGACGGTCAAAGAATTTGGCTTTATCAAAAATCCAGATGAACCATGCATCTATAGTAGATTTGTAGCGAGAACTGTAGTATTCCTCGTTTTATACGTGGATGACATTCTCTTAATAGGAAATGACATTCCTATGCTACAATCTGTCAAGGGGTTCTTGTCACACAGGTTCTCCATGAAAGACCTGGGTGATGCCTCATACATTCTGGGTATCCGGATCTACCGTGACAGATCCAAGAGGATATTAGGACTTTCACAGTCCAGGTACATCGACACCATACTGAAGAGATTCAGTATGGAAGATTCCAAGCGCGGTAACCTACCGGCTTGTCACGGGATCACCCTCTCTAAAGAGATGTCTCCCAAGACTGATTTGGAGAGGGATCGCATGTCTATTATACCCTACGCTTCTGCGGTAGGCTCTATAATGTATGCGATGTTGTGTACCAGGCCGGATGTAGCTTATGCACTGAGTGTGGTAAGCCGGTATCAGTCTAACCCTGGGGAGAAACACTGGATAGCGGTAAAGAACATTCTCAAGTACCTGAGAAGGACTAAGGAGATGTTCTTGGTGTATGGCGGAAAAGACCTCCAGATCGAGGCCTTTGCTGACTCCAGCTTCCAGAGTGACAAGGATGATTCCAAGTCCATGTCGGGTTTTGTCTTTACCCTCAATGGAGGGGCGGTGTGTTGGAAGAGTTCCAAACAGGAAACCGTTGCAGACTCGACGATGGAAGCGGAATACATCGCTGCATCTGATGCCGCAAAAGAAGCTGTCTGGATAAGGAAGTTCTTGAAAGAACTTCAGGTGGTTCCGTCCATTGTTGATCCAATACCTCTGTATTGCGACAACAACGGGGCTATAGCTTTAGCGAAGGAACCCAGGTCCCATCAGAGATCCAGGCACATCTTAAGGCGGTATCACTTGATCAGGGAGATCGTAGATCGCCAGGAGATCGAGGTTCGGAGAGTCGCTTCAGAAGATAACACTGCTGATCCATTCACCAAGGCCCTGCCCCAGACTCAGTTCGAGCGGCTGATCGAGATGATAGGTCTTCGATACGCCAGTACATGGCCTTAGTGCAAGTGGGAGATTGTTAGTGTATATGCCCTAGAGGCCATTACTGTATCATACTGGTTTGTATATTACTTAATGGATGCTTGGGATATTCACCTTGTATATACAATCTTGCTCAAAATAGTAGTATGCTACTTGGTTTGTTTCTACTTCAATGTGTACATGTGTTTATTCTTGTATATCGCCTATACACATTAGTAGAGCCCTTAGGATCTTTGCTTGATTACCAGCGATGTGATGGCCGTCACACTAGTGGGGCTGGGTAATCTATAAGCACATCCTTATTCAGGTCCCTGGTCGCAGGACTATCGAGACAGGGCATCGATACTCCGGAGTAGACCAGCGCATGCGCTTCTCATCCCAGTGTGGGAAACGGTCTGTCCCACAGCCGTCAGTACGTCGTACTTGAGATAGTATGCGGGTGCTCGTTAGGTTACGGGTACACTGGACAGGACTCGTAGGGAACTGACTAGTTGGTATTATACCTATCGTCAGTTATCAGTTCCCAGGTGACATGAGTACAGCTTAGTCCGCTGACTTGACACTGTCACTTCGCCTCGGGTGTGTTCCCACTGCACTTTGATCACTACCCTACCACGGCTCAAAGGAGTCGTGCAAACAGGTGGTGGTTGGGTGCAGTCCCGAAGCACTTGGAGGCAGTGACGGTTAGACAGGATTCGTCTCTCCCGGTATTGGGGGTTGACATCGCGCTGTGTCTAGGAGAGCCATTACACGAGTAGTCCCTGGCCAGGGCAAACGAGATATACTGGTAGGATTCCAGTGTTATCTCAGGGTGTATTGGGCTTCACTCCGGCACGACTTGTACCGCTATTGGGGGACTGACGTTTACCGCCCCCTAGGCCCGCCATGCGATGTATCAGACGAACAGACCGGACTGTATGGAGAATGTCACACTCAGGCTCAGTAGGAGTTCAGATGGGTTTCGCCTCGTCGGTCTTCTTGTCGGCATTACCTGGGGACCGTTACGCACAGCTAGTGCCGCTTGCGGTCTGTGGTTAAACCCACTGCCAGCGTAGTGTCGAGTCTTTAGAGTCCCACACAGAAAGCTTTTCGCCTTTAGGCAAAAGAGTAGAGGTCGCATGGTATTGCGACAGGTCGCATGGTTTTGCGACAGGGTTCGGTCACATCCGTGCACTTGTGCACGTACAGTGTCCGGACAGTTTACACTAGCGGGCTTTGGTTTAAGCCAGATCCTAGTGTACCTTATGGGATTGGATTTATCCAGTTTGCATTCGTGTTCCTCGGAACGCGGATGCGGGTGTGTATGCACAGTTGACAGGGAGGCAGAGGCAGCGGATTCTCATTAGGGTTGTTGACAGTTGACCGTTGACTTTTTGACTTTATGCTCAACCCTAATGAGAATATGATATGTGATTAACTATTATATTAATTAAGTATTATGGTGATATGGTTGTTGACTTGTTGACTTTTGTTGACTTGTTGACTTTGGTGACTTGTTGACTTTTGTTGACTTGTTGACCGGTTGACTAGGCTTGACTAGTTGACCATCATGATAACCATGGTTATCATTTCATGCCAAAGACTTTTTCTTGCTTGTTCATTTGAGTAAAATGAGTGCATGACATGATAAGGTTATGGTTACTTCAACCATCACATAAGACTTTTGTTGATATGATGAGTTATCATTGCTTTGGATTATGAGAGGGTGAGAGACAAAATACTTGCTCATTCTTTCTTGCTCATTCTCTCTCTTGTTCTTGAGCTCTCCTCTTGCTCTCATCCTCAACCTCTTGCTCCCTCTCTTGATCTATGGTTCTCTTGTCTCATGAGTTGAGAATCAAGAACCATAGATAAAATCCCATTCTAAATCATCTCTACTCATTCTAGTTCACTAGGTTTAGCAAACCAAGTGAACTAGTTTCTTCAAAGAACGAAGAAGGAGCTAAAGGTTGGAGCTTTCAAGTGGATCTATCTTCGGCGTACGGAGACAACGAGAAGGAGCCATCGAACCACCATCGGAGCTTGAAGAGAAGGAGTTCAAGTTTAGGTATAACCATCTTCATCCGAGTAGCTAAATATCTTTAGCTTAGTTTGCTAGTTTTAGTTTAGGTAACGATCCCGACCATAGTTTAGTCCATGTTGCCTCTTGCGATAAAAATTCATTTTTTATACCGTTTCCGCCTCCCCGTAAGAACCGGGGGTCGCAATATGGACTTACAGCCGCTCCGGCTTTTCCTGCACTATAACTTTTGCAGGTGGGGGAAATTTATTTAGCATCGCCGTTGGGGAGTTTTTACGGACCCTCCTGAGCGGATCAAAACTGTTCCCGGTTGGAACAGCAAGGTCGACTTCCACCATTGGAGCTGGTGGGGTGAGTCTAGAGGAGGAGTTGCGCCCAGCTTCTCTCACTCGACTCCAGTGGTGACGTCGAATGTGCCTTGTTGAAAGAACCACCTTAGTTTTGAAAGCGGATTCATCATGCCCCTGGTTTTGCTGAGGAGTTGTAATTGGCGTCAGGCTGTTGAAGACCGACGTTCTTGTTAAAGTTTAAGGAGGGCTGTCCAATCTTTCGAAGACCGACTTTCTGATGGGGGAAGCACTTTTGACGGCTTTGCCTGTAGCAGAAGTAGGACGGGCTAGCCATTTTTAGGGTAGCCCCTTCAGATATCACGAGCTTCTTTGCGGGCCCGTTTGAATTCTTGCTCAGCCTGTTGAAGACTGAGACACCAGATTTGGACGGCTCATTAAGAGGGGCCGTTATGGTTGCCAGTCGATCGAAGACCGACCTTTTAGGAGCTTCTTCTTGCAGGACTCACAGGTGGGAGCATGGTCCCAAAGAACAATCCATTAGTGGCTTGTGTGACTTGCCCCACTGGCATTGAGAAAATAGAGACCGCGATGGGCCCATAGGTCATTCCTCCAGTTGGGGTAGAGTGAGAGTTGTTGTTGCCTGCAGTGCATTGAGAAGCCATTGATTTTCCAGCACATGAGCAAGACACCAAGTTTTAGTACCTTGTATCCAAAGCCAACCATAGCGAACTGCGATTTTGTTCGCGAAACACTTCACACAAAGTGTGGAGTGGAAAGAGGAAAATGTCCCAGTGGGCATGTCAGAATCTGTTCACCGCGAAAAAACCGAGATCGAGACGTTAGGACGTCTCGCCTGAATTTGGGGGTAGATGCTATTTGGAATATATCCACCTACCTCTCCGAAAATACCAAGTTGATTTATGGCACCGTATATCGGAGGTTTGGATAGATGCGACCGTTGTAGCTTAACTTTATCAGATTCCCCCTCATTTATAATGGGTTTTTGATTGTGGGGACGCTCTTCCCTGCAGGCGCAAGCCCCTATAGTTAATTACATTACCGTGTTGCGATAACCACTTTCTTCTGCTCCAGCAGTTCACTTCGTGTCGAATGTATTTTTGTTTATTTTGGTTGCCGTGGATTATATATGGAGACTAGTTTATGTCATCGCCCGTAGGGCGTGGATCAGTCCAATTGCATATATTTTAGATTTAGGTTTTGAACTTAGATTATATATTCCTTTAGTTCGAAAAGGTTTGGTTTTATTTAAGGACCGTTAATCTAGTTTGAGATTAAGATCAATTTAAATATATGAGCATATGGGCTCAATTTATTTTTAACTAAAGATACATTAGCCATATTTGAGACTAAGATCAACTTAGCAAAATTTTAAGATCCAACAACAAAGCATTTGGGCTCAGCTATAAGAAAACTTTTCAAAGAGACTTAGCCAATTTAGGCTTAGTCTGCTCAGTTTTTTTTTGTTCAAAAGTGCTAAGCACTTATTTGGGCTCTGTTTGTTCAGCCCACTTTTTTATGCAAAAGTGATAAGCACTTGTTTGAAGCTCTGGCGCTCACATGAGTATCATGTGAAGCCTTCGGTTATGGACACTGCCCAATCAGTGCTAAGCACCCATTTATTTTGACTGAATATATATATATAGCGCTAAGAACTTTTTTTATTTTCATATGGCGTCCACGTGAGGAGCACGTGCGGCGCTGGGCGCTGTACAATCAATGCTAAACACTCTGTCGTTTTGGCGGTATATGAAGTGCTAAGCACTTTGTAGGGCATCAATGTGAGGAGCACGTGAGGCGTTGGGCGCTGCCCAATCAGTGCTAAACACTCAGACATTTTGGCTATATATGAAGTGCTAAGCACTTTTGTAGGGCGTCTACATGAGGAGCACGTAAGGCGCTGGGCGCTGCCCAATCAATCAAAGCACTAAGCCGTTTTGGCCGTATACGAAGTACTTAGCACTTTTATTCAGCGCTCACATGTATTTCACGTGAGACGCTGGCCTTCTGCTTTGGATGCCCGCGTGTTTTTCACGTGAGGCGCTGGGCGCTGTTGGGAGAACGCACGTAGGAAGCACGTGAGGCGTTAAGCTCTTTTCTTTTTTAGAGATTGAATCTCTGTTAATGGAATTTTGACCATTAATGATCACCAAGATCTTTGTTTTAAAGATCTGGGATCAATTTTTCTTTAAGAACTATGTTCTTTTATAAGAACTAAGTTTCTTTTAGGGTTAAACCCTATTTTCTGAGGAATTAAATTCCCATAGGATAGCTTCTTTTCCTTTTTTTTCTTTTTAACCTAGTTCTTTTTTCAACTTGTGGGAGACTTGTCTTGTGGATCTCAGATCCATAGAAAAAACTAAGTTCTTAAGAAGAGTTAAACCCTTGGATATGATATGATAAGTAAAAGAGATGTTTTGATCTCTATTTTTTTCTTTACCTAGGTTTTTTGAGGAGTAAGGTCTTTCGTTTTTATTGAGAATTAAATTTTCTGTTGTTTTTTAGAGCCTTCTGTATTTTTGCAGAAGCAGATGGGGGGTTCCCTCTATATGACACTTGAAGTCTCGGGTCCTTTATATAGTATAGGCAAGTTTGTTAATTAATTTGAGAAAATCTCTCATTAAAAGATTCCACTTGATTTTATTGGTCCCAAAGATTACTTAGGGAATTTTATCCACCGTTGGATTTTTTATCCAAGGATTTCTGTTTTACAGAATATGTTTTCTTGTTTTTAACAAGATTGGGGAATTATTTTCACATGTACAACATTTTATTCTGTAAAACAGTGATTTTTAATCACCATTAGATTTTTAATCCAAAGGCTCTCTATTTTAAAGAGAGCAATCTTTTTTTGTTTGTAAAGATTGAGAAAATATATTTCCAAAATAGAATTTTATTCTATCATTGGATCTTTGACCCAACCGATAGTATTAGAAGGATTTGGGAGATATTTTCTCCTAATAGAATTTAACTCTATATTTTGATGATTTGTCATCTCCATTGGATCTTTGATCTAATGGCTCTGTTTAACAGAGAGAGTATCCCAGTTTTTAGGGAAATATCCCCATATAGAATTTAATTCAACTGATTTTAACTTCGGTGCCGGCGCTCACGTATCATGCACGTGGGCGCCACTTAAGAATTTAATTCTTATACATGATAGGCGCTCATGTGCTTTGCACATTGGCGCCCACGTAAGCTTCACGTGCGGCACCACCACATGATTTAATCCTATTAGGTTGGCGCTGGTTCTGGCACCCTCTTAGGGAGCACGTGAGGCGTTGCCTCATTATAATTTAACAGAGCTTAGCTCTTTTATTGTGTTTAATTATAGGGGGAACAATATCATAACAATCTCCTACTTGCACTAAGGCCAGTTGTTATAGTATCTCATACCCAACTGAAGGGTTACCCTAATGCCCTGGCCAACTTCCGTGGCCGAATGTGGAACAAAATTTTTCTAACGAACAAAAACATGGCACTAGTTTAACTCTAAACCAGAATCTTTCCATAAAACTAACTAGCTACACTAGGAGAGCTATCTACTATGATGAGGAATTCTTACCAAACGAACCAAGTCCTTCGGTCTTCGTTCTTCATCCTTAGCTCCTACTAACCACCTTGAACTTGCTTGATCTTCTTTCCTTGCTCCGTCGGTCCTCCGGGGTCGAGCTTGTTCTCCGGCCTTCCTTGGTCCTTGATGATCCATCCGGGGAATATGATCCATGGCTCTAGCTCTTTGCTAAGTGTAAAAAGAGCAACTAGAGAAGTTGGGATGCTAGTCCAGGTAATCTAGGATGTAGTTTGGATGTCTAAGTGTTTGCTATCTCTTTTCTAACCTCTTCACTTGTTTCTTAACTCATGAGAATGTTAGTAAAGAGGAAGAAGATGAAGGTGGAGGAAAGCAAGAGGAGGGAGGAACTTGAAAGAAAATGGGAGCTCAAGAAATTATGAAGCATAGCATGGAAGAGAAAATATACACATAGGTTTTGTGTATGAATTCTTTCATTAAACAATTAGCAACCATGCTTCAATAGTAACTTCAAAATGAATTATAAATTCATTTGATTACTATAGAAGCATGTTCACCTCCATTCCTCCCTCACCTCTCACTTTACACCTCATTTCCAATTATCAAATAAAAGGAAAATGCATAATGAGGTGGCCACCTTCTAGAAGGAAATCTGTAATAAATACGGATTTCAGTCTACTGTACATATATACCGGCAATCAGATAAAAATCCGAACGCCTAAAGAGAGAGAATAACATGAAAAACGTAATACTAGAATATATGTATCGAAATACATATATGAAAAACGTAATACTCAAACCTGAGCCGGCTAGTATTACCAACTGTCCAATCGAAAGTCCGAGTATAAAGTACATTAATCGATCGAACCCTGCATGTATCCAATACGGCTACTACATCATTTCACCTGAATCAGGGAAACCCTCTGTGTGGGACTCTAAAAACTCGACGGTACTCTAGCAGTGGGTTTAACCACAAGCACGTCAGCGGCACTAGCTGTAAGTAACGGCTACCCAGGTACTTGTTGAAAAGGAAGGCCGATGATCAAACTCATCCGGATCTCCTACTGAGTCTATCCATGACAATATCCATACAGTACGGTCTCTTCGTCAAAGAGTACCGCATACCGGGTCTAGGGGATGGTGAACGTCAGACCCTAATAACCTGATAAGTCGTGCCGATGTGGCTCAGGACCAATCCGGGAAACTACTGATCAACCTATCAGTAAATCCCAAATGCCTTGGCCAAGGTCTTATGGTCCTGACCAATCGAATCACAGTGCGATATCGACTCCCTATACCGGGAGAGACGAATCCCCGACAATCGCTCACTGCCTCCATGTGGCTCGGGACTGA